>OX465171.1:37928343-38528343 GCA_949987655.1 Polymixis flavicincta | reverse complement strand
CTAGCAAAGACTATGAAGCCTTTAGTCCGCTCTATTGCGTCTTTAATACGTTCTGTATTAAAGCAGTGGAGGTCGCTTTTTAAGGACTCAGAGATCTGTCTGTTAAAGCTGCCGGTACTCGAGCGCATTGTCTGAAGACTGCAAGACCATCTCATGCCTCTCCTTAATGAGCTTCAAAGTAGGATCAGAGAGCTTCAAACTCAAACTCAAACTCAAAGCATTTATTTCAAATAAACCAATTACAGGCACTTTTGAATTGTCAAGGTCGGTGAGTTAGAAAGATGAAGCTAGTTGCCCATTCCAAAGCGTAGGTACCTATGGAGAAGAACGGGCAAGAAACTCCATGGACACTCTTTTAAAATCAAGATTTTGTTACAAAAAGTTGGTTACATCATTATGTTGAAATTATCAATGTGAGAACGATGTAAAAAGTGCACATTAAAAGCGTCCGTAATTAAAATAAAATAACAATTATAATAAGCCGTGGGAGCTAAGAGATGACCAGTCCCTACTGGCGGCGCCCGTTCACGGACATGACGTATGCATCAGCACCATTCAGCTCAACCATTTTGAAGGGAACTTAATGATCCAACACACACGCCACCACCAGCGAGACATTTGAGTGAGCATGACATACTCTCAGCTGTCAGGGCACATTCAAGTCAATGAAAGACGTACCCTGTAAATGTTTGCATTATAGTAGGAACATAGTGCTCACACATATGCTATGCAATTATACAATACAAATTTTTTAATTTATACAATGCAAAGATATCTAGCTTTTACAGTCTTCAGCAGCTCCAACAATGTTTTCAATGTTATTCAATTTAGTTTAAGCTACCTTGTGGAGCAGGACAAGCAGCGTTTAGCCAAGCATTTTTGTCAGCGATGTAATCCCCCAACTTATAATAAGCATGGCTGCATAGTGTGCGTTTTATACAAGATTTAAATTTCGATTCATTCAGTTCGAGTATGTGAGGAGGTATTTTGTTGTAACATTTTAAACAGTACCCCATGAAGGATGAGTCTACTTTAGCCAGTCTGAAGCCTGGTTGAACCAATTGGTGCCTATTTCTCGTTCTAATGGTGTGTCTTTCACCTCGTTTACTGAAAAGATTTAAGTTTTTCCTAACGTACATGATGTTCTCATAGATATATTGACAAGGTACCGTCATGATATTAATAACTTTGAACAGTTCCCTTAGAGAATCCCGCGTACGGAGGCCATATATTGATCTAATGGCTCTTTTCTGCAGAATAAAAATAGACTCGATATCTGCAGCCCGTCCCCATAGTAAAATACCGTATGACATGATACTATGAAAGTAACTGAAATAGACTAGCCTCGCGGTTTCTACATTAGTGAATTGGCGGATTTTTCTTACAGCATATGCTGCTGAACTTAGCCGTCCTGCAAGAGCTGTTAAATGAGGACTCCACTGTAGTTTTGAGTCGAGCGTGATCCCTAGGAAAACAGTTTTATCGACGAATTCTAGTTTCTCTTTATTCAATACTACTTCACAATCAGTAGTTTTAACATTTGGTAAAGCAAATCTTATGCATTTAGTCTTCTTATTTTTATTGATACGACGGGTCTTGAAAATCTTACCCAACCGTGTGAACAGTTTCCACGAAACCTTCGTTAAAATCGTCCACAGAGCTCTCTAGACACTCGAAACGATTCTGAAGTTCAAGTAGAAAGCTTTCGGAGTTTTGGACTTGGATCGGTGCTGGACAGAGCGTAGACTTCATCAGCCGAGATCTTTCCAGGTTGATATTGATATTAAATGTGCCTCTTACCAAACTGCGATCACTACCAGTTTTCACCGCGTTGATCATAGAGACATCATTGAATACTTGCTTCTTCGTCGACATAATCAAGTCAGTCTCATTTTTGGTTGCACGATCAGGACTCCGCCAGGCCCACTTCCTGTGCTCACGTTTTTCGAAGAAGGAGTTCATCATTAAGAGGTCTTCCTTCTCCATTAAACTTCACAAAAAGTTGGGTGACCCCGGTAGTTCCTACGTCCAACTCGAAATTGCCCCACTCGTAACTCATAATCACTTCGTTTGCCCAGTTTCGCGGTGATGTCCCCCATGACAACGGTGAAGTGAGTTTTGGAACCATACATGGTTCTAGAAATATCCTCATAAATGGCCTCCACGTCATTGTCGGGGTAGCTCGCTTTTCGGTAAGGACTAAGCCCAAGTCGACGGCGCGTTGTGTTCCACGCGCGCCTCAAAGAGATGGCAGCACAAACCGAAGGGCCGATGCCTGTCAGGGGTGCGGGTTTGTTCGAAAGAGATTTTGAGGGGTTTTAGTCAGTAAAAGTCTGGCACGCCCTCCTGCTCCGCCCAGAGCGGGAGAAGTTATTTGATGATTTCCCACCCAAAAATAAAAACCGGGGCCTTGACCGCTACCGTAGCCAAGGATAGGCGGGCTGCCGGGCACTAGGAGCCATTCAGTTTTTGGTACATGTCATGTTGGGGGAGTTTTGCCTAAATCGCCACGCTTGGGAGGTTGGTTGGCGATCGCAGTATGGTTGTGAACCCTGCTGACCATTCTCTGGTATTTCTCTTAGTCGCCTCTTACGACACCCAAGAGATGAAATGGGGTGGTGCTATTCTTTTAGTCCGACACCACACAGTATCAATAATAGAATAGAATAGAATATTTTCTTTATTGGACTAACCAAAACTCAACGAGATTGTTAGTAAAACTTACGATTATGTTAGTAAGCACAAACCATATACAAAACACGGAAAACAATAACAATACAAGAAATAACGGTTGATCAGAGTAACGAAATCTCATGAGAGACGGTACAACAGTGACCCAAGTATACACAGTCTGGGCGACTCGCAACCATGCTTAATACACTATTGGAGCTGCCCCACACCAGGGAAGTGCACCTTTTACGCGTTGTTGCGTAAAAGCAATCTGCAAGCGCATCTGCGAACATCCTTGATGCACTACAGAAACGGGTTAGCACCACCAGTATCCTAAATACATTGTTTTATTGAACGCGGAGACCGCTGTACGATTTTGGTGTATATCTAAACCACAGGCTGCACGTATATAAAGCAGTACAGTAGCATGTTAGCATGTGGGCTATAACCGACAACGGCCTCCACTCCCGCTTAATTTCATCTTCGTCTTTGAGGTCGGGAGTCAATATATGACCAAAATACTTAAACCTATAGAGTCTCTATAAAGGTGTACCATAAAGTAATACAGGCGTTACTGCACTGGACTTTTACCCCCAGCCTCAAAGACCATGACCTCCGACTTCTTTGTGTTGTGCACCAGCCCATGAACTTTGGCATACGCCTCCCATTGAGCCACCAATTTTCTTAGGCCACAGATTGACGTGCTCAGCAGCACCAGGTCGTTAGCATAACTGATATTATTTACACTGATCGCGTCTATAATTACATCCGAGCCCGGTACTGCTGAGCTCGTCAAACAACTCGTTAACATAAAGGTTGAAAAGCTTTGGTGAGCTCCATCCACCCTACCTCACCCCACACTCCAACCCGTAAGGACGAGAAAACGCCCCAGCCAAACGTACAGTATTGGTCTGGTCTCCATACCAAAATTTTAAAATGGTAACAAGTTCTTTGGGCTTTAACTTAATTTATGAAGCTAAGTTATTTGAGTTGATGATTGATTGAGAATGTCATTATTCTTTTAGTGTCGCTCTTCCGTTTACTTAAGTGGATGAAAATTTACTTCCAAATGAACAACAATCTACTGAAACCTCTTTAAGCAGCTAAGCTTCCTTTGGCTGAAAGAAAGAAAAACGACATCAAATCGTTGATTGACCAAAATCTAATTCCTAATTATTACGTTTCTTCTTATTTTAATGGAATCCTTTAAGAATAAGTTGATTTATATTCTAATAAAGTAATTTTAATGATGTAATTGATTTTCTTGATTGAAGTACCATTTATTAAACATAATTGTGATATTCATACCAATTTTGTTACTCTTCTGATAATTATTTTACTTTTAGGACTACTTAGGTACAGTCGCCAGCAGGTCAAGCTATCCCAAACTGTCAAACTTTCCCAATTGAACATAAACCAAAAACGAACAAAGAAATTTGACAGATTGGGGTAGCTTGATGTGCTGGCCTCTGTACCTTATTTTCGGGGCTATTTCATGTAAAAAGTCTTTTACAAACAAAATATGATCTTTAATTTGAGTGATGTTTAATATTTTAGTTAAAACAATAGGGAATTTTCCATTTTATTAAAAAATATTCTAATTTGAAGATTGGGACGAAATATATAATAGAAAAATAAAAGTAAATTGATTTATATCCATTTACTCAATTAAAAACGATTTAAATCAAATGTATTTCTCGTTGTTTTGAATTTATCACCAAACCGCTCCTTACGATGAGTCTATCGCGTGACGTCAACTTTGTGTAAACTAAGGTAAGTAGTTAGTAAGTAAACAAGTGAATGTCGAGTTTAAATACAGGATTTTTAATGGATAGACTGATATTACTGAAGTGCAGTGCCTCTATGCACAAATAATTCTAAAACTGCGCTAAACTAAGTATTTGTACCGATGCCGTTTACACAAAGCTGACGTAAGGATGTCACGTGATATAAAAGTCATCGTAAGGAGCGTTTTGGTGGTAAATTCAAAACAAGGAAAAAATATTTGATTTTAATAATTTTTAATTGAGAAAATGGATATGAATAATTTCATTTTTATTTGTCTGTCACATAGTTCGTCCCGATCTTCAAATTAAAATAGTTTTTAATAAATTGGAAAATACCCTATTTTTATGTTATCATTTTTATCTTTTGTAAGTCGTTTGGGTATTGTTTTTTTTTTAAATATAAATGTGATTTAGCTAGCTGTTGCGGCGCAAACAAGTTAATGTTCTTAAGTGTTTTGTATGACTTTGCAATAAAACTATATTATTTTCTAAATAAAAACTGGTTTTTCTTTGCAGAATTTATTTTTTTCTATTGTTATTGTGTCCGTAGGTTGTCATGAAGTAGGAAATGCTAAACGTTTTGATTAATGAAATAACGTCACTAAAAAAGATTTTTGGAAAAATCTGTTATTTAAAACTACTTTTTAAACGTTAAAAAAATATATATTCCAGTAGTGATTAGTGCCCACTGCAATAAAAACTATAACTTGTTATCATTTTTTTATTCTTTCTGGAGCAAAACTAGTCATGACTGTCTCGTAAAACTTTTAATGCTTCTACTGAAAAAACAGCTTTTTTGGATAGTGTCACTATTCTTATCAATGTGCGACATATTATAGTGGTCAAACTTATAACACCCCTCGTTTAGCGTCGAGGGTTAAAACTGAATGTAATCAATCATTTAATTTCACGGAAACTAACTAACGCTTTTTACCGTTTATGAGCAGATATCTACGTTCAAAAACGTCAGTTTCGGTCAGTTAATAGAAGTTTCTGAACCGAATAGGTGAGCCAACTAGTCGGGTTCAGAATCAACTACCTAGTAATATTCTACCAGAGATTCAATTAAGATCTTTGCTAATCTAACAGTTTTGGCCATACTGCTAATCAGTAATCACAGCAATTTGGCCATAAAAGCATTTAACCATGTATCATGTATCAAAATCATACATGGTTTTGGGCGTTGGCTCTCTATCTACAAGAAATCCTATTGGATTATAATTGGACCTGATTACTTTAGATGGTTGGTGCTGGCTGATGACAAGCCATGGCTTTAACTCCTTTTTCACATATAGGTGCGTACAGTCCGTTCACAGTTGTTTTACCTCTGACAGCAGCAACCCAACAGAAATTTTATTCTAAGGAAAACAAAGGTCACTTTGACATTCAGTGAAAATAAAAAGTAATTGTAAGATAACTATAAATGGGCTGTAGCAAGTACGTCTTCGTAGAGGTAGAGCAAGAAGTGATCAACTTCTTTCTCTACTCTATGAAGAATTACGTTTACAAATGTAATTACGAAGAATCAGTGCGAAATATTTACCACGAATTACAAGTTTTTTTGATTATTATCTCATATGGATAATAAATGTATTAAGTTGGTACAACATTACAAAGGTCTTTAGGCGCCAAAAAACATACAAACATGTGCGAAATTGTCACAGTAATAATAATTAGAAAAATAAGATGGCAGCGTTGGTTCCGATTTCGGCCACGCGCCAAATGATCCTTGTACGTCTGCAGCTACAGACCCTGTGAACAGATCTGTTCTGTTGCCTGGTTGTCAGTGTGTTCTATGACTGACAGATGACATTAATGCTAACACGCTTTTGCACGCGATTTTCTACTACAAGAAAATCATCCATAGAACAATAAGCAGAAACGGACCGCGGCGCGTCGCCCGAGCACTTGTAATAGAGTACAGGAGTAAGGCAGCTGAGTCACCAATATGTTCGTGCTCGAGTACATGGTGTCGGGTTTCGACGACATGATAACTTCGCGTGAGGGCCTAGTAGTAGCAGGCGCTCGAGGCGCTGCCAGATCGCAACGCAGCGGCGCGTCGGGCGCCGGCGTGACGTGTGACCTTGTCCGAGCGGCACCCATCTGACGTCTCACATCTATGACTTCTGTTGCAGTTGCTGACGATGAAGATTTTGATCCTCACGAGCATCGGAAGGTAGCGAAACCCACTACGTAAGTGCAAACAACAATTATTACAAGTAGTATCGCCCGCAATTATAGGCCAAAGATCAGTGATAACAAAAGCACTATTAAGCTGACCTCTTATTCTATTGAAACTCCATACACAGTCGTGTGGCATGCGGCTTACTGTACCTACAGTACCTACCCACAAGTAACTTTAGCATCATGATTAACAGGTTATACAAAGCTAGTAAGCTAATCATGGTATTTAGAACTTCATCATCATCATCATTTCAGCCGAAAGACGTCCACTACTTCTTCTTGCGGTTTATGGAGCTCCAAAAAAGATACTTGCATTGATAAATACCGATAGGTACTTAACTTTTGTAAAAAATACGCGAAACAAGAAACAAGTACAACCATCATGTCTTCCTCCAACATCGCCAATCTGCTATTCAACACTTGTATCGAATATACTATCAAGTTCAAGCACGGCTAGGCAATGAACTGAACCCAGAAGACTGGGGTTGGAAATTGATAGATAATACTCTGGAACCGATTCAAACTTTACTCCCACCTGCTCCAGAAAAAACTCCTCAACACTATTTTTCTGCAATTGCAAAAAAGGTTGTAGTGCCAAATGTAGCTGTAAAAAGGTTGGGTTGCTGTGTTCTCCAGCGTGTACCAGTTGCCAAGATCAGTCTTGCTAAAATGTCCAGTTGAGTACAACAGAGGAAGATTCCTGTGATTTTAATGAGGAGACCAATGACTCCACCACATTTGAACAATTTATGAACATCCAGCAAGAGGAAGAGGAAGAAGAAGAAATCGTAGAAGACACGACTGTTGAAGTAGACTTACAAGAGTATGAATCTGATTAAAATATCTAAAGAAATCAAAACACTAATAAACCCAATAATCAATAGCAATATCAATAATCAATATCAATAATAAGATAAGGTAATATCTAGAACTTGACGGGTATTGTTCCCTTAAATTATCTTAAAACTGTCATGACTGTTCGTGGAGTAGGCCTATAGGGAAAACCGCGGCAAAAAAACGTGTCAGGTACACTACAGGTCACAGGTTTTTTTTTTTAGGTGGGATATCATCAAATAACTTCTCCCGCTCTGTGTGGAGTAGGAGGGCGTGTCAGACTTTTACTGACTAAAACCCACCCGTGTTCCCTCAGTAGCCCGTATGCCAGGGGCTGTGGTATCTCTTTCGAACAAACCTGCACCCCTGGCAGGCATCGGCCCTTGCGGGCCCCATCATTTTGTGCTGAAATCTCTTTGAGGCGCGCGTGGAACACAACGCACCGTCGACTTGGGCTTGGTCCTTACCGGACAGCGAGCTACCTTCCGCTTCTCAAGCCACTCCTCAAAGAGGGAACTTACCACCGCAATCGTGGCGTGCCCAGCACTGGGTTGCTACAATCGCACACTCCATGTCGCCATGAGATCCCGTCGGAGCTCTGTCCACTGTGCTGCGATTTGCCGCGGCAGCGGAGTTACGCCCCGGCGTTTGGCCTCCTTGCGCCACTCTCGCGCGAAAGCGCGAGCACCTTTGCTTCCAGATCCCATGGCGGTAATCCGGAAAGGAGGCCCGCCGCCTCGCCGGAGATCGTGCGATATCCTCGGATCATCCGTATGGCCATGACCCTATGGGACGCCTTCAATCGGCGAGCTGGTTGGCGCCTCAATGTAGGTGGCCACACAGGCGGCGGCGCCCCATATAGGGCCATGGACCGCACGATCCCCGCGTAGAGCCTCCGGCAGGAGGCTTTTGGCCTCCCTAGATTGGGCAGGAGCCGCTTCAACGCAGCCCCGGCCCGCTCCAGTCTGGGAGCCAAACGGCGGAAATGCTCCGCGAAGTTCCACAGGCTGTCGAAGACGAGTCCTAGGTACTTCATCGTCGACTCGACGCCGATGTGAACCCCTCCCACCGTTATCTGGGAACCCGTCGGTGGTGCATTCTGAAGACCATGAAACCACATGACCTCGGACTTGTGCAAGGCCACCTCGAGTCCCAGTTGCCGGATCCTATCGACGATTGTCGCAACCCCGTGTGTCCCTAAGTCGACCGCCGCCTGGTACGACCTCCCTTGCACCAGGACCAGCGTGTCGTCAGCTTAGCAAACTACACTGACGCCGTCAGAGAGGTCGGCGCGCAGCACCCAGTCGTACCCGATGTCCCAGAGATGCGGCCCCAGGACCGATCCCTGTGTGACACCGCACGACATCTCTCGCCGGTTCTACTCTCCGAGGTGACCAGGGTAGATGACGGTCCTGTCCGTCAAATAGGCCTCGACCACACGACAGAGGTAGGTCGGCATCCGGTGATACCGGAGTGCCTCCCTGATGCAACTCCAGGGCAGGGTGTTGAAGGCATTGGAGATGTCTAGAGACACCGCTAAGACGACCCCACCCCGGGCCACAGCATCCCCCGTCGTGAGGATATGATGATGATGCATACACCGTGGAGCGCCCCCTGCGGAAACCAAACTGGCTCTCTGCCAAATCCGGCCCCAGCCTCCTGACGAGGCGGTCTGCAATTACTCTTTCAAAGAGCTTGCCCACCTCGTCAAGCAGCACGATGGGCCGGTAAGCGGACGGAGAGTCCGCTGGGCGCCCCGGCTTCTTAATGAGGACCAGTTTCCCCGTCTTTCAGCGAAGTGGAAACCGGTCCTCCTCCAAGTATGCGCTTAAGAGCCCTCTTAGTTGAGGCCCGAGAGACTGCAAGGCCAGGATCCAGGCTTTTTCGGGCAAGCCGTCGGGTCCTCGGGCGGTATTCTTGGCATTTAGCCTACGTTCCGCCACTCTCAGGTCTACCTCGTTCACCTCTGGAAAGTCGTCGTCGTCATCGGTGTGGTCCGCATCGGGCACCGCAGGAGGCGGAGCTATGGGCGCGGGAGCGTGCTCCCCTCGCGAAGGGAACAGAGCGCTCACCACGTCCTGCACGAGCTGGGGCCGGAGAATCTGCGTCAGTGGGGGAGCCCACGGGCGGATTTTGTTCTACACCGTTTTGTAGGGGCGTCCCCACGGGTTTCTGTTCAGAGTCTCCAGCGACTCCTCGAGGGCCACTACTCTGGCCCGCAGGATCTCCGCTCGGAGGGCGGTCTACGCCACTCTGTACCCCTTTTACAGCTCCGCCTGAATGGCTTCCGTATCCGGAGGGCGGATACGGAGGTAATGTCATTCCCATACATTTTAGCGTAGCGTTTAGCGTGAACGCTAACGGAAATGTAATTTCTCTCTAGGCCCAGGTCTGCTTCCAGAGCCCAGTCCTCCACCATCCTGCCCCGCACGTTCGTCAACCGGGAACCCCAAGCCAAGTTCTTGGCATTGAAGTCCCCGAGGACCAGCACGGGGAGGGAACGGAATCCGACAACGACGTCTCTCAACTCCGCAAGGGAGTTATGGAACTCGGCGAGAGTTCGGCTCGGGGAGAAGTACACCCCTACCACGACAATCTCCCCGAACCGTGCTACCACGCAACCCCGTCCCCTCTTGACATTCTCGAGGGTCGGGGTACCGGCGGCGGCCGACGAAACAAGGGTCACTGAGCCGGTCAGGTCCTCCACCCAGTCATCCCTGGGCGGGACAAAGTACGGCTCAGCGACCACGGCGATGTTAATCGACCACTGTGCCATGCTCTGGATCAACAGATCCTGAGCGAAGGCGCAGTGCCCCCCTTACGCCTCCTCCAGGTGAATATCAACATATTCGCCTGGAGGAGGCGTAAGGGGGCCGTTACTGACACTCCATATCAGCCCCCTCTGGGACCTCCTCGGTAGGCCTTGCCGTAACGGCGGTGACAACGACGGCGGTGGAGGCGGCAGCAGCGGCAGCGGTAGTGGCGGCAGTTGCGGCGGTGACGGTGGTGGCGGAGGGTTTGGCCCTGCCTCGGCACCTGGCTTTGGTGGATGGAGCGTAGCTGCCCGGTGTTCGGCCGGCTTGCCAGCTGCCGCACATGAATAGCAGTGTGGCGTGGCATTGCAAGACCGACCGGCCTTGCGACCGGGCTGACCGCAGCGGAAGCAGTGCCCACTGCGGTCCACCTCCGAGGTGTATTGCACTCCCACGTGGTGGCCCACGTGGCAGCATCACCTCATGGGGCTAGGTTCCAGCAGTTTGACCTGTGCGGACACCCAGCCTACCAAGAGCCTTCGGCCCTCCCCGGTGATCATTTTGGCCGCCTACCTCACAGGTGGCGTGAAATGTGTGCATATCATGTATAATGTGACTCTTAGAATCACGATATCTTAGGAATGGTAACTCTTAGGAAAAAAATCATGAAGACCTTTTTTGTAGAGAATTTCAAGATCTACAACTATGGTATTCGGTTTTTTTTTTGATAAAACTTACCGTTTTCGAGAAAAATCCAAAAAGCCTAAAATTTTTAACTTTGACCTATAACTTTTGTAGCACACATAGGATCGATGGGGATTTTTAAACTTTATTTGTAATGGTAAACCCCAGCTCTCCACCAATATTTGGCTCTCCGGGAATTTTTATTATTTAAATGTCTATAATTATTGACCGGACGATTACCAACCAGTTTTCACCGCGTTAATCACAGAGACATCATTGCATACTTGCTTCTTCGTCGACATAATGAAGTCAATCTCATTTTTGGTTGCACAAGAAGACTCTGCCAGGTCCACTTCCTGTGCTCACGTTTTTTGAAGAAGGAGTTCATCATGAAGAGGCCTTTCTTTTCCATAAAACTAGCCAGTAGGTGACCCCGGTGGTTCATACGTCCGACTCCAAATTGCCCTACTCGTAACTCATCATCGCTTCTTTGGGCACGCTACGATTGCGGCGGTAAGTCCCCTCTTTGAGGAATGGTTTGAGAGGCTGCATGGCGTCCTCACCTTCCGCCTAACGCAGGTCCTCACCGGACACGGATGTTTCGGGAGGTTCCTGTTTCGGATAGGGTGGGAGGAAACGCCTGGGTGTTTCCACTGCGAAGATCGCCCTGAGGATACGGTGGAGAACACGGTGGCGATCTCATCACGGGGTGACGTCACGGACGTCGAGTTGGTCGGTACTTCTTACAGCTGTTTAAAGTGGCTTAAATAGAAACACTCATTTAATAAGAAAAAAAAAATACACAGAAAGTTTCTTCATACAATAACTCTAAACACGAAACGTTATCTAGTGTACAAGTGCAGTGTATTAAAAGTGATTCCTGAGTAAACTTAAATCTGTACGCTAGTGACCAAAATCTACCCGTATCCTTGAAAATAATAAAACAATTTAGTGAAAATACTTAAAAACTAGCAGTGAAGTGTCGCCCGAGAGTGTGTTTCAACTCTGCTTATCCCGGTGTTGGTATATGGTGTTATCAAACCATAACACTCCCATTAAACCATAGGTTCAAAACAGCGCCATCTATTAATACTGTGCGGAACTACTAAGCGGGATCAATAATCTCAAGTGTGACTCACGAACGAAGCCAAACCAACCATGCCGGCAGCGAAGTGCGGTGGTTGCGCCAAATTCTTATCGCCGATAGAGGCCGCTAAATGCAGTCAGTGTGCAGCCTTTTATCATCGAGCTTGCGTCGGATTGCCTGGTACGGGTATTATTGCTCCCACCTGGCGCTGCCCTGAGTGCTTAAAAAATTTAGTCAGAGACAACAAGTCGGAGACACCAGTTCGAGGTAGGGTGGATCGGGTGGATCCTGCCCAGGCAGAGGAGCACAGTGGCCCCGAGGAGATAATGGACATGGCCAGTCCATTAAACAGCACTGCCCTGGATACCACCGTTAATTTCTCTCCTGACTTGGCAGACGAGCTGCGGTTATTTAAGGAGGAGCTGCGTGCAGAGTTTCGCCTGATGCATCAGGAAATTCAAGGGTTACGCACAGAGATGGCTCAGCTAAAGGATTCCCTTATGACCTCTGATGAGCGGATGGATAGCCTAGAAGCGCGAGTAGGCGCGCTCGAATTCAAACTGGAGCAAAAAGTGCAGCCGGATAGGGATCCGTTAGAAAACACCATCGCTGAACTGAAATGCTAGTTAAATGAGCGGGGTCTTTTATCTATTTTTTTTTTTTAATTTTTAATATATTGCATGTTTTTTTTCATATTTGTATTACTGTTTTGTTTCATGCTAGATAATATTCGAACGCAATGTGAATTGTTACTGAAATAAATTGAATTGAATTGAATTGGATCAAGAACTGCTGCTCAACGACATTGAGGTGACCGGAATGCCGGAAAACAAGGACGAGAGCGCCCTTCACCTCGTTAAGGTTCTTGCCATAAAGCTTGGCGTCGTCATTGATGAGGCACACGTGAGGGAGAGGCAGTCTATGCGCCCTCGTGACCCTAGCCGCCGCAGGATACGGAGACGCCCTGGGCGTCGGGAATCCCAGGCCGATTTCCGGCCACCGTAGGCATGGGCTTGCGGACGGCGAGTAATGGGTAGCTCGCTGTCCGGTAAGGACCAAGCCCAAGTCAACGGCGCGTTGTGTTCCACGCGCGCTTCAAAGAGATGTCAGCACAAAAAATGATGGACCCGCAAGGGCCGATGCCTGCCAGGGGTGCGGGTTTGTTCGAAAGAGATACCACAGCCCCTGGCATACGGGCTACTGAAGGAACACAGGTAGGTTTTAGTCAGTAAAAGTCTGACACGCCCTCCTGCTCCACCCAGAGCGGGAGAAGTTATTTGATGCTAACCTACCCAAAAAAAAAAAAAAAAAACTGCGCTTTTTTGGCCCAGTTCGTGTTGAAGTATATCTGCTCTGAAAATATCCTCATACATGGTCTCTACCTCATTGTTGGGGTGTGACGAGGTCGGAGCGTAAACCTGTTTGACCTTCAGCGAACACCTTGCGGATATTCTGAGTATAAGGAACGCCACCCTGGTCGACACACTCTCGATCTTCACCACGTTGCCGCGTTGCTCACAAGGGACTTATGGACGATAAACCCGACACCACCTTGGGACGGCTGGTCACCCTCCTGGAAATAGAGCAAGTTAACGGATTTGAGGATCATGGAGTCCTCCACCTCTCCCAGGTCTTCAGATAACTCTACTATATCCCATCGTAACTTCTCAACTCTTCCTTGAGTTCGACGATCTTCTCGTCGGTCCGGAGTGTACGCGTGTTGTATGTCACCAGGTTCAATTTTCGGTGATTGATCTCTTTCGGGGATTTTTCGCACCCCTTGTCTCACCGTGTTCTTGACCGCTACCGTAGCCAAGGGTAGGTAGGCCGCCGGGCACTAGGGGCCATTTATTTTAAGTGCTTGTCATTTTGGGGGGTTTGCCATAATCCCCACGCTTACCAGGCGTATTGGCGATCGCAGTATGGTGGTAAAATACATAGAGAACGCTGTTGCCCATTCTCTAGTAAGTCCCTTAGTCGCCTTATACGACACCCACTGGAAGAAATGGGATGGTGCTATTCATATACGGCATCATCATTCATATATAAAAAAAACTTTTTTCAAAAAAATAACAACCGGCTTCCAAAAAACACTACAAAGTGTTGTAATGTTTTTAGGAAGTCAGTTGTTAATTTTTTGAAAAAACTTTTGTTTTTTTCACTTTTTAGTTATCTACCCCACACCAATTCTAAATTTCATCATCTTTGGGGTCAAGACAACGCATATTTATGCGATTATGTTGATTTGCTATAATTTTTTGAAGAGTTACGTTGTCTGTCTCCGAAATGCATCATCAGATCTATGTGAAATTTAAATGGGACCATTTCGGAATAAACACCTTTCGAACGAAGAATTTTGCAAATCCGTTTACATAATTATGACGGAGTTAGGCCCGAACATACATAAAAAAAAAATATATAAACATGTCTAATTGATAACCTCCTTCTTTTTGAAGTCGTTTAAAAATAGTGTCAATGGAGTGTCTTACTTGATAATCCCCATAAGTAAGGTAGCATCCAAAAGCGAAGTAGCAATCTCAAAAGCAATAGATTGACACTACGGTTAAACTTTCGACCTTCTTATATTACTTAAGTAATTTCTATACTGTAGACAAAAACTACAAATGATTGTATTTCATAAATTCAACCGTTAAAGTAAATGACGTGATAGCTTAGCGGTTACCGTACTTGGATTAGCGCTCTCGTGCGCAACGAGTTTTAAAAATCGCTTTTGACTATAGTTGCTTGTTCTGTTCATCTTGTTGGCTTGAGTCTAGTATCGTTTGGCAGGAGTTGGGATTTCGTGCAAAATTCTTAAAACGGAACGGATTTTTTTTTTAAATACGCCCATTTGTGTCAAAATAATGTCACTGTCATCCGATTTCGATCATTCCGTAATTCCGTTTCTCTTATAGTTGCGTGAATGTGTTCCACTCCCACATATTGTATGTGTATAAAAGGCAGTTACAACTGTTACTAGGAATACTTAGGATGCAAGAGCGAGGTAAGGTTAGGGTTATTTTACTTTTTAGACCCTTGCTAGTTGCCTAAAAAGCGTAGTCGCTTTTATGCAACTTTTAAGTGTTTTGAGGTTAGGTTACAGAAAATCATTTTTCTCGGAGACGGTGAGTTACCTTCTCATGGGAGCGGTGCCAAGGAGATGGGGGGACAGCCCTCCATCTCCCTCACCCACTCCCACTCCCCCCTCTTGCCAAACGATACTAAATTTTAACCGTCTTGTTCACTAAACTCGTAGAACGTTATCAATATATACCCACAGAAACCTAAATAAATTCAAATGATACTTAACTTACGACAGACCAAGATGCCTATCAGAGAGATAGATGGCGCCGAATGATCAGGAAAGCCGACCCCGAGTAACGGGACAAGGCGAGGACAAAGAAGAAGATACTTAACTTACGACTCATTCACCGTGACTTATAGAACGGTGTTGGTTGTTATTGTGTGCTAGTGACGTGTATAATCTATTATCGGTCTTCTAGTTCATTTTAAAATGTAAGCAAATTTAATAATAGAAATGAAAGCGAATATTATTGCGCTGCATAAAAGCGGACTTAAATATCACAAATATCGGATGAAACCGGACTGAGTGTGAGTATTATGATTTAATTATTTTATTAAACATTTATTTCATTAAAGTATGACTGCTGATCCTGGTAGTTATTTTTTTTAACGTTTTATAAATATCATAACGTCTAAATAGAAAAAAATATAAAATTTCAAAGTAAATTTATTTCCTAGATTATTGAATGATGAAAATAACATTATACTTACTTAATATTTATGTGAAATTTATATTTTAAATAATTTTGTTTCTAAATAGTAATACATATTAGTATGTATTTTGCTTAGTAGCCTAACAGTACCCCTTTTTTGTTTTAGTGAAATACTGTGAGTCAGAGGATGAAAAGATATGAGGAAGGGGGTAGCCTTGCCCGTGGAAAGCAAAGTGGAAGACCCCAGCTCATAAAAGAAAGCGACAGCACAAGTGGTTTCAAAACGACAAGACATTTTGCCAAATTATTCAAAACATTTTTACGAACCGTGCGCCGTGCACTGCACGCAGAAGGTTTGCATCATAGAAAACCAGCTCGAAAACCATCTCAAAAACCATTAACATTAAGATATAAATTACAAATATTTATTATTATTGATTTTAGTAATTTTCAAATAATAATTATTGTGTCATATCCGTAATATGGATTATTTCGAGGTTTAGTTTCAATCTTCTTTTCGTAATGAAAATGATTACTTAATCGTATTTAATAGGACTTATTGAAGTTATAGCAACTTCAATAAGTCCTATCTAGTCCTATATTGATATTCTAACTCTGCCGTCTCTTTATATCCTAGAAAATATCTTGTACGTTCGCAAAAACTTAGGCCTTTTCAAAAAACGTTGCGATTTCCATAATCTGAATACACGTAGTAAAGATGAAATTGTGATTCCAAAATTTAGATTGACTAAAACTAGCAAGTCATTTCTAATAAACAGTATCCGCTTCTATAACAAGTTGCCAAAGTCAGTTACAGAACTTAGCGATGGAAAGTTTAAAACGCACATCAAACGTATCCTTATCAAAAAAGCATATTATAAGATAAAAGACTACGTTGAAGACAGGGAAGTTTGGCATTAATTCCTTCTGCACATGTGGCTTCCCTGGTACCTCATTAACAGCATATCTATGTGAAAGTCTATTAACTGCTCTCAATGTTCTTTTTATTCTTTTTATTTTTACAATGCTGGCATATTCTCGTCATTATTTGACATTATACATCAATTTTAATATCAACTATTTTTTAGTGATTGTCATGTTAATCATGTCACTATGTTTAATTAGGTTCATTTTATTTATGTAGATTATTTTACATATTGTGAATGGGAGAACGTTGTAGGCCTTACAGACTGTAGATTTGTAGACGATTTTCTATTCTGGATTCGTCTAAGTACCTGGTACTTATTTACAGGCCTGCACTGTCCTCCCATACATTTTATATCTGAAAACATTGTTAAAGCCAATCATTTTTAAAAGAGTAACCGTGGAGTTTCTTGCCGGCTCTTCTCCATAGGAAACAACATTTTGGAACCGTGCACCTAGCTTCTGACGTTTCATAAGTGCCCATGCAGGTTTATATGAAATAAAAATATTTTGATTTTGATTTTTGATTTTGAGTAGTAATTACAGCACAATATTATTATATTACCTACTAAGATACAATATAGTTCACCATTTAGCTACTTTACTTCAATACATTGTTCTTAATGAGAAAATAAAATGTTTTAACAAAAAGTTATTATTAGTAATTTTTATACCTACTTCATAAAATTATAACGAATAAACATTTTGTAATCACATAATATTCTTAATCCTTTGTTTAAATAATAATATAAGTAATTTAAAAAAAAAAAACTCGTATAACGAATAATAAAAGAACTGATGAAGATTATTCTTGAAAAGAAAAATAAAAGTCTCATCGGGAGATTTGAACCCAGACTAATGTGTTTCATCAATGACAATACGCTGCGAGCTACCGAGACTTGATATTAGAACGTGAATTTTAGCGATGGTATGAACCTACCAAGACGTACGTAACACAGTACAGACAGAGACAGAGTACTCTGTACGACGGTATGTTTTTTGTATCATTCGACGACAGTGGTGTGTGAGTTCTGTGGTGTGCGGTCTGGTTCTGTGTTAATACATCACTTATACACACAGCTGTAGGTGCGGTCTGGACCGCGAGTCATAGCAACATAACCCTTAGCATGCAAATGGACTCTTGACCCCGACCGTACCTAATACGCTTTGGAATGGACAACTAGCTTATTTTATTTAAGCATCATTTTATTTCTGACTGACCGAGTCCTTAACAGTTCAAAAGTTTCTAGTGTAAATGGTAAATAAATGCTTTGAGTTTGATTTGATATACTCACATTGATACCTATTTGCCGGGTTTAAACTGTTGCGGGTTCAAATCCGGGCAAGAGCATGAGAGGCGAGGCATAATTCACTGGGTCATTACGAAAATATGAGCTCTGTAATTAACTTTATACTTTATTTGTTATAAAGTAAACCCTCAAAAAATCTCTCAATATTGTGCGAAGAACGAACTACAATGTTAAGTTTGTTCTTGGGATAAATTTCATCCCGGTCCGAGACCCACCTGCTAGTTTTTTTTATCTACATTGAGATATTGTATTGTATGGAGTGTGTGCACTGTGCAGGTACTCGGAGACCATGATGCACATGCTGAAAGGTTGCCTGGGCGCCGGTCTGCTCGCCATGCCCAACGCCGTGTCCCGGATGGGCATCGTGTTCGGCGCCTTGGGCATCATGGGCATCGGGTTTTTCGCCACCTACTGCATACAAATACTGGTCAGTTTACTCTATGTACTTTATAATTATAATATGTTGTGGCACAATAAGTCGAACCACCGAAAACCAGTCCCATAATAACAAAATCGGCCAATGCAAATATTACCTACTGGGACAATAATTATGAAATCGAGTTTATGAACAACCACCTACTCCCTAAGCCAAAATCTATACACCTACAAGTTGCAATGATGCGTGCTTGATATGGTCTCCTGAATAACCTCTATCAGAAAGGGAGCCTGAGTGGCATAGTGATCCCATCGTTATTTTTATTTACTTCGAAGAAACCTGTGTGAAGGTTTATCATCCAATGCGATCTTATTAGTCAAATGACTCGACAAAGTGACACCTCAGAGCACGTGTCCGCCATCCATATTCTCCTTGGTTTTAGAGACTTTTAAAACACAAAACAGCTTTGCAGAAAAATTAAAATGGCAGTGACTTTAACATCTTCCACAGTGAAACGATCAAGACTCTTTAAAAAATAAATATTATACCCTTGTTGATCAATTTTGTCGTCCATAAATCACTATTTTTATCACTGACCGACTCATTAAAAACATAAACTACCTCCAGATGACTAAGCTGGCATATCATTGGAAAAGAAACAGGAAACTGACTAATTATTGTATACGAAAAAACGAAAAGAGAAAATTAAGTTAAGGGTTAATTCGACTCCGACTATTTTTCGTGAAAACGTTTATTCTGAGTTATGAACAAACCTAACTTTGCGAGAAGAGTTTCCCAAACAATCCGTAGTCGCTAGCAGCACATTGCTCAGCCACTATCACGTACAGATTGTTCTATCCCAACAAATGATCGGAGCTCAAAGTCACATCAAGCTAAGCTGCTTTAACGATGGTGTTCCCTAATCCATAACTTTTGGGCCCCATCGGCCATCTGTTCTGCGAGCAATGTGCCCTGCCTACTGCCACTTAAGTTTGGCAATTCTTCGGGCTATATCGCTTACCTTGGTTCTCCTGCGGATTTCTTCATTCCTATATTTTTTTACGTTTCGCCACACTAGGAATATCTCCTGGATTGCGGGTGCGTTTACAAACATTGAAATTTACATACACGAACAGCCAGACCCGGAACAAGTAATTGTTCCGGGTCTGGCTGTTCGTGTATGCAAGTAATTGTAGGTCATACAAATATTTGTTCCGAGCGGGAATCGAACTCGCGACACGCAGCGCAGCAGCCAATCTCCCCATTTCCCTTCGGGTGACATTAAGTCTTCTTAAGAGTTAAGAGACCAATTGTGAGCGACCACGTTTCGGTTTTCAAGCGAAGTTCAAGCCAGCAGAATTGGCGAGCAGCACCGTGTGTAATATATTACACGAACCATTTGGAGCCACTTTTGACCCCCTCATAACGCAAAAACTATTTTACATAAATGTGTCCAATTTGGCTCATATTGGCGGCGGCCGTGGAGCAGCGGGGTGGGGTGTACTTACATACCTCAAATTAAACGGTTATTTAGATATAAACGTCTAGAAATCGTAATTTTTCGTAATCGCACTAAACAATTTAATTTAATAATATATGTACACACGGCTACACATCAAGTTAGACACCCTATATATCTATAACTACGCTACCAGCAATACAGAGAATTGTACGAAAGGGACTGCGCATCGTGGCATCGGCCAATCATAGCATTTGCCGCGTTGGCCTACGCAACCACACACACAGATGCACATTTTTTGCCAAAAACTTTAGCTTCAAATATTTCAAATTCTTTTTGCTCGTGTTCAGTGTTTTGTTGCATGCCATGCCAGTCAGTTCCCATTTCCCAAGTATCGTCCGGGCTTCACGTAATTACGCGGCAAAGGCGTCGGTTATTTTTTTGATAGTAGTTTGTTGTATTTCTTGATAACATTATTTGATTGTTGAAAGTTTTTTAATATTCTATTTTTTTATTCTTGTTTGAAGAGTTGGTTATTTTTTTTTATAGTAGTTTGTTGTATTTGATAACAATATTTGATTGTTAAATGTTTTTAATATTCTACATTTTTTTAAAGTAATTTCAGCTGAATG
Source organism: Polymixis flavicincta (assembly GCA_949987655.1). Lineage (NCBI taxonomy): Eukaryota > Metazoa > Arthropoda > Insecta > Lepidoptera > Noctuidae > Polymixis > Polymixis flavicincta. Next base: position 38,507,906 of record OX465171.1, on the reverse strand, counting down.
TTTGTTTTTATTCAGCTTAAAGCCATAAATATAATTGATCTTACTCTTGCCTAGCGTGAGGGATTTCTCATACTTAACTATTATTGGCATAGAATAATAAACCATGTCAAGTTTTATTTTTCACGATGATTATGGAGGTTATCACTGTGGAATATATCTCTTATATACCTACCTATTGTGTTGATTGAAATGCTCACATAAATTTCAACTGTGATGTTTTTATGTTCATTGTTGCTTTTCTTTTTTTTTTGGGTGGGAAATCATCAAATAACTTCTCCCGCTCTGGGTGGAGCAGGAGGGCGTGTGGCGAGACTTTTACTGACTAAAACCCACCCGTGTTCCTTCAGTAGCCCGTATGCCAGGGGCTGTGGTATCTCTTTCGAACAAACCCGCACCCCTGGCAGGCATCGGCCCTTGCGGGCCCCATCATTTTGTGCTGACATTAGTGACATCTCTTTGAGGCGCTCGTGGAACACAACGCGCCGTATGTTCATTGTTGGTTAGATTTTTAATTGTTGTTGGCTCCTGAGGAAGCTTTTAGTATTTTTATAGTATTTTCAGATTGTGATAGTTATTTAATATTATCCTTACAAACGTTTATAATTAATCATTATATGTTGCTGTCGACGAGGACCGTGGGTAGCTTTGTGAATTTATGTTTTAAATTTCTAATTCTTTTAAGCTTTCCTCGACTGATTTCGTTCCCTGTCAAGTCATTTCGGAGACACATTTATAATGATCCATGCATTAAGTGACTATAAGGGGCTATGATATGGCCTAGGTTATTATCTCCCGCCGCTTGCGCGAAACCAGAATACGAAAACCTACACACCCGACGGAATACTGCTCGAATTTCGTTACCCACAAAAAGGTATCTAGCGAATATCGCTTAAAAGTATCTGAATAGAATAGGCCTCTAGCTAATGTTTTTAGTTAATAAGTTTAATGTGCCACCTAAAAGGTAACGTTGTGATTTAGTTGAAACACTAAAGAGTTCGTTTTTAATATCGAACCTAACTACGAAAAATAAGGCTCGTATTCTTAGTAGGTATAGTGTATCCATGTTGACCCATTTGAAAACAATTTTATACCTTTAAGTATCAAGTAATTTAACACAATTACTTTTCTATTATTATCAGACTCAATGAGTCTGCCTATCATCCAAGGGATTAACCAATCCAAGCTACCCCTAATTTATTCAGTCCTCATCATCATCATCATCATCATCAGCCTATAATGTTCCCACTGTTGGGACACAGACCTCCTTTCGGTGAGAGGGAGTGGGCCGTAATCCACCACGCGGGCCCAGTGCGGGTTGGTAGATGTCACATGTGTTCGAATTTTAGGTTCTAGGACATGCCGGTTTCCTCACGATGTTTTCCTTCACCGTTTTTGAGAGCAGTGATGATGAAATAATTCACACAAAGTAAAGCGCCTAGCTGGGTTCGAACTCACAACCTACAACTCGTAAGTCGCGGCCGTTACCACTTGGCCACCACTGCTCTCAGTATTCAGTCGTTTTACTGTAAAAGTTAATGAAGCAGATATACTTGCTTGCAATTTTTTTTGCATTTAAATAGATATCAGTAAGGTATTTTCCCTTGGCAATGAGAATTTCCAGCACCCTAATTGCGTAAACTCACGGTCAATCATAATTTGTTACAATTTAACAGTTAAACAATATTCATTGCGTTATTTACGTTGTTGAGCAGACACATTTTTTCGAACATATGAATCAATGCAATTATTGTGCAGGCTTCTAATATCGTCTGTGCAAAATCACGTATATGTATTGAATTTTTGACTGTCGTGAAGAATTTTGATTACAAATCTATCTATCTAAAAATGTATCGCCGAAATGTATGTACGCGCATAACTTCCGAACTACTACACCGAATTGGATAATTCTTTTTTTATGTGTTCCTTATTGTCAGGACAAGGTTTGTATAGCTAATTCCAATTTAATATTCATAGCTAAGACAGGACAACGTCTGTTGGGTCAGCTAGTTGATTTTATAAAATCAATGGTGGCAAAAAAGGGATAAGTAGTAAGTTTGTTTGAAAACCCAACATGAACTAGATTTCCAAATTGCACGCGTGCTAACCGCGTGTAACAGCTAGAAATTCATAATAATGTAAATATTAAGTAAGTAGGTATATAAAAATGAATCCCTATTTCCCTTGGTCACGGCATCACACGTGAACGGCTGGACAAATATTTTGTTAATTCTTTTTTAGTTGTGTTTGTTATTGTCAGGAGAATTACAAACACTTTATGGTTCTGATGAAAGAAAAAATAATAAAGTTGCGCGTAACATAACCATATAAATTTCTAATATTATACCAATGCGAATTCAATATTCATAGTTAAGACAGGACAACGTCTGTCGGGTCAGCTAGTTGTTAATAAATGCCTAATGGATGTATTGGTGCAAACTCACAGGCGCAGCGCAAATCGAAAAATAAATACCTAACACAAATTATCGTAAATGAACGTAACGAGAGCTTAGCTTGTTTACAAAATAATATACACACCTAGGTATAGAATAGAACGCCGTTTGGTGGTGGTAGCGGCGCGCTCCCGCAGGCGACGTGCGTAAGCGGGACGAAATAAGAAAAACATATCGTACCCTCTCGCACTATTCGCAGCGTTCAACTTCTAATAGTTCAAAGTCCAAACAGTCTAGGTTGATGTGTAGCCGTGTGTACTACTTGTTACTTGTGAGATACATTGTGTTTGTAATTTTTTTTTAAGAAACATTGTGTTTTATGCGATGGCCAAGTCAATTTATTTATTTAAAACACTAGCTTCCGCCCGCGGATGCGCCCGCGTGGAAGTCGGAAATTATCCCGCGGGTACGTATTACCGGGATAAAAGTATCCTGTGTGTTAATCTATGTTATAATCTATCTGTGTGCCAAAAGAGATGGACAAAATGTACCCCACCGAGTACACAAATAAATTTATTGCAGTTAAATTGAATTAAAAAATAAATAATTATGAATAACTTTTTATGCCTTATACCAGAAGTGTACAAATAAACATAATTAAAAGTATGTTGTATGATTTTCCTCTTAATTAAGAAGCTTGCAGGTAAAAGTAGAGGCCACACTCCAAATAAAAAAGTGAACAGAACCTGTGGGATAACGCTCTCTTTCTAAATGCATACATATTCGTAAGAACGAGACAGTGATATGTGTTTTCTCTTTCTATGTATTTAGAAAGAGAGCGCTAGCCCACAGTCATCTTCACTTAGGTATTTAGAGTGTTGCCTCCACTATTATGTACAAGCGTCTTGATCTAAATCACCTTTTAATGTTGCCATATTATATTAACAAAGATCAGAACAGGGAAAAACTAATAATTTTAACGCTTTAGAAAAACAAAACCATACGCACAGCAGGCCTAAAATATACTCGTAAAGTATGCGTAACCTAAATGTATGAAACATATTTTTTGTGTTTTCTTATAATTATATAGATCGAACCATCTGTAATTTAATTTATATATGTTAGTGCAGTTACGAATAGGATAATTTCACGTTACTACTGGCAGCACCGCCGACAAATGTCAATTGTCACCATAATGACAATTTGTTGTTATCCCTGAAATGCCTACCCCTTATTTAAGGCACATCAAGTTGGAGCGACCTAGGCAAATATATTTTTTGCATCGAAAACACTAGTATTGGGTTTTGTGTTTCTTTTTGTGATCACACACAGAATATATCTGGCAGCTCTCTAGCCTATCTGCCCCATTAGTTCTACTTCCTGCGGTTACAAGAAGACGTTCCTCGTCGAGTTGCAATAGCCGACAGTAATATTTTATCTAGCATTACATCTGTGAAATGCTGGCTCTAGATCGAATGCGGAGAAGACGAGGGATTGAGTATGTCTCTATAAGGTGTTCCTCTCTTTTTTTCAGTATTATGTTGCTATGTTCGTGTACGATAAGATGCCACCGTCTTAATGATGACCAGCGAAAGCGATTATTAACGCAATAGTTTGTCTTCCTGGATCTCAATCAATCTACTCACCCTATCGAAGTCCACTGCTGGACATAGGCCTCTCCCAGATTACGCCACAACACTTTAGAAAGCAAAACTCTTTTTCCTAGACCTGTTAGTTAGCAATTGGTACAATGAGGCTTCTCCGTCTGACGATGATGGTGAAATGGGGAAAAACCGGAGGCGTAATTTTATGGCAGATTGTCTTCCACTAAAGCCGACTCTTCTTCGCCAACAATTTCAGAATCCAATCCTCGAACTTCCTCCAACACAAAATCATCTCCTATATCAACCTCCCCATCCATACAGTCTCTATTTGATTATCCTCTTCATCGGATGGTTTTACCAGCTGACAACACGCAATAATTATATTATTAGACGCCATTTTTCACTAAAGCAATAAAACACATTCAATATTAAAAGTTACGTAACTAGCTACCATCGCGCGGTCTCTCAGACCGATGAAAAAAGTTACATTCACACTAAAAGTAAACGCGCGACAATGTAGGTACCGGGTAGAAGGTACATGCAGCTCCTGAGAAAACTAATCCCCTACAAAAGCATCTATTATGGGATTATATGCTACAATGTTTACATGAGCGCCATCTCTGTGACATCTATCAAGTTATTGTTCTGTAGTTTAAATAAAACAATTCCACAAGTAATCGTGCAAGACACCCATTCAACAATACTTAAGTATTTACATTATTTTCAATACAAAATTGTCACCAGAGAAACTTCAACAAATAGAAAAAAATAAAAAACGATACGTTTTAGAGGACTTTACTACGATGTTTACGTGCGCGCCATCTCTGTGAAATCAATGAAGTTATTGTTCTGTAGTTAATGACATCGATTCCACAAGTAAGCGTGTGAGATACCCATTCAACAATGCCTGTTTACGATAACAATACAAAATTATTATACGCTAACCAACATCAGTATATTTAGGCAGCCCTGGTTTCCGCCAGGGCTGCCTAAATATGTTGATGTTGGGCGATAGCGGTGTGTTGCGGGTTGATAAAAGTAGGTGATATAGGTCTTTCGGAATAAAGGATAAGGGCCTCAATTTCATCATCCATTTGTCTTTTGAGACCAATGACAATTGCTTCGCTCTCCTTTACAAAAGTAAACTGAACTGGACGACAATACAAAGTTGAGCATGGTTTTGAGTTCGTCCATACAGTATTTTTGAGCAGTGGTGGCCAGGTGGTAACAGCCGCGACTTACGAGTTGTAGGTCGTGAGTTCGAACCCAGACAGGCGCTTTACTTTGTGTAAATTATTTCATCACCACTGCTCTCAAAACGGTGGAGGAAAACATCGTGAGGAAACCGGCATGTCCTAGAACCAAAAAATTCGAAGACATGTGACATCTACCAACCCGCGTGGTGGATTACGGCCCAATCCCTCTCACCGAGGGGAGGCCTGTGTCCCAGCAGTGGGAACATTATAGGCTGATGATGATGATGATGATACAGTATTATCTCCATCTGTCAGTTTTAGTGGCACCAAGGAGGTCATGAAAATGCTTGCATCATCTTGCTCACCTTCCATTTTCTGCTTGTATCGGCTTTGGTTGGAAGCACCATTAAATCCCCACTAGGACTTTGAAGGATTCTCGTCGCCGTGATGTCAAGTAAAGCTTGAAGTGTAATCCTAGCCGAGGAATCCGTAACTGACACTGATTGCTTCGGAGGGTAGCAATCAAGCTTAGTTTGTTGCACTTTATAGTAGGATGGATAAATATCCATAGCACCTTCCCGAATGGTAGCCTCTCGCAAAGTAATATGTTGCCACTTTGACAGTTTTAGTGAAAGAAGCAATCCAAGCGCTTTCTCTGGTGTAAATATGACTATTTTCACTGGTTTCTTAAGCGTATATAATTATATTTATTATTCGTATGTCAATCATTAATAGTCAGATAATTTTTACCTGAGGAATAAATATTGCGGTTTGACAACTTTTGCATAGAAAATATGTCAAACTGTCAGATTTATTCTTCAGCTACATAAAAGTTACATGACTATTAAAAAAATCAGACCTTAGATTACCTTACATATATTATAAAAATTCAAATTCAAATAGTTTTATTTGTAAAACATAGGTAAAGTACAGATGTCAATATTATTAAAATAACGAACGCTGTCTTGCGTCAACGGCACACAAATATTGTGATTATAATTTAATTAATTAGTAACAAATAGGACAAAACATTAATTTAACATTACAACAAAACAAATTAATAAAACGATGTATTCATATTCATATTCATATCTTTATTTGCATTCCATAATGTTTAAAGGTCTTACAAATGGCTTAAAGCTAAGGTACAATTACGGACCCTGTAGGGCACAGCAAAAAGTATAAAAAATAATAAAAATAACAAAAACAAAGAAAAAAATTACAATCAACAATTAAAAAAATAATAGTATTATTAACATTAATTAAGTAAATTTATTTTATTGAGATCAGATAAATCTTAAATAATTATTTGGGTCAACATATTATTATTACATCATATTAAAACATTCAACTGTGCATATAACAATGTATATATCTGTGTAGTATGGCGTCTGTTTGTGTCAAATAATTTTTTTGTCATTTATATATTCGTTAATTGTGTAGTACGCTTTTCAATTAATATTTGCTTAAGCTTATTTATAAATGTCGTGTCGTTAGTTTCATCTTTTATTGCATCTGGTAGTTTATTAAATATTTTTATGGACATTACGTAAGGGCTGTTGGAATGTAATTTCATGCGCGAAGAAGGTAACATTAACATATTTTTATATCTGACAGACCGGTCGGTATGTTTATCGCCGCGGGTTGTAAAAAAGTGTATGTATTTCCTAACAAATTTGCATATTTCCAGGATATAGATCGATGGTAAGGTGAGTATTTTATGTTTTATAAAAAAGGGTTTACAGCTGTCTGTTTGTTCTATGTTCACTATAATCCGAATTAATTTCTTCTGGAGAATGAAAAGCGTGGGCGCATCTGTGCTATTTCCCCACATTATAATGCCATAGCTGAGCCATGCATGAGCGTAGGCGTAGTATGTAGTAAGTGCAGTTTGTAAGTCGGTAGTTTTTTTTACTTCTCGTAGTGCGTAGGTGAATTTTGACAGTTTCGAACTTATTTTATTTATGTGGGGCTTCCATGTAATGTGTGTGTCTATTGTGAGTCCTAATAACGTGCAGTCGTTAACTAGTTCAACTTTTGTGCTTTTAATTGTAAAGTTTACTGCCAATGGGGATTTTTGCTGAGGGTAGAAAGTCATTATTTTGGTCTTTTTATAATTAATCTCAAGATTGTGGTCATCCACCCATGTTGTTGTTTTATTTAACATTATATTTATCTGTTCGTTAATATTACTATTAGATTGGCATGTGGTAAGTAGGGATATATCATCTGCGAATAGGACACATGGTTCTTTCATTATTTTCGGAAGGTCATTAATGTAGATAATGAATAGGAGAGATCCAACAACACTGCCCTGGGGAATTGATGCATTAATTATCTTCTTTTGTGACCTTACCTGGATTATTCGCTTTTGGTCGTGGTTAAAATATTCTATTTGCACATATTGCTCTCTATTTTTTAAGTAGGACGTAAACCACTTATGTGTATTACCACGAATTCCTATGCCGTATAGTTTTTCTAATAAAATTTTAAACTGCACTTTGTCATATGCCTTGGTCATGTCTAAAAGTATGCCAACCGCATATTTTTTATCATTTATAATATTCGTAACTTCTTGCATATATTTATAGACAGCTAGGGTTGTTGATCGATGTTTACGAAAACCATTTTGACTGTCGTCAAAGATTTTATATCTTTCGCAAAAACTGTACACACGATCACACATAGCCTTTTCGTAAATTTTTGAAGCCGTCGGTAGAAGGGCTATGGGCCGGTAATTATTGGGGTTGGTTTTCGAGTTTTTCTTAAATAATGGTTTTATAATTGCTTTTTTAAGTTGATCAGGAAAAGTACCTTCATCAAAGGACTGATTTATTAATACACAAAAGGGTACAGCAAGTTCATCTGCACATTGTCTAATCAGCGATGGGGGTAGTTCATCTATTCCATGACTTTTTTTATTTTTTAGATTTTGTATGATTCTATGCGTTTCTTGACAATCTAAAGGTCTAAGAAATAGGGTATTTTCAGAGGGGTTGACTACTGGCTGGCCTTTGGCCTCACGGCCGGACTCGTCGCCAATTGATGCAAAAAAGTTATTGAATGTGTTTACTATTTGTTTTGGATCTGAGACTAAAGTATTATTTATTTGTAATTGTATATTATATTTATCTTTAGGTGTTGTTTTGTTAGTACGTTCGTTCACTACATTCCACATAGCTTTGACTTTGTTTTGAGATATTTTAATTTTATTAATATAGTGCTGTCTTTTGGATATTATCACCGACTGCTTTAGTATTTTTTCGTATTTTCTATAATATTTTTTAATGATTGGATTGTCAGTCTTAATACTTAAATTTTTTAATAATCTTTTGTTTGTGCATGATATCTTTATGCCTTTAGATAGCCAATATTTTTTATAATGTGTTTTTAATTTGGTTTTTATTTTCGGTATAGTTTTGTTTAGTAAATTAATTAATACGTCGTTAAAAACATTATAATTTTGATTTGCGTCGTTAGTGTCTCTAATGATATCTTCCCAGTTTACTGACTTTAATGCAGATTTAAAACTTTCAATGTTATTTTTGTTGTATAGTCGTTTTTCAGTGTACCAAGTGGTTTGCTTTGGTCGTTGCGGTATTTTAAATTTTATAACTGTACCACAATGATCTGAAAAACCTAGTTCTTTTACATATGTATATAAATCTGTGTTTTTAAAGTTTGTAAATATTAGGTCCAGGCACGTTGAGGCTGTTTGTGTTATGTGTGTGGGCCGTTTTATGTGCTGTGTGTATTTGTATTCAGACATAAGGTCTAAGAAAGTGTTAACTTTGGAGTTGTTTGTAAGTATATTAATATTGAAGTCACCACCGATGACTACGTTTAGTTTTGTGTATTTATTGTTTATGTATGCTAGTATCTGATTGAGTTGGTTATAAAATATACTTTCCTCTCTTCTGTTCCAGTACATTGTTACTAAAAGCAAACCATCATTACATATTTCAATTGCACAAACTTCTAAGATATATTCGAGTGACATTTCGGTTATGTCGGATCTTTCTATATAGTCTATGTGTTCTTCTAGTAGGATGCAAACTCCGCCGCCTACACGGTTTGGTCGACAGTAGGATGTTGCAATTCTGTAGCCAGTAAAGTCAATGATGCTTAATTTATCTCTTGAGAGCCATGTTTCAGTAATACATATAGCCTGATACGCCTGGTTTTCGTTGACAAATGCTTCCATTATGTGTTGTTTATTAAATAGACTTTGGACATTTTGAAATAAAATGTTAAAATCCTGCTCTTGATTTTCGAAATCTATTGCCTTCCTCGTATTCTCGAAATGTACGGTCGTTATACGGTGCGCTTTGTCTATCTATACTATTCAGTTCGTTTTCAGTTGTGGGTGAAGGATATGATATTGTTTCGTTTTTGTATCTTATAAGCTCACCTTCAATATACAGTTGATTATTTCTGATTACAGCTTGCTGTCCTTTATTTCGTGCTACGAGCATTTTATCCCGCAAGTTTTTTCTCTCATTCCTTGCTTCTTCGTTTAAGAATTCAGAAGTGTACAGTCCGGTTCCTTGGAAATATCGACTATTTTGTATTATATATTTCGTAATTCTTTTGCTCATAAGTTCAATTACCATTGGTCGATTTCTATTTTTATAATATTTTCCGATCCTATAGGTATCCTCAATGTAGCCTAATAGGTCTATTCCTAAAATATCCCAAAATATAGCTCTAATTCTTTCGTGTAAGTCTTGTTCAGGTTCTTTGTAGATTTCGGTAAGTCCATATAAGACAATTTTCTTGTCATTATTCTCAGGTGCATGTTGTAATAGAGGGGGAGTCTCAGAATTCAATCGTTTTATTTCGCTTTGGAGTATTTCGGTTTGCTGATTCAGTTTTTCTATTTGAATGTTAATTTTCTCTATATCAATCTTTCGTTGCGTATTTTGTAAGAACAGAGTGCCTGTGTCTTGTTTTATGTCTTCTTTTAATTTTAAAATAGCTTTATTAATTTCTGTTTGAATAGTATCTTTTATCTCCATTATTATTGATGCATTGTTTTCTTTTAATTTTATGGATATCATTTCGCTCAGATTATGTAGTGTCAGTTCAGGCTGATTGTCATTCACTAAACTTTTATTATTATTTATTGTATCTCCGAGTATACTTAGGTCTTCAGAGCATACAGTCTCGTTTAGGTTGATTTGAGTTTGTTTTTGACGTAGAGTAACGTTAGGATCTGGTTTTGTTTGTGAATTGGTATCTACTTGTTGCGGTCTTACGGGTGTGTTCATGTTATTATGTTTGGGTTTTTTACATCGACATTCTTGGCACTCCCAGGTCGACCTACACTCGCTGTTCATGCGTGCATATTGTGGCTTTGAGACATTAGAACATTCGAGGTCATAGTTTTTCTTACAGATCGAACAAGTTAGGCATTGCATACTTGGGATTTTTTGGTCACAGCCTGCACATTGTGTCATCTTGTAGTAACAGAATTAAAAACTCAGTAATGTATAAATATTATGACTATGATACTAGTGATGCTTCAGATATTATTAAAGTAAAAACGGAACGCTTTCTTATAAGTCCGTTACTCAGCACTAGATGGCGTTTGTGCTGCTGTTTATGTTACGAATATCGCCTTTGACAGTGTCAGGTGCTGGAACGCGCCCACGAGTCTAACGGTAGGTGGTGGGGTGGTGTTATTGTTTTTAAATGACAACGATCACTTTGGATATTTCGACTCACTTTACTCCGGTTTTAGCACTGCTATATTGTTTCGATGTTCATGATAACCATTCTAATTTTAAATATTAGTGTTCTTCAGTTTAATTAGTCACTTTTGTTCATTAACGTTCATGTTGAAAAAAAAAAACACTGAGTGACCACATATGTAGGTTTTTTAACTTTACTGTTCTATTTCGCTTTGCAAACGATATCACTTGTTAATCAGATGGTTAGTGATGGATTTATAATGTTTTATAGCGAATTACTTTCGAGTTTATAATTGTTATTTCAAATTAGTTTGGAGGCGAACTTGTTTACTTTGCGCCAGTGTTGCCACTATGTAAGGGTCTTATAATGTAATCCAGTCATTATAGTAAGTTCACCTCGGAATTCGAGATACCCAGCTGTAAGTCTGTAAATACTTGTATATTGACACCCTAAAATTTGTCTCAAAACCTACATATGGTAGGGTGTACGCAACTATTAAATTTCAAGGTCAAAGGTCACAAAAATCGGATTTTTGAGCTTTTTTTGTAAATATCTCAGTTCCTATGGGTTTATTGCTATTTGTATTCATTATCAATATTGTAGAATACAAAACTCTCTACAAACTTTGTTTTAAAAAAAAATATTCAGTGAACCGTTTTCGAGATAGAGGGCGGAGAGCGTGCGGTCACAGATCACTTCAGGTCAACCGGTGCCTCCGGTCGAAAACGCGCCATATACTCGTATAGTTGATGAACTATCGATAAATCAATGATTATAAATATTTGTCAATTTTTATTAACTATTATTATATTATATTTTATCATATTTTTCCTAACCTATCCACTTTTTACTCAGTATAAATTTATTTAACAACACTTACCTGCTCATGTAATTGCAGAATTGTTAATGAAAATATAGGAATTATATTTGAATTTTAACCTAATTCATATTAATAACTTCTTACATGATGAAAAAAAAAACAAATAAATTATGAATTAATGTTTTCGTTAAAAAATATCATTCAATACATTTATTTTTATTAAAAGTAAAAAATGGAATAAAGGGTACAAAAACTACCATTTATAATTTTAATCATGTTCTCCTCTTCATCGTCGTCTTCCGGCTGCTGGTAAATTTCAAACTGTTCATTATCGTCTTCAACGACATTTGTCTCAAGTTCTTCCATGATTTCGGGGTCAAAGGTTCCATCTTCGTTAATGTCTCTCTGATATGGTAGAGCATTGAGACAAGCTTGCCCATTACATTGGCCACAAGCTAAAGAGCATTGCAAGCCCGCTTTCCTGCATCCGCATCGCGAACCACAACCACTCTTGAAGTTGGCTAGGGGCCCGTATAATTCCCGGGTATAATTTTTGACGTAGTGGAAGGATTTTAAAATTTACAGATTTTAAAGATGATGCACTTAATTATTTTCTATTTAAAATGTCATTATTGTAAATGGGAATATAATTATATTATGATTTAAGTTTTTCCCTTAATTATTTTTTTAATTTTAGGAAACGGTTATCAGTATTATTGAATAGATATAGATTTAATGCATGAAGAAAATGATAAAATATAATATAGTAGTTAATAAAAATTTACAAATATTTATAATCATTGATTTATCGATAGTTCATCAACTATTATGGCGCGTTTTCGACCGGAGGCACCGGTTGACCTGAAGTGATCTGTGACCGCACGCTCTACGCCCTCTATCTCGAAAATGGTGAACCGTTTTCGAGATAGAGGGCGGAACCCGATAAAAAAATTTTTTGATCAAAATTTGTAGAGAATTTTGTATTCTACAATATTGATAATGAATACAAATAGCAAAAACCCATAGGAAATGAGATATTTACAAAAAAAGCGCAAAAAACCGATTTTTGTGAACTTTCACCTTGAAATTTAATAGTTGCGTACAGCCTACCATATGTAGGTTTTGAGACAACTTTTAGGGTGTAAATATACAAGTACTTACAAACTTATAGCTGGGTATCTCGAATTCCGAGATTCTTACCTAATTTAAGCTTAAATGACTGGACTAAATGGACTTTTAATAAAAGCAGAGGACTGTATACTCGTAAACTGAGGTATATCCAAAATTAAGGCTAGGTTGTTCCGGCATGTAGGCCTTTGAAACGCTACCTCCGCCTCCCCCAAATGCGGCATGACGTATTTATTTACGATGAACTGTCAACCATTTAGCAGAAAATGAAATTCATGAATGCGTAATTATTATGTGACTGATGATGTGAAATTAAATTATTATTATAGAACATGATGGGTGAGTAAATAAGTGAGATGACACAACTTCAGGTAAATCCTGTCTCACGTTTTCATTGGGCATTTTTGGCCAGTGTTTTTCAGTCTTTGACACAAAACTTGGACCTGACCACCACAAGGGACACTCTCTGATAAGGTCAGCCTTCAGCCCGCGAGAAACAAGATCTGCCGGATTATCCCTTGACGGCACATAGCTCCACGTATACCCAGTGGTACTTTCTTGTATTTCATCAACGCGGTTGCGAACAAAGGGTTTCAATAAACTTGGTGACATTGACAGCTAACGTAACACTATTGTTGAATCGCACCAAAACTGACATTGACTGAAAGACAAGATAAGAGATTTTAGCACATTAGTACACAGTCTTGTTCCCAACAACGCGCCACATAGCTCCAGTCGGGGAATGGTCGTTGGCTTAATTGGTGCCACTCGACTTTTAGAGACCAACAATTGTATTTTTGCCGACCCGTTCTCACTTACCGATCGCACATACATACAAGCATCATACGCCTTTTCAGATGCATCAGTAAAAACGTGAAGTTCGTGTGTAATCGAATCATCATATATAGCACCCACCGTGATATTTTTAATTCATTTAGGTGTGGAAGCGTATTTTTAAAAGAAATCCAACGATTATAGATGTCATCTGGTACTGGTTCATCCTAGTCACACTTAGCCATCCATAAAATATGCATTATGATTTTTGCCTCAACAACACAAGGACCTACAAGACCCAGTGGGTCAAAAATATGACTTATCACAGACAAAATATGTCGTTTAATGACATGTTCGTTGTTGTCGATACCAATTGAGAAAGCTAGTATATCTGACTCACAAATCCATCGTAAACCTAGTGTTTTTGAAGACACGATCCTATTCGCGGCCAAATCCAAACTTTTAGAACTCTCTGAAACACCTGTTATTTCAGCTAAAATGTCTTCACTATTCGACTGCCATTTACGCAGATGAAAGTTCGCTGAAGCTAAAACAGAAATGACCTCCTTGCCCATCGCTATTACCTCTGAAATGGAGTTACCACCACTAAGAAAATCGTCGACGTAGTGATCATGTGCGATCGACAACTTCGCCTGCTCACTAGTGGCAGCTACCGCCAGACTTACTAAGCATTTCGTAGCTAAATAAGGAGCAGAGGCCGTACCGTAAGTAACGGTATTAAGACTATATGTTTTGAATGGAAGCTTTGGATCAGTCCGAAAAAATATTTTAAGCAAGGAACGTTGCTCAGGTGTCACCATGATCGCCCTATACATCTTTTAGATGTCTCCAGAAATTACGTACTTGTGCTGTCGAAAGCGTTACAATATTGAGAAAAGATCATCTTTTAAAGTAGGTCCCACCATCTCGACATCGTTGAGCGACAATCCAGATGTGGTTGTAGCTGATGCATCGAAGACTACCCGGAGTTTCGTGGTGACTCTTGACTCTTTAACGACCCCATGGTGCGGAAGGTAATACTCCGAGTTACCATCTGAATGAGGTTTCCTTAGCGAGCGGTCCTCTGTCATGTGCCCCAGACTCTCGTATTTCTGCAGGAAATCGATGTATCTCTGCTTGAAGACAGGATCGCGCTGGAACCGACGCTCTAACGACAAAAAACGTTGTTTAGCCATTGCATAAGATTCGCCTAGTATACTAGGATCCTCTTTTAGAGGCATGGTAACCACAAACCGACCTTTTTCATCACGGGTTTAATGCGAACGGAAACATTCTTCGCAAGCCCGTTCTTCCTGAGTTGAGGAATGTTTAGAAGAAATGGAATCAAGCTCCCAAAACTTACTCAAATTTTGATAGATTTCGCATAAAGAAACGTTACACAAATGCGACTGAATTTTCGTGGATGAATGTACTGGAAACGCCACAGATCCTGATATTATCCATCCAAACTTACTGTCACGTAATGTGGATTGGTTTTTACCTAGGTTAATTGATGCAGAACCTAGGACGTTCCAAAATACTTCGGCACCCATTAAAATGTCAATTACTGACGGAATGTGAAACGTAGGATCGGCCAACTGTATATTTGAAGGCACTGGAATACTATGTCTGTCTAGTGTAGCAGTCGGCAATATTTTTGTAATTTGTGGCAATACAAAACAACTTATATTTGTTTCATAACCACCGAGACTGGATTGGTTGCGAGAATGGATAGTTAAATTACAAGACTGTGTATTAGTTATAGTCTGACTGTTGATACCTGTGATCGTGGAGCTCGTGCTGCGTCTAGGGAATCCCAATTGATCAAAAAACGTCTGAGTTACAAAATTGGCTGTGCTACCGTTATCGAGCAGGATCCGGGAATCAACCTTGCGTCCTTGGTTGTTCACCACCTTCACCAACGCTGTGGACAGTAAAATATGCGAAGCGGTAGAAACTTTTAAAGAAATGTGACAATGTGTAATTTTTTGGAGGGCAATTAATTGAGAAAGTAGGTACCTCCAGATACGTTAGTAGGTTAGGCAACACTACTTGGCATGGGATCTTGAAAGTTAGACGATTTTGAATCCTCAACATGTAGAAGCGTACTATGTCTACCTTTACAATTTATATTTGCATCGGCTATCGGTTGAGAAGAGGTGGTCAAGTGATATCACACCTCCTTTACATAGATGACCTAAAACTCTTTGCCCCCAACAATTTGCAACTGATGGAGCTACTGAAGGTAACAGAAACCTTCAGTAGCGCCATCAGGATGGAATTTGGTGTGAACAAATGTGCAGTCATGCATGTAAAGCGAGGACGAATTATAGAATCCGTGGGAACCCAACTTACGGATTCTATACACCTTAGTTAGATCCCTCTCATGAACCGAAACCTACAAGTATTTGGGTATGTCGGAAGCATTAGGCATCAATGCTGACGACATGAAACAATCGTTGAGGGAGCGCTTCTTTGGCCGCCTGAATAAAGTGGCAAACAGTCTTTTATCAGGCGGAAACAAGGTGCGTGCCTTCAACGGTTGGGTCATGCCGGTTTTGATGTATTCTTTCGGTATACTCAAATGGACTCAGACGGAACTAGACGCCCTAGATAGGAAGGTCCGTACATTGCTGACGGCATATCGGATTCATCACCCAGGGTCATCAGTGATGAGACTGTACATCCCGCGGAAGTGTGGGGGTCGAGGCTTTTTAAATGCTAAGACCCTCCACAACCGCGAGATTTGCAGTCTCAGGGAATATTTCCTTCACACTGACGTGGGGATGCATCGAGATGTGGTCGCAGTGGACAAGGGCCTCACCCCGCTCTCCTTGGCGAAAGAGAACTGGCGCAAACCTGCAGTACTGGATACTAATGATCGTGAGGAAGTATGGCAAAGCAAAGAGCTTCACGGACGCTTTTTCCGGGCTCTTCATGGGCCTGATGTAGTCCTTTTGGCGTCTGTATCCTGGCTACGTTTCGGCGACCTCTTCGGAGAAACCGAAGGTTGGTTTGTCTGTGCGATTATGGATGAAGTTATCATGACGAACAACTATCGGAAATACATTGTCAAGGATGGTACGGTTGACATCTGTCGGGCACGCCACCGTCCCGGTAAATCAATCCGACATATCGTTTCCGGTTGTTCTCGTCTTGCTAACGGCGAGTATTTGCAGAGACACAATCTAGTAGCTAGGATTATCCACCAGCAACTTGCTTTGCAGTACAACCTTGTGGAGTCTGAAGTACCATGCTACAGGTATGTGCCCGACCCAGTTCTCGAGAATGGTCGCGCCACATTGTATTGGGATCGATCTATCATCACTGACAGGACTATTGTTGCCAATAAGCCGGATATAGTGGTGATAGATCGACGAGAGCGTCGTGCAATGACTGTTGATATTGCTGTCCCTCATGACGAGAATCTCGTGAAAGCTGAACAAGATAAGAAAATCAAGTATCTTGACTTAGCTCACGAGGTTGTCATGTGGGACGTGAACTCAGCAATCATTGTACCGATAATCATTACTGCAAATGGCCTAGTAGCGAAGAGCCTCGATCAACATCTCAGGAGGCTCTCATTGCACGGCTGGATCAAGGGCTTGATTCAGAAAGCAGTACTCCTAGACACGGCACGCATAGTCAGGAGGTTTCTTTCCCTAGAGCCCTGACCACCGGCATCATGGACCCTGCTCTTGATGCCAATGGGCCACTATTTTTTATATTTTTAAATGTTTTTTAAATGATTTTTGTCAAAATATTTAAAAAAATACTTAATAAGTTTAAAAGAAAATAAATGAGTATAATAGAATAATATTATAAATAGAATAGTGTATATAAAGTTTTACATAAAATTTTGCAACGAAAAAGTTAAAATGGAATTATGAGAAATCTTTACCAGAACATACAACTTGTAATAAAGATAAATGGAATGCCGTCAAATCCATTATTAGCACCTCCAAAAAAAAAACTGTTGGGGATCACCTATTAGTTCCACAGAAAATTGGTTCAAGTGCTGTTAATGAGGTAAACTCCTACTTCTCTAATATTGGTAAGCAGCTAGCTGATAAAATAACACCAGCTCAATTTTTTTTATAAATTTGGCATAACCCCCGCCCCAAATTCAATTGTGTTACTTCCGCCAGATGAAGCCGAGGTTGAAGCTTTGATTATGAATCTCAAAAATGACTGTGCAACTGGCTGGGATTCTATTTCAGCCAAGCTTCTCAAGTTCGCTGGTTCACATTATCGTTCCTCATCTGACCAAATTAATTCATATCTGTCTCACCCAGGGTGTTTTCCCAAATGTATTCAAGAAGTCCCTTATTACTCCTGTCCACAAGGGCGGGAAGAAGGACGATGTTGGTAACTACCGGCCCATCTCAGTTCTTACGACCTTGTCCAAAATATTAGAAAAGGTCTTAAACAAAACGCTCACTAACTTTCTGCATCACAATAAGACACTGTCGGAAGCCCAGTTTGGCTTTAGGTCGGGAAATGCGTAGGGATATTTCTTGACCTAGCCGACATGGTTACGATTCCTTTTCTTGTGGATAAGTTAGGTAAGATCGGTATCCGCGGAACTGCTCTAAACATTTTTAAGGATTTTTTTTGTGGCCGTACGCGAAGAGTTAAAATAAATGAATACGTTAGCTCTGATGCTTGCGTTACCTTTGGCGTCCCACAAGGCAGTATTCTTGGCCCAAGTCTTTTTAATTTAAATTAATGACCTGTGTCAGCTGCCACTTGCAAATGGTAAGATCTTTACCTACGCTGACGATACGGCATTAATATTTGATGGGGGCACCTGGGACGAAGTTCGATGCAGCGCCGAATTGGGATTGCATAAGGTAAGCCATTGGCTAAGATCCAACCGCCTCACTCTGAACCTTTCCAAATCCACGTTTCTCCAATTCTCTTTTTCTAAAGTTTAACCTGTCAATTTAGACATTAGATTACATGACTGCAACTTGGCTTCTTTAACGACATGTTCATGCACAGCTATCACTAAGTCTACACAAGTGAAATACCTGGTGTGATTGTAGATGAAAGGCTTGGCTGGCGTCAGAACATAGACCTTACTGCAACGCGTATACGGAAACTTGTGTGGGCTTTTAAGAAACTTAGGCACGTAGCCGACTTCGAACTCCTTCGCACTGTGTACTATGCGCTCGTGCAGTCAGTCGTGGGTTATTGTGTTGCTGTGTGGGGGGGGGGGGGGTCATGCAAAACCTTCATGTTCCGTCTGGAAAGGGCCCAAAGATCTCTTCTTAAAGTTATGACTTTCAGACTATTTAGATTTCCCACCAGATTCTTATACGACAAGTGTCAAGTACTTACTGTAAGACAGAATTATATTCTGCAAATTGTTAACAAACAGCACAGTATTACACCATTTATCGCAGAATATAATAAGAAGCGCACCAGAACAAACGTTTGCCTACCTTTACGCTGTCACACGGCGTCCGCCAGGCGACAGCGGGTATATCTTGCCCCTTTTCTACTTATTTATTGGGGTTGGACAAAGCTAGTTTATTATTTTTATTTTTCGGTTTTTCGGCGGTTAATTTTTTTTATTAAAAAGTTTTTATTTTATAATTTTTTGTGGCTATAATCTACTAATTACTACATGCTTAATTTTTGATTTAATACACGACTCAGTATTAAAATCTGTGAGTAAACAATCAATCATCCCCTGTTTTCTTACCCTTAGGGTTGGAATTTTTCTTCGAAATTTATATGGGACCAACTTCGAGGTATACCCTTTCCAATAAAAAAATAATTATCAAAATCGGACTACTCTGGAAAAGTTATGCGTGGTCATACATAAAAAAAAAAAAAAAATATACGCGTCGAATTGAGTAACCTCCTCCGTTTTTTCGTCGGTTCGAAAAAGAAGGTAAAGATCTGGCTACTGACACAGGACTACAGCGCAACAGAAAATTTATTGCAATCAACATAAATGTATATGAACACAGATCGTTGGTATTCACAGTTCACACACGAGCACGCACACACACACACACACACCCCAGCACACATACACACTCATACCAGCACCCCTATGAAAACATTTTGTTTTGTTTTTTAATCCTGGCTTTTTGGTGGTTTTGTATTTTCTCTTAGTTTAATTTAATCATGATTTTAAATGTATGTTTTCAATTCAATTCAATTTTAAATCAAATCTTCTCTTATTCCTGATTTTATTCTAATTTAGTTTTTGATTTAATGTGATTATTTAATTTTCTTGCCTAATTCTCATTATTTTTTGTGCTTATTGAATTTAATTTATTTATTATAATTTTATCACCGTTTGTTGCATTACATCAGGTTAATTGTAACCTAAATGGAAGAAGTCACTGGCTCCTGAAATACA
This sequence comes from Polymixis flavicincta, assembly GCA_949987655.1. NCBI lineage: Eukaryota > Metazoa > Arthropoda > Insecta > Lepidoptera > Noctuidae > Polymixis > Polymixis flavicincta. The sequence goes on along the minus strand of OX465171.1, from coordinate 38,487,921 downwards.
GATATTTTCACCTAGCTCTGGAGTCAGGGTCTCACATTATTCTGTAACCTGTTTTATGGCAATAAAGAATTATTTATTAGTATCTCCTTTATTTTGCTAAATATACATATAATTACATTTTTAAATATTATTATAAAAGGTGGATGATAATGTGGAAGAAGTCAGGAACTTTCGTGTTATGCGACAGGTGTTAAGAATGGTGGCTTTTTGGAGCATGTAAAGTGTGTGAGACGGCATGTGTAGAGTCTCAAGACTTTGTGTGAGAGCCTTCGGTACTACACCGGTAGATGAGAGTACTATAGGGACGATATGGACAGTTTGTGCTTTCCATTGGGTTTTGATTTCTATGGCGAGGTCTTGGTACTTACTAAGTTTTTCGGAAATTGTAGTTTGAATGTTGTGTGAGTTAGGTATAGCTATATCCACCAAGTAAACTGTTTTATTTATTTTGTCGTGAACGGTAATATCAGGTCTATTGTAGTGTATAGTTTTGTCTGTAATTATTGTTCGGTCCCAATAGATTTTCTGGTTCCTGTTTTCTAATATGGTTTCAGGTTTGTATTTATAATAGGGAATCATCTCACTTATAAGTTTGTATTTGTGCGCTAAGTGTTGGTGTATAATTGCGGCGACCTGGTCATGTCGGTGTTTATAATCGGTCTGGGCGAGTGATTTACAGGCCCCTGTTATGTGTTGAATGGCCTCAGAGGCACTGTTGCAATGTCTGCCTGTGTCAGACGGCTGATTGGGGTCTTTTATAATGTACTTTCTGTAGTTACGAGTTACTATTGTTTGATCTTGTATTGCAAGCATGAAACCTTCAGTTTTATGAAACAATTCACCTCGCTTGAGCCATTCGTTCGACTTAATTCTATCGACGTGTGGTTGGCACAAGTAGGCTCGGTGTCTTCCATGTAGCGCTTTCCCAGAGCATGCTGTAATTTTTTGTTGTGTGGTTATGAAATTTTCATTAATTTGAGTGTTTTTGTTTTGTAAGTTGAGTGGTGTAAGTTTTTTTATCTATTTCCGTTACTTGTTTGTGTAATGACGAATGTTCTGATTTGTTATGGAAGTAAGATCTGAGTGCAAGTATCTGTTTGTTATGCAAGTTGTGTATGTCTATTAGTCCTCTTCCTCCTTCTTGGCGTGGTAGTGTAAGTCGCTGCATGCATGATTTAGGGTGATGTTTCCTGTGTTTGGTCAGGAGTTAATTGACAGTGCGCTGTAGTTTTCTGATATCGGTTTTTGAACATCGTATAATGCCGAAAGAGTGTGTAAGAATGGGTATTGCGAATGTGTTGATAGCTTTTATTGTGTTTCTGGAGTTAAGGTTGGTTTTAAGGATAAGGTTAAGGCGATGTGTAAATTTTTTGAGCAGTTCTTGTTTTGTCATCTTTTGTTCTATCTGTCTCGATTGTTTGAAACCTAGGTATTTGTAAGTACTGTGTTCATCCATTGGCTCAATAGATTTACCTGATCCAAGTGTGTAACTGATGTTTTGTGTTTTTCCTTTGACTATTAACAAAATTTTGCATTTGTCTACTCCGAATTGCATAATAATATCGTTAGAAAACTCTTGTGTGGTGTCTGCTAAATGAAAAAGTGATTTAGCTGCGTACAACTTTATATCATCCATATACATTAGGTGTGTCAATTTGGTGAATTGTGTGTTATCGTTTGTCAATGTGAATCCTGTGTTAGTTTTATCTAGTAAGTGTGAGAGTGGATTGAGTGCCATGCAAAACCACAGAGGGCTTAGAGAGTCGCCTTGAAAAAGCCACGATTTATGTTGATTGGTTCAGTGGCCAGAATCGTGGAGACTTGATTTATTTTAAGAACAGTTTGCCAATTTTTCATGGTAGATTCTAAGAAAAATCTGAGTGTGGGTTGGATATTATAGATATCTAGGACGCGTACTAACCAGCTGTGCGGGACTAAATTATAGGCTTTTTGGTAATTGATGAACATGGTATGAATATCTTTTTCGCGTTTTACTGCGCTGTTCATAGCAATCGCGTCAATAGTGAGCTGTTCCTTACATCCCCGGCTATTCTTACGACAACCTTTTTGTTGTTCTGCAAGAATGTTATGTTTGGTTAAGTGTCCGTATACTATTTCACTTACACAGTCTGTCAAGATTTTATAAAGAGTTTGTAAGCAAGTGATTGGTCGATATTGGGCTGGATATGTGGTGTTGTTCATGTCCTTAGGTATCATGTATGTTACTCCATATGTTATGTATGTTGGAAGCAAGTGAGGTGATTGAATGAATGTGTTTAGGTAATTATATATAAATGGGTGGATGCTTGTGAATTTCTTGTACCAGTAGTTGTGAATGTTGTCTGAGCCTGGAGATTTCCAGTTGTGTGTGCGTTTGATGACATCTATAAATGTGTTAATTGGAATAAATTCAAACTCAATTTCGGGGATTTCTGGTGTTGCATCATTAATCCAGTCTGCTTGATTATTATGGTATACTGGTGTTGAGTATCAAGCTCCAGGTGTGCTGCTGGTGGTCTTGATTTAGTAATAAAACACTACTTGATTTTGATTGGCTGTATTTCTTGATAGTTACTGATTACAACTTAGACGACCGAAATGTGTGCGCACGATTAAGGTGTCTACGAGCGAGTGCCGGCGGAGGGAGCCCGCGGTCGCGGTGTGGAGTGTGGCTCGATGTGACGTAGGAACATATTCCCCGCGTTGAAGAGACAGCTTCAAGATGATGGAAGAGGGCATATGTTGTTATATGCACGTGTTACAATGCCTTTCTTCGTCAGGATGTCAGCGACTCGACAGTGTCCGTCCGAGCCAGTCTTCACTGCAACCACCCTGCCCAACAACCACAGAAGAGGAGGAAGATTAGTGTTCCTCACTAAGACCATGGTGCCCATATTCAGCTCTTGGCCAGCTGTCTGCCATTTGGTTTTCTGCTGCAGGAGAAACACATACTCGTTAGAGAAGCGCTGCCAAAAATGTTGTCGCAATTTTTCGATGCGGTCGAAGCGCTGCAACCGCTGGATGTTGACGTCGGTGATTTGAGGATGAGGGACTGACGTGAGTGATCGTCCGATGAGAAAGTGTGAAGGAGATAGATAAGTAAGATCTGATGGATCAGTGGATAGAGGTGTTAAGGGTCTGGAATTTAAAATAGCCTCTATCTGAATCAGACAAGTTGAGATTTCTTCATATGTTAAATGAGTTAGGCTCGTGACTCTACGTAATAAATGTTTGGTGGACTTTACTGCACTTTCCCAAATCCCACCAAAATGTGGGCTGTAGGCAGGAATAAATTTAAATTCAATGTCTTTGGATGCAAGATCTGCCTCAATATTATTAGATGAAACCTTTAAGAAGCGTGAAAGCTCATTGAAAGCTCCCACAAAAGTTGTGCCGTTGTCGGAGTACACGCGTTGAGGCTTGCCCCGGCGACTAATAAAACGGCTGAAGGCCGCAAGGAAAGCTTCCTTAGTGAGGTCGGAAACCAGCTCCAGATGAACGGCTCTGACTGCAAAGCACACAAAAACACAAATGTATGATTTAAGAAGCTTACATCCTCTACCTCTACGGTCGGCTATCAGCACTGGCCCGGCATATTCTAGCCCTGTATTCAAAAAAGGGTATTCTAGGTGAGTCCTATCGCTTGGTAGGTTGCCCATGATAACCTGAATAGGCTGAGCTTTGAAGCGAGTGCACCGAACGCAGTTACGCACGACGTACTTTGCTAGGTTCCTGCCTGCTAAGGGCCAGTAGGTGAGTCTAAAGTGCGCTAAAAGTAACTAAAGCTAAGAGTGTTTTGTGTTCTCTTTCAAAGATAATTTTAGATAAGTGATGTTTACTACATAAAAGAATGGGATGTTTAACGTTGTAACTGTAGTTGGAGTTGTTGAGACGTCCACCTACGCGTATTAAGTTGTCTGAATCAAGGAACGGAGAAAGACTTATTAATCGATTCTTTTTATGTCAGGCCTGATTAGTTGTAAGACGTGAATATTCCTCAGGAAACATTTCCTGTTGAGAAATCTGTAATATAAGATTCTGTGATAATTGTAATTCTGAAACTGTTATGTAAGATGATTTTGTATTATTCTTTTTTTGACAATTATGTATAAATCTTTGTATATAAGCAATGATTCTTATGAGTGATGTAAATGATGACTTTTTATGAATTAAATTTGAAATATAATTCTCACTATTTTGTTTGTGTGTGTCAGCAGTTGTGTGTAAAGATTTTTCTGGTAAAGGGTTAATTTGTGTATTAGGTGAGGTAGGAAATTGTATATTTCCTTGTTATTGAGAAAACCAAGACCCGACCACCAAAGAGTGGATGAGCTGATGCAATCAGCCTTCACCCCCCGAGATGCGAGATAGGCAGGGTTGCTCTTAGAAGGTACATAGCTCCACGTCTGTCCGGTTGTAGCTTCTTGGATTTCACTCACTCTATTACGGACGAATTGATCAAGCCGACTTGGCAATGTAGACAGCCATGCAAGCACGATCGTCGAGTCACACCAAAAGTAACAGTGATTAAACTCGAGAGTGAGTGATTTACGTACCTTCAGAAAAAGTCTTGTACCCAATAAAGCACCACAAAACTCCAATCTTGGTATGGTTGTGGGTTTTATAGGGGCAACCTTGTTTTTGGAAGCTAGAAGGCGAACGCAAACTGTCCCGTCGACGGCTACCGTTCTCACATAAATACACGCACCATAGGCGCGTTCAGAAGCGTCTGTGAAAGTGTGTAGCTCTATTAAAGAAGCATTGCTACAAGATACCCAATGCGGAATGTGAAAAGAGTTAAGAGCTGTAAGTGACTGTACGAACTCAAGGAATTGTGATTTTATTTCTGTTGATACTTTAGCCTGAACTATGCATGGCCCGACAAGGCCAATAGGATCAAACACCTGACTTATTAAAGATAAAATATTACGCTTTGTAATTTTTGAAGATTGTTTGAAATCTATAGAAAAGAATAATTTGTCTGCTTTACAGTCCCAGTATAGCCCAAGTGTCTTGCTAGGAGTGTCATTTAGGTTTAATGTTTTATCTAGAGGCTCTGGTTTTGTATTTGTAACTGACTCTAATATCTTCGGACTATTTGATTGCCACTTTCTGAGGTGAAACTTGGCGCAATTGAGAGCATTCACCACCCCTCGACATAAACGAATTACTGACTCAATCGAATCGCCACCACTCAAATAGTCGTCTACATAAAAATCACGTCTGATAGACTGACTAACCTCTGGGTCTGAACACTGATCTGCAAGAGAAACTAGACATTTTGTGGCCAAATACGGGGCTGAAGCTGTACCGTATGTCACTGTATTCAGTGCATATGTTTTTAAAGGGTCTGAGGAATTGAATCTGAAAACAATTTGTTGTAATGGGCGCTGAGATGGCTCTACTAAAATAGCTCTATACATTTTTTCAATGTCACCCGTTACAACAAACTTGTGTTGCCTGAATCTCAAGAGTATGGATAGCAGATCTTCCTGTACGGTTGGACCTACCATCTGTATATCATTGAAGGACTTGCCCGAGGTGCTGGAGGCCGAAGCATCGTATATTACGCGAAGTTTTGTGGTTGAACTTGACTCGCGCACAACACCATGATGAGGCATAAAATAATTTTATTCTGAATGATTTGGTTTTATATGGTCTGTCATGTGATGAAGGTCAATATATTCTTGCATGAATTGCAAATATCTGTTTTTAAATGTGGAGTCCCGCTCAAACCTACGCTCTAGGGACAGGAAACGACGCTTCGTCATCGCATAGGAGTCACCTAAGCACTCGAGAGAGTCCTTCAATGGTATGGTGACTACGAATTGACTTTGCGTATCCCGACGTGTAGTCCCTTCAAAAAGTTTTTCACAAGCCTGTTCTTCTGAAGATAAACAGTTAAAAGATAACACGGTATCAAGTTCCCAAAAGCGAGTCACCTGATTTGACTCCTCATGTGAAAGAAAGTGACAAACAGAGGGTTGTGTACGAAGACGAGACCGACTGATGCGGCCAGAAAGAAGCCAACCTAGTTTTGATGACTGTAATCTAGGCTGATTATTGCCTAAATTGATGGTATCGGAATCTAAGACGTCCCAGAATACCTCAGCACCTACTAGAATATCGATTGAAGTAGGTACATTAAATGATGGATCTGCTAATTGAATACCTGGCGGGATGGTAATATACCGTTTACCTATGTAAGAGCCAGGCAATGACTGTGTGAGCTTCGGTATAACAAAACAGCTTACTTTCACCTGATAGCCACCATTACAAGACTGCAAATGAAGACTGCAGCTTTCTGAGATGAGGAAACTTGACCGTTTATACCTGAGACAGTGGAGCTAGTGTTGCGTTTTACCAGACCGAGCTTCCCACAGAGCTCTTGGGTGATGAAGTTGGAGGTGCTGCCGTTGTCCAACAGTAGTCTGGCAGTGTGGAGTTCTCCATTTACGTCTGTCACCTTTGCCAAGGCTGTGGATAGCAAAATGTGAACATGATTAGATTGATGAGTTTCTGAACAGGGTAATACTATATTTGTTGATAAAACAATGTTTTCCCTATCTGTTTTTCTGATGATTCCTTATGTAAGAGAGTATTGTGTCTGATCTTGCAATATTTGCAATGCGAAAGACTGCAACGCTTTTCAGAATGACCAGGTCGAAGGCAGTTCATGCAAACATTGCTTTCTGATGCTTTTTTAATGCGTGCTTCTATGTCAAGATTTCTGAAAGATTGACAACTGAATAGAAAGTGGTTCTGAGAACACATAGGACATTTAACGTTTTCTGAATTGTTATAATTTTTATTTTTAGTTGACGTAAGAAAGTTTTTAGTTTTGTTGTTTTCTTTGTTACCTTTTGATGTTGTTGTTTCTATTAAATCTGCTCTGTTTGTTAAAAAATTGATGTAATCTTTTAAATTTGGAAAGGCATCTAAATTATTTTTGTATTCTTCCCACTCCCTTCGTGTGACCTTATCAAGTTTTTCTGACATCATGTATATTATAAGGGTTTCTCCTAGACCTCCTCGCTCAAAAGGCTGCCCTAAAGTTGACAAGGCACGAAGATTTTTATTGGTGACGTCAATCATGTTACGTAACGATTTAAAGGATTCATGTTGAATTGGTTCAATATTAAATAAGGCCTGCACGTGATTATTCACAAGTAGCCTTTCATTGTTGTACCTTTTGGACAACAATTGCCAAGCTGTACCATAGTTTTCTGCTTTAAAATCTATACTTTTTATCACTACTGACGCGCTACTGGTTAAGGCAGCACGTAAGTAGTGAAATTTGTTGATTTCTTGTATACTGTGATTGTTATGAATAACAGAAAGATACGTATCTCGGAATTCAAGCCAGTGCTGATAGTCCCCGTCGAAGTGAGGCAAGTCTATCTTAGGCAGCCGAACGAAGTCGTGCCTGCAGCCAGAGCCCTGGCGCGGGAGATCATCAACGGAGGTGGCAGATACGAGCGCGGGTGAGGAGGCGCGCGCGGGGGCGAGGCTCGCCATCGCGCGGGCCACCAACGCGTGGTACTGCGTCTCGAACTGTTCCCTCTCGCTATACAGGTCGTCCGCATCCTCCGACAACAGCTCCAACTCTGTCTGCAACACGTCGAATTCCTTATGTAATGATTCCATTAAATTAAAACGGTTTTGTAATTCTGCTGCTTGGAAACCATCTAAATCATTTCCCGTGCTAGGTAATAATCTTAAAAAGTTGCTAATATGCGTAAGCTTTGCTTTGTAGCCACCACGCCTCTTTATAAGTTCCTTGAATTTTGCATCAGACATAGTGAGAAGATAAGTACGAGTAGGTAGCAAAGGGAAAGCTAAAAGTTTGAAATGCAAGCTAAGACAATGAAACCAGAATAATGTAAGTTACGTTAAGTATAAAAAGTGCGTAAACAGCTGGCTAAGCTTACGGTAAAATCAGCTGATATTGCTAATGAGCTCGGCGCGGCGTGCTAACCGGTGCAATAAGTACAATATCTATAAAAACAGTAATGAGGTTGTTTACGCGTTTAGCAAACACGTGCGGTCCGCGTGCAGTGAGTGAATTAGGATTGGTATTTAGGTAATTAATTATGAGAAGTTATTATGCAAAATGACAATGATTTGATGAATTTAATGGATTGAATATTTCTGAATAGGTAAGCTATATAAGTATGAAGAGATCAAAGTATGCCTGATCCGCATAGCACTATTTTAAATACCTGGATAGAAACTATGAAAAGACAGGAAAGTAAGGATAATGGAACGGACTCACTCAGTAAAGACCCTCTGGGTAGACTGTCCCTTATGTGTCCTCTACGGCGTTGACGAACACGCGGTACGGACGGCCAGTCCAAAGTCCACAGTAGGTGCGTGCGTAGCACAAAAACGGCGATCTTCTTTTACTCGAAGGACCATATGTTGAGTATCAAGCTCCAGGTGTGCTGCTAGTGGTCTTGATTAAGTAATAAAACACTACTTGATTTTGATTGGCTGTATTTCTTGATGGTTACTGATTACAACTTAGACGACCGAAATGTGTGCGCACGATCAAGGTGTCTACGAGCGAGTGCCGGCGGAGGGAGCCCGCGGTCACGGTGTGGAGTGTGGCTCGATGTGACGTAGGAACAACTGGATTTTCCCAAATGTTTGTCCAAAATTCTCGTAGTGCTTCGGGAGGAGGTGTGTCAAGGGTTTGGTTCGCGGTATCGCTGTTATTAGATGTAAGGTTCCTATAAAATATTTTTTCGTTGTTGATAAATTTTGTATTTTGGATTTTGCGGTTCGTGCATGTGGGATATCTTTTAAGTCTACTCGATTCTGCGTTTAATTTTTGTTTTAAAGTATCCAAAAAGTGTACTAACTGTGTGTTTGAATTTTCGTATTGCGCGTGTAGTTGGTATTTTATTTTTATTTTTTCAACTGCAGCTATTAATTTTCGACTTCTACTACCATTAATGAAATGTGTAAGCCGAACTATGCTTGCTCTTAGATTTTTGATTTTTGTTGTTAATCTAATTTCCCACTTTGGTTTCCTCTGTTTATACGAGTATGTGCGGCATTCGTTTTGTGTAGAGTCTGATAGTATTTGCTCCGTTGCATTTAGCTGCCGTCCATGCTGCACAGTAAATTATTGTCTGCAATTCTTTAAATTCAGTTTCCTTACTTACAGACTTATGGAGAATGACATTATTAATATAAATGACTGTTGCAGAAAACTTTCGAGATGTCTTCTGCTTGGGGATGTATGGTCTGTTAGTAGGGTTTGTATCATAAAATCATAGTTGAGCTTGTTGAAACATGGCTTCTATTTCTGTGTTGGTTTCCAGGTCAACATCACAGTTAGTTTGCGTAGGTCCAAATTGACCAATATCTATATTGTTAAAGAGATTGCAGTCTTCGCCTTCGTTAATGCGTGTGTGAGATAATTATGATGTCGGTATCCATGCTATCATTTTGGAATATATTTGCTGTGACGGTGCTCACAGGTGTCTCAGAAATTACCGTATTGGTATGTTGAGTATTTATTGTATGAATGTTATCATCAGGTTGTTCTAATTCGTTCTGCAGTTGTGTGTTCAAATTGCCGTTATCAATATTATGTGTGTTGATCAAATCAGTAGCTACTTGTTTTTTAATGTCTTTTATTCTGTTGGTGGGTATAATTATATTGGTTGTTAATAATGGCTCTCACCTGATCAGATAATCTTTGCTCTGTTACATGTGCTAATTCTGGATATGTATTGATAAATTTCTCATGTAACTGTTTCCTATAGGCTGTTTTATTTGATTCTAGTTGTGTGACACTATAATATATTCTCATGATTGTTTCATTATATTCATCTCATGCGCTGCCCGCATTGACTGTTAATTGGGATCTTAGATTGTGTTGAGTGTTGCTGTATTTGTGTATGAACTATTTTTTGTTCGGCTCTGACTTCCTCATAAATTTGGTCTATTATGTCCTGTGGTAATAATTTCTTTTGCACTATGGCTCTCCGCTGGTCGCCTACTCTTTGTCGACTTATTTGCATAGCCGGGTATTTTTCTAGAAACTTAGTGTGAAGCGCGTTTTTGTCTGTGTCCATATTAGTAAGATGAAGGTAAGTACGTAGGATAAATTTATTCATTTAAATGCTCCATTTCCTACGAGTTGTTGCAGCTCTAGCAGTGGGTACAGTATCATCGACAAAATTTGTCTCCTGTACAACATCCGCTGAATGTATACTAATTGATGATGTTGATAGCGTCGGCGTGACGCGAAAAGATTGTGATGTTGATGGGATAGATGGAAAAAGAGATCAGGCAGATGATGAAGAGATTTGTGAACTTTCGTCATCCATCTGAGGCAAATTCGCCTGAAATTGTTTTTTTGTTTTAGATCTAGTATTCATGTTGTTCCCACGAGTAGCTAGGGACTTAAAAGTCGATCACAGCAGAGCCCTGCATTCACTGTGGCAAGGGTGAACAAAACTGGAGGTCCCCTATTATCCAGAGTTGGCACACTAATGACTAATGCTTTCCCCTAGCCATGCAACCCTCGGCATGTGCGACCTTGGTTTGTATTGTATCCCTTTTAGTCTGGCTCCTCACTCTAGATCTGTCTCGATAAAGTAACCTATACCGGCACAGACTCAGGGATCATTGGAACACGCAAGCCCCACCACGACGTCAACGTAGAGATACTGCGATGGGGTTATTTTATTTTATTTATTCAGGGACAATAAACAGCTACAATATGCGTTTAAACAAATAAAAATTAATACAAAATTTTAGCAATACTGCAGCCCACTACATTATCCGCAAATTAACAAAAGAAAGTTCAAAAGATAATGAATGCCACCAGGTAGGCAATAAATAATTTAAAACATCACAATAGTAAATATAATTAATTACATCATGCAAAATAGAAATTCAAACTGATTGATTGCTTGGCAAAAAAGTAATAATTAATATCCGCAAATTAATAAAAGAAAGTTCAAAAGATAATGAATGCCACTAGGTAGGCAATAAATAATTTAAAACATCACAGTAGTAAAAATAATTAATTAAATCATGCAAAATAGAAATTCAAACTGATTGATTGCTTGGCAAAAAAGTAATATCTAACACTAAAAAATAATAAAGTCACAAAATAAAGTCTAAACTAGCTTACATTCCTAATAACCTATTATTATAAAGTGATACATAGACGCTTATAAGACAGTACATAAGTGCTATAGTTTTAATAATTCGTTCATAGTTGTGTACATCGTAGATTTGGTACTGGGGGTAAGCAGTAATTAAGTGTTTATCTTATATTTTATATTGTTTTCATTGATTTTAATATTTTTCTTAGATAGTCCTTATTAAATAGAGTCCAAATATATAAAATAATCCTTATGATGAAGCCTTTGACCGATATGATAAAGCTACAGGATGATTATTTTTCTCATGTAACGGGTTCGATTCCCGGTTCAACCATGTAATTATTTAAAAATCTATGAATGCAGTTTTTTTTTTTTTAATATAAATATGTCTTCCTTCAGTAAAATGTTCCATCTACAATATTCAAGGTACTTTCCCTCCATGGGGCATATCCGTGGGACGCCCTGTATAATAATAATAAATATTTTATTTCAGATTTTTATTTTATTTTATTTATAATTATAATTTATTTAATAGAAACGTATACAAAAAGAGTACATTTAGCCTACAGTAATACATTTCCCATACAATGATAGTGCCTAAAAATAAACTATTTCTAAAATATTTTTATTACAAGAGCAAGTGACAATGTTTCGGAATTAGAGATTTAGATAGCGACCCGCCCGATCTAGGTTTATTTAAACCTGTGTTTCGGGCCATCACTTTACATTTTAATTAAATTAGGACATTAACATTTAAAATTAAATTGATATAAAAATAATCTATTAACAACTATGAGAAAAAGCATATTGGTAACTACAACTAAGCAATGTAAATAAAACCGAAGTAAATACTTACGAGGGAATAATTAATTATCGTCATGACATAATTTCTAGCAGTTTTTCTGTGTCTGTGTAATTGAGTAACGCTAAGTATTCTGATAACATAGTACTACATTTTTTATAGCTTGAACTATAGATTTTCATTAATTTGTTAAGTCTATTATACAGAAGGGGACCTAAAAACTCATAAAATCGATTGGCAAACGCATGTCTAGTTTGGGGCTTTATGCAAACTAAATCCTTCCTTCTCTTGTCGGAAGATACTGGGTCAAAAGGAAGTGCAGTGTGCTGGTGTAATACTATACTTAGAATGAATAATTGCCGAACTGTTAGTACATTACATGCAGTGTAGAGCTGGTGCGTGGGAAATCTAAATGGGCGAAAGGTAGCAACTTTTAGAATTGCTCTTTGAGCACGCTCTAGAGGGAGTAGAATTGTTTTTGCTGCACCTCCCCAGGAAGTTATGCAGTAGCTAAGAATGGATTGACACAAAGCTAAATAAACCTTTTTAATTAATTTATAGTCGGCTATGTTCCGTAAATTCTTAAAAACATATATTAATTTGCGTACTCTAGTACATAGTAAATCGATATGTTTACGGAAATTTAGATTGGAGTCCATAGTGATACCTAGATATTTCAAATGGTCAGCTTTAGCTAAAGTAGTGCAACAACATGCAGTGTCAGCGTAAGTGCTACAATTATGTGCGTAAATGTTTAGATTAGTTTGCGGTATGTTAGTATTTCTCATTGCAAATAAAATATATTTTGTTTTATCTGCATTTAACGTTAGGATGTTGTTATGGAGCCATTTGGACACTATGTTAAAACCATTTTGAGCATGTTCATAGACCTCAACTTTTGATTTAGCTGAGAATAGTAGAGCGGTGTCATCAGCATAAGACATTATGATACCATTTTCAAGTGGCAGGCTGCACAGTTCATTTATATAGATTAAAAATAATGTTGGCCCCAAAATGCTGCCTTGTGGAATGCCAAAACCACTATTTTTAAGTGCAGAACTTGTATATTGACCTATTTTTACGCATTGATGACGCTCGCTGAGATAATCAGCAAATAGTAGAAGTTGTGCTCCTCTAATTCCAAGTGTTTCAAGCTTGTGCAAAAGTAAAGAACAAGAAATAGTGTCGAAGGCCTTGGCGAGGTCTAGAAAGATACCAATTGTGTGCATACCACTATCTAGATTGGTAGCAATATAATTGGTTAATTTGTGTACTGCTTGGCCAGTTGATCTTTTGGGCCTAAATCCAAATTGATTATCTGAAAGTAGTTTGTTATCTTCCAGATATTTTATCAACCTACAGTTTATAATTTTTTCTAAAACTTTTGAGAGTCCTGTTAACACTGAAATGGGTCTGTAGTTATTCATACAGTTTTTGTCTCCAGACTTGAATACAGGAGTGATCATAGCTTTTTTAAGAAGTTTGGGGAATATTCCTTTAGATAAACATAGCTGAAAAATGTGGGTTAGCGGAGGGGCAAGTATGTATCTAAATCTTTTAAGTATATTATTGGGTATGTCATCCCATCCAGTAGCACATACATCTTTTAAACCGAATAATAATCTTACAACTTCATTTACGTCGGTATCTAATAAAACAAAAGACTTTACTGTAGAGGATGTCGCAGTAGTGTTTTGAGGGGACAAAGTATTAAAATTCAAAGATTTTTCAGCCAAGTTTTTACCAACGTTAGCAAAGAAACTGTTCACTTTATTCATTGCTTCGGATGGATTTATCTCTGTAGATAGTAAATCAAGCGGAGGCTCAGGATTTTTCGTTCTAAAAGTATTCGTTTTTATAAATTTCCACACAAGTTTACTATTATTTCCCGCCTTCTGTAATTCATTTTTATCATATTGATGTTTTAGTTTTTTCGAAAGATTATTACAGAAGTTCCGGTACCTTTTATATGTAACAGAAAGTATTTCGTTATCAGGTGCATGTTTAAATTTTAGGAATTTTAGGTGAAGTTTGTCTCTATGTCTTATACAACGAACGAGACCGGGTGTGATCCAGGGTTTGATACAATTATACTTTCTGGGCATCGTCTTAGTAAATGTGTTTTTGGTTATTGAATATTGTAGCGAATCTATGAAATACTTTAAAGAAATATTTGCATCGTCTGAATTATAAACAAGGTCAAAATTAATTGCGCGTATGTCATTTTCGAGATTTGTCATGTTTACTTTAGTATAGCTACGCATGCAGTTTTTTCTAGGTGAACTTATTTGTAATATTAGTAAAACAGCTTGATGATCGGTAAGCGAGGAATTAGTAACCAATGTTTTGGATGGATTTTTTGATTTTAGTATAATGTGGTCTAAGCATGAACCACTCTGATGCGTAGGGTGATAGTGAGCTGGTAGAAGTCCATGAAATGAGCAAATATTCAGATAATTATGTACATGGGTATCAGTTTTCTCAGAAGTAATGTTAATATTAATGTCACCCAAAAGTATTATATTTTTAAAAGATGATAAGGATTTTAAGTTTATGTCGAGTGAGTCTAAAAATCTGTCTATATTTTGTGAAGGAGGCCTATAAATAGCCATGAGTACTGTATCGGGACTAATTTTAATGATTAAGCAATTACTGTCTTGTGATACCGGCTCTTCTTTGATTGCAAGTAGATTATTTTTGATGTATACTACTAATCCATCGTTTTGGTTTATATTTCTCTCAGTTTTGTATGAATAATAACCGTCAAGAGATGGCAAGTTGACCGTTTGTTTTGACAACCAACATTCTGTTAGGACGATAACATCACAGCTTATATCTAGGTTCTGTAATAACACTTCAAAGCCGTTCATGTTTCGATTAATGCTGCGAATATTCTGTGTGAGTAGGGTTAACGTTTTGACACCAGAAGGAAGAAGGTGTTTACAGTCCTCAACATTACACATTTTAGATTCAGATACAGAAAAACTATCTAGATCACAAATTAGCTGACTTGTCATGATCCTTACAAACTAACTGAAAATATAAATAGAGGATAAACTACCTGTTTGTGTGCTTACTAAATACAAGAATACGGCGGCGCTCTTAGGCGCCTTCATAATCTATTGAGTTAATGTAGTTCCTCTCAGCATATATGCGCGCCGGGCAACTTACGTCACCAGTTGGATGGTCACATTTCCTCTTGAACCGTTTGCACGTCGCACATTGAGGAGGAGAAGATTTGCTGCTGCATTCCTTGAATGAGTGTCCAGTCTCACCACAGTGGTTGCAAATAGGACTAGTTTCTCGGCAAAACTTGGCTGCATGTCCGAACTGCTGGCAATTGAAGCACCTGGTGACTATCGTGAAATCTCTCACAGGGCATGACGTCCAATTAATAAAAATTCGGCTTTGATTAACTAACATTTTTCGAATGCTAGCGGGTAGTTCTATGATGTAATTACAGGTAGGAAGGTCTTTTTTACCCGATTTATGGCTAAGTTTTATACTTGCAACGAAGGACTCACGAGTTAAATTCGGAAACTTATCTGAAAGGTTTTGCTCGAAGATGCACTCAAATACCTCCTGCTCGGTAAGGGCAACGGGGACACCAATGACAGCAACCCTCGGGCGGCGTTTAGAAGGTTCTTCTATTGTAAGGCCCGATGACACTAACTTTTCCGAATTCTTAAGTTTCTCAATATCGCCTTTATTTTCTGTGCTAATCAAAACGCCCCCATTTTTTACTTTTCTCAGACCACGGACATGAAGCTTTAGTTGCTCGGGGGAGATTATCTTTTGCACAAGTGACTTGGTGTCGTCACTTGTTTGGGTCTTATCGCTGGGGTAGATGGCAACTGATCTCAAATTTGCAGGACGGACGAAGTTATCGGAACCTTTCTTCACCATACCTGCATAAGAGGAATTTTCCGAGCGATTTAACTTGGTCTCAAAAGATCAAAATCCATAAGTTGTTAGTTAAAGTCTTAACCTAATGTTAGTAAAATTCTATTCACAAAATTGAAACGACTGACATCTACGTGTGCAGCAGTGTCCAGTGAACCAGCATGGGGCTGTCACACAGTACACTCAGGATGCTGTGGGAGCTAGCACGTATCCTACCGAGAATAGAAGCGCACCGTTTCCGCATAATGGCATGAAAACCATCAACTCTGGCTTCGGTGAACATCCCGGAAGCGCTACAAAAGCGTGGTAGTCCCAACAGCATCCTGAATACATTATTATATTGGACACGCAGGGAGTTGTATGCCTTCAGCGTATACCTGACCCACAGACTGCACGTGTAAAAAGACTGGCAGTATACTCTGAAAAGGGTTAATTTGACTTGCGTCGTGCAACGTGCAAATCTGCGGATCAGCATATTACCTCGGACAGCCATTGCCCTGCGTTCCCTTTCTATGTCCTGGTCATCATTCAGGTCATGAGTGACCCAGTGACCCAGGTACTTAAATTTTGTTACTCTGAATAACGGAGTTTCATTATTGGTCACATCCAGCACGTTAGTGTAACATTTGGTGCCAGCCTTGAATACCAATAATTCACATTTTTTTGGATTGTACCTGAGTCCATGAGTGACCGCGTAATCTTCACAGATCTTAACAAGACGCCTGAATGCGCTTATGGATGGACTCAGCAGCACCATGTCGTCAGCATAAATTATATTGTTAATGCAAACTCCGTTAATGTGACAGCCTATACGGGTGCTGCTGAGTTCAACAATCAGCTGATTAATAATGCATAATTAAATATTTTTATAACACAGTTATATAAACCGCAGTTCATTATATCACCGTTATATTATAAAATACACCAAAAAATGTCAAATAATTTGTAGAACGGCCATCTGTTAGGATATATCAGTTAAGACAGCAGTTTTCGAGATGTTTGGATTTATTACTTTGCTGCCATTCAAAATTTTCAATTTTATTTTTTAATAATTTAGTTTACCTATGAAATGATACATATTCCTTATTTATAATCATGACTGCTGAAGGCATTAGAAGCTTATCACATGCAAAAAAGAAAAAAAAAGCGAAAAGAATTTAAATGCCTATGAAACTCGATTTACAGTAACCTACACAGTGCGCTGGGTTTATTGGCCAAGATTTACTGCTAACGCACGATAATGCCCGCTGCCACACCGCTAGTGACTTGACAGTACCTTGTAGAAGTCGGGATTTCCACACTAGACTGGCCAGTCCTCAGCCCTGTCCTAAATCCGATTGAACATTTAAGGGACAAGCTGAAGAGGCAGTTATGAGGAATATGTGCAGCTACGGCGTCAATAGAAGACCTGAAAAATGCTTTAGTCGAAGAGTGGCAGGAAATCCCACAGGATTCCATCAGGAAACTAATTCGGTCAATAAAAAACCGTTAACAGGCAGTCGTTAGGGCCGAGGGGGGGGGGGGGTGTTTAGTACAAAATATTTAGGGGTAAATAACATAAATTGCAAATTTTTTTTTTCAATTCATTTTACTTTCTATTCATTTACGTCCACAAACTACGATCTATTGCAATAATTCTCTAAAACGTAGAAAATTTAATTAATTTTATATCATTTTGAAAGCTAACAAAATTTCCTTTCAGGTGATATAACTACCCGTCGTCCCGTATGTGTTGCCGGGCGTAAAAGAATAGTACCATCCCATTTCTTCCAGTGGGTGTCGTAGAAGGCGACTAAGGGACTTACTAGAGAATGGGCAGCAGCGTTCTCTATGTATTTTTACCAACATACTGCGATCGCCAACCCGCCTGCCAAGCGTGGCGATTATGGCAAAACCCCCCCAAAAAATGACAAGCAGCCCTACAAAACGGCCCCTAGTACCCGGCGGCCCGCCTACCCTTGGCTACGGTAGCGGCCAAGGTAACGGTGAGGCAAGGGGTGCTAAGAATCTCCGGAAGAGATCTGGCTACCAAAACAAACGGAAACTGCACCTGGCAACGTACAACACGCGTACACTCCGGACCGACGAGAAGATCACCGAACTCGAGGAAGAATTGAGCAGGTTACGGTGGGGTATAGTAGGGTTATCTGAAGTTCGAAGAGAGGGGGAGGACTCGATAATCCTCAAATCCGGTAACCTGCTCTATTTCCGGGAGGGCGACCAGCAGTCCCAAGGTGGTGTCGGGTTTATTGTCCATAAGTCCCTTGTGACAAACGTGGTGAAGATCGAGAGTGTGTCGACCAGGGTGGCGTACCTTATACTCAGAATATCCGCAAGATATTCGCTGAAGGTCATACAGGTCTACGCCCCGACCTCGACACACCCCGACGATGAGGTGGAGACCATGTATGAGGATATATCCAAAGCCATGCATGGCTCTAAAACTCATTTCACCGTTGTCATGGGGGACTTCAACGCGAAACTGGGCAAACGGAACGAGGATGAGCTGAGAGTGGGGCAATTTGGAGTTGGACGACGGAACCACCGGGGTCACTTACTGGCCAGTTTTATGGAGAAGGAAGGCCTCTTCATGATGAACTCCTTCTTCAGAAAACGGGAGCACAGAAAGTGGACCTGGCAGAGCCCTGATGGTGCAACTAAAAACGAGATTGACTTCATTATGTCGACGAAGAAGCAAATATTCAATGATGTCTCTGTGATCAACGCGGTGAAAACCGGAAGCGATCACCGCATGGTAAGAGGCACATTGAATATCAACATCAAGCTAGAAAGATGTCGACTAATGAAGTCTACGCTCCGTCCAGCACCGATCCAGGTCCAAAACCCCGAGAGCTTTCAGCTCGAACTCCAGAATCGTTTCGAATGCCTAGGGAGCTCCGTGGACGATTATAACGATGGGTTCGTGGAAACTGTCCATACGGTCGGGTCTAAGTTCTTCAAGACCCGCCGTACTAATGGCAAAAAGAAACTCTCTGATCCTACTCTGCAGCTAATGGAGGAGAGGCGTGAAATGATCCTGCAGTCTTCAGACGACGCGCTAAAGTACCGACAGCTCAATAGACAGATATCTAAGGCCTTGAAAAGCGACCTTCGCCGTTTTAATACGGACCGCATAAAGGACGCGATAGAGCGGAACAAGGGCTCCAAGGTCTTTTCAAGAGATCTGTCTATTGGGCAGAGTCAGCTTGCGAAACTGAAGACCAATGATGGCAGGATCGTTTCCTCCAAGCCGGAGCTGTTGAGAGAGATCGAGAGTTTCTATGGACAGTTATACACGTCAACAAGCAACCCCGTTACGGATCTGGCAAACGACCCAAGAGCCAGATTGACCCGACACTATACCGAAGATATCCCGGACGTTAGCTTGTACGAGATTAGGATGGCTCTGAAGCAGCTAAAAAACAACAAGGCGCCGGGTGATGACGGAGTCACGGCCGAACTCCTGAGGGCCGGCGGAAAACCCGTTCTTAAGGCCCTCCAGAAGCTGTTTGATTCCGTCATACTCGAGGGCAAAACGCCACAGGCATGGAACAGAGGTGTGGTGGTACTTTTCTTTAAGAAGGGTGATAATACTCTTCTTAAGAATTATAGGCCCATCTCACTTCTGAGCCATGTCTACAAGCTGTTTTCGAGAGTCATCACGAACTGTCTCGCGCGCAGGTTTGACGACTTCCAGCCTCCCGAACAAGCCGGATTCCGTAAAGGCTTTAGCACCGTAGACCACATACATACGCTGCGGCAGGTTATACAGAAGACCGAAGAGTATAACCTGCCTCTCTGCTTAGCGTTTGTGGACTACGAAAAAGCCTTCGATTCGATCGAGACATGGGCTGTACTGCAGTCTCTTCAACGGTGCCAGATCGACTATCGGTACATCGAGGTGCTGAAGTGTCTGTATGAAAACGCCACTATGTCAGTCCGACTCCAGGACCGGACTTCGAAACCTATCCTTCTGCAGCGAGGTGTGAGACAGGGAGATGTTATCTCTCCGAAACTGTTCACCGCTGCACTGGAGGATGTCTTCAAGGTTCTGGACTGGAAAGGGGCTGGCATCAACATCAATGGCGAGTACATCACTCACCTTCGGTTTGCCGATGACATAGTCGTCATGGCTGAGACCATGGAGGACCTCAGTGCAATGCTCGATGACCTCAGTAGAGCTTCCGAAAGAGTGGGTCTTAAAATGAACATGGAGAAGACAAAGGTCATGTCGAATGCCCATGTTACACCCACTCCCATGACGATCGGAGGCGCTACACTCGAAGTTGTGACCGAGTACGTTTACCTAGGACAGACTGTCCAGTTAGGTAAGTCCAACTTCGAGAAAGAGGTCAATCGTCGAATCCGACTCGGCTGGGCAGCGTTCGGGAGGCTTCGCAATATCTTCTCGTCCCAAATACCACAGTGTCTCAAGACGAAAGTCTTTGACCAGTGTGTGTTGCCAGTGATGACCTATGGTACAGAGACGTGGTCGCTCACAATGGGCCTTATCAGAAGGCTTAAAGTCACCCAAAGGGCAATGGAGAGGGCTATGCTCGGAGTTTCCCTACGCGATCGAATCAGAAATGAAGAGATCCGCAGGAGAACCAAGGTAACGGACATAGCCCGAAGAATTGCCAAACTTAAGTGGCAGTGGGCAGGGCACATTGCTCGCAGAACAGATGGCCGATGGGGCCGAAAGGTTCTGGAGTGGCGACCGCGTACCGGAAGACGTAGAGTAGGAAGGCCTCCCACAAGGTGGACCGATGACCTTGCGAAGACCGCGGGTATCCGCTGGATGTGGGAAGCACAAGACCGGTCGAAGTGGAGGAGCCTGGGGGAGGCCTATGTCCAGCAGTGGACGTCTTTCGGCTGATATGATGATGATGATTTATCTACCACAATCCACAGATCATTGCAAAAAAATGTAAAAAATTGTCTTGAGCAACTCGCCATGAAGTGATTCAAGTTTATTGCTCGCGAGTTAGTTCTTAAACGTAGGTCTAGGCGACGCATCTGAAGCTCGCACTGATAACGTCTAACATTGTCGACAATCAATATTACTCAGTATCAGCTGCACTTCGATGTTGTTGATTAGATTTATTTAGTTTATCTACTGAGGTATTGGTTTGTTTGGTTTAATAAGTTAGGTTAATTAGGCTAGTTTATTTAAATGTTTTCACTGTTATATAGGGTTGATTCTATCCCTATGTTGTTGTTACTCTCTTGTTATGTTGTCACTTTCTATAGTGTTGTCATTCTGTTATAGTGCTGTCACGTTCTTAGATTTTTTTTTGTTGCTGGAAATGGGGTACTCTAGTGTAAATTCGCTGCGGCTAAAAACTTTTTTGATTTCTATTGCAACCTTTTCAAGAAAATATCTCCTCAAAACGTCTAATGTTTTCTTCCTGACAGCGGCACTACAGGTTTGGGAGCCGCTGATAGTGGTACAGCATCCCTTTATAAGAAAATACGACCAAATTTTAAGTTGTTTCCGATTATTCATGTTTAAAAGCAACGTTATTATGTTTGTGTGAACTTAAAGCTACCAGTAAAAGCTGTTTGTGTGCTTCTAAATTTGATGGCCATCAAGTACAAGCCGAATTTCAATTTTCCCCACGGACTTAATAACGGCATGGTTCCTCTCAACCTACGCTGTCACGCTCTTGCCCGAGATCCTGACGCGTCTCGTGCCGAGACTCACTTCAAGAGCTGAAGACTAGACGACTCACTGCCAGGGCTTCGGGTTGTTCGAAAGAGATATCGCTGCCCCTGGCACACAGGCTACTGAGGGAACACAGGTGGGTTTTAGTCAGTAAAAGTCTGACACGCCCTCCTGCTCCAACCAGAGCGGGAGAAGTTATTTGATGTTGTCCCAACCAAAAAAAAACCCCAGACGACTCCTTCATCTACCTGTCTGGCGCCCTCCACTAACCTGTTTTCGTCAGACTACTAAAGCTTATCAAAAATATTTATAATGTACTGTACTAGATTACTGACTGTTTTCGTCAGACTACTAAAGCATATCAAAAATATTTATAATGTACTGTACTAGATTACTGACCGTTTCTTTTTCAAGGTATAAGATAGTTTATTTTCATGTTAATTCTACAAAGACACGTCGGTTTTACTTAGTGTTCTATCATAAAAACAAACGTACTTTTGAGTACATATAGGCCTTGATTTAAACGATTGCAATCGCTTTATAGGTCGTGTCCAAAAATAATATATTTTTTCCTTTTTATCAAAATAACAGGAACATTAATTAAGCCTCCTGTAGACTTGTAAGCAAGATAAACCTATCCATTATAGACCCTTCGAGCCTGCTGTATGTTAGTCCCGTCCACAGTAGACCTCAACAATGCCCTGAGGAGACATATTTACACAAATACACTACTCTACACAATTTACTTAAATGCATTGTTGTGAAATGTGTGAAACTCTGAGGAACATCTCTACTAAGTAATGACAGTCGTAATACGCACTGAGGTTTACCTACTGTAGATAACTAACTAACTAACTAATAATAACTAACTAATAACTAACTAACTAACTATAACTTCCAATTTTAGACACTGAGCGCATGTATTGATCAGGTACTGGCGCAGTACGAGCTGTGCAAGAAGATGCGGCGCGGCTATATGGCTTACACCAAGTGCATGCGCGTGGCGGTGAAGCAAGGGCCCAAGTTTCTGCAAGGCACCGGCAACTGCTTCGCCAACGGTGTTGACTTCTTCCTCCTGTTTTGGCAGATTGGTATCTGTGCTATCTATTTCGTGTTCGTCGCTGAAAATCTAAAACAGGTAATGAACGGCCCTCACGTTCTTATCGGCCGGGTGTACTCTCATGTAAAGACAGGGTTTAAAAAAATTACCACAAACTTGAATAAAAAATACAACTATTATTCTTTGATTGTTCTATAAAATAGGTACTATGCGCCGAATGGCAAAGTTTTTCAATTTATTAAATAATTAATTTCCATGACTGTACTTTACTAATTGCCGTGGTTTTCTGTCGACAGATAATTGATTTCTACGGCCAAGATGATGTTTTATCAGTGCGGATGCTTATTTGCTATAGCTACCCTTTTGCCCTCGCCATGTGTATGATAAAGGATCTGAAACTGTTAACACCTTTCTCGACGATTTCTAACTTCTTGATCATGTTCGGACTGCTTCTTACATTCTTTTATTTGATCGAAGAGGATGCAGAAATGGATGACGAAAAGTTTAAGATTAAGGGACTCGCAGAGATTCCAGTATTCATAGGCATCACCTTGTTTGCGCTGGAAGCAGTAGGAGTGGTGAGCGAGTAGTAAGTAGTGAGTGTGAGTGAGTGAGTGAGTGAGTGCGTGACGGGACTGACTTGACTCTCGTGTGCGCAGATCCTGGCGCTGGAATACAACTTGGAGAAACCCAGAGAGTTCACGGGGTGGTGCGGACTATTCAGCGTTGGCATGATTATAATTCTTGGCACCTATGTCGTATTGGGAGTCTGCGGCTATCTTAAGTACGGGAATCACTGCAAAGGATCTATTACACTTAATCTACCACAGCATGAGAAGTAAGTGTGTTTTAAATCATGATTTACCATAATAAGTTACTTTGAGGCTGCCCTTTTTTTGTTTTTCTTATGATAAAGTGGTCTCTTAAGGCTAGGTTGTTCCGGCCTGTGGGCCTTTGAAATGCTACCTCCACCTCCCCCAAATGCAGCACGACGTATTTATTTACGATGAACTGTCAACCATTTAGCAGAAAATCCATGCCATAATATAACATATTGCAGTTGATCAACTGAATTATTTTTGCTTAGGTTCGATTTTTGTTCCTTAATTTTAGGTACGGTGTCCAAATAGATTAGCGTTTTGTGTCGTGAACCTATAGATACGTCTACTGATAGTTATCTATACGTGTATTTTTACAGTCCACGATGTTAAGAGTTAGTAGCGAATAAACCTTCATATTAACTACACGTTGTTTTCTTACAAAAAATCTCGGCAAAACAAAATCCACCTTATGCACTGAACATTTGGTCCGTATTCGAACCGGAGTGTGTTAATGAGCATCGGGCTCAGCTGACCCGCGCGAACAAAAGATTTATTACCTGAGTGCGATGTGGAGTCGTCCGTTGACACGTGTTACTAATTGCTAATGTGCAAGTTATAAAACATTAAAAAAAACGAGTTATTACAGTGAACTTGATTGATTAAAAACTGTTACTTGTTTACAAGGTGTATGTGAGTTTTAGTGAAAATCGGAATATCAGTACCTACATTGAGTGAGTGTTAATCTCTTTAAGATTAAAATCAAACAAACTGTTACTTTGCGAGAACTTATTACCCAAAATAAGTGACCGATCGGAGTGTTGTTTGCTGGGATTGCTGTGCGAGTTTATTTTTTATTACTACAATGGAGGCACTTATTTCGTTACAAGATGAGTTGATCGAGAATCTGATGAAAGCTGAAAGAAATTTTAAGAAAACTCCGAAAGAAATAATTAAAAGTCAGTATTTAGAAACGAGATTGGAGTTGTTAGAACAATTATTTTAAGATTTTAAAGACGGACACAAGGAGGTAGTAGCAAAAACGAAAACTAAGAAGGAAGCATATTTTACAGAAGGAAAATATGAGATTTTTGAAGAGCTATATGTGCAGTATAAATCAAGTTAGCGAGAAGCTTTGCAATAGTTTTTTTTTTTTTTTTAAACTTTGCCCCACCCTAGGAATTTCTCCTGTATTGTGGGTGCGTTTACAAACATTTAAAAACCACATACACAAACAGCCAGACCCGGAACAACTACTTGTAGGTCGTACAAATATTTGTTCCGTGCGGGAATCGAACCCGCGACATGCAGCGCAGCAGTCAATTGCTTAACCACTGCGCCAACCGTGCCGCCAGTTACCGAGTTATCTAACCCAGTAGTTGCCAATAGCGCGAACAATAATTGCAGTGATGTGAAACTACCCCGCATACAATTACCTACTTTTGCGGGTAAATATGAAGAGTGGCCATCCTTTTACGACATGTTTTCCTCATTAATACACAATAATAAGAATATTTCATTGGTACAGATTAATGTTTAAAAATAAAAAGCTTAGGATTTTTATTCCGCATTTGATTTTTATACTTTTCCCGCGGTTTCACACGCGTTCCCGTAAGAACGTATCCTTTGTCCTTTTCTGATAGGTAGGTCTCTCACCGAGAGGAGGCCTGTGTCCCAGCAGTGGGAACATTAAAGGCTGATTATGATGGCAGGTAGGTATACAAAATTCCATGATGATCGGTTGTGTAGTTAAGGCGCCAGAAGCAGGGGGGTTTATCTATCACTGAATATAGGGGCTCTAGCTACCACTGAATCTATTATACGGGACGCCGACGGTATATTAATTTACTTAAAAAAACGTCACCGTCCTTTTTGCAAAAGACCCCGCCAAGATATTTTTGTATGGTTGCGTAAAAACTGAAAGCGTAGGTAACAAATAAACACTCACTTTTCTATTTTATGCGGCTTCGTCCGAGTTCTCATAGGAATAGGTTTTCTTAGGACAATTTGGGTGTAGCCGCAAATGAACCTCAAACAAAAGAACTCATATTCTCATTGACAAAATATTTTGAATAATTAGAGATTATAATTATAGATTCGAATTTTATTTCCCTTGAAATCGTATCTTATTTCTTGCGCAATAAGTTTGAACTTTCATGTAAAAGCAAACTTCGGTAGGTATAGGTAATTCCGTTACTAAGTTCAACCTTATAACTTTGGGAATAAGATCGTTTCAAACGTTAATTTCAAACAAGGCGGACTGACAAAGGGCGTTTTGTAGGTATAATTAATTAAAACTTCGTCCACGTTTGTGATGGGTATCTACCTATATTGTTTTCGAAATTTCATGCCGATTGTGTCATGGGTTTTTGCATTGAACTTCGTAAAAATACTTAGAATAGAAGAGCAAGGAACGCACGAAAACAGGTGACCGCCAGCCCACCAGTAAGTAGGTAACAAAACTCGGAAAAAGTAATTAAAAACTGCGTGAATGAATAAAAAAAAGTGTTTTTCTCACATCAGATTACCTACCTGTCTACTTAACATTATTCTCCGAGAGCGTGAAATTTCGCTACCTACCTGTTTAAATATATGAGTAGGTAATACCTACATAATACTTACAGGTATTTCCAACTATTATGTAAAAATGAAGAAATAAATACAAAAAACGACTTTATCTAAGCTTTCTTAAGCAGTTTAGGCACTGCGCCGTGCACGGGCCGCTTCTTTTTATTACCACGCTATTTTTTGGTGTTAAGTTTATGCATAGGTATTTCAATTTGTTTATTGTTTCAGTTAAAGTTTTTTTTGTTAAACTATAGTTAAATTGCAATTAAATGAAAGGAAATTTAAAAGTCATATTAAAAGTAAACTTTGTAAACAAGCATATTATAAATTAGAGGATTATATCCAAGATAAGAATGCTTGGAAACATGCTGGTCCTGCTCCATAGGACAATCTAGAGTCTAGACAAAATCAAACTGGTTGCTAATTGAATTGGATAAATAATTATATTTATGACATTGATTAACTCACACACTGACTTATTACTTGTTAATATTCTAGAAAAATCGTATATTTACTCTTACAATGTTTGTAAATATGTGAGCACTACGAGTATGTATCCATCATAAAATTAATTTATCTGTATTGCTTCAGTAGCATTTTTTTTTTTTAGTTTTGCCTATTTTGGTATAGTAGTAATTTTATTCTGGGTGCATCGTTTTTCACACATAATTATATAATGAATGTACTTTGTTAAATTGTATTTAAAACATTTTAAAAGAGTAACGGTGGAGTTTCTTGCCCGTTCTTCTCCATACGAAACTACATTTTGGAATGGGCGACTAGAATCAATTCTATTTAAATGTAAATATTGACGTTCAAAAGTGCCTTTTAAGTGCCTAATTGAAATAAATGCTTTGTCTTTGACTTTAAAGAACTATGTCACAAAATAAAGAGCGTACAGAAGGCAATCACATGTATGTACTTCGATTTTCATACCTACGCTCGGCGGTCGCGCTAGGGTTGTCAACTTTGGCTTATGCACAAAAAGCTATCGTGGTAGTGGCACTCGTATTTAGGTCTTTGCCATGATTACAATTAATCTCAACTCAAATAGTTATGATCGGCGGCGGGTGGCCCGGCCGGCTCGCCGAGCAGTTCTATCTTAACTATTTATAATGAGGAAGATGAGCGTATTTTTTAGTAAGTACTACAATAAATACCTAATATAAATTGTAAAAATACTACAAGGCCACAAAGTCATTTTCGCTTACCCACAACTAATTAGGTATTCTGTGTTACATTAAAACGAACCATCGAAACACGAGCAAATACCTAGGTACTCACCTCTTTGGTCAACTCAACAACTGGTAGCTTAAAAAAAGACAAACGTCCACTGAACAGTTATAGTAACTTTTTTTGTTGCTCCGTTTTTGCATTTCACAGACTCGTGTCAAAGGGGATGCCACTCGCGCTCGCACCGGTCCCAACCGGTCCGAGATATCGTGTCCGTGAGCGGTGTCTATGTGTGCGTTGCTCGAGCGCACTTTGTATGTAGATTGCCTTCTGTACTCTCTATATTTTGTGACTATGTTCTTTGGCGGGCGGAATGTCCAAATAGATTAGCGTTTTGTGTCGTGAGCCTATAGATACGTCTAGTGATAGCTATCTATACGTGTATTTTTACAGTCCACTATGTTAAGAGTTAGTAGCGAATAAACCTTCATATTAACTACACGTTGTTTTCTTACAAAAACACTCGGCAAACCAAAATCAACCTTATGCACATGGTAAAATTAAAAATATTACTTAAAGTTCCCTGTGTAGGATAAGTGTCCTGTTAGTTACCTATTGAGCGTTTTCATATCATCAGATATTGATACCAACCCGATACTGATATGTCGGCAGCTATACACATACCGATTCGAAACCGATTACCCCATCGAATTACACCATCCATAGCACAACACGAGAATCCGAATTTTTATGAAGCCCTTTTTGATGTTGTGCAAAAAACATTAATGGCACCTCCGCTGGCTTTAATCAATGGGCCACTCAGGGTATTTACAAAAGTAGAGCGAGACTATACGAATTATATGGATTGAAAAAATACAGGTTTGATACTCCTTTCCTAGAGTATGTCAAAAACTATTCAAAATTATTTAAAAAGATTAGTGCTTTTGCAAAGTCGAAATTTTTAAGTGACACGATTTAAAATTCTAACAATTAAGTTAAAACCACTTGGAAAATAATTAATAATGAAACGGTTAAACAAGACAATCAACTTGAGATTATGGTCGACGATAAATTAATTATTACAGAAGCTGAAGTAGCGGAGGCATTTAATGAGTTTTTTGCCAACATACCTGTAACTACGACTCGCTCCTTAAATTCATCCCCGTCAAAAGCAGAATACCTTTTGCATAGTAGTGTGCCTAAATGTAGTGACCTATTCAGTTTCGAACATGTAACGCCTCGTGATGTAGTTAATGTTTTTAACACACTGAAGTCTAAAACACTGGTGATTTCTGGGGAATTTCCATTAAACTTTTAAATAATATTATGGATATTTTAGCCCCCTTTCTAGCTGTCACTTTTAATAAATGTGTTGATTCAGGAACTTTTCCTGACCTCATGAACAGTATAAATCAGGTAATAAAATGACATTCGTAATTTCAGGCCTATTTCTATCTTACCTGCATTTAGCAAAATATTTGAAAAGTTGCACTCAAGCAGTTGCTAAAACATTTTAATTTAAATAGCCTCCTTCATAACGAGCAATATGGCTTTACAAAAGGTCGTTCGACTACTGATGCGGGTGTTGCTCTGTTGAAACACATATTTAACGCATGGGAGAACTCGCAAAATGCTATTGGAGTTTTTTGTGATCTCTCAAAAGCCTTTGATTGCGTGCACCATGAGACGCTTTTGTGTAAACTTCGTTATTACGGTGTCCATAACGATGCTCTAAACGTAATAAATTCTTATTTGCAAAATAGGGTTCAATGTGTAGAAATTAATGGTAAAAAATCTTCCGGGCTGCCAGTTCAGTTAGGTGTGCCTCAAGGCTTAATACTCGGCCCATTCTTGTTTTTAGTAGGTATATATTAATGACTTACCGTTCTATTTAAAGGGTATTTGTGATGTTGTACTGTTAGCAGATGATACTTCTCTTATTTTTTAAGTAGATAGGAATAGACAAGACTTTGATGACGTAAACAGTGCACTCTCAATGGTTACGGATGTTCTCAATGCCAAAAAAACGAAATGTGTAAAGTTCGCCTTACCGAATGTTAGAAATCTAGGTCCCAATATCGTCTTGGATAAAGAGGTGCTTGAAACCGTAGACTTGGCAGTTTTTTTGGGCATAACAGTAGATGCCAAACTTCAGTGGGGATCACACATATCAACACTAGCAAGGAGGGTCAGTTCAGCCGCCTACGCCGTCAGAAAAGTAAGACAATACACTGACGCCGATACAGCTCGATTAGTATACTTTAGTTATTTTCACAGCGTTATGTCCTACGGTATTCTGCTGTGGGGCAAAGCCGCTGATATTCAAAATATTTTTGTCTTTCAAAAACGTGCTGTTCGTGCAATTTATCAACTAGGTGGCAGATTTTCCTTGAGGGACTTTTTTAAAGATATTGGTATTCTCACAGTGGCATCAAAATTCATATTAGCTAACATCTTATATAATAGGCAACTACTGAGATACACTTGTACACTAAAAACAGTGATATTCACACCGTTAACACTAGAAACAAGGACAAACTACGTGCTCCCTTTCACCGGCTGCATAGGGTTCATAACTCATTTGTTGGGCTTGGTATAACTTTTTAAAACAAGCTTCCCACTTTTTTGCTAGATTTGCCTTTTGATGCGTTTAAAGCTCAAGTAAAATCCATCCTTTGTTTAAAGGCTTACTATTCCATTAACGACTATTTAAATGACAAGAATAGTTGGTCGCTGTGATTAACACAAGACAATGTTTATGTTCTTTCCCCAGAATTAGCGTACATAGTGACTGGTTATATGGGTTCATATAATTATTTAGCGAAATACTTTTTTTTTTAATTTTATTGACCAAGTGTTTTTTGGTCCCGTGTGTGTTGCCGGGCGTAAAAGAATAGCACCATCCCATTTCTTCCTGTGGGTGTCGTAGACGGCGACTAAGGGACTTACTAGAGAATGGGCAGCAGCGTTCTCTATGCATTTTACCACCATACTGCGATCGCCAACCCGCCTGCCAAGCGTTGCGATTATGGCAAAACCCGCCCCCCAAAAATGACGAAGTGGAGGAGCCTGGGGGAGGCCTATGTCCAGCAGTGGACGTGTTTCGGCTGAAATGATGATGATGATGATGAAGTGTTTTTTATTATCTATCTATTATGTCATTAGTTATTGACATATAGATACTAGGAGAATTTTATTTTTGGTAATATGCGTTATTGTTTATTACTTTGCCTATTTATGAATAGAATCAAGTCCATCCGACTAAACAGACAGCTGTGCTGCTGGGGAGTTTGTTGCGCCACTTCTTCTTCCCAGCTAAAGCACTAGGAAGTGTCGAAGGGTGGGGCGTTTTTGGGGGACTGTCTTATGTATTTTGACGTTCAAAAAGTGCTGATTGTTAGCCTAATTTGAATAAATGACTATTGTTTTTTTTTTTTTGATTTTGATGGATGGAGTCTTAATGAAAATCCAAGACGGCGGCCGAGAAATTTTAAAATTTTCCATCATGCGTGTCGTTTTCAGGGTATGGGATCTAAAGCTGATGGTGGGGTCAAAATGAAAATCCAAGACGGCGGCCAAGAAAATTTTCGAATTTTCCATCATGGGTGTCAGGTTCAGGGTTTTTGGGGGTTCTAAAGCCGATGGTGGAGTCAAAATGAAAATCCAAGATGGCGGCCAAGAATTTTTTCGGCTTTTCCATCATGGGTGTCGTTTTAAGGGTATTGGGGGGATCTAAAGACGATGCTGGGGTCAAAATGAAAATCTAAGATGGCGGCCAAGAAAATTTTCGAATTTTCCATCATGGGTGTCATGGTCAGGGTTTTTGGGGGTTCTAAAGCCGATGGTGGAGTCGAAATGAAAATCCGAGATGGGGGTCGAGAAAATTTTCGAATTTTCCATTATGGGTGTTGTTTTCAGGATGTTTGGGTGATCATTTCAGGATTTTCGTGTTTTTAGGGTGTTTGGGTGATCGTTTCAGGATTTTCGTTTTGACCCCATCAGCAGCTTTAGAACCTCCAAAAACCCTGAAAACGACACCCATGATGGAAAATTTTCATTTTCTACCAAAATGATACCAAATATCAACATGCTTTGACCTTTTATGTAAAACAGGATTATGCAACAACTTATGCGCATTTTGACGGTCGTTAAATATTACAATACAGTCTGACTCACCAGTAATTTCTTTCTGTAAATTTCTAAGGTAAATGGCCTCTTTACAACTCTCTGAAATACCTATGTACTCGGCCTCTGTGCTCGACAGAGCAACATTCTTCTATTTTTTACTACCCCAAGAAATAACGCCCCCTGAGAGATTAAAACAAAACCCAGTATACGATTTTCTATCTAAAGTATCACTGCCCCAATCTGCATCTACATAGCCCACAATATTTAAATTGTTACCTGTACCACAATATTTAATACAATGATCTTTAGTTCGCTTCAGGTATCTTAAGATGCGCTTAGCATGAGCCTAGTGCTCCTTATGGTAACTATTATTAAATTGACATAAGTAACCAACTGAAAAAGCTATATCAGGACGAGTAAGTATTGCCAGATACATTAAACAGCCAATTAATTGCTGGTAAGGTAATTTTTTATCACAATTCTTACCCTTGGCTAATTTTAATCCATTTTCCATTGGTGTTTCTACTGTTTTACAATTTAATAAATTAAATTTTAATAAAAACTGATCAACATAGTAACTTTGATCTAAAGTTATAATTTTATTTTCTTTATCATAGCACACTGAAATGCCAAGACATTGCCTTATTTGGCCTAGATTTTTAATTTTAAATTGAAAATCTAGTTCAGTTTTTAACTTATTAATTTCACTACTATCATTAGAGAAAACAAAGAAATAATCGACGTATAAAGCATTTATAGTCTTACTTTTACTTTCATTCTTTATAAATAAACAAGGTTCATATTTCGACTTAGAGTATCCATTATCAGTTAAACAAACACTATACCACATTCTTGATGACTGCCTTAAACCATAAATTGCCTTCTTTAATCTCAGAACTTTACTAGTATCTGAACTGTTAAATCCTTCAAGCACTTCCATGTAAATATTTTCATTAAGATTGTCATTCAAAAATGTCGTCTTCGGGGTCTCTAGTTAAGATGGGCGTGCCTCAAGGTTCAATTCTTGGCCCTTTTTTATTTCTAGTTTATATTAATGACCTTCCTTACCTGATGGTTAACTTCTCGGATATAATTTTATTCACTGATGAACAAAACTAAATGTCTTAAGTTCTCG
The DNA here is from genome assembly GCA_949987655.1 of Polymixis flavicincta. NCBI lineage: Eukaryota > Metazoa > Arthropoda > Insecta > Lepidoptera > Noctuidae > Polymixis > Polymixis flavicincta. The sequence continues at coordinate 38,455,540 of OX465171.1, read as the reverse complement.
TTACCAAATGTACCCCAAGTAGGTCTAAACTTAAATCTTGATGGCAAGAAACTAGATGCTATTTCGGAAACTGTATTTTTAGGAATTACTTTAGATTCAAAATTGCAATAGGGTGCTCACATTAGAGCTCTTTCAAGTAGATTAAGCTCAGCTGCTTACGCAGTAAGAAAGATAAGGCAGTTGACTGATCACGTAGCCACAGCTAGGTTAGTTTACTTTGCTCATTTTCACAGTATTATGTCTCATGGCGTTCTGTTGTGGGGATCGGCAGCTGACGTAGATTCAATTTTCATTTTACAAGAGAGGGCAATCCACGCAATCTATAAAATGGGGCCTCGCGAGACTCTTAGAAACAAATTCAGCGAAATTGATATTCTAACTCTGCCGTCTCTTTATATCCTAGAAAATATCTTGTATGTTCGCAAAAACTTAGGCCTTTTCAAAAAACGATGCGATTTCCATAATCTGAATACACGTAATATAGATGAAATTGTGATTCCAAAATTTAGATTGACTAAAACTAGCAAGTCATTTCTAATAAACAGTATCCGCTTCTATAACAAGTTGCCAAAGTCAGTTACAGAACTTAGCGATGGAAAGTTTAAAACGCACATCAAACGTTTCCTTATCAAAAAAGCATATTATATGATAAAAGACTACGTTGGAGACAGAGAAGTTTGGCATTAATTCCTTCTGCACATGTGGCTTCCCTGGTACCTCATTAACAGCATAACTATGTGAAAGTCTATTAACTGCTCTCAATGTTCTTTTTATTTTTACAATGCTGACATATTGTCGTCATTATTTGACATTATACATCAATTTTAATATCAACTATTTTTTTTGTGATTGTCATGTTAATCATGTCACTATGTTTAATTAGGTTCATTTTATTTATGTAGATTATTTTACATATTGTGAATGGGAGAACGTTGTAGGCCTTACAGACTGTAGATTTGTAGACGATTTTCTATTCTGTATTCGCCTACGTACCTGGTACTTATTGACAGGTCTGCACTGTCCTCCCATAAATTTTATCACTGAAAACACTGTTAAAACCAATCATTTTTAAAAGAGTAACCGTGGAGTTTCTTGCCGGCTCTTCTCCATAGGAAACAACATTTTGGAACCGTGCACCTAGCTTCTGACGTTTCATAAGTGCCCATGCAGGTTTATATGAAATAAAAATATTTTGATTTTGAATGCAGTTATCACATCCAAATGTACAATATCATATCTATGTTTCACTGATAAACCAAATAATAATCTTAAAGTACTATATCTGACTACTGGTGAAAATGTCTCTGTGTAGTCAACACCAGGTTGTTGTGTAAAACCTTTAGCCACTAACCTTGCAAGAAAACGCACTTTATTGTCAGATTCAATTTTTTTACTGATACAGATTTTCGTTTAGACTCCACCATCGACTTTAGATCCCCAAAAACCCTGAAAAAGAAACCCATGATGGGAAATTAGAAAATTTTCTTGGCCGTCATCTTGGATTTTCATTTTGACCCCAGTATTAGCTTTAGCAATCCGAAAAACTCTGAAAATGACACCCATGATGGATAATTCTAAAAGTTTGCTGGCCGCCATCTTGGATTTTCATTTTGACCCCACCATCTGCTTTAGCAACCCCAAAAACCCTGAAAACGACACCCATGATGGAAAAATAAAAAAAATCTCGGCCGCCATCTTGGATTTTTATTTTGACTCCACCCCTGGCTTTAAATCCCCCAAATACCCTGAAAACGACACCCATGATGGAAAATTCGAAAATTTTCTCGGCCGCCATCTTCCATTTTTATTTTGACCCCACCATCGGCTTTAGATCCCCCAAAAACCCTGAACATGACACCCACGATGGAAAATTAAAAAAAATATATATATATATATTTAAAAAACTTTTTCGCGCAACGGTAGGACTCCACAAACACATTCATTCTTCTGAAAACAATCTTAAAGGAAGTGGTTTTACAAAGTTAATAAGAGGAAGAATAAAATCACGCCACGTATCAAGAAGACTCTATTACGTCTATACATATGTATATTAATAGAAAATTATATACCTGACCGAACTGGTATACAAAAATACTAGTCAATATTTTTAATACACTTAAATCAAAAAACACTGGGGATTACTGGGGCATCTCTATTTAACTTTTAAGTAATATAATAGACATCGTAGCCCCTTATCTAGCTGTTACTTTTAATAAATGTGTTGCCTCGGGAACTTTTCCTGACCTCATGAAGATTAGTAAAGTCATACCATTATTTAAATCGGGTGATAAAAATAACGTGGGAAATTTTAGGCCTATTTCTATCTTACCGCCATTTAGTAAAATATTTGAAAAATTGCAGTTGCTAAGACATTTTAATTTAAATAGCCTCCTTCATGAGAAACACTATGGCATTACAAAGGGTCGCGCCGGTCGTTCGACTACATATGCGGGTTGTACGGTGCACGTACATGGGTTTTTAAAATATTTTTACTGCAATAAGTTAGCCAGTAGGCTTGCGTATTTGCACTTTGGACGCGAACTACATTTGACAGTGCATTGACACTGACACAGTGCATTATTCTATGCATTTTATGTATATTATATTTTAGTGTTCAATTAGACGTGGTTTGAGTCGGATAACTTGCATTTTTATTTAGATTCATCCCGTTGAGCATTCACTGACATTTAACTTGACTACATTGACATTTTACATTTGCATTGACATTACTTATGTTAGGGATGCACCCTACATAATTTTTTTTTTGGTCCTTCGATTGCAAGTATTAGACAGTCCGATACATCGGTCGATAAGTCGCCGCGCGGGATCTGTGTCGTGTCGTGTCATACCGTGCCACGTGTGTTGCCGTGCAGGAGCATTCGGGGAGGTAGCAGTGGTCCAGGTTCCAGAGCGTCACATTGCATTGCATTTGCATAAAGGGAGAGTTCCTGAATTTCAAGTAAGATCGTTCTTTATTTATCTTACGGCTTTACAATGGAGGGTTTAATCGTGCGTCAAGCTGAGATCCTCGAGGAAGTGAAGAGAATCCACTCTAATTTTAAGAAGGATTCAGCGAGCAGGAAGACCACCGAATATCTTCGTAATAGGCTTGAGCGCTTAGATGTGCTATTAATGGGCGGAATATGAAGAAAAGAACCGGGAGCTGAGTGCAGTGGTAGAAAAACATAATCAATATTTCACCGGTAACATTTATGAGGTCACGAAGAGTTGGTACCAGGGAACGCGTCAGGAGATTGCAGCGTTCGAGATGAAGTCTCTTGCTGGACCCAGCAACGTCGGCCATAGTAAGTTAAACGTTGAGTTTGACAAAACCCTGTTCGAGACGTCTTTAGGAGCAGAGGACAAGCTACTCGAGTTACAGCAGTTGCAACAAGCTAACTTTCGTGCATTCACTAGGTTAGTAAATCGAAGCTTAGACGAGGTTAAGGAAAAATGGGAAGTTGAGGATATGCTTAAGGCGGTAGAGTTTCGGTGGACTGCAATTGATAAATTACATTTACAAATTGATTGCATATTAGAGGGGAATGCACATGACTATTATGACGAGGTTTGTCGTTACGAAAATGCATTTACAAAAATAAAACGGGCGTTAAACACGAAATTAAACGCATCTATACATCAACAGCAAACATTGCCTAAAATTGACATACCTATCTTTAGTGGCAACTATACCTTATGGCCTACTTTTATGGATCTCTACGTAGAAGCGATTCATAACAATGCATCGATTGCAAAAACACAAAAAATGCAGCATCTAAAGGGTAGACTTCGTGGTGAAGCGGAAAAGCTCGTGCAGCATTTACACATTGCACCCGAAAATTATGACTATGACACGTGTTGGGAAATATTGAACCATAGATACAATAATAAGTTTCTGCTATTCACCAAAAACTTTCAAGTATTTATGCGTCAACCTCATTTGCAAAAACAATCTGCATTCGACCTCAAGTGGTTATATGACACTATATGAAACCATAAACGCGATACATAACTTGGGCGTAGATACTAGCTCTTGGGATCCGATTCTAGTTTACGTCTTATGCGACAAATTAGACTCCGAAACGTATTCGGAATACATGCAGTCCAGGTCGGATCCACGCATAATACCAACGTTCAATCACTTTATGGATTTCGTCGAAAACAAGTTTATGGCATTAGAACCATTGCATAGGGAAAAGCCAGAAAACAGTGATAAACACGCATCAAAGCCACAATTTAACACACCACATCCGTTCGCCAAAAATTTCAAGTCAGCAAATTCACAACACAGTAAAAGTTCGTCAAACTATTCTCGCAATTTCCATGCATCAAACGCTGGACAAGTCAGCAAGATTATGTGTCCATTGTGCAAGACCAATCATGCATTATTTCAATGCTCTAAATTCATTGACATGCTAGGTTCTGAAAAAATGGCATTTATCGAAAACAATAAAATATGCAAAAATTGTTTGTATGTGCATACTAAGGGTTACTGTGCGTCACAGAAAAGATGCAGAGACTGCAACGAACCACATAACACACTTCTGCACAACGATATTGTGAACTCAGCGCAAACGCCCTCAGCAACACAAACATCACCTAAACCGTCGTCACCGACTTCAACTAGGTCAAATAAAAACCTGCAAAATAACTTCGCATCAAATAATGATGATGAAATTTTATTACCAACAGCATTAGTGCAAGTAGCAACAGCTGCAGGTGACTACATTACACTAAGGGCTTTAGTTGATCAAGGCTCACAAATTACGTTGATAACGGAGAATGCAGCTCAAAGATTGGGCATATAACGACAACAGCTGAGTGCGAACATAAGCGGGATCGGTACTTTATCCAACAGGAGTAAAGGAAAGGTCCATCTATACTGCAAGTCCGCACATAACGATTTCCGGTTTACAACGGACGCGTTAATCATGACACGGGTAGTAAACAGTCTGCCTAATGCTACGTTTGCAAAGAAACCTTGGGCTCATATGACAGACATCACACTAGCCGACCCAGATTACAACTTATCTAGGCCCATTGACATACTTCTGGATGCACAAGTATTTTCTGAAATACTTATGAATGGCTTAGTCAAAGGAGAGGTTAATGAAGCCATGGCTCAACAAACACGGTTGGGGTGGATATTGTCAGGCAATGTCACCAAAACATTTAATTGTAACGTCGTTGTAAATGAAGCTAATGACTTGACAAAATACTGGGAAGTGGAAGATATCACTGGAGATGCATGCAATTCCATGACGTCAGAGGAGCGATACTGTGAGGAGTTCTACACTGCAACAACCAAGCGATTAGGTGATGGCAGATATGCAGTTCGTTTGCCAATGAAACCTAATTTTAATCAGCTGCTGGGAAAGTCCAAGCCACGAGCTGTAGCACAGGTTATGCAATTAGAGAGGAGATTAGACAGAGATGACAAACTATCGGACAGTTACATCAAATTCATGCAAGAGTACCTGGAAATGGGATGCATATGAAGGAGAGCAAACCTAACTGCAACACGGCATGCTACTTACCTCATCATGGAGTCCTAAAACAGGACTCAATGACATCCAAATTGAGGGTGGTTTTTAACGCCTCTCAGAAAACTGACACCGGTTACAGCCTGAACGACCTGATGGAGTGTGGTCCTAAGCTGCATCAAGGTCCATTGACATTATTACTAGGATGGCGGCTATACAAGTACGTCTTTGCTGCAAATTGTGCATCACGCGGAATCAGTTGTTCCCAACAATTGAAACATCCTTTGTGGTGGCAAGATCCCTACTGGAGGAAAAATTACAGAGAAGATACGTTTGAAAAAATTGCAATTACAATGACAACATGCGAATCAAAACACAAACAAATGCAAACGTATGTTGTGAAATGTGAACCGTATTCAGTAGTAAGTGAGGGTTTAGACAGCCACAGCGATTTGACTCATACTACAAGGCTTATTGGCGAGCAACGTCTGACATACGAAGAATTGACAACTCCGCTATGTCAAATAGAAGATTGCGTGATTTCACGACCACAATGCACCGTTACAGAAAATGCCGAAGAGATTAACTGTTTAACTCCAGGACATCTCTTAACAGGCACATCACTCATGACAATTCCAGAACCCGACACTGACAATATTTACCGGTTAAGGAAGAGATGGCAAATTTTACAACAACTTAGCAAGGATTTCTGGAACAAGTGGTCGCAAGAATACCTCCAACAACTACAAGCAAGACTAAGGTGGAAACGACAGAATACTGACCTAAAGAAAAATGACACTGAATACATTAAAGATGAAAGGGTACCTGCAGGAAAATTGGCACTGGGTCGTGTAGCGGAGTTACACTCTGGAAAGGCCGGCCACACTAGAGTTGTGACATTACAAACTGCAAAAGGCGAAACTAAACGACCTATTAAAAAACTAGTACCACTAGTTGAGGCTGAGGAACAAAACAACACTGACACTGACACTGACAAATTACCCAAAAACAGGCGAAACCGATCTAAAATGCGTATCTGGGACAGCTCGGTATGTCATATGCTGACGCTAGTTATAACATTAATAACACCTACTGTCCAGCAAGATATGAAACTTACACAACTGACAAAAAATCAAACAATTTACTTTGACAAGATTGCAGACTTACCAGAAATTAGAGATGAATGGAAACTGGTATTTTATTACAATATGACAAACTACTGGCGCAATGTGGACACTCTGCAAGTATTCGTATCTCATATAAAGCAAGCTCGTTGCGAAGAGTGGTTGATGCAATTTCATGTTCTAATTAACCAACTTGAACAAAGCACGAGTGAACTAAATTATTACAACGAACTACTGAGGTCTAAGCGGATAATCCAACACAGGTTCAAAAGAGGATTGATCGACAGAGTAGGATATGTCGCAAACTCCTTATTCGGAGTGTTAGATCAACATTTTGCAGAACAATATGAACAGGATATCGACACAATTCAACATAATGAAAACCACCTGTTCCAATTGTTTAAAAATCAGACAAGTATTCTGGAAACCGAGAACAACATTGTACAATGTAACGAAGCGACAATGGTGAAGCAGTTTACGTTAATCAACGATCACCTCAAGTCCCTAGAAAACAAGTCGCTCAAAGATAAACTTGAGAGTTCAAATGCATTCTATATCATTTCATTGGCCATAGCTGCAGAAAGAATGGCTCAAAACTTAAAAGATGTCCAACAATCTCTCATCAACACACTGACAAATATGTTTCAAGGACATATGGACGTATACATCTATTATCACCAAGTCAAATGCAAAGTGAACTAGATAGAGTCGCTCGACTACTACCTCGCGATTCTACGCTACCTGAAGTTCGTAATGACGTAAGAGACATTTATAGGCTATTCAGAATACATGCACGCATAACACAGGACTACCTGTTGATGGAAATAAAGGTACCGATCTTGAGTGATGCCTTATACGAACTTAACAGACTTATCAGCATTCCTCAACGTATTGACATTAATCGGGTAATGTACGTTATTCCCAACTCTGCGTTAATAGCATTTAACGCCAACCAATACTCATTCATACCCCTAGAACAATATGACATTCATGAATGCCAAAAATTACATGACCAAACTCTACTGTGCAAACTAAATCATCCTATATACAACACAAATCTATTTGCGATATACAGCTGATTCGGGACAACGAAGAACACAGCGTTTATTGCCATAAGGAAATAAAAGTATGCGCCGACAAATGGGTTAAATTACATAAACAAAACACCTTGTTTTATTATTGTTGTGACACGTGCGAAGTACAATTAGTGTGCGGCGCTCAAATGACATCGGAGACGTTACGTCACTCGGGTCTGATAACGTTGAAACAAGGATGCAACTTGCAAGGCAACTCATTCACATTGCACGCATATATGGAACACACAAGTGACATTTTAGTCAATGAACTATATGCGATGATCATGCCCACGATTTCTCCAATCAACAACATTATCAATACCTCGATTCGTAACTCATCTCTGCATATTGAAACGCACGAAGAGACGTTCAAGAAGATTGATACACAACTACGCTTTATAAAAGAGCAGTCTAAGCTAGACGCCTTATCCTTGCACGACGTTCATCACTACATTGCGATCTATGTGATTGTTGCGATTAGCATTGCACTGTTTGTAACATCGGTGTACTTTTGGCAAAAGATGGCAACCCAAAGACAGGGGGAGGGTCCGCAAGACGCGAGAAGCAGAAGTAGACGAGCAGAAGATCATGACATCGAGGACAGGAACAGCAAGATCGACAGACGGGACTCAAAAGTGAGCAAAGTGTCGTGTGTTAACCCTGCCTCAAGTGAAGTGAAATTTGACACTGAAAAACAAAGTGATGTGTGCTAATTTATTATTAGGGTGACATTCTATTTATAGACGTTAAGTTACATTTTTCATTATAGTCGTAGATCAATTCTATTTACATTAGAGTCCTGCATTTTTACACGTTTTACATTGTTTTTACACTTTTACTTTACTATTCTTTACATTATTTTCTGAATGTTTTATTTAATTTTAATCTTTCTCTGTCGTGGCAATATGTACGGTGCACGTACAATCGCGACTTCTGCCGCACGCTCACCTTTAAGGCGATAATCGCGTAGCAAGGCTCACGACTCGATCGCACAATGCATGCGTTTTGACCAATAGAATGCACGAAACATATTTTAGTAGTGTTCGTAGTAATGGTGTATAGAAGTGTGACACTCACACAGGCGCGTGCTATGTTCACTAGTTTGTGAGATTATTTTTGAATAGGCACGGCCGGTATGAGCTCTTTATGAATTATTGTTGTTGACAAGAAGTAATTTCGTACTCATATTTATCTTCTTTTTGGTTTAGAAAATGTATTATTGCTATTGGTTTAAGTTAAATGAAATAATTGTTAGGTTCTTAATGTGTTTTATTTTTGTAGGTTTTAGGTTTGTTTTTTATTAGCAGAGGAGAATAAAACTAATTCATGCCTTGCTTGACACGAGAACAGAGAGACGATGTCACTTTTTTTTTACCACAGGCAATAAGACATCACAACAGATCAAACAGTAATTGTAAACAGAATCTTATCGATTAGCTTAATGTTTTTTTTTTTGTTAGTTTTTCTATTTATTCAGCTACTTACTAGCAGCGCTCCGCGATTTCAACAGCGTAATTCCCGTTACCGTGAGAACATGGGGATAAAATATAGCCTTTGTCACCCGGAGATAGTGTAGCTTCCCAACAGTGAAAGAAATTTTCAAATCGGTACAGTAGTTTCGGAGCCTATTCAATGCAAACAAACAAACAATCAAATCTTTCCTCTTTATTATTAGTATAGATAGATTATTTATCAATAATTTGGAATAAAAATGTCAAACAACAATTTATATCTATTCTATCAACTTTAATATTTTCCTCTCTCCGACATAATAATGTTCCGTCAGGTCTATAAGTTTTGTTATATATGAACACTTTCACTGCCTCCCCAATTTTCATGATGTCCAATGGTTATGCGATACCGCCGCCATACAAAACGCAGCGGACGCTAGGCACGTTGACTGGCACTGCATAAAGTTATAAAATTTTAATAATTATTGTCATTTCTGTAAATTCTGGTTAAGAAGTTACAGCCTTTCAAGGTCAACTTATTAATGCCATTAAAAAAAAAACCTGTATTATCGGCGCGGCGCGGGCGTAAGAGGGACTTGTTACTTGCGCAGTTCTATTGAAAAGTAAAAATCTTCATTACAATGTGTTATAAATTTGAAAATATACAAAAACGAAGCAAGTTAGATATTTTGTTGGAAATTTGCAACATTTGTTATTATCTTTTTATTTTATTGCTCTATATTATGATTGGAATAACACAAATAGGTATACTTTGCGCAATTCATACAATGTTATCAGAGATTTTTGTTTACTGTTGTCGGAACTCTTGCAACTGCAATAATAATACGTTCATTATTTAAACCATTGTTATTTAGTGGGAACTTCTGAAAATCCGGTTTAACAATAGAATGGCTTAAAACATACTTTATGGCCCTTCTATTGAAGGACCATAAAATACCTTCGCGAAATATTACAAAGAATTTTAAAGGTATGCCTACTATTTTATTACCATGTAGGTAACACATCTCGAATGTTTTGCAGGTATTCCTTATAGGTATGTATATTTTGAATAGTTCTAATATTCGTTTTATCCATTTATTTATCACACCTTTGATTTTTTATTTAATCGTAACAGCAGTTTGTGCAGAGGTTGATTGGTACTAACACTAGATAATAAGTTGTCTTCATATTATGTTACTAACACTCTATGGATTTCTTTTCCGAAATAAAATAAATATTATTATTATTTATTATTATAAACAGGCGGCTGTCCCTTTAGTGCACTCGTGCGCTGAACTACCAGATTTTAATAGATGTAGAAAGAATCACACAATGTTTAATAATCGCATTGTGGCCACTGGTTGTGGTCTACGTAATATTAACAAAACTGAGGAAACAGTATAAGCTCTTTGCTAAACTATTAAGACTCATTTTCGCGGTACAGAAGATCTACAGTGAATGCTCATACATTTCTATGAGATCCGAGCTAAAACACCTAGCGCGTGAGACAGAAGATAGTTGACATAACTGTATGGAGCGTTATGGAGTAATTTGTCGATTCTCGTGCGCCGCACGGGGAACCGAAGTTTGTCGAATATTACCGAACGTCGCGTCGATTAGCGAGAGCGCCCGAGGTTTGGAAAAGTTTGCATGCCGGCCATAATGAATGACCGACTCATTATTGTCACTGCGAAGTTTAGTTTACGTGGAATTGAATACTATTGTTTATTTTTTATTCGTCTAGATTTAAATTACTTACCTATCTGAAATAAATAAATTCTATTTATTTACTTATTACCCCCAATACTTAGTGAGCTAGTAAAGTGCACCACCAGTTCCATGACCTACCAGCTGCCACTGATCATAAATAAACGAGATTACACGAACAAGGTATCTTTCCAATGTCCGGGGCATGCTTTGCAGGATGCTTACCGTTGGGTGGTTCACAAAAGGCTTGCAAAAGGCAGTACGTTAAGATTGGAGTTTATGAGTGGGCCGTCTTTTAATAAAAGGTTGACAAACCATGCTATAATCAACGAGACAAGTGCGTTGCCCGCATTGCGTACGACAAGTATATTTTGACAAATATAACAATAACTCAGTTCATAGGCCACTTTAAAATTCGGAAGCATAACAAGTAATTAAACTGAACTGTAATTTTCAATAAGAAATACTCCTTAATTTCTGAAATATAACAGAAATATTTTCAAAAAGCCAGGCGGGCCCTGAAAAAATAAAACTGTCACTGTGACCGCAGTGAGAGTGAAAGGATTGAAAAAAAGAAATATTAGCTATTAGTGAAATGTACATTTTTCAGTTCGTGTTCATTTAATAATAAGCTGTTCAGGATTAAAGATTTCTTATGGTTGATATTTAAACCGTATCTGTAAATTAAAACATTTTAGTAAAACATTTTTGTTTAAAGCGAAACTGTCGTCTGCAATCTTCGTGTGAAATCATACAAAATGTGTTAAAATTTAAGAACAATTAAGGATTTGTAGTTGTGGAAAAGAAGCAATTTAATTTAGTTGAACTTATTTATTTTTAATAGAGTGTTTCAAGATTTCAAAAGGACATTTTAAAGATTCACCCAGAAATTAATATAAAAAATTACACAGAAATTATCATCAACTTGTATTTATCTACACTCATATCGTAAAGTTATTATTAATAAATCAAAAATAGTGTCATAATGACAGACTTTAAGCACGGGCAATTCTAATGAAATTAAAAAGTTTTATTATTTTATAGTTTTAGCACACCTTCCATAAGTTTACGTATTTGTGTTTTTTGTAATGTCTTCGCTACTTCTTCTAATACTCCTAGTAATTGTTCTAACTGAGACATGATGTTACGATGCGTAGATTCCTTTTGTAATAATATTGTAAATAACTTGCACAAAAAACCCTCAAACACTGCTAATGACGGTCCGGGCTCGCTTCTTATCTAAGGAATGCGATGTCTTTTGTTCTCGACGCTCAGTACGGTGCACTGTAATCCGGCTCGATTTCGACCATGTTTTGATGGTAGTAAGGTTGAAAATCGTTTGTATGGATTTTTGTGGGAACGAAATGCGTGCTTTGTTGACGACACCTTTATTGCGACTAAAAAAATGGACATTGGTTTGCGTCTCTATACGTCATGCATTCAACAGACAATATGGATTTGTGTGAATACACTCACACAAATACATGTTGTTTCTAATTGGGTGAAACCAGGAAGGGGTGTGGTTTGTCACTAGATGCGCTGCCACAGAAATATTTTCTTAAGTGAGCATGCTTAAAGTTTGTCGATTGTACATGGGTTTTTAAAATATTTTTATTGCAAAAAGTTAGCCAGCAGGCTCGCGTATTTGCACTTTGGACGCGACCTACATTTGACAGTGCATTGATACTGACACAGTGCATTATTCTATGCATTTTATGTATATTATATTTTAGTGTTCAATTAGACGTGGTTTGAGTCGGATAACTTGCATTTTTATTTAGATTCATCCCGTTGAGCATTCACTGACATTTAAGTTTAATTTGACATTCTGCATTACATTGACATTTTACATTTGCATTGACATTACTTATGTTAGGGATGCACCCTACACGGGTGTTGCTTTGTTGAAACACATATTTAACGCATGGGAGAACTCGCAAAATGCTACTGGAGTTTTCTGTGATATCTCCAAAGCCTTTGATTGCGTGCACCATGAAACGCTTTTGCGTAAACTGCGTTATTACGGTGTCTATAACGAAGCTTTAAACGTAATAAATTCTTATTTACATAGCAGGTTCCAATGTGTAGAAAGTAATGGTGTAAAATCTTCCGGGCTACCAGTTCAGTTAGGTGTGCCTCAAGGCTCAATACTCGGCCCATTCTTGTTTTTAGTATATTATATCAATGACTTACTATTCTATTTAAAGGGTATTTGTGATGTTGTTCTGTTTGCAGATGACACTTCTCTTATTTTTAAAGTAGACAGGAATAAACAAGATTTTGACGACGTAAACAGTGCACTCTCAATGGTTACGGATTGGTTTACGGCAAATAACCTAGTACTTAATGCCAAGAAGACAAAGTGTGTAAAGTTCGCCTTACCGAATGTTAGAAATCTTGGTCCAAACATCGTCTTGGATAAAGAGGTGCTTGAAACCGTAGACTCGACAGATTTTTTGGGCATAACAGTAGATGCTAAACTTCAGTGGGGCTCACACATATCAAGCCTAGCTACGCTGACGGCATAGGAGGCCGAACTGAGCCTTCCCGGCTCAGTTCGGCCGCCTATGCCGTCAGAAAAGTAAGACAATACACGGACGTTGAAACAGCTCGGTTAGTTTATTTTAGTTATTTTCATACGTTATGTCCTACGGCATTCTGTTGTGGGGCAAAGCCGCTGATATTCAAAATGCTTTTGTTCTTCAAAAGCGAGCTGTTCGAACAATTTACCAACTGGGTCTAGCACCCAGTCTCTCCAAGAGATTTTTTTAAAGATATCGGTATTCTCACGGTGGCATCGCAATTCATACTAACATCTTATACAACGCGTAACAGAATAAGCGCAAGACCTGAAAGTAGTTTGCTCAGAATCGGCTTCTGAATCGATTTCCATCATTATTTATAGGTGTTAATTTTTCACGAGAAAATCTTTTAATTGACTGAAATTAGAACCACCACGTCTTAACAAGATAATAAAATCCTTTATTTTAGAAAATTTGAACCTTATCTCAAAAGCGTAAAGCCTATTCAAATGCACAACCGAATTTGTTATTCGATCATAGCTATCCTATGTGTAGTGCGTTATAGCTTTCCTTACACACACATGAACAAATGTTTTATTACATTATTTGAGCTAGAGTATTAAAATAAATCGTTAATTTAAGGAAATTTCGACCTTATCGGAAGGTAATAAAGTAGTTTTAAATGCACTACTGAATTTGTAAACCGTATTTCCATTATTTTGTTGAGAAATGCCGAAATATTAGAAACATTGTAGTACATTTTTTGCAAATGGAAGATTAATGTGAAAGAGCGAGATAAACTAATTTGCCGACTTACCCCTTAGACGTTTGACATAGACGCACGCGCCGCCACATCAAAAGTTTAGTTATTTGCCGACAGCGACAAGTGAAAGTGTTCCCGAATTTCGCTTTTGTTGCATTAATTTGATTAGGCGCGAGATGTCGTTCCAGTACACAAACATTCAGTACACGGAGATGGTGAGGACACTGGCTCGGTGCGATGATAATGTTGAATTAGCGTGTCGAGAATTCAACCGAAGATATGGTACCAGAGTGAGCGCCAGGACAATGTTAAGTGCAACTCAGCGCTTGAGGGACTCTGGTACCTTTCGTCCCAACACGGCAATAGATAGAGGGGTGAACGTGCGCACTACTCGCTTACAAGAAAACATACTTAATTATTTTGACGAACACCCAGAGACCAGCACGAGAGAAGCTGCGCCATTGTTCGATCGAGCTAACGCCGAACGACTACTTGCCACGTTTGGAATTTAGTAGATGGTTGTTGGAGAACTGGCAGCGAAACATCATTTGGACGGACGAGAGCACCTTCACGCGAGTTGGCATTTACAACCAGCATAACCAACATTTGTGGAGACATGAGAATCCGCATGCATGCCGTGTTGATTCTTTTCAGCACAGGTTCTCCTTGAACGTGTGGGCGGGCATCATAGGTACACGCGTACTCGGCCCTGTTTTTCTACCAACGTTGACTGGGGATACCTACCTACAGTTCTTGCGGGAAACATTGCCCGAATTGTTGGAGGACGTGCCTCTATTTTTTCTAAGAGACGTGTATTACCAATACGACGGTGCTCCCGCGCATTTCACATGGATCGTACGGCGGCATCTTGATGCGGAATATGGACCACTTTGGATTGGTCGTGGAGGACCAGTGCAGTGGCCTCCCAGATCAGCTGATCTAACGCCGATGGATTTTTATTTGTGGGGTCGAATAAAATCACTCGTCTATGTAAACGAGGCAACGAGTGTCGAAAACCTCAGACAAAAAATTGAACACTCATTCAATATTGTGAAAAATGACACTGAAGTGCTAAATAAACTAAAATTTAACTTAAGAAAGCGTGCAATAACGTGTATCGAGCAAGGCGGTGGACATTTCGAAAGTTTAATGAAAAGGGGACGAAGAAATAGTGTCGTGTAAATACTTGCTCCAGTTCTGTAAGTACCTTACCTTTATCGTTATCGATTGTAATTACTGTGAATAATATGATTCAAATCTTTTAAACACGCCCGCTCACTTTGAATATGATTTCGCGACGTTAGTTAGGTACGCATTAGAGATTATTCGTGAGCCGGGTCCGGGGCGGCTATTCGGAGACGGCAACGACGCGGGCACCCGTCGAAGGGCGCCGCCGCCGCCCTACGTTACTGAAAAATCGCAGACCGGTTAAAGTTGCTTGATTTAAAATGCTTCCCCTGTACTAAACCTAATAAGTATCTTAGAATTTTACATGATAACGGTTAAAAATCAAAATATTTTATTAAATGTGACGGAAAGATAGAATTATTAATTTTACCAGTTGGACAACTATCAATAATAGTTAAATTAATTAATCAAATTACGTGTGACGATCAGTACGTAAAGTTCGGTCATTGACCTGACGTACATATACCTAGTGCGTTCGCTTGTAGTGCCTACCTAACCAGCTGGCGTACAAGTGTGCGATGGGGTATTAGTGTGCGTAAATCGAGTAGTGTGCACAAACGTTTTATGTTTAGTCAGTACAACTATTTGATAAAAACATATTAAGTGTAGTTTAACTAAATTAAATTACTGATGATATTTTAGTCTTATAATTTAAAGTTCTATTTGGGGTGTATGAGCTCTTGCGTTAATTCCGTTACTCGTTATATATTAGGCAAAATAATAAACACTCATACACTAAAAACAGTGATATTCATAATTTTAATACTAGAAATAAGGATAAACTACGTGCTCCCTCCCTTTCACCGGCTTCATAAGGTTCATAACCCATTTGTTGGGCTTGGTATAACCTTTTATATCAAGGTTCCCTCCTCTTTGTTAGATTTACATTTTAGTGCTTTTAAAGCCAAAGTAAAATCCAACCTTTGTTCTAAGGCAACTATTAACAACTACATATAAGATAAGAATAGTTGGTCGCTGTGATTAACTCAGAACAATGTTTGGGTTCTTTCACCAGAATTAGCTTACCTACTGACAGGTTGTATGAATTACATTCATATACTCGTACTTAAGCCTAGGAGAGCCGAGCGCGGTAGGCATTTAACGCTTACCTCAGCCCCCGAAACGAGTAGCGAGACGTAACTAGTTACGATGCGCGAGCGACGCGTGCGCCAAGCGCAGCTGGCGGCTGGCAGCAGTATTAACTGCGTCACCGAACAGAGCAATACAGTAGTTCAACTTGAACCGAACACGATTAGTAAAAGTTTCTTTTGTTTTGTATTTTTTTTTATTATAGATGGAAATCGTTGCGGAAATGAGATTACTTCATAACATTACGCCTATATTCTTTCAGGGGGTTGGGCAGTGGTGTATTCGTACACCCATAATTCGCCAGTTATGTTCATTTAGACTGGAAGTAAATTGTCCAACTAAGGTGATTGTCGTAGCTTTTTTAAATTTATTTATTTTCTTATTTATGTCATAAGAATGTATACCTACTATTTATTATTATCTCGTGCATACAAAACTATGCCTAATAGTTAGCACCGAGTAACGAAAGTCGAACAGTAAAACATACTCTTCGATTTTCAACGCGCTGAGATGCATTGAGTTGGATTCTCAACCCTTAGCTCAATACCGAGAGTTGAAAATGTAGATTACTATTTGCGATTTGCAAATCTATTTACCTACGCGTAATAGATTGGCAACCCGCATATAGGTGTGTAAAACAGTTGAATAGGAACCCTACGTCCGTGTAAATAAAAAGCCATGCGCGCAAAAGCTATAATGCTTTATTTTTCTCGCGGAATAGATTTACCAACCGCTTCAAGTACGCAAAACAGTTGAATTTGAATCCTTTGTCATGGAGCATAAAGCCACCACGCGTATAAATGTTATAATGGTTTATTTACTGTTTTCAAATATCAAAGAGGTAGTTCGACCTGCTGCTTTGTCCGGGTGGTTTTTATGAAATTGATTTAATTCGAATTCAAAACAAATGTTTATTTATAGCCTGGATAGGCACTATTAACCTGTGGCGCCCAACTATCGTAAAACGTCAAACTTCCGTCAAGCCCGGCGCCGATTTCTGACAGTGACAGCTGACATGTTTACGATTACGAATTTACGACCTCGCTCACAAAAAAAGGTCCACTGAAGTTTCTATTGCTTCTAGCTAAAAAAAATAAACAGTGTTGGGTTCTTGAATCACCAGGCCATTATATAAATTGTTTAGCGTACTCAAATTTTAACGTCGTTTTTTATAAACCAATGTTGAAAACGGACAAGGGGTCGAAAGTGTGTTTGTTGCCGTAATAGGATGATTTCTGATAAAATTACAGTGTTGGTTTGCACGAAACTTTGCTTGTTTCTTTTTGAATAGACAAGTAATCTAACAGGAGTGTTTTTTTGAAAGTTGAACCTAACATCTTCATATTATTGAAACTCAAACTTCAGACTACGCGGAGCCATTTTTATGAGATCTTGTTTACAACGCATGACTTTGCAAACGCTCATCCGAGTTATTTTGAGTGTTTCAAATAAAAAAAATGGTATTAGAATACTATATAAACCTTTATCTACCGATGTTATACTGGCATATTTTAAAAATATGCCAGTATAATTGTAATATAAGATTTTCTGGAAGAGATAACTAATTGGACATGTTTTTTTTTGCATTAGCTAATTTTACATGGTACTATAGGTTTCAAAATTTGAATAATTAGTCTAAGCCGCATAAGAAGGAACTAGACTTTCTAATTAGTGTAAAAACTTACTCATTGTCATGGAAAAAAACAAAGATATCAAGCTCTGAAATTACCTATAAAAATGTAGAGTTCAAGAAAATCGTAAGGACGTGACTCACTCACTCTACGAAAATATCGATAACTTTGGTTTAGGAATAGAAGTTCACTGTAGGAAATAATAACAAAATTGAAGTTACATGATTTTGATTTATTAAAAAATGTATTTTACTATAAATGTTTGTGTACTGTGTGTGTATGTCACATAGGGAAGAAAAATAATAAACATTATTCTTGTAATCAGTTATTTTATTTGTACATAACATCCTAACCTGTTACACATAACATCAAGCTTGTATTCCCTGAAGGTGTAAGCAGTTGTGTATACACCCACATTGATTGTCTCCTCATCAGTAGGTACACAGAATATAGGTACTTATTGTAAGCTTATGCTTCAACATATTTGCAAAAATTGTGGCAGTAGAATGAACACTGTACTAAATATAAGCTACTTATTTCAAATAAATGTTAATTTATTTTACATTCACATTTACAAATCTTGATAAAAAGGTAAGTACAAAAGTGTTGCTTATTTCTTAAAGTAATAACATTTTCATTTATTACACATTCACATTTATAAGTCTTACATCTCACAATTACACATTCCCATGTATCAAAATAGAAGGTGAAGTACAAAGATGCTGTGTATTGCTAACGCAAAACATTTGCAAACGGTGATAAAAATAGAATTGTGAAATACAGTGCTGCTTATGCCTAAAATTATAAAAAGTTAATCTTTTACACATTCAGATTCACACAATTTTACATCCCACAATCACACATTCAGTTTTATAAATAAAAAAAATAACTGCCAGCAGAACAGCAAGAGGATTATACACACATATATGGAAATAGGCTACAAAAACAAAGTACAAAGGTGCAGCTTATTTCAAAAGTAATACAAGTTCATTCACATTATTTTATAAATGTTGATAACAATATAAAGAACAGCGGTGTTGCTTACTTAAAAAAAAAACTGCCAACAAAAATAATGTGGACTCATGATACAATGCATAACTTACAAAAACGCTACCCTAGCTTCTCTCATTCTGACAATATACATGATCTTCTCCCGGACATCCTCAGGCACATCATCCACATGGACTTCTCCCGATATCTCACCCATTGGGGGTCACCACTAGGCGTTCCGCCCCCTCGTTTGGCCACACTGAGCAATGCCACCGCGCCACACTGCACCACCGCACCGCGCTGCACTCGCCCCGTCGTGGCCGACGCTGCGGCTGCGGCTGATGCCACGTCCTTGACCACTTCCTCTTGCTGGAACAGCAGGTACTTGTCAGCAAGAGAGAAGTGATCCTGCTCCATCGTGATGTCGTCACCCACTGGGGCCATGATGACGACATGACATCTAAAATTAAAATAGTCAAAATAATTACGTGTAAATTACGAAGAAAAGATATAAGATAAATGAATATAAGTTTTAACACTTACGGCCTAAGGACGCGCGGCGAGGCTGAACCAGCAGCAGCAGTGGAGGACCCCGGAACTGGCGATGAGGATATTTGCCTATCAAACAGAGATTTCATTTATTATACAACTTTTTTTCGAACTTCGTTTGTTGTCTCTCACAGTCCGAAATCATTGAAATGTACAAAATATAGTATGAAATACACCAAGAATGACCAAACATATTGTTATTATTAGATTTAGAGTATCTCAAATCATACAGATACACTCAATTCATTGTAAAACAGACAAAATTCATCAAAGTTATGACGCCATGAACGTAACAGATTTTGACGTAAACATTTCTTTGGTCAAAAAAAGTATTTATGATGTTATTTTTAGTCCAAATATTATCTACACGATGTAATAACTACTAATAAATAAGTATTAATCCACTTACCGTTGCAAATCACCCAATAACTCACAAAATAAAAAAAATTGTCGACGGAGCGCGCACCACAATATTGTCGTGTTGAAGCGTCAATTATGGCGCCGGTTTCAACTTTTTTTTTCTGTTACCAGACAATGTTTTTAATAGAGAATTAGTGAGTCGACTGTGTGTGTATCTAGCTTCACAGAAAAATTACCATAGACGATATTGAAAATTATTTATAATAACAAATTAATTAATTATTTAATGTGAAGGGGGGTAACCACGCGGTGGGCCAGCCGGACGTTACGGAAGTTTCGATAAGTGGCCCACGCGGTGGGCCACCTGGGCGCTACCGGTTAAGTGATAACACTATAACCTTGAGCTGGCCCAGCGTAATACGGAGTTTCCATATAATAAGTCGACATTCACATGGTACAATAATTTGTTTCGCGCACTGAATTTTCAACTTGCGGTATTTAGCCGAGGGTCAGGAATCCAACAGAGTGCAAAATCCAGTACCTACGCGGAAAACATATCGTCG
This sequence comes from Polymixis flavicincta, assembly GCA_949987655.1. Lineage (NCBI taxonomy): Eukaryota > Metazoa > Arthropoda > Insecta > Lepidoptera > Noctuidae > Polymixis > Polymixis flavicincta. The sequence goes on along the minus strand of OX465171.1, from coordinate 38,435,044 downwards.
CGGTATTATTACGTCCGTGTAAACGTAGACTTATTTATTATTTTCCTTTCTAACTGTTTTCGGCATAATTATGTAACACTACTTGTCATCATTTTCGAGGTCGCTGATCAAAATGTAAGTCCAAGATAGCGGCTCCGAAAATTTTCGAATTTTCCATCATGGGTGTCTTGTTCAGGGTTTTTGGGGTTGCTAAAGCCGATGGTGGGGTCAAAATGAAAATCCAAGATGGCGGCCAGTAAACTTTTAGAATTATCCATCATGGGTGTCACTTTCAGAGTTTTTCGGATTGCTAAAGCCGGTGGTGGGGTCAAAATGAAAATCCAAGATGGCGGCTGCGAAAATTTTCGAATTATCCATCATGGGTGTCACTTTCAGAGTTTTTCGGATTGCTAAAGCCGATGGTGGGGTCAAAATAAAAATCCAAGAAGGTGGCCGAGAAAATTTTCGTATTTTCCATGATGGCTGTCATTTTCAGGGTTATGGGGATCTAAAGCCGATGGTGGGGTCAAAATGAAAATTACAGATGGCGGCCGAGAAAATTTTCGAATTTTCCATCATGGGTGTCGTTTTCAGGGTATTTGGGGGATCTAAAGCCGGTGGTGGGGTCAAAATGAAAAATCAAGGTGGCGGCCGAGAAAGTTTTCGAATTTTCCATCATGGGTGTCATTTTCAGAGTTTTTCGGATTGCTAAAGCCGGTGGTGGGGTCAAAATGAAAATCCAAGATGACAGCCAAGACAATTTTGGAATTGTTAATTATTTAATACTGTAAGTAGTTAAGCACACACATGGCTGAGGCGGACTAACGCAAAAAGCATTTTCAAAAATTTGCGAATTTTCCATCATCGGTGCCGTTTTGAAAAACCCCTGAAAACGACACCCATGATGGAAAATTCGAAAATTTTCGCAGCCGCCATCTTGGATTTTCATTTTGACCCCACCATCGGCTTCAGAAACCCCAAAACCCCTGAACAAGACACCCATGATGGAAAATTCGATATTTTTTGCAGCCGCCGTCTTGAATTTTCATTTAGACCCCACCATCGGCTTCAGAAACCCCAAAACCCCTGAACAAGACACCCATGATGGAAAATTCGATATTTTTTGCAGCCGCCATCTTGGATTTTCATTTTGACCCCACCATCGGCTTTAGCAATCCGAAAATCCTGAAAGCGACACCCATGACGGAAAATTCTAAAATTTTCGCAGCCACCATCTTGGATTTTCATTTTGACCCCACCATCGGCTTTAGCAGTCCAAAAAACCCTGATATCAACACCCATGATGGAAAATTCGAAAATTCTTTCAACCGCCATCTTGGATTCTCATTTCGTCTCCACCATTGGCTCTAGCAACCCCAAAAACCCTGAACAAGACACCCATGATGGAAAATTCGAAAATTTTCGGAGCCGCTATCTTGGACTTACATTTTGATCAGCGACCTCGAAAACTGTAACAAAAGTAATAAATATAAGTCCACGTTCACACGGACGTAATGACATCGCGGTAGGATGTTTTTCGCGTAGTTACTGGATTTTGCACTCTGTTGGATTCTCGAGCCTCGGCTAAATACCGCGATTTGAAAATACAGTGCGCGAAATAAAACATTGAGACCATGTGAATGTCGGCTTATTCTATGGAAACTCCGTATTACACTTGGCCAGTTCAAGGTCATACTTTTATCAGTGTTATCACATACAGTGCCTACCCAGGCATTTTTTTTTTGTTTTGGCTTCGCAATAAATCCACTTTATAAAAATTACCCAGCCCAATGCAGCGGGTTGAACTACTTCTTTGATCTTTGAAAACAGTAAATAAACCATTACAAAATTTGCGCGCGTGGTGGTATACTCCATGACATAGGTTTCAAATTCAACTGTTTTGCGCACTTGATGCGGTTGGTAAATCTATTCCGCGAGAAAAATAAACCATTCTAGCTTTTGCGCGCATGGCGTCTTTACACGGACGTAGGGTTCCAATTCAATTGTTCTGGACACCTATTTGCGGTTTGTAAATCCTTTTTTTTTTAACGTTGCACCACACTAAGAATTTCTTCCTGTATCGTGGGTGCGTTTACAAACTCACAAACACAAACACCAGACCCGGAACAATTATTTGCAGATCATACAAATATTTGTTCCGTGCGGGGATCGAACCCGCGACACACTGCGCAGCAGTCGATCGCTCAGCCATTACACCAACCGTGGCGTCAAATGCAGGTAGGTACATAGATTTGCAAACCGCAAATAGTAGTCTATTATAAATAAATATAGTAATCTATCACGCGTAAATTATATTAAATGTAGGTAAATAATAATATTATCAAACCATCCTTAGTATTTTTTGTTAACTAGCCTTCGAAGAGCCAGCGCTGGATTGAAAGTTTTTATCTTCTGTAGTTTCCCATTTTGTTTGACAAAATATGAACTACTTGAATTTCCTACGAAATATAGCTTGTAAATAATAATATATGCATAAATATACCTGTTTTTACTTTATTATGCACACGTATTATTATTTACAAGCTAGTTTTTGCTCTGCCGTTAACAGAACATAGCGGGGGGTGACGGGTTCGAAAAATTGGCACACGTCCCACCTCCAACACGTTCCGCTCGGGACTAAACGACACGGGGCGCGCGCATTTGAAGATAAAACCACTGGATAAACTGGATTTAAGATTCGTTGTTTAAGTATTTTCATAGTTCATATATTATGCCGGCCGGATTTCATCATATTTTTTACGACATTTATTATGTTAAGTATAAGTTTCATTGTTCAAAGCCTTATAATAATGTAACTCAAATGAAATAAGAATCCGATCATCATTTAGACTTGTCTTTGCGATTTAATTGGATGCAGTAAAGTGCAAGTAATCGTGTATCGCACGGAATATCCAGATCAAAGTGTGAAATATGTAAAAAAAAAAAAATTAATCCATTTTTTCTACATAAAAAACACAATACAAAATGACGTTTTTCCAGAATACCTCGCCTTAATTGTTTATTTTATTAGACTCTTTAAATCATTTTATTTTTTACTGTTGTATTCTACAGAATCAAGTTCTTCTAACTTAACAGACAGCTGTGCTGCTGTGGGCGCCACTTCTTCTTCCCAGCTAAAGCACTAGGAAGTGTTGAAGGGTGGGCGTTTTGGGGGGACTGACTTATGTGTTTTTTCTTTTTTTTTTGACGTTCGAAAAGTGCTGACTCTCAGCCTAGTTTGAGTAAATGACTTTTAATTTGATTTTGATTTGATTTGAACTGTTGTAGCTGATACAGATAGCCAGATACTGTAATTGTATAATTGTATGTGTAAATTCAAATACAAAATTACCTACCTGTTTGTGGACTGTGATATATTATAGGATTCTTTATAATTTATCGCTTAAAAATTCATATATAATAAAGTAGCATTTTTCGATTAATAATTGCTTTAGTTTTTTATTATAAATAGGTTTGTTTTATCTGCTTTTATAATTAGTTCAGGTAGTTTATTATAAATTTTTATGGACATCATGTAGGGGGGCTTGTAGACTGTACTTTTTGCCGAGAATGCGGAATATTTAATCTCGATTTGTGCCGGAGTTTGTAACGTGATTGTATATCCTCATGCTTTGTATAAAATTCTTGATACTTACGAACAAATTTGCAGGTTTCTAATATGTAGATACTAGGGAGTGTTAAAATATTATAATATTGGAATTGAGGTTTACAGCTGTCAGTTTGATCGATGTTTACTAGGATTCTCACTAATTTCTTTTGGAGGGTAAATAATGTTGGTGCATCCGTGCTACTTCCCCAAATAGTAACGCCGTAGCTTAGCCATGAGTCTAAAATATGGCTAACAACACAGAGGCCTAAACATGTTTTGCTAAATTGCTTACACATTACTTTAATTAAATAGTATAAAAATGAATTCATTTATCATTCAATTTGGACATAAATAAGCAGTTTAGTTAAACTTCAAAATCATAAAAATTAAGTTTTTTTTTTTTTTTTGTAAGAATTCGTCTAAGACAACCATAGCTTCTAAGACAACCATTACTTAAATGGTTCTAAATTGTCTGTACTATCTTAGCCCTAACGCTTTGCACGCATCTTCCTATCACCCTGTGTAACTATAGGAACTACATTTTTTTAATCAGAACCATTAACCGGCTTTCATTACTAATCCCGCCGTCCGTTGTTGATCCTTCTAAGTCAACAGACCAATTAACCTTGACGACGTAGAAATCTCTATTTCGCTCATTGTAAAAAGAGCATGCGATTTGTACTTTACGTAAATATAGATTAAAAACACCCTGGCGTTTCCTCCCGCCTAATCCGAAACAGGAACCTCCCGAAACAACCAAGTCTGGTGAAGACCTGCATCAGGCGGGAAGGAGAGGACGCCGTGGCGCCTCTCAAATATTAAAAGTGTCGAGTTTATCCGATAGATGACGCATAAAAAACTCTGATGAATGATTCTAAAATCTATATAATATAGAAAGAAAATCTGACTGTCTGACTTCATAATTATCAACGCACAGCCGAAACTATCTAGGACTAGGAATGTGAAATTTTGCAAACGGCTTATAATATAGAACTTTGAAGGGGTTTTTGGAAACTCGACCTTTAAGGGGGTGAAAAGGGGGATTTTGTTTGTATGAACAATCTTATTCCATGAGTAAATAAACTTAAAACTTGGCACAAATACTTATCTAAGTAAATTATAATGTTGGTCGTTTAATATTTTTCTAAACTACCCCCTAAAGCGGGATTGGGGGGTGTCAAAGTTTGTATGGAAGAATTTTAACGCGCTGTCTGATTATCTCGAAACTCAGTATTTATACCTCAAACTAAAAATAAAGAAAACCGTGTATTAGTGTTTGGCGAAAATCTATCCCTAAAGGGGTAAAAAAGGGTAGTTAATTTTACAAAGGATGATTTTATTGCGTGTCTTGATTAAGTCGAAAATTGGTATAATTAACCTATAAGAGAGAGGAAGAGGGCGCTAACGTGCGTAAACAAGCATCTGCTCCGTGTATATTAAAGTTTTAAAAATAGATTGAGTGACAATACAGTTTAAAATAGTGGAAAAGTTTTGACAATCAGGAACCTGAAGTGATTAAAGTTGAACTTACGTGAGTTTTAGACGAAAATTTTTAATAATCTTAAGTGCCAGAAGTTCTAACGTAAAAAAACAAATAATTACAACATGTTATCGACTCGCTATTAAGCTGAGTTCGAAGATCTTCGTAGCCACTAGAAACAGTGTGACGAACCAAAACCCTAACTATGGTACGATAGATTAAAAATTAAAGTAAATAACGATTTATACAAATACTAAAAACAGAAACTGTTTGTCATCCTGGATAATTACTCATAATAGCACCATCTATCATCTAGGCGATGAATTAGCGCCTCCGTCATCGAACCATCGACTGACAGGAGTAATTAATTACACCACTGCCCGCTAAATGACAGCACCAACACCAATAGCTAAATTTTTCAAAATGTCACAAATCTGCGCGGGTTGTACACAAGATCTCCCAATCAGCGAATATCTGACTTGCACATTATGCAGTTACAAATACGATCTGGAGTGTGCAAACATCTCAAGAGACCATTTTAATGTAGCAATGAATGCAGATCATTAAAAACATGGAAATGTCAGGATTGCCGCTGCAAAATGCCCAAAATAGGAAACTCAAACACTCCCATACGCCCACAGATCTCCATTCACAACCAGCAAGTAACCAACTTCACCCAATGCAGAAACCAACGTCACATTTAGAAAAAGAACTACATACACAAGCAATGATGTAACCACTTTTGAAGATCTCAGGAGACACACTCCATCCAGATAACAAAATGCCTATAAATACCAACATACAATCTGAACTCTCATTGCAAAGTTTGAGTGAAATTATTATGATACGTTTGAAAGAAAATAATGAATCAATAATATCCGAACTACGAAACACGATACAAATAGAGGTTGATCTGCACGTCAGAGTAACTGATATATTTCAAGACATTTTGCAAGTTGACTATCGAGGGTGTATATAGAAAATATGCATAGATTAGGCAGGAATAAAACCATTACCCAACCATTGGAAATATAATTAATAAGCAAAAGAATGGCAAAGTATATCAACAAAAATTTCCATTATTTTTCAAGGAACAAGACTATCCGTATCCGAATTTTTAGATGAAAATGCATGCAAAGAAAGGCAACTAATGCGAGAAGAAATGTTGAAGGCAAGAAAGGAAGGCTTTTTCAGTTATCCGAAACAACCAATTATATGTCGAGGGCGAAATAATAAATACAAGGAATAATACCAACCAACATAACTATAAACTGATGAAACAAATAATATTACAAAAATAATCCAAACTGATAGCAGCAGCCATGACGAATACAAGGAAACAATTAGTAACGTAAAAACAGAAAACAATTCCTTTCGAAATCACAGGACCACTATTTAACATTTTATTCAAAATATACAAAGTATCTGCAACAAAAAACACGTACTTGAAGCTTTCATCGAAGAAAACCCAATATACAATGCAATATGCTTATCTTAAACCTGCACCCTAATTGCGTAACTTACGATTCATCATAATCTGTATCGTTTTGAAACGGATTGTTAAACCATTGCTTCATATGTTCGAAAAATGTGTCTGTTCGACAACATAAATAACGCAATGAATATTGTTTAACTGTGAAGACGAAACCAATTATGATCACTCGTGAGTTAAGCAATTAGGGTGCTAGTTATCAAAAGAAAAACAATCTATGATACAATTTAGCGGATATAAAATTGCTGCATCGTACTGCCGACACACGCGAGGAGGTGGCGGCATCTCACTGTGCGGCCGAAGGCCGCATTATGCTGCCAAAATTCGAAAATGTAATTATTAACTTTTACAGGAAAAAAAATATGTATCCAGTGCGCAAATTGAACCATGAATTCAGCATATCATTCTAGACCCGAAAGCGCAGAAATTTTTCGCCGGTTATACAAAAAAAAAAATGAGGTGTTCTATACATTTTGACCGCTTCGGTATTCATTTCAAATATTTATTCATATGGCACTTTTCTATGAAACAGCATATTTTTTTTTTCTATAATCGACGAAAAATTTCTGCGCTAAGGGTTCTAGAATGATATCCTAAATTCATGGTTATAGGCCGCATTATGCGGCCAAAATTCTAAAAAAAAGTTTCTAGATAATTTTTTCATCATTGAGTTGGCTGAAGTAATCCTCTAAGAATTGAAAACCGTTCGTAGTAAAGTTCTATACCCTGAGTCCCGTCTTTTCTTTCAGTCGCAACGTTGTCTTTGCCCAAACATCATATTATTGTAGAAACACAGGGAAAGATAAACACGTGTAAAAGTACCTGGAGTAAAGAAAATCTTACAAAAGCAAATGGAATCTACGTCTAAAGTTTAGTAAAATACGTAAAAACTTTAGTAAATATCAATATCTTAACAAAAAATAATTTGCAGTAGAAATATGAGGAGATATTTTTCGTTCTATTTCATATAATATTTGACTTTTCAAACCATATACTTAACTGCTCAGTTGCAGGTAAATTTGACGGCGCGCGGCAGAAAATGCGCGCGTGTGTGTCTAGTGAAGTACGCTACGCACACATGCAAACCGCTATGCGTCGGACGCCAGGAACAAACCAACATGAGCCTTTGCCACTTTGTATTCGAAATAAATTATATGACTCTTTTATAGTTCGTGAAGTATTGTTTGTACTGATGAATGTTATCACCTAGAACGGCGTATTTACACAAAAAGCACAGTTTGAATTTTATTTCGTGATATTTATTTATAGACCTAAATGCATTGTGATGTTGCTTCTACAGTTTCAATAGTACAGACGCCAGCAGGTCAAGCTATCCCAAACTGTCAAATTTTCCCAATTGAACATGAACCTTATTCCTTTGCGATAAAGTTGAAAACCTATCAAAGAAATTTGACAGATTGGGGTAGCTTGATGTGCTGGCCTCTGTACCTACTAGTATGAAATGTAAACGATCAGTTAAAAAATTCGGCCAAGTACAAGTTGGGCTTGCACACGAATAGTTTAGTGCCACGGTAAAATTATACACCGATAAAATCACGTTTCTTGGGGTTCCCTTTTTTTAACCGACTTCAAAAAGAAGGAGGTTATCAATTCGACATGTTTATATTTTTTTTTTTTATGTATGTTCGGGCATAACTCTGTCGTATTTAGACGGATTTGCAAAATTCTTTTTTTGTTCGAAAGGTGTTTATTCTGAAATGGTCCCATATAAATTTCATATACCTAGATCTGATGATGCGTTTCGGAGACAGACAACGGAACTCTTCAAAACATTACAGCAAATCAACCGCGAATGCTGCTATCGCATAAATATGCATTGTTTTGACCCCAAGGATGATGAAATTTCGAATTGGTATGGGGTAGGTAACTAAAAAGTGAAAAATAAAAACTTTTTTCAAAAAAATTACAACCGACTTCCAAAAAAAGACTACAAAGTGCAAAATAACTGGCAAAAACAAATAACAGGCGGTGACATAGAATTAAAATGCCTACACCTCCAAAGTCACCGACTTCCGAAATTAAAGTTATTTTGCACTTTGTAGTGTTTTTTTGGAAGTCGGTTGTAATTTTTTTGAAAAAAGTTTTTTTAATTTAATTGTGTCTTAAAGCGGTCACTAATATATTTATATCACATAAACACACACACACATTTAAAGAATTCACCGCGATTTTAAAGTGATGCAATCCTTAAGGTGAACCTAGTCCACAACTTTCCAATACAAACTTTGGGAGTGTATTACTCCACTGTTCGCAAATGTACAGGGGCCAGCACATCAAGCTACCCAATCTGTCAAATTTCTTTGATAGTTTTTCAACTTTATTACAAAGGAATAAGGCTCATGTTCAATTGGGAAAAATTTACAGTTTGGGATAGGGCTGCTAGCGTCTGTACATCAAAAATTAAACATGGTATGGTTTTGCTTTATTATCAAAATTGTCAGTACGGAAACAGGACACTAAAATTAAAAAGCATTAAAACGTTAGGAGCCTACAAAGATTAGTTTTTCTTGCTAATTTAACCTAACTTTGGGCGTGTTTAAGTAATAAAAGAAGTGTAAAATCCCCAAAACTAAGTCGGTACCGACAAAGCTCAATTATCGAAAAGTTCAATAAACTGTATTGGTAAACTTTATGCGATAAAACGTTCTGTATGACCGTTTACTCCAACATGCATCTGCTTCTACTGGTGTCATTGCAATACCTCCATTGTTGACTTCACCCCGTGATATTGCAGCTGCCTTTTCTTTTTTGGCAGCTTCTCGCATCGTCTCTTCTGCAGTAATACGCTACATTTCAGCCACATTTGCATGAATTACCGCATCTATGGAATTTTCAACGATGCCAATTCGTTTGTATAACAATTCAAGCAAATTGGCATCGTTGACAATTCCATAGCTGCAGTAAGCTCATTCAGATTGGAAAGACCAATTTCTATCATTAAGGCTCCTGACAATAAGCCTGTATTGACATTTAAATTTAAGTTATCTTCGTTGCATGTTTCTAATTTAAAAAGCGATCCACACATACAACATTTAAAATAAAATTTCCAAATTTGTCGCCATGTTTGTCAATTAAAAGCAATTGATTCATAAAATAAGTAAAATCTATAATTCGCCTTCCATATACATCTTGAATTTCCTGAAACAATGAAAACCGGGAATGTAGACAGTTAAAAAAGGGTACAACTTGTAATTAAGGTACGTAGTTTAGCGGTTAAAACGCAATTTACCTACATTACAAATGATATGAAATAAATGACCATGTTACTTATATTTCTGTCAGAATGCACTGTTAAAAGTGTCGTTTGGTCAAATGTGCTTTCATTCTCCTGTAACAGTAAATCAGTCCAATAATGTACCAGTATAATAAGTGGTATGTTCTTTTTTCATAAATGTAGCGAAAAAAACAATACATGAAATAAACGCTGTAGGTGTATAGATAGGGAAACATTACCTCTGTTTTAATGAGAATCAATATTTTCATTTGGCGAATTTACTGGCCCCTGCTGCAATTCAGCTTTTTTCTGCCTAAAAAAAATAGGAAACATGACTTTTTGATAGAATGGAATTCAAAGAATACGTCAAAATACACATAAGCATTCAAGTTCCCAAGAAACATGACACTGTTATTTTAAACAGTCGTGTAAAAAATAACGAAACAAGACCTCCTCGACATTGAGAAGTTTCTATCGCGAAAAAGTGTAGAGTACATCGGCGTGTGTTGTTATTTAAATACCTGTTAACTATAATATTACAGACCTAATAGACATATAATATTACCGACTCGATGGACCGACCAGATTAAATCCATTGTGGGCAGCTCCATAAACGAATGCAGTAGGATGACCTCCAGCAGAGATAGATGGCGGCACATCGTGAGGCGTATTTATTCTGCCCCCTTCACAACTACGACTACGTGACGACCACGACCGCTCTGCCAAGAGTGTACCGACTAAGAAGAAGATAATATTACAGAAAAAATGTAAAGTAAACATTTCAAGTACCTATTAAAAGTAACATTCTTACCTATAAGCTTCCCTTGCGCTTTTTAAACTATCGGCGAAAACGCATTTTTTCATTTTGACTGAACCATAAGATTTATTCTTTTCTCTTTTGCCTATTATCATGAACTATGTATGAAAATAATGGATTGATTTTAGATTAAATTTTCTTTTAAAATATTCACTCTAGAATATCAAAGCAAAATGTGTAGAATATATTACAATAATTAATAATTTAAAAATACTCCCTTGTATCAAGATGTGTTGGTCACGCTATATTCTTGGCGAATTGGCGAGATTACGTGGCGCATAAAGTGGCAACAGCGAGCGATACGTCCTCCCTCTGGAAGCGCGCGGCGCGGCCTAAAGCTAAGGTCCGCGCGTCTTGAAAGGGGAATGCCTACTCTCCATAGTGTCCTAGGCCCAAGGTGGACATCAAATAATACTATAAAAATGTAGTGTTTTAAAATCTTTATAGTATTGGATATCTAAAAAATATATTCAAATTGACGCCACTATTTTAGAAAAATTAAACAAAATTAAAACATTTTGAGGTTAATTTTCTCTAAGAAAAAGTGTGGGACTATGAGATAATTTCAGAACTTTACTCTTTTCAATGCATGATATAATAAGAGGGGTGTTCCTAATATATATTTTTTCAATTGTAGTTATTAGGGTATAAAAAAAAACACATTTGTTATTTTAAATATCTATACTAGATTCATTTTCATATGTACCGTTCACAAATATTACAGCTGTTTTGACGTACAGATCCTTCCGGCTCCTGTTGTGGAGCAAGGCTAGCAGATACTACCAACCAGCAGTTGTGGCAAACAAGATTATCTCTTGACACCTAAAACAATATTACTATCGGTAAATAATTGGATGATGATGTAGGCATAACAAAATCATTTTATGGTTTGTATATTTACCTGCTGTGGTGCAACCCACTGCTGTATCACGCTCATTTCTTCGGGTTCTAAGGTATGATTTTGAATCTCGGTCAGGTTAAAACCGCAATTCACACAATGTTCTTCAGTCATTCCATAAATCGATAATGATCAGTATCCAAAATCGAATGCAGCCGTGATCCTTGATTCCAGAGCCAAAGTTGTCGTTGAAGGTGAGAACAAAATCCGTAAAACAAAGCCGAAGTCGTTCGTAAAAATCCAAATCAAGTCCATATAACAAAGCCAGGTCGCAGTAAAAGAAATCGAAGAAAAATCAAAACACATCCACATTGAGCGTTAACAACAAGCGAAGTGTCAAATTCAATTCAGTGTTGTCATTGTCACTATCCCGAAAAAATAATAAGTTTGAATCGATTTGTGTATCGATAAGTTTTTAAATAACCGACAATCGATTTTTTTTTCTTATTCTTTATTTTTACGAGTACATATTAGTTTTAATTTTAATGTAAATGTCTTCTTTTAGTTGGTTTTTGATTACAATACCAGTAAAATTCCGTGGATATGCCGTTGAGGTAATTGTATTTGTTTATAAATCGATTGATTAATGATAGCACTTAAAATGTAATTTTGATGCTGGCAATATTTTGTCAGCGTCAAAATCAAAAATCTTGTTTTTTCAATAGAATTACTTTTTTTTATCGAATTGTTGTAGATAGTAGTGGCGCTCATTTCGAAGAAAGTAAATACTTATTTTATTATGGCAAAATTAATGCATAAATTATTTTTTCTCTAGCCCAATGTCCACGGAGGGCCTAAAATGGGCATTCCTCTTTATATCGATTTTAAGCATTGCATACAAAAATTGTTTAAAAATATTGTTTTACTTTAAAATAAACAGTTTTTTTTTTCACGCAAGCTGACATAGTACCCTTAGTTATTACCTAACTTTTGATTGAATTTGGATTAAACATACATAGATAAAAATGTAATTTCAGACGAAAAATTATCATTAACCCTCTGTTTTTCGGAATTATTTTTGGTGTATTTCTGTATGAAACTTAAAAAATTGCTTTGAGCACTCCAAATAAAAAGGTACAGTCCTACCCCAGACATTTTTATAAATTACTAAACTATTATATCTTCCATGTAACAAAGCATCAAAATTTGGCCGAAAGTAAAATTTTATGAAACATCCTTTGCCGAGACAAGGTTTTTACTAATTTAGGTAAACAAATTGAAATTTTTTTTTAGAGGGCTCCCTAGATTAATAATGAAATTTTCTCGGACATTTTTTATTTTTTGGCTATATCTAAACCTTCACTCATCAAAATTCGAGTCAAACGCTCAAATTCAAGAAAAAACGTGATAGCGCCCTTGAACCTATTAGAGGTTACTCAGAAAATTATTAGTTACCAAAAAAAACAAGATTTAACTGCCACTAAACTTTTAGTATAAAACAAATGTAATATTCGATAACGCAGATATAACGATTAATAAAAGTGGAAGCGTGAAAATACTAAAAGTAAAAGAAAAAAGCATCTAAAGAGAAAGTTGCTACATTTATGTATAAAACTATAAAGATGGAGAATGAGAGAAAGAGAGAGAAAAGGGGGAGTCTATACAGTAAACAGGGGATCTACTTATAGCAGGAACGTAAACTTCTGTAGAATTTCGATCTATACTTGTGTTTGTGGGTGTGTGTGTGTGTATACGCGCGCAAATAAGTGTGTATACTTTAAAGCAGGAAATACTTTCCAATTTTATAATATTAGAGTATACGTTTTTTTTTAATACTTGTACAAGTGATAATCCAATACGAAACTCTAGTTTCGTGTAAGTGTAATCCATAATTTTCAAATTGAATAAAAAAAATGTGAAATTTTTATAGATGTTTGTTTTAGTACTTACATTATTTAGTATAAATGAAATTATCCAATGATAACAAAGAAAACGTACACGAAAAAACTGTAGAATTGTTCACTTGTCCACCAATTTCGTAATTCTGACGTATGGTTAATACTTTTGCTGTAAAAAATATTTTCCAACAAGCAATATTTTGGCTTCTATTCCATACACCTACTAAACGGCTTTGTTATTTGGAAATATTTTTACACTGAAAAATACGAGTAGATAGTTAGAGGTACCACAGAATCGCGAAGGACAAATTATTGTTAATTAATCAATAATTGCCAAGGAATATCCCCATTTTGAGATAAAAGGGTCAGAGGTGCCATGCGCGGGCGCGGGCGTTAGTCGTGCTTTGGCATTCAGACGGGAGGGCTGTGTCGCTCGCTGCTCTGCTCTAGCTATCGATCGACTACGCGTGGTGTGTGTGTTAGTGCAAATACTTACGAACGTATTGTAACAGTGTGTGTTTATAGATTAGATCGCTGCAGAAAGGCTAATTCGTTTTGCGCGAGGACGCTTTATTAGTGGTGCCATTTCTAAATTACTTTTTGTTTATTGTGTAAAAATAGTTTGTAAATACAAAACCAGTCAAATGCGTGTCAGATTCCGCACATTGAAGGTTTCGTAGTTAATATGAATAAGTACGCATGCAAAGTATTGTTTTGTTAAACCGTAAAAATAAGTTTGGATTTTATTAAAAAACTTTAAAAAGCAAAGTTATTTCTGTATAAATCTAAATTCCCATAAGTATATCAAAACTATTGACTTAATTATGTACTATTAATAAAACTGTTAATAAAGGCACTAAGAAACACCATATTATTTTTAATTATTTATCTTCCCTCGGTCACATTTTGGATGGGGAGTGAAACACCTTATTATTATTTTCATAATTTCACTAACAAGGAGACGGCAATGGTGTGGGGTCCTCAAATCAAACGGAGGTTCCGCGTGTTGAGTGTATTCATATATTCAAAGCCTAGAGCACACTAATTAGCCATTGGTGCCGATTCTGTTGTACAGACGCCAGCACATCAAACTACGCCAATCTGTCAAATTTATTTGATAGATTTTCAACTTTACACCGTAAGTATAAGGTTCATGTTCAATTGGGAAAATTTGACAGTTTGGGGTAGGTTGACCTGCTGGTGTCTGTACACCGAACTAAACTAACTAAACTATAACTCAAATTCCTTACTTTTGACTATGAGAGTCTTAACACCATTCTGCAAAAAATATCTCTAAATTTAAAAACAATTTTGACACAATTAAAATAGAATTTCACAATCGACGCGACTCGCACGTGGTATGTTTTGGCTTCGCAACGTGGTACAGTGAAACCTGGTTAAGTAGGACCTGGATAAGTGAGAAACCTCTATTATTGAGTACTACAATGAGGTCCCGGCACTTTTTCATCGAATTACCTCTGTTAATGGGACTTTTCGAACTTGGTTAAATGAGATTTGATTTCTAGGATTTTTTCGATGTTTACCTCTATAATTGGGACTCTGGAGCTCAATTCCCTTTATAAGCGAGACAATTTATCATGTTGGGAGTTTGGGACAGGTTACGACACGATTGTTTACAAACATTTGAATTTCTTTCGCAAAATTTTCACCTTTATAAATGGAATAACGGTACATTTCGACCTAAAGCTATAAGCGGGGCCTCTGTAAATGAGACAACTAAATTTTAAACCTGTCTAATTGGAAAACTGGATAAATGAAAACCTCTTTAAATGGTACAAAATCCTTGGTCCCTTGAGATCCCAATTAACCAGGTTTCACTGTACTTGTTTGCCCTACCCGTGATTTTTTTAGAGCCAGAGGCGCGCAGAGGCGGCAGCCTCGACGTGATTTATATGGAATTTACACTTTTTGTATGGAAAATATGAAAAAATATTACTCACATGTTGAGTTTTAGAGGTGTATGGGATTTCATAAAGGGGGTCGAAATTTTCAGTATTTTTGCGATAGGACACACCATTTTCGAGATATAAGCAAAAGAAAAAAAAAAACAGTAATATTTTTGCACCAGAAGTCGAGGTGTCGATGTCGGTGTGAATTTTAGTTCTTGACAACTTTGTGAAGAGAATTTTGTGAAATCAAAATAAATTCTAAACTAAATTAAACTAAAACTAAAAAAAATCACCAAAATTTAGTTTATTCCTGTCAAACGACGATTTCCCATTCTGAAATTGACTAAAGTGACACAACTTAACCATAATTATTTTAGTTTGACAGTACTAAGATTGCACTGAGTTATTAGACTTATTAGTGTCGTGAAAATGGCAATTTTGCTATTCTGCTGATGTCAATTTCATTATTCTATTCAACCTAAAAAGTTGCTATTGATGTTATTGTCGGACCATTCTGAGTAAACTATGGGCACCAATTTTTACTGGTCGATGATAATGCGCCCGCCCATCGAGCTCAACGAGTAAATGCTGCTCTCCGAGAATACGACATCAGACTGGCCTACCGGCTCGCCTAACAGGGCGCTATCACGTTTCTTCTTGAATTTGAGCATTTGACTCGAATTTTGATTAGTGATTATGGTTTAGATATAGCCAAAAAATAAAAAATAAAAAATGTCCGAGAAAATTTCATTATTAATCTAGGGAGCCCTCTAAAAAAAAATTTCAATTTGTTTACCTAAATTAGTAAAACCTTGTCTCGGCAAAGGATGTTTCATAAAAATTTACTTTCGGCCAACTTTTGATGCTTTGTTACATGGAAGATATAATAGTTTAGTAATCTATAAAAATGTCTGGGGTAGGACTGTACCTTTTTATTTGGAGTGCTCAAAGCAATTTTTTAAGTTTCATACAGAAATACACCAAAAATAATTCCGAAAAACAGAGAGTTAATGATAAGTTTTCGTCTGAAATTACATTTTTATCTATGTATGTTTAATCCAAATTCAATCAAAAGTTAGGTAATAACTAAGGGTAGTATGTCAGCTTGCATGAAAAAAAAAATCTGTTTATTTTAAAGTAAAACAATATTTTTAAACATTTTTTGTATGCAATGCTATAAATCGATATAAATTTCAAGACGCGCGGACCTTAGCTTTAGTCCGCGCCGCGCGCTTCCAGAGGGAGGACGTATCGCTCGCTGTTGCCACTTTATGCGCCACGTAATCTCGCCAATTCGCCAAGAATATAGCGTTACCAACACATCTTGATACAAGGGAGTATTTTTAAATTATTTATTGTAATATATTCTACACATTTTGCTTTGATATTCTAGAGTGAATATTTAAAGAAAATGTAATCTAAAATATAAATTCAATCCATTATTTTCATACATAGTTCATGATAATAGGCAAAAGAGAAAATAATAAATCTTATGGTTCAGTCAAAATGAAAAAATGCGTTTTCGCCGATAGTTTAAAAAGCGCAAGGGAAGCTTATAGGTAAGAATGTTACTTTTAATAGGTACTTGAAATGTTTACTTTACATTTTTTCTGTAATATTATAGTTAACAGGTATTTACATAACAACACACGCCGATGTACTCTACACTTTTTCGCGATAGAAACTTCTCAATGTCGAGGAGGTCTTGTTTCGTTATTTTTTACACGACTGTTTAAAATAACAGTGTCATGTTTCTTGGGAACTTGAATGCTTATGTGTATTTTGACGTATTCTTTGTATTCCATTCTATCAAAAAGTCATGTTTCCTATTTTTTTTAGGCAGAAAAAAGCTGAAATGCAGCAGGGGCCAGTAAATTCGCCAAATGAAAATATTGATTCTCATTTAACAGAGGTAATTTTTCCCTATCTATACACCTACATCGTTTATTTCATGTTTAGCTGGAAAGAAGAAGTGGCGCAACAAACTCCCCAGCAGCACAGCTGTTTGATAAGTTGGAAGAATTTGATTCTATACAATAATAGGCAAGTAATTAAATTTCATCAAAAATGGAAATTTCATTAATAAAAATTTAAAAAACACAGGTTTATACAGTCAAATAAAATAAACAATGCTATGGAATAACACGTATAACCTGTCAGTAGGTAAGCTAATTCTGGTTAAAGAACACAAACGTTGTCTTGGGTTAATCACAGCGACCAACAATTCTTATCGTTTAAGTAGTCGTTGATAGATTAGTATGCCCTAGAACAAAGATTTGATTTTACTTTAGCCTATAAACGCATTAAAATGTAAATATAGCAAAGAAGAGGGAAGCTGGTTATAAAACTTGATACCGAGCCCAACAGAGTTATGAACTTATGAAGCCGGTGAAAGGGACCACGTAGTTTATCCTTATTTCTAGTATTAATATTATGAATATCACTTTTATAGTGTATAAGTGTATATTTTGCCTAATATATAAGATGTTAGCGAAGATGAATTGTGATGCCACCGTGAGAATACCAATATCTTTAAAAAAAACTCTCAGAGAAACTCTAGCAGTTAATTGGTAAATTTCACGTACAGCTCGTTTTTGCAGAACAAAAAGATTTTGAATGTCAGCAGCTTTGCTCCAAAGCAGAATGCCGTAGGACATAACGTTATGAAAATAACTAAAATAGACTAACCGAGCTGTATCAACGTCAGTGTATTGTCTTACTTTCCTGACGGCGTAGGCAGCCGAACTGAGCCTTTCCGTTAGGCTTAATATATGTGATCCCCACTGAAGTTTGGCATCTACTGTTATGCCCAGAAAAACTGCCGATTCTACAGTTTCAAAAACCTCATTATCTAAGACGATGTTGGGTCCCAGATTTCTTACAATCGGTAAAGCGAACTTTATACATTTAGTTTTCTTTATGCATTGAGAACTAAATTATTCGTGGTAAACCAATCCGTAGCCATTGAGAGTGCACTGTTTACGTCGTGAAAATCTTGTTTGTTCCTATCTACTTTAAAGATAAGAGAGGTATCATCAGCAAACAGTACAACGTCACAGATACCCTTTAAATAGAACGGTAAATCATTAATGTACAGTAAGAATAAGAGTGGACCCAGTATTGAGCTTTGAGGTACACCTAACTGAACTGGTAGCCCGGAAGATTTCACACCATTAATATCTATCTACACATTGGTGCCTATTATTTAAATATGCAATAATGCAGTCTCTATTCACCACGTTTTACCCGGTATGTCTAAACAAAAATCTTTGATTTATATTTTATAGAATGCCTAATAAGAGGTTAGAGGAAGAGAAGTTAACTAAAGATTCGATGCGACTCAAAACAAAACAGCACAACTGTCATTTTTGACAGCGTTCACGGTGTTATTAGTGTAACGCATGGTCGGCGTTATCGCATGATGGTGCATGTCATGACGTCATCTATGACGATTCGCGGGACGTCGTTATCGCGCTCACGTCAATTCTGAACGGGTGTGAGTCCGCTTAAATGGATATTATTGTAACTTGGAACGTGGCCTAAAAGAAACCTCATTCTTTTATTTGATTCTGGTAAATTATTATCCATATAATTTTAATGACAAAACCAGAGGGCTTGCTGAATGTATTTTTAGGCGGGATGTTGGTAAGTTTAGTCGTGTTTTGTATCGAAGTGTGTATCTTGCTTGTATGTCCTCTCGTTTAGTGTAAAAGTGTTTACGAACTTCAAACATGTTGCGAGTCATTTGCCATGATTTCGCAACAGTACGATGAAATGAAATTAAAACTCGACAAGGTTCAGGAGGAGCGAAAAGAAGAGCTGTTTTATATACGACAGTTGGAAGAAAAAATTGAAAGTCTAGAGAAGAGCAAGAAGAGTTCAAGCATTGAGATGAGAAATATACCTGCAAAAAAAGGGGAAACGAAACTGGACCTGTTGCAGGTTGTTTCTGCAGTCGGCAAAGGCTTAAATTGTCAAATCCTGAATTCTGATATTCGTGACATTTATGAATGAATGAATGAATGAATGTCTTTATTTGCCAGAAACATGGTACGTAAAGGATATCATTAAAATATTGGTTCAACAAGTTTCGCCGACACAGCGGCATGCAAATACAATCTAATATACCTTGTGACGTAATTGTCCTGACAGAGTGTTGGCTTAGTAAGCTTGTTAAAGCACCCACTTTGGACGGCTTTGTGTACTACCAGTCATCCTTCTGTAATCAGAACGATGGTGTGATTGTCTATGTTAAACCACATTTGAAACTCAAAATTGCTCAACCATTGTTACGGGATGCTAATTGTCTGGTATGCACCACCGATGAAGTTGCTATTGTGGCAATATATCGTTCACCGGCAAAAAAGAACCTTGACAACTTCCTTATGAGTCTTAATGATGTGTTGGCATCACTAAATCGATATTAAACTTTAGTTGTAACTGGGGATTTAAACATGGACATCATACCTGAGCACTTAAATACACAATCGGATGAATACCTTAATATCATTTCTTCACATGGCATGTTACCTGCTCATATCTCTCCTACAAGGGGGCAAGCGTGCCTTGATCATTTCATGTTAAAGACACAAAAAATGCAACTACACTAGTTTTGGACACACTGATCACGGTTCATAACCCAACTGTGCCGGCAGTGTAGGTGTAAGTGTAAGTGTAAATGTAAGTGTTGGCACGACAACTACGTCACCCAAACCAAACTATTATAATAAGCGTACCGATCGAAAAGCAGTGTTAGACGACTTGCGAAAAACACACCTGTCTTATTTGTTTGATATTAACGATGCTAATGAAGCCGCTGAGGCTCTTATCCATAAAATTTCATCCACAATTGAACTGCATACTCTAGAGATTTTAATTCCGCACAAAAAAAGAATAATAAAGCCCTGGGTTACCCCTGGACTGCTGAAATGTATAAAAAACAAAGACACAATGCACCTTAAGGCTCAAAAAGATCCCGATAATACGATACTTAGTACTACCTACAAACGTTATCGTAATTTTCTTAACAATTTATTGAAAAAAACTTTGAATAATTTATGATCGAAACTTACTTCAGCAGGCAAAGGGGAACTCAAAGGCAACTTGGGATGCCATCTAAAGTATTACGATACGAAACAACAAAAGACCGTACCAAACGATTGAGTTTGTGTGATAATCCTAAAGACTCAGTTGATACAGTAAATAAGTACTTCGCAAGCATAGATAAAATACTACCAGACCAAATCTTAAACAGCAGACAAAGCTCAGTAAGTTCTGTGTATCCCACGTTGAGTTTGTGTGATAATCCTAAAGACTCAGTTGATACAGTAAATAAGTACTTCGCAAGCATAGATAAAATACTACCAGACCAAATCTTAAACAGCAGACAAAGCTCAGTAAGTTCTGTGTATCCCACGTCACAAAACGAGAATAGCCCGTGTCACTCAATGGGTATTTTTGAGGCTTCTGAGCAGGAAGTAGAAACTGTTATACTAGGCCTAAAAGATAATTGTACAGTCGGTTGGGACCATATCTGCATCCTTACTAAAAGCGGGCCAATTTTTTTTAATACCAGGTATAAAACACATATTTAACCTTGCATTAACCCAACTTTTAAGAGTGGCGATAGAGACTATGTCGGAAATTACAGACCAGTTTCAGTACGCACAACCATTTCTAAAGTTTTTGAAAAACTCATAAATAAACAACTAACTAATTATCTAACTAAACACAATATTATCTCTCAAAACCAATACGGATTTCCAAAGGGTAAGTCAACGGAAGACGCTGTAATAGATCTAACAACAACTATTATTCAGTCTTTAGATAATAAAGTAAAAACCATAGCAGTATTTTTGGACCTGTCGAAAGCTTTCGACACCGTCTCAATTCCAATCCTTATAAAAAGCTGGAGGCAATAGGCGTAAGGGGCACTGTTTTAGACATTTTTCGTAGTTACCTCACTGAACGTAGTCAGTATGTGAGGGTTGGAAATTTCACATTGCTCACATATGGAGTCCCACAAGGCAGTGTGCTTGGTCCAACCTTATTTTTGGTGTACATCAACGAGCTGCGTCAAATGGTAATTAACAACTGTAGGTTTATTACATCTGCAGATGACACGGCGTTGATTGTGCATGCCAGAGACTGGCAGCTAGCCTATAAGGAAACTGAAAAGGCCCTTTCAACTGTAATATCCTGGCTGAACGGCAATCTGTTAACTCTTAATGCATGTAAAACTAAATTTGTTACTTTCTCTGGTTCTTCCGCGTCCCAACCATCGGATTCCCTAAAAATTACTGCTCACACACAGGTGTGGCAGTAATTTTGGTGGTGGGTTGGGTGGTGTAGGCAGTCACAATTGCGACTAGAGTGACGACAGCATCACTCTAGTCGCAATTGTGACTGCCTACCTCTCTTACGCACGACCAACATGAGATATCTGGGAGTGCAAATCGACTCTCGTTTTACTTGGGACAAACATAGAAAATATAGTTTCCCGTACAAGGAAACTATTGTTTATCTTCAAAAAATTAGGATCCTCCGCTGACCTAGAAACATTAAAGCTTGTGTATTTTTCTCTAGCTCAATCAATACTAATGTACTGCATACCGGCGTGGGGTGGGACGTTTGCGACTGGTATGTTACGAGTAGAGAGAGCTCAAAGAGCGGTCCTAAAAGTGCTTTTAAAGAAGGCTATTAGGTACCCGACTGTACATTTATACCAACAATGCTCTATACTCACAGTAAGACAGCTCTATGTGCTTCAGACTGTCCTGCGTAAGCATGCTACAATCCCGTATAAGCCGAACAATAAGCGCAGGAAGGACATAGTGTGTCAAATTCAGTCGCATAAAACCGCTCTCGCCAGTAGAAATTTTTAAATAAATAGTTCTCGTCTCCACAAACGTGTTAATAAAATAGCATACATAATATATAACTTAACAAAAAAACAATGCAAAAAAGAATTACAAATCCTCTTACTAAAGCTAAATTATCGGGAAACTGAAAATCTTCTCAAACCAATTCAATAGAGGTATCTCAAAAAACTAACGCACACATACTCGTACGCTCATTCATTCATACACTTTCATATACACGCACACTTACACCCACACATACACTCACACGGACTGAATCACTCACCCGTGCACTATGATGCACGCACATACACAAAATATTTACAACATAAGTAAATAAGTACCTTAATTTGATCTTTAGTATTTGTTTTAATTTTTATTGTTAATTACCATAACGATTTATTTTTATCATTAGTTAAATTCTTTTACGAGCTCACTTTAAAACATGTTCGTTTTTTTTTTGTAACCTAGTTTGGAAGGCGCTGGTGTCTGTGATACAATGATTTTCTTCATTAGTACAGGCACCAACGATACCCTTTTATCTGTTATGTTCATTTTTATTTTACATTGAATATTGTTTTTGTGAACCTCATGAATGTGTTTTTTTAAATGAACAAATTTATTAAATTATTATATGTCGCAATTACTTATTCTACTTAGCCGGCAATGTACTTCTATTAAACACTTGCACTGAACAATGTTTATACCGGTCACAATGTGTCAACATCTAGATTATATACTTAAAACTTTGTTGCTAAATATATATCGTCAGATGCTTTATTCAAAAATGTTTCTATATCCTGAGCTGTGAGCACTTTCGACTTTATACTCATAAACCCATCTGATGGCCGTTTCAGAAGCGATGTTAATTTATAGTATTCTTTTATATCCACGTTGTGCTTGGTGATAACTGTGCTTTTTAACATTGAATATATAGATCACAAAGAAGAAGGTCTCATTTTTTTGGACATCTCACTGAAATACGTTAAAAACACACTTTTGGACAGTGATTTCACACGTCTTTCGTTTCTTCACTTAATAAAATTTTCATAAGTTTTTAAATATTTATCCCGCGACTTTTGCGGCAAAAGGTTATTAATAACTTCATCTGCAGCTGTTTTTATACTTTCTGGAGTTGAATCCATATCGCTATCGCTGTCTATTTCCACTTTCTTCTAACTTTTTTTGTTCAATATGAAGTATCAAAGTTTTACAATGGTACAAAATGCGCGCCATTTGTTTTTTTTTTTCACCAAGTTGGTTTTATTCAGCCGATTTTTATTTTCAGCCAGTATCTTTTTCAGTTCTTTTTCATATTTTATTCTTATTTTAGATGCATTTGTAGGTTGTAAATAATGTAGGTATATTTGTAATATAAGTATAGTAGGGAAGCACAAGACCGGTCGAAGTGGAGGAGCCTGGGTGAGGCCTATGTCCAGCAGTGGACGTCTTTCGGCTGAAATGATGATGATGAAATATAGTAGGCTGAAAATGAAAAAAGAAATAGGAAACTTTAAACCTCTGTGGTAAATTTAGGTATATCTAAATAAAAAATAAAAAACAGTGCAATAATGAGATTTCATAAAACACTTCTGCACTGTTTTGGTCCCAAGCAAAAAATACATCCTTTGTGATCATTTTTGTAGTGATTTATTATAACATTACCACGTAGCTGAAAAAAAAAATATCACCCCTTTGAGGGTGAAACGGGGGATATAGTTTGTTTGAAGAGTTTTCTGTGGAGAAGTAAATAATGTACACATATACCTGAGCCATATTATTTTAAACCTGAAACTTGCTGAGGTGGTTTTGTGTGAAGCATAGTAATCACATCACTATAGATTGTTGACGTCAAAATATAAAATATTTATCCTACTAATATTACAAATATGAAAGTTTTTGAAGATGTTTGGATGTTTGTTACTCAATCACGCAAAAACGACTAAACGGATTTGGATTAAATTTGGCACACAGATAGATTACAACCTAGATTAACACATAATAGTACATTATGGTATAAGTGTGTAATCATCAATACACACGTGTATCATACAACGTTTTTCAACACACTAGTGAAGAAAATAATACTAAAAATTCATTTTGTCCTTGGAGTTTTTACGTGGTAAACCTTCTATAACGTTAAGGGCTTCACATCTCATATCGGGCGGTGTACAACATAAATTTATTTTCTTCATAACTAGTACTTGTAGACAATTTAATTAATAAATAACTATAATTTCAACAGTGAAAACGAGTTGTTGATTTTTTTTCGCAATAGCGGGGAAAACTAATCAGTTTTCCAATGCGCGCGCATGGCGATCGGCCATAGACTAAAAGAATGAGGTTTCTTTTTTGCTTTTCGCGGATAGCGTTTTAGCCACGTACTAAATGGGGAATTCAACGTTTTCTTTATACAGAGAAAACAAAAGTTATATTTGAGTGAAAGTATTATTTTATTAAAAATGTACAAGTTTAAATTATCTATTTAAATACGAAGTTGCATGAAATGAGCAAGCAATAGGTACGAGTACATTAATTTATTTGTATTATTGAACACGATCTTTTTGGTATCGATTTTTTTTTTATGAACAAAGCACTCAACTAATAAAAAAAAACCTTGTAACTCAGTCGTGAATAATTGTAATGAAAAAGTCACAGTTTGATCATAGGTGTCATTATGTGCCTAATTGCGGTGAAATTAGAGCCATTTTATGAGCAAGTGTGTTGAAATAGTACATTATGGTACAAGTGTGTAACGTTGGTGAGTAAGAGAGCCGAGGACGGTAATCATCAATACACACGTGTGTCATACGACGTTTTTCAACACACTTGTGAAGAAAATAATACTAAAAAATCATTTTGTCCTTGGAGTTTTAAGGTAGTAAACTTTCCATAACGTTAAGGGCTTCACATCTTATATCGGGCGGTGTTACAACATAAATCATTTTCTTTATAACTAGTACTTGTAGTCATTTTAATGAATAAATAACTATAATTTTAACAGTGAAAACGAGTTGTGCTAATTTTTTTGCCGATTGCGGGAAAAATTAATCAGATTTCCAATGCGCGCGCATCTAACAATGGCGATCGGCCATAGACTAAGGCCGCATTCCGAATTAGAAAAATAGCGCTGTGAGCGCTCACAGCTATATTTTGCGTCCCGAGTTAGATATCACGATTCTGAGAGCTAAGAACCGTCATTTTTGTCACCAATACGGAACGCTCATGATTTCGATAAAAGTGTTCACTATTCACTACAAGATGGCGCATGTCATGACGTCATCTATGACGATTCGCGGGACGTCGTTATCGAGCTCACAACAATTAAGAACGGGTGTGAGCGCGCTCAAATGGATATTATTGTAACTCGGAACGTGGCCTGAAAGAATGAGGTTTCTTTTTTTGGCTTTTCGCGGATAGCGTTTTAGCCACGTACAAAAAGGGGAATTCAAAGTTTTCTTTATTACAGAGTTTTTGTAATAGTTGTGTAAGAATTTTCTGACTGTAATGAAGTTTATGTATTTTATCAGTTTGAGAATTGAAAACAAATAATCGGTGGAGTACTTTGAGAATAATTCCTCTGTTGGTGTCAGAGTAAAAGTTTTTTAAATTATTAGTACACAACCGACAACCAGACTCATTGTTTAATAAATGTAATATTAATGTAGGATATGATAGTAGTGAAGACAGTTCGGTGGAGATCAAATGCTCCAATGCTCCACATTAGGTATGTTCCATTCAGGACCTTTAGCCATGTGCGTAAAAATATATAATAAGCTTCCAAACTCAATTAAAGACATAGAGTACGAAAATAAATTCAAAACCAGCCTTCAAAGACACCTTACACTAAAATCATACTACACTCTAAAGGAATTCTTTGACGATAATGATAAGTAAATTTTGACATTAAAATTCATAATTTAGATATATCATTCACAATTTTTGACTTAATACTATTATTCTGGTTTGACATTAAGCTTTATGATTATTATTATTGTTAAGGGAATTCTTGGACGATAACGATCGATAAATTTTGACATTCAAATCCTTATTATATACATCACTGAATATTGTTGACCTACTACTATTATTCTAGTTGACATTGCCTATGTTATTTTATGATTATAGTTATAATTATTTGATTATTTTTAATTGTCTAACTTATTTTAACTATTAATGGAAATTATGACCAAATAACTGTTTACCAATACTTTATCATTATGTTAAAAAAATTATTATTGTCTTTCTGCACTGTGGGTTTCTTTCACTTGATTTACATTTATTATGTACTGTAGCATGCCAAAACACATGTATATATTGCTGTGCCCTAACAGGGTCAATGTATGAAACAAATATTATTGTAACATCTTGTACACTACATTGAATGCAATAAATGATGATTATGATTATGAATGTCATAGTTGATATGAATGAAAATGATTAAAAAATTCTTAGAAAACTGTGTTTTGTGCAAATTTCTTCATAAACGACGATAAAACGTTATATTTTACAACTCTCATTTGGCTATTATTTTGCAAAACTATTTCAAGATGACAATTAAATTTCCTAGAAATAATCACATTTTCGAAAACAATTTTATGAATTAAAACTTTAATATTGCTACCAGATATTTTTTCTGAGCTATCGCAATTTCACAATTGATTTTTTATTATTCTATTCGATTTTTTTGTACAGGCGTAAGATGGGCGATTTTTTGAAAGTTTTGACACAGGTCCACCCTGGATGAAGTCCCGCAGGACTCTGAGCGCGAGCCGATTCAGCCCGATTTAGAAATTTTTAGTTAAAAAAAAAACAACTTTTAAATTTCCTCCTAAATACGATTCCCTCATCGTACATGCAATTTCCACCTTATTTTGTGCTGTTATTGGAAAATGAGAAGGAAAATGGTTTTGAAATCGACCCTGTTTCGGTTTTTTTATTTTCATCAAGCAAATAACAATTTATTAATTATATATTTATGGATGTCCTAGATTGAGGAAAATAAACGGTTCAAAACATGTATGTTCAAAAAATATTTGTCGTAGATACTTTTCTATGACATTTTTTTTTCAGTGCCTAAAACACTAATTTGACCATTTGATGTTGATTCTCAAACAGGCAAATTCGGATGACCCCCGTTAATGCCATGTCCGAGTTCAGCATCTTAAACATTTATCTTCAACGCCCCTAATGTAATTCCTCGACGCAGGAGTATACGTTGAGTTTGCTGGCCCTGGGTATGGACAGCCATTGTTGCGTTTTCATCACTTGATATATAATATTAATATCCAGTCAACTTGGTATTGTTGCAGCACCTCATTAACGGCTCAGGTATGCATGTAATCACCCACTAGTCCACGTATGCATGACACAGGGTAGCATTTCTCTTAATTTTACTTATAATGTCGTTGGATAAGATCTTATAACGAAGACATTTACTAGATTAATAGTTCATGAAACATTTGGAATGATTTTGTTTCAGAAAGGCGCAGGTGGTGAAAGTAGCATTTGCGATAGCGCTGTTTCTGTCGTACCCGCTTCAGAACTTTGTGGCGTGGCAAATAGTATGGCGTCTGACCAGGAAACGGCTAAATAACAGCAGGCTTGCGGACTATGGTTTCAGAATTCTTCTCGGGACCCTGCCATGTAAGTATGTACAGCGACCCTTGGGCTATTTTCTCCTCAAAATTATTAGCTGTATGAAGAAACGGAGCGGTAGGTAAAATCTACCAATAGAAATGCTTCATTATTTTTCAGTATTTAGTCTTTGGTTTATTGAATTAATTATTTTTATGTCATATAAAAAATTGTACGCCTCGTCAGGCAAAACATGTACGGACTTTTTACCTATATTTAAGATCTTGCATGCTCGATTTGTATGTAAACGCATGTTTGAATGAATGAATGAAATGCACCGATCCCAGCGTGGCTTGACCAGACTCGATTAAACGAATGAACCCCAATATTAATTAAAACTAGCTAGTCATTTCTAATAAACAATATCCGCTTCTATTACAAGTTGCAAAAGTCGGTTACAGAACTTAGCGATGGATAGTTTAAAACTCACATCAAACGTGTCCTTATCAAAAAAGCATATTATAAGATAAAAGACTAGGTACGTTGAAGACACGGAAGTTTGGCATTAATTCTTTGTGGCTTTTTTTTTGGGTGAGAAATCATCAAAAAACTTCTGCTCTGGATGGAGCAGGAGGGCCGGGTGAGAGAGGTGTCAGAATTTTACTGACTAAAACCCACCCGCTTTCCCTCAGTAGCCTGTGTTCCAGGGGTGGCGGTATCTCTTTCGAACAACCCGCACCCCTGGCAGCACATGTGGCTTCCCTGGTACCTTATTAACAGCATAACTATGTGAAAGTCTATTAACTGCTCCCAAATTACAATGTTCTTTTTTTTACAATGGTGACTTAATCTCTACATTATTTGACATTGGTGCCGATTCTTTTGTACACCGAACTAAACTATAACTAAAATTCCTTACTTTTGAATATGAGAATCTTAACGTTATTCTGCAATAAAAATATCTCTAAATTTAAAAACAATTTTGACACAACTAAAATCGAATTTGACAATCGCGACTCGCACGTGGTATGTTTTGGCTTCGCAACGTGGTACTTGTTTGCCCTATCCCGTGATTATTTTAGAACCAAAGGCGAAAGGGCCGAAGGGAGAAGCCAAAGGGGCGGCAGCCTTGACGTGATTTATATGGAATTTTGCCTTTTTTATGGAAATTATGAAAAATTATTACCCACATGTAGAGTTTTAGAGGTGTATTGGGATTCTGTAAAGGGGGTCGAAATTTTCATTATTTTTGCGAAAGGATACACCATTTTCAAGATATAAGCAAAAGAAAAGAAAAAAAAAAAATACATTGCTAATTTTGCACCAGACGTCGAGGTGTCGTCGGTGTGAATTTTAGTTCTTGACAACTAATTTTATTCCACAACTATTTAGTCGCGCACACCTATTTACTCAGATTTAGATATACAACCAAAATTTTAGGTTGAATAGAATAATGAAATTGACAACAACAGAATAGCAAAATTGCCGCTTTCATTAAACTAATAACTCAGTGCAATCTTAGTGCTGTCAAACTAAAATTTATTTAAGTTGTGTCACTTTAGTCAATATTTTCAGAGTGGGAAATCGTCGTTTGACAGGAATAAACGAAATTTTGGATATTTTTAGTCTAGTTTAGAGAATTTTGTGACAACAGAATCGGCACCATTAATATATCAATTATTTTTAGTGTTTGTCATGGAAGTGAAAGTGACATGCACTTTGTTTATATAGGCTCATTTTATTTATGTAGATTATTTTACATATTATGAATGAGAGAACGTTGTAGGCCTTACTGACTAGATTTGTAGTCTATTTTCTATTGTGTATTTTCATTCCTCTAAGTACCTGGTACTTATTGACAAGCCTGCACTGTCCTCCCGTACCAATTATCACTGTAATTTGAAACATTGTTAAAGACAATTATTTTTAAAAGAGTAACCGTGGAGTTTCTTGCCAGCTCTTCTCCATAGGATGCGACAATTTGGAACCGTACACCTAGCTTCAAACGTTTCATACTCGTAAGTGCCCATGCAGGTTTATATGAAATAAAATATTTTGATTTGATTTGCACTAGCCCCTGTATTAGCTCTTGAATGTTGTGGAGCGGGCTCGCTAGCGGGATATTACTGAGGAGTGTCGTAGCAGGTGCGGCGCAATAAAACCAAACTTCTTCACGAGTGTTTCTTCTTTATTTTACTTCCTTGTTTCTTCTGATACTGCTGGATTCGGAATGACTGATCAAAACTGTGAGGTTGTCGCAGCGTCCCCGCAAGGGGGCGCGGCAGGCGGTATCGGGGCATTCGCCCCCTGACCGCGGAAGCATGTCGTGGTCCGTGAATACGGACCAGTCATTGGGTTGGCCCTTACTTCATAGGCCGTCGGTGTCCGTGGCTGCTGCTCTTCCACTTCCGCGTGTGGGCGTCCCGGCGGTAAGTCAGCGCCCCAGCGGGTGACGTCACGCACAGGGGGACCGCGCTGCACAACGCAGTTCAACCCCGGCAGTCGTCTCCCTGGTGCCGGGTGGACCCGTTAGGGTCCTGCAGCCGACGAACCAGCCCAGGGACACCACCGAGCAGCCGAGTCGTTGTCCGGTTGAGGCCGTCCCCGGCACGGGACAGCTTCTTGTTGAGTCCTTGTATGGCAGCTTCAGTCGCGGGCGGCGACGCGAGGCGGCGGCGCAACAGAGCGCACGAGGGGTGGCACGCGGGTGGCGCGAGGAGGCACAGGCGCGTGCCGCGCAGTGCGATTTCACACCGCGCGGCGACAGCGCAGACTTCGGTCAGTCCGGTGGTTCAGCGGCTTCGGTCGAGGGCAGCGCCGCGGCGTGCAGCATCAGCGAGGCGTGCGGGAGGCTGCAGGGGGCGCGTGCACCGCGCGGTGCGCGGGCACGCCGCGCGGCGCTGCGCAGCTGTCCGTCCAGTTGGTGGATCCGGGGGGGGGGGGGGGGGGGCGGGCTTCGGTCGCAGGGGCGGCCGAGAAACCGGCGGCAAGTCCTGTGGAGCTGCAGTTCGTGGACTCGGCACCCCGGCGGTCAAGCCACCGCCAGGTGAGACCCCCACTGCCGTGGGGGAGGCCCAGCGGATGGCGACCAGCGACAGGGGGCGCCGTGTGCGGCGGCCGCCAGCGCAGGGCTGCGGCGACAGGGGCCACAGGGTGCGGGGCGGCGCCGCCTGCACGAACAGCAGCTGGTAAGTCCGGTTCATCGAAGCCGGCCCAGCTCGGGCCAGCTTCGGGGTCGTCTCGCACCGCACGGGCGGCGCGGGGGACGCGGCCATTGCGGGGGGCGCGGGCGGGTGGGGGGCGCGCGTCTGGGGTGCGCGGGCACGTACGAGCGCGGTCGGCTCATCGCACGGGCGGCGCGGGTGGCACGTGGGCGGCGCAACTTTGCGTGCTGTCGGCGCAGCGGAGCGCTCGGTACGGGGTCACGCGCGGGACGAGCTGCGGCGCTCAGTCCGTTTCGCGCGCGATGAAGCGGACGGCGCCGGATGCTCGGCAACGGCGTGGACGCAACGCGCGCAGGCGCCGATGTCGTCAGCGGGCCGGTGGATGCAGCTGGTCTCGGCGTCTCCCCTCCTCTTCGTTCCTTTGGGGATACTCCATTCTGGGGCGCGTTGCGCCGGGCGGCGCGCTGTCGATGACCGGCAGCAGCATCACCCGGCACAGCAGGTCAGTCCTCTTCAGGCCCGGCACGCGCTGCTCGAGAGCGGCGCGCGCCGGGCTACAGCTTCAGGTGGGGGCTAGGCCACCGCGACCACAAGCGGCGTCAATCGCCGAGTAGCTTTTTCCGGTGCCCCCCTTGCGCCCGCACGACCCGCTACGCAGGCCGCACAGACGCAGAGGGGACACAAGGGGGTGGTCCGCGCGGGGGAGGGGTCACAAGTCGGCCCGTCAGACACGGACCGACTTGTGACTAGCCACGAGCCGATCCTCTCTGACTGATCACAGAAATCCGCCCTTCTTTTATAGACGGCCTTAGCCAATTACAACGCTTTAATTTTGCACACGGCACTAATCATTTTACTCCCAACCAATCAGAACGCGTCAAGTTTGCACACGGCACTAATGTGACTTTTGTATGGGAAACTTAATTTGGCAGTTTTCTGTGATAAATCGTCCTTTACAATGTTCTACATATTTTTATAGCATGGGAATTAACTTATTATACGTAATTACCAAAAAACTTTAACAAAAAACCTTAATTTAAACCTTAAAAATGATAAATTTCTGAAACGGTCCTCATTACGGTAAAGTTTCGCGGTACTTAAGCTTACTGATGTGATGGTACAAGAGGCGCCCCCAAGTGTGGTAAATGTGAAACATCTTATTGCTACTTTATTCTAACTAACTTAATGTATTGACAATTCAACGAAATATTATAGAAAACGACTAAAATGAATAAAGTTACGTATCGTCGCTAACACCCTGGAAATTCTACTTCTGGGTGTTACAGAGGCCATTGCATATCAAGAAGTAGACCGGGTGCACGCTAAGGACAAGAAAGGATTGCGTGTAGATGTCAGGTATAGGATTCAGGACGAGCTTCTTGGGTAGTTTCTACTGTTTTCTTAGCTCTTTTCCATGCCGTTGCTTTGCTATGTACTGTGTTGTTGTTTTCATGGTCGTCTTCTGAGTTTTTGATGCTATCAATTTCTGTTTTTTTGTAGATTTCGCTAGTTTTTTTCCTATGGAGAAGAGCCGGCTAGAAACTCCACGGTTACTCTTTTAAAAATGATTGGCTTTAACAATGTTTTCAGAGATAAAATGTATGGGAGGACAGTGCAGGTCTGTCAATAAGTACCAGGTAGTTTGACGAATACAGAAAAGAAAATCGTCTACAAATCTACAGTCTGTAAGGCCTACAACGTTCTCTCATTCACAATATGTAAAATAATCGACATAATTAAATGGACCTATATAACATAGTGACATGAATAATGAGTTATATTGCAAGATATAGTTAGCTAGCGGCCTCGACAATTGATCTATTTTATTTAGAAATATTTAATGTGACGTAACGTTAATAAGGTACCTATCATTGTATAAAATCAAGTTCTTTTAACATAACAGACAGCTGTGCTGCTGGGCAGTTTGTTGTGCCACTTCTTCTTTCCAGCTAAAGCACTAGGAAGTGGTGAAGGGCGGGCGTTTTTTGGGGACTGTCTTTTGTAATTTTTGACGTTCAAAAAGTGCTGACACCAGCCTAGTTTGACTTTGATTTTGATCATACAAGGTACGAAAACCATTCCGTACATAAGTTTAGCTGACTTCCAGTCCAACTTTGAGTTTAGTATGATTGATTTGGCGTCTTGGAGCTGTTGGCATCGTTTTCTAAGTGTTCTTATTCTGCTTAATGTGGATGATAGGTATATGCCCAGGTATTTGGTTTAGTCCACTGTTTGGTATACTTATTCGTCGTTTGCTGTGATGATATGGGGTCCCTAATTAGAATGTTTGTTTTTGTTTCGTTTATTTGGAGGCCTACGCTATTTAGTAAGAGTTTATTGTGGTATAAGATCCACTCTAGTCCTTCTAGATCATCTGTAATGAGGATAAGATCATCCGCAAATGATAATACCAGAGTGAGTGAAATTAAGTCGCGGTTCCGATCTAGTTTGATTAAATGGGTTTCGTCTTCAAGGGTTCTAAGGACTTCGCCAATGACCAATTTATAAAGACGAGGAGATAGGGGGCACCCTTGTTTAACTCCCTTTCCTTTGTCAATACAACTGTTTTGCTGACCGCACCATTTGATGCATTTTGTTTCATAGAATAGAATAGAATAATTTGTTTGTCAAACATCAGTAATCACAAAAAGAGATCTTAAAAATAAGGTAGTGCAATATGTTTGGCCAATATTGGCATACAAATGATAAGAATTAAATAAAAATGATAAATTAAATAAGAACTTAGCATTAAATTACAATGATAAAATTACATTATAATAATAATTAGTGGAGTAGCTAATTGTGCATGCAAGCGAATTTAATTAATTACAATTCAAAGTCAATTCATTTCATGTCAAAAGTCAATTCAGAAAATCATTAATGTGAAGTATTTAAATTGATGTCATCTTGTTATATAATTATAGAGATTGGTCGTTAAGAAACTCATCTATGGTATAGTAACATCTGTCAAGCAGTAACCCGTTCAGAGTTTTTTTGAACTTTTGTAGTGGCATACATTTTATTGCATGGGGTATTTTATTATATATTTGTGGAGCAACACCAAAGAAGCTTTTCTTAATAAGAGAAGTTTCACATTTCACAAGGCATAATTCATTCCTTTATTGAGCACGCATCGGTGTTTTCTTCACTGCACATAGTTTTTAAATAATTGCGGATTGGTTTAGAAAAAAAATGCAGTAGTGAGGATGTACAAAGCTGGTAAGGGTAATATTTTTAACTTTTTAAAATATGGTATACAACTATCAGTCTGTTGTTTTTAAACCACATATTGAACGAATGCATCTTTTCTGCATCCTGAATACAAGTTTCTTATTGGTTGACTGTCCCCAAAAAATAACTCCACTTTGCAGAACTGATGCAACTACTTAGTCCATGATACGCTGATAACAGTGTTTCAGTATTTGCTTTTCTTGAGAGTTGATATAGCAAGTATGCTGACTTGATAAACGCTTGCAAATTTCTTCTACATGCGGTTTCCAAGTTAGTTTATTATCTATAGTTATACCTAAGAACTTTGCATTACTAGTTTCTTCTATTTAAAAATCATCATAAGCAACGTTGACTAGTGGTTTCTCAAGGCGTTGATGAAAGTGCATAACTTTGGTTTTATTTAGATTTATTACAAGATTATTATTATTAAGCCAATATGAAAATGAATATGATTTTATATAGAGAATTATTGATGTCAGTTTGATAATTGTTTGTATTATTACATTGTATAATAGCCATGCTATCGGCAGCAAAAAGTACCATTTTTTGTCCTGTGACTTTCGGAAGGTCATTAATATAAATCAAAAAAGCGGCGGTCCCAGGAGGCTACCTTGGGGCACACCATATTTTATGTATGTACCTTGCTTCAGAGGAATATGTGGATTCTAATTTGGTTATAGGACATGTTCTAGATATTTCTGTACATTATCACTTAGGTATGATTCTATGAGTTTGAGGATGTTGCCTCTTATGCCATAACCATGCAATTTTTGCAATGGAATTTTATGGTCCACAAAATCGAAAGCCTTCATCATGTCTGTATAGATCTCACAAACATGATTTCTTTTGTCGACAGATGTCATGACACTACTTAATAGGTCAAATAATGTCATATTGATTTTTAAATTTTTTCTGAACCCGTTTTGTTCATTGCAAAATAATTTAAGCTTTTCGAAATAAGCATATACGGAATTGTAAATGACTCTATAATTTTTACATGAGTCCTGTATTTTTTTTTTTAATGGGCTTAATTGTTACTTTTTTGAAACCATTTGGGACTACATCGTTTTTATTTTTTTGGAGATCATCAAATGACTTCTCCCGCTCTGGGTAGAGAGCAGGAGGGCGTGTCAGACTTTTACTGACTAAAACCCACCCGTGTTACCTCAGTTGCCTGTGTGCCAGGGGCGACGGTGTCTCTTTCGAACAACAGGCATTGGCCCTTGCGGACCGGCACTATAACTTCCTTGACATATTTTATCACTTTGGTTGATATGCCATCGTATCCGACAGTATTCGTATTCTCAAGGCTGTTAATTATTTTAATTATGTCATCATCTGTAACAGGCAAAACAAATAATGACTGCGACGTAAGATTTTCACTAACCGGTTTTTTCGTAAACGTTTGTAGATCGTTTTCAACAATCTCAATAAAATATTTATTAAATTCATTTGCTATATCCATGGGATGGGTTAAAATTGAATTATCTGTTGTAATAGATAGTATTGGTTCTTGAGGCAAACAAAATTTTGATTTGATAATTACTTGCCAGGCTGCCCTCGATCTGTTTTGTAAAGCATTTATAAAATGGTTATTTTGGGCTTTCTGAGTTAGTCTTATTTATTTTTCTATAAAGTGTAAAATATTTTCTTTAAACAACTTTATGTTTTGATGTAGAATTAAGCCTATACGCCCAGAGTACCTGTCTTTGTTATTGACTACATAATCGAATTCCACGAGATAACCATTTAGTCTTTTTATTAGTATATAAAGTTAAAAACAATCTGGAAAGCACAAACGATACAAAAACTCATCTTTAAAATTTTCATAAGACACATTTGCATCTTTGTCTATAAACACTTGCAAGGAAGATAAACACTACAAGTGACTTTTGAATCTGGATAAATTACATGCTGAGGTGTCTTTTTTTTAGTTTTCGAGAATTTTAGAGTACAGATTTTATTGACGTTTACCTTGAGTTTCTGAGAAGTATGATCTGAAAGAACTAGATCTATTATTTCCGCTTTGCATTCTTTTCGGTATGAGTGTGCAAAG
This sequence comes from Polymixis flavicincta, assembly GCA_949987655.1. Classification (NCBI taxonomy): domain Eukaryota; kingdom Metazoa; phylum Arthropoda; class Insecta; order Lepidoptera; family Noctuidae; genus Polymixis; species Polymixis flavicincta. The sequence continues at coordinate 38,398,897 of OX465171.1, read as the reverse complement.
TTGTCGATGCAAGAGTTACTACATACTCGTATTCTGGTCGGTGCGTATAGGGCCATTTTGAGATTATACTGCAAAAGAAAATTCTCAAATTCTAGAGTACTTTTGTTTCTTTTTAGTACATCGATATTGAAGTCTCAAGTAAAAATTATATTTTTATTTGTAGATGAACGAATTTTTCCGGTACGCGGTCGCCACTCCAGAACTTTTCGGCCCCATCGGTCATCTGTTTTGCGAGCAATGTGCCCAGCCCACTGCCACTTAAGTTTGGCTATTCTTCGGGCTATGTTGGTTACTTTGGTTCTCCTGTGGATCTCTTCATTCCTGATTTGATTACGCAGGGAAACTCCAAGCATAGCCCTCTCCATCGCCCTGTGGGTGACTTTAAGCCTTTTATGAGGCCCATTGTGAGCGACCACGTTTGGTTCCATATGTCATCACCACTGATAGGAATAGGTAGTGCCTATTTGCCTAAACTTCGAAGAACAGAGACAAGAAACGGAGACTTCCTTAGGACTAATTTTTTTCCGGGACATCTGTCCCGAAATTCGGGACAACGCTTTTAAATACATTTAAAAAAATATGTTTTTTGGAATAAGTAATTCGTCTATATTTACCGAAAGTTTGGGACTAGACATAACATTTATAATTTATAACTCCATAATAAAAACTTATCCTCAATGGGCTAAAGGAAAAATAAAACACATAGAATATTGTTGTAACAAATATATGTATATTAATATCATTTTTTAATTATATGACGTAATTGGAAAGCATGAAACAAAATGTACAGACGAAAAAAACGTAAGTTACAAATTTCTGTTTATCTATCTATGTCATATTTATTTTAGTGACGTTAAGTGATGCAATTTTAACTCAAAACAAAGTACAAATTAACCTTTGAAGTATATCATTTAGGACAATCAGTTTTAATAGTGAACTAATAGCTGTTCGGTTTTGATAAATGATAAATGTGATAAATGATTTTATTTCTGTAAGTAGGTTTGTACAAACACTTTTACACGTCAATCATATTTTTTTTAAACTAGATGAGGTCGGCGTTTCCTATCTGACTACTCTGAGAAGAAAGGCCGAAACAAACTCAGAGGTCACAGTCTCTTTTAAAGTCCAGACATAATCTTGGTCAGATCATGTGAAGACCATGTGGATTGGTGTCTGAAATGGTCTTTTGAGGAAAGAACCACACAGGTTGAGTGGACCTGTCCATTCAGTGCACGCATGTATCAGTAATCATACGGCTCAACTCAGAACTTGAGGAGCTCAACGATTTGACGAACAATACCAAAGAAAGGACATTTGGGTAGGCCGCATAAAGTACTCAAACTGCCAGATTAACATTAAAAACGAACTGAGAAAGAGACGAAATACAAAAACAAAAATACCACATAGTTCTCACATTCACAATAATTAAAACAAAAATAATATTATACTTCTCAAAGTAAATATTCATGTCAAAGTGTATATAATAATAATCAAATGTCAAAGTGTATATAATAATAATCAAATGTCAAAGAGCAAAACAAAGAAAAAACAACATTCAGTATACAAAATTGGAGCAGGTCAATCCCAAGCTTTTTTGTCCTCAATATAATCTTTAACGGTATAAAAGGCTTTCAGGCACAACTTACGTTTGATGAATGATTTAAATTTATTGAGACTTAGATCTTGAACATGGCTTGGAAGTTTATTATAAAAGCGTATACATTGACATCTGAATGACCCACCTATTTTCTTGAGCCTTGTTGATGGTACAACAAATTTGTGTTTGTTCCTAGTATTTATACTATGGATATCACTGTATTTTTTAAACAATTTAATATTTTTATGAGCATATAAAAGATTTTCATAAATATACTGTGAAGGCACAGTCATTACATTTATCTCCTTAAATTTATCTCTGAGAGAGTGTCTCGGACTTAATTTATAAATTGATCGGACAGCTCTTTTCTGCAAGACAAAAATAGTCTGAATGTCGGCGGCATTTCCCCACAATAGAATACCATACGACATTACACTATGAAAATAGCTAAAGTATACTAAGCGGGCTGTCTCTACATCAGTTAAATTACGAATTTTTCTAACAGCGTATGCTGCAGAGCTTAGCTTTTTCGACAATTTAGCTATATGTGGGCCCCACTGAAGCTTGGCATCCAAAGTTAAGCCCAAGAATACAGTGCTATCTTCAGGATTCAATTCTTCGCCCTTGATCAACACATTAGTTTTCACCTGCTTAACGTGAGGTAGCGTAAACTTAATGCATTTGGTCTTTTTTTCATTAAGAAGCAAATTATTAACATTGAACCAGTGAACTACTTTTGAGATTGCGCTATTTACATCGTCATTAACAAGTTGCTGACGTTTAAGTTTAAACAAAAGTGAAGTGTCATCCGCAAACAACACTATATCATGATTATCCTTTATGAGGTAAGGCAAGTCATTAATATAAATAAGAAACAAGAAAGGACCAAGAATTGAGCCCTGTGGGACTCCCATTGATACTACGGATCCCGGAGATCTTTTTCCGTTTACATCAACACACTGAATCCTATTACACAAGTATGAAATAAGAAGATCCAGAGCGGTGTTCCGGATCCCGTAGTGGCGGAGTTTCCTGATTAGAGTTTCATGAAGCACGCAATCGAAAGCTTTAGATAAATCGCAAAAGATGCCCAAGGCATCGTATTTATTTTCCCATGCATTGTAAATATGCCCTAAGAGTTCAACACCGGCATCGGTAGTTGAACGACCCCTTGTGAAACCGAACTGTTTGCTATGTAATAAATTATGTTTATTAAAAAATCTTTGCAATTGGTCTAAAATTAATTTCTCAAAAATTTTACTAAAGGTAGGTAGTACTGAAATAGGTCTATAATTAGTGGGGTCTGATGTACTACCTGATTTAAACAAAGGTATTATTTTACTATTCTTCATTAGGTCAGGAAACTCCCCACAGTCTATACAATTATTAAATATAAGAGCTAAAGTAGGTGCTACAATGTCAATAATAGACTTAGCAACTTCTACAGAATTACCCCACAGATCTGCAGTCTTTTTTACATTTAAAGTGTGAAAGGTTTTAATTATATCTCTACAGCTAATATGTTCAAAATGAAATTCTGAATCACAAACATTAACATTTTCCTTAAGCAAAGACTCAGCAACTGAAGGTGATGAGTTTAGTGATTTTGTAGTTGAAACGGGAATATCTGTAAAGAAATTTTCAAAAGCCGCGGCAACTTGCGAGTCCGATGTGATTATGTTGTCATTGATAGACAGGCTGTAGTCAGTATTTCGGTTGCTAGACCTTCCCGTTTCACTATTAATAATATTCCAAGTCGTTTTAATTACATTACTACTGTTTTTAATCTTTGAACTCAAATAACGCGACTTGGCCATCCAACAAACTTTTTTAAATAATTTGGAATAATTCCTAACATATAAATTAAATTCAGCAGTGTTTACAGAAGTCCTTTCATCGTATAGCTCATAAAGTCGTGCTCTACTTTTATGAATACCAATGGTAGCCCAATCACTGAAAGAGACGTTACTATTAATCGAGATAGTCTTGGGAATAAAAGTGGAATTAAATTGTTTACAATATATCTTAAAAAAATCATTATATAGATGATTAGGATCAGCATTTGCAGACAAAACTGGTAATTTATTTTCGAGTTTAATTTTAAAGGCCTCTAGGCGAAATGCAGTTTTGGGGTTAACAATGATATTCTTTTTACCCATGTTTTAATTTTGATTTTTAATGGTAATGTATTGCCCGCAATGATCAGAATCTAATAAATTAATAATTTCTTTGTGGCTCGGTACAACATCTGTAAAAATATTATCTAGGCATGTGGCACTACTAGGGGTTATTCTTGTGGGCTCCATAAATAAGTTTACAAGATTGTACGACTGAAATAAACTTATTATTTTACTACAATAACCTGAGTTATCCAATAAATTAACATTAAAATCACCGCAAACAATAATGGATTTGTTCGAGTTACAAATCTTGTGTAATACCTCATCCATTACCTTTTCAAAGCAGTCATACAATCCTGAAGGTGGTCTGTACACACTTAATACAACAAACTGCTCCAATTCTATACAGGCTATTTCAACTGATATTTGATACAGATCTTGAGGCAATACAAATTGCTAAGAATTTGAAAATCTTTATTTGTGTTACAAATACCATAAAAAATAAAGAACGATTTTAATTTAATCATCTTGATTCGATTCGTCAAGTTCAGTATCAGAACCAAAATTTTCTTTGTCAGATGAGTTATCTAAGTTTCAACATCGACTGAGGTTAAAGGCGCGTACATATAGTATGATCGCTCATCCCTTCCTGCTGTTATCGCGTCACATATGTCTCTAATTTTATCTAGATCGGGATTTCTGTCCATGACATTAACGAGTATATTTTTTAACCGACTTCAAAAAGAAGGAGGTTATCAATTCGACATGTTTATATTTTTTTTTTTTATGTATGTTCGGGCATAACTCCGTCGTATATAGACGGATTTGCAAAATTATTTTTTTGTTCAAAAGAGGTTTGTTCCGAAATGGTCCCATATAAATTTCATATAGATCTGATGATGCGTTTTGGAGACAGACAACGGAACTCTTCAAAACTTTACAGCAAATCAACCGCGAATGCGGCTATCGCATAAATATGCATTGTTTTGACCCTGAGGATGACGTAATTTCGAATTGGTGTGGCGTAGGTAACTAAAAAGTGAAAAATAAAAACTTTTTTCAAAAAAATATCAACCGACTTCCAAAAAAACACTACAAAGTGCATAATAACTTTAATTTCGGAAGGCGGTGACAAAGAATTAAAATACCTACACGTCCAAAGTCACCAACTTCCGAAATTAAAGTTATTATGCACTTTGTAGTGTTTTTTTGGAAGTCGGTTGATTTTTTTTTTGAAAAAAGTTTTTATTATAGGCTCAGACGAACACCAGATAAGCACAGTTCTCACATGATTAAATATTTCAATGGATTCCGTTAGAGTTAAATTCGATTTTTGTAATTTCTTTAACCCAATTTGTATATCTTTAAAATATTCTTCAATGTAGTCCAAGTCCAATTTCAAGTTTTCCTTTTGAAGAAATTTTTTGGCACACCTAATAGAAAGCGTGTCGGAACTTCTTAAAAGATTTACAATTGACAGCACGGTTGGCGCAGTGGTTAACTGATTGACTGCTGCGCTGCGTGTCGCGGGTTCGATTCCCGCACGGAACAAATATTTGTATGACCTACAAGTAGTTGTTCCGGGTCTGGCCGTTTGTGTATGTGAGTTTAAATGTTTGTAAACGCACCCACAATACAGGAGAAATTCCTAGTGTGGGGCAACGTTTAAAAAAAAAAAAAAAAAAAAAAAAAAAAATTGTTTTAATTTGATCGCAATATTTTGCATAATATGACACTGCCTTCAAACAAGTACCCCATCCTGTAATAACGGGTTCTGGAGGAAGCGGCATGTGGGGAAAGGTGTTTTTTAACAAGCGCACTCTAATAGATGTCTTTAAAAAAAACTTGCGTTTGATATTAATTCATCTACATCTGAGTATTCGTATCGTATTTTTTCTGCCACGAGATTCAGTGCATGTGCTAAGCAAGTGACGTGTATCATGTTGGGCAAATAATTTTTCAGAACACGTCCCGCTTTTAGCATATATGCTACACTATCAGTGCATAATACAGCAACGTCTCCTACTTTGGATTCATACGAATCGCGCCACATATTTTCAAGGCAGTCTCTTACAAATTGGGCAATTGTGTTCCCATTAACCATTTCTAGAACTTTGCAAGCAACTAAAAATGGTTTTTGAGTGATCGCATTTAAAGGTTTTACAAGAAAATTTACCATGTATCTGCCTAAAAAATCTGTTGTCTCGTCCAAAGATACCCACAGCTTTTGATTTTCAGTTTGTTCATAAATCGAGTCAATTTTTGTTTTAAAAATCTTATCTAAATAAACTTTTCTCAGAAATGATTGCTCAGGAACCTTTTGTCGATTTGTAGAATTGCAGCAAATATATATTTATGGAAGAATTTTTTGAAAGCGGGGTTGTTTACTTGAATCCAAGGTATATTACAAATAAATACATCTTTATCTTTATGAGAAATTGTACTAGGTCCAAATAAAATTCTTCATTTGGTTTCTTACTTGTCCCTTTGTGTTTCGGATCTGCCTCTTGGCACTACTAAGTTTAGCTGTACTGCTCTCGCACTTGAACAGTAAATCAAATTACTGGCCGGGTCGTAATATAATGAAGTCCAATCTAACTTTGTACTGTTGCTTCCTTAGGGTTGTTCGCCATCGCCAATCTTAATGGTCTCCAAAAAGAGGCACCTAAAATAAAATAAAATTAAATTTTATAGTTTTCCATAACTCAAAAGGAAAAACAAACCCTTACAGACATCGGGAGGTGGAAGGAAAAGCGGGAGATGCGTGTGCATTCCACCTAGATGCATCGATTTGAAGATTTTATTATTTCATTTTACGCTCTAATAAAGAAATACGGTTAGAAAATATGAACACGCGTAGCCTCATTGTTATTGAAATTGTTTTTTTTTTCTTCTACAGAGTTACATTTTAGTAAATGCGCAAAGGACATAATCCATTTTGGTACAAATATAAAAGGAGCCGGCCAGAAAAATAATATATTTTGATAGAATTAGTAGTATTAATAGCATTTCTTTATGACACCAAAGATGTAGCATCACTATGCTTGGAAGTATTTAAGTTCACTTTTATATTTGGACCAAAAATTTAATGCGGATGATTTATTTTACTTTATTTTTATTTATTTTCTTCTTACATCTATCATTTACAGGGTAACCCAATGCGATAAATGCGCTTATCCTAACTTAATTAAGTATAATTAACAGTCATGTGATGTCCTGTCTTGTACGTAATGGTCATCAAATATTAAAATAACCATATTTTTCTTTCTTTAAATACGTTTCATACACAATAATTATCTGAAAAACTCCACTCAAAAATGTCAAGTTCATACAACTGCAGATCAAGCTACACTTTCAAATTGCTAGTTTAAGATACAATAATATATACATTTATGTTCTACTTTATATCTAACTTACTGTTTGTTTCCCTACAAGAACTGAAATAAATAACTTTAGTCAAAACATTAAAAGTAATAAATGTTGACTTACCGTATTATTTGATGTAGACAGACAGGAACAATGTTATTGCAGCAAATCGTAATCCATAAATTCAAGCCAAGGTAGTCGTATTAGGAAGATCCAATGAACCAAAAAACGTGCGAGGGTCAAAAACAATATTCACAGAAACAATACAGGAAGATGCGCACTTAACAGACCGAAGTACAGGAGTGAAGTGAGGGTAACCTGAGCGCGCCGGCAAGCGGGGCGGTAGGGGAAGGTATGTAGACCCTCCCCTCGCCGCAAAGGTATGCGACCATGGCGGTTTCTTTTTGTAATTTCTAAGAATAGATAACGAAATGCGCTGCCATAAAAGTCGTATTGTACTTTCAGTGCAATAAAGATTAAATGATGTAGTAGCAAAAGTGGTTTTTATTAGAGATTCACCATAGAGTATTGTATAAGAAGATAAACCATAGCTAAAAGACTAGTTTTACACACCGGTATAGTGAAGTCCAATAAACTAAAACTATTATAGTGATGTTCCGTTAAAACAAGGGTCTAACAAGTTATAAATACAACACTCTCACCAAATTGTGACCCTTCTTTCAAAGCATATTAATTAAACAATAGTAAACACTTAAAACTACCAAGTTAGTATATTTAATAACACAGTATGGATAGCCTTAACTTCTCAATACACTAATTATAAAGTTTACAGTTGATTTCTCTCACCTGAAAATAGCTTCACAGTTTAATTATCCCTATCTTATTTCTTAGATACTGAAATGTATCTCTTGGTAGAGCCTTTGTAAATATATCAGCATAAATTGCTCTTTAGTACATACATACTTTAAATCTCTTTGCTTATCTATAAATTTCTCTTTTATAAAGTTATTTTTAACTTCTATATGTTTACGTTATGATAATCTACATTTTTAATCAAACAAATTTCACTTTGATTGTCTATACATAAAGTCACAGAATCTTGATGAAATGCACATATGTCAATTAACAGTTGTTTCAACCACATTGCTTCTTTTGTAGCAGCACATGCCACCATGAACACAGCTTCTGTGGTGGATAACGCAACACTCTGCTGATGCTGAGTTGCCCATGTTATTGCAGCTCCATTTCTTATGAAGACATATCCGGTCAAAGACCGCCTTGTGCATATATCTTTAGCGTAATCTGCATCACAATATGCTTGCAATTCATTATTTTTTGTAGATGTGTAAGATATTTCATAATTTTCTTGACAACATTCCAGTGTGTGTGGTCAAAATTATTGAGGTATCTACTCACCAAACTGACTCCGTACATGATATCAGGTCTGCTTACTATTGCCAGGTGCATTAGAGAGCCAACTGCTTGTCTATATGGGATACTCTTGTCTGGTGCAGCTGAGCTCTTTTCCAGTGTGGTTTGAGGATCTACTGGAATTACATTACAATTTGCATTCTGCATATTAAATTTACACAACAGTTTCTCAATATAGTCTCAGTTTAGTTCAATATAGTTATTTGATAGCCTACTCAAATTTCTTGAGTAGGCTATCAAATTTGTGATTCTTCTTGTTTGAGGCCATAGAGTGAACGATTTAGTTTACATATCAGATTTGATGGAGCTTCCAGACCTTCCGGTGGCACCATATAAATGTCTTCCTTTGAGTCTCCATACAAGAAAGCTGTTTTTACATCAAATTGAGCCATGGCTAGATTATGTTGAGCAGCTTCTGTAAGTAAAACTCTGACGGAGTCATACCTGACTGTCGGTGAAAAAGTTTCAGTGTAGTCTGTGCCTTGTCTCTGAGCACAGCCCTTGGCAAATAGTCTTGACTTATATAGCAAGCCCGGTGGCAGGTCTTTAATTTTAAAAACCAATCTACAACCAATTGCTCGCACTGCTGGTGGTTTTTCCACTAATTGCCAAGTATTGTTTTCTGCATGTACCAACAATTCATCTTCAATTGACTGTTTCCACTTGGCTGCATTCACATTTTCTGATGATATTGCCTCACTGTATGTCTCAGGGACATCCTGCTGACTTGTGCTGTCATTTGTACATATGTAAGTATTTCCTTTCATTTCCCTTTTTGATCTTGTTGTAATGAAAGGATGAATTTCTGACAAGTCTATTGTTCCATCTGGCTCATATAATGTCAAAGTCAAAGTCAAAACGTTTATTGCGAACTAAGTGTACAATGTTGGTGTTATCTGATGTTAGTACTTATGACTTAGCAGCCTTTTACAAGCATTGCAATGTTATAATTCGCCTGCCCTTTTCATCAAAATTTAGCATGCATTTAAGATTATTATTATTAAGTTATTTTGTTTTTTAGTATAAATTATAGTTAAGTCCAAATTAATGTCAACAATAATGAATTCAATAGGCACAATTATTCAGCAATATTCAAGTCATCCTTTTCAGGTAGCTTAAATAAAATTATAATTAAAAAAATCGTATGAAATTAAATAGGATAGGATAGACTAAATATTATTGTTTGTACAGGACAGATCGCCACTTTTGTACATGAGAGAAAAACGTTATTTTAAGCTAAACTCTAGATATTCTTTCACTGAGTAGAAACAATTTCGAATTAGGTATAGTTTTACCCTTTTTTGGAATATTGTTACTGATTTTTCAGTTTTAAACATGTTGGGCAACTTATTATATATTTTTATTGCCATATAATATGGGCTATCACTTAACATTTTTATTCTTGAGGATGGAGCGCATAACCTCTTTATAAGGCAAGTGTTGACGTTGTGCGTATATTCTACTTTTGTGAACTTGTCGATAATTAAAAAAAAATACGCAAATGTCAAGTAGGTATGTATAATGATGGCAGAGTTAGAATCTGATATTTTATAAAAAATGGTTTGCAGCTCTCCGTATTATCAATTTGGGCTAGAATTCTTATTAACTTCTTTTGTATCATGAATAGTTCATCTACGTTAACACTATTTCCCTATAGCATAACGCCATATCGCAGCCATGAGTATGCGTATGCGTAGTAAGCAGCCATAGCTGTTTGTGTGTTACTGCTTTGTTTAATTTGAAAAAGAGCTTAAGAGAATCTGGAGAGTTTTGTTTTTATATGGTCTATGTGTGACTTCCAGTTAATGTGTGTGTCAATATTTATGCCAATTAGGCTAAACGTATTAACTTCTTCTATTTGCGTGTTTTTGTATATTGTTTTCAGATTCAGAGGTGGTTTTTTGAATGAATTGTTTTATTTTAGTTTTATTGCTATTAATTTCCAAGTTGTGGGTCTGGAGCCAAGTATCTACAGTTTGGAGGGTATCTTGTATTTGCAGACTAGGGTTATTTACATTTCCACACTTGATTAATGTTGAAATATCGTCTGCAAATAATACTGGTAAAGCGTTATCTTTATCTAATGTTTTGGGAAGGTCATTAATATGAATTAAAAATAGTGGGCATCCTAACACACTCCCTTGTGGGATTGAACAAGTAATTTGTTTTTCTTGTGATCTAATGGTTTTGATCTGATTTTTATCATGGTCGTAACTTTCAATTTGTACTATTTGTGTCCTATTATGTAAATATGATTTGAACCACGAATAAGCTGGTCCTCGTACTCCGCAACCATATAGTTTAGTAAGTAAGATGTCATAACGGACCTTGTCGTATGCTTTTGTCATGTCTAGTAGTAGCCCAATTACATATTTTTTGTCGTTTATATATTGCCCTCTGTTGTTTATATCATGATCCCTCATCAGAGTGAAAAGACTCATCACTTGTTTCATTTTGTTCAGATGATTGTGTTAATTCACTATTAATGGATTCATTGTTATTTATGACAACATTGGAGATATATTATGACAGAGGTAACTTAGCATAATTTCTCATAACTGAATTTTCCAAAAATATCACATCTCTGCCAATCAATACCTTTCTTGTTTTGGGATCAAACAGTCTGTAGCCTTTGGATTGTTCGCTGTAGCCTATAAATATCATTTTGACTGACTTAGAGTCCAATTTCTTGACTTTTTCCTTGCGAACATGAACCATGGCTTCACAACCAAAGATCTTCAAATCTGGCTTTTCACCACTCCAGATTTCTTCAGGTGACGACACTCTGGTTGGGCAGCGGTTGGTGATATATGCCGGTCGATAATGATCTGGTAACATCATCATCATCATTCACCATAAACCATAAGTTTGTCAGTTTATGTGCAGTAGTCATAATCTTATTGACATACTCTTCAATGTTTTGGCATCCGTCTAGCGTAGTGGTGATCAGATCTCTTAACAGGCCTACTCGGCGACTCAGTCCGTTATCATCGAAAGCTTTCGCTAAATTATCCCACACTTCTTTTGCCGTCTTGCTTCTGGTACGTGGAAATAGATGACTGGATCAATTATTGGCATAATCTTGGACTTAGCTTTAGTGTCTCTTTTCTTTTCGTATACGTCATCCGACGCCGGTACGACACAATTCCACAGTTCCTCATGTTCAAGGTAGGTTTGAACGGCAAATCTCCAGGTAGGATAATTGTCTCTTCCAGTCAGCTTTTCTATTATTGCCATTGTGTTGTTTGAAGACATTTTTTTGCTGATGAAGACACTTTCACCTTTCGATAGGACAACCACGTTGTTACTTTTTAGGTTGGATTTTATTTGAGCACTGGTTTCTTCTGGTTTTTTATTGAAATCGATTTTAACTTTTATTTTGGAAGTATTTCGTGGGTCTGGGCCCATAACCGGTTGTATTTATTAATTAAAACGATTAATTACTAATAGCAAATATGGTTTTTATTAGAGATTCACCAAAGAGTATATATGAAGATAAACCATAGCTAAAAGACTAGTTTTACACACCGGTATAGTGAAGTCCAATAAACTAAACCTATTATAGTGATGTTCTGTTAAAAGAAGGGTCTAACAAGTTATAAATATAACAGCGTGTTACTAAACAATGTGATAAGGCCATTATTTTAATATCATGCACATTTTTAAATATACTTTAGAAATATATTTCATTAAGATAAAATACAAATACCGTTTGTTTTTGAAATGATAAATTCATCCTACTATAGAAAATGCTAAAACTATAAAAATTACCGCTTTATTATTTTGAAGACATAATGTCTTTTTTTTTCAATTATACGTTTGAACGTTAGAAATCTCATTAAACGTAGCCGAGAGTGAGCTAGAAAGAAGATATTTACTTCGAAACGTGTACGGCTCCTTATACAAACATTGTGATTCATAGTATTAAGATTAACAAGTCATTTACAAAATAATCTCCAAAAAAAACTGAAAATTTTATGGTTGTAACGACTGTGAATGTTATTTATTATGTTATGTCTAGTCGCAATCTTTAGGTAAATATAGACGAATTACTTATTCCAACTAACTCGTCCACGACTTCGAGTGCAGCGCCTCCGACCGTTATGAGAGTTGGTGTTACATGGGCATTCGACATGACCTTTGTCTTGTCCATGTTCATTTTAAGACCCATTCTTTCGGAAGCTTTACTGAGGTCATCGAGCATTGTACTGAGGTCCTCCATGGTCTCAGCCACGACAACTATATCATCGGCAAACCAAAGGTGAGTAATGTACTCGCCAATGATGTTGATGCCAGCCCTTTTCCAGTCCAGAACCTTGAAGACATCCTCCAGTGCAGCGGTGAAGAGTTTCGGAGAGATAACATCTCCCTGTCCAACACCTCGCTGCAGAATGATAGGTTTCGAGGTCTGGTCTTGAAGTCGGACTGACATAGTGACATTTTCATACAGACACTTCAACACCTCGATGTACCGATAGTGTAATAAAGTGCCCAAAAGGCTGGCAGCATTGCCACGTTGTATGGCAATGCTGATTCTTTGGCCAATTCTTTGCCAATATTGATTATAAACATTATTATTATTTTGTACACTATTTCATTGAGATTGTAGATTTATGCAAAGGCATCACATGTAGCACCGTAACACTTCGTCTCTCGAGTTTAGTTTTACGAATTTTAAGTCACTGTTCACGAATTTTGAGATTCGTTATTTATTTAGTAACCCGACACTATTAATCGAGAATAACACTGTCACGGTTAGTTTGTATGTCTGATTACACTTGTATGCACAATTCACAGTCCAGAGATAAGATTTTATAGTCAAAAAAAAAAAATCGCGATCACAACTTTGAGAAGTGTTTACTTGTCAGCGCCACCTAGTATCCTCATATAAGCATGCCTTGATCATCCTGGTGGTCATCCATTTGTTCGTTCGTTCCAATAATATATCTCATCATCATCATCATCATCATTTCAGCCTAAAGACGTCCACTGCTGGACATAGGCCTCCCCCAGGATGGGGGGTTTTGCCATAATCGCCACGCTTGGCAGGCGGGTTGGCGATCGCAGTATGGTGGTAAAATGCATAGAGAACGCTACTGCCCATTCTCTAGTAAGTCCCTTAGTCGCCTTCTAGGACACCCACTGGAAGAAATGGGACGGTGCTATTCTTTAACGCCCGGCAACACATACGGGACGGCATCTCATAATGCCTTGAAATTGACGTTGTCAAAGGTTTTTCTATGTTGAGGGCGAGTGCGTAAATTCATTTACCTGCACGCCATTCGTCGTTTAGAACCCTTTTGAGCGTTTAAATGTTGTCATCTGTTGATCTATTGTTTAAGAACGCTGCTTAGTACTTTTCCGGCTCCGTAGTAAGGTTATAACTTGGAACGCCAACGGATTGACGGAAAGATGTTAAGAACTTGAAATATACCTCGAATCAGAAATGATCGACATTGCTCTTAAATCAAAGACAAGGTTTACCGCTAAAACTCATATAGGCTTTAAGAACTACACTGTATACACAATCAACCATCCATCTGGAAATAGTCATGGTGGCACAGCAGTCATCATAAAAAAATAATATCAAGCACTGCCCCCCTGGAAGAGTTTTGCACTGAAAAGATACAGGCAACATCTATAAATATAATAAATAACAGGATTGATACAATAATCTCTCTTCTCTTCTCAATTTTATTGACCAAGTGTTTTATTTTTACTATCTATCTATTATGTCATTCGTTATTGACATGATCTAACAATAATCCACCATTGCATATGTAAGCTTTAGAGCCCTTTATACCAGAAGACTTTTATTTTTGGTATTATGCGTTATTGTTTATTACCTTGCATATGTATGTATAGAATCAAGTCCATCCGACTAAACAGACAGCTGTGCTGCTGGGGAGTTTGTTGCGCCACTTCTTCTTCCCAGCTAAAGCACTAGGAAGTGTCGAAGGGTGGGCGTTTTGGGGGACTGTCTTATGTATTTTGACGTTCGAAAAGTGCTGATTCTCAGCCTAGTTTGAATAAATGACTTTTGATTTTGATTTTGATTTTTGAATCGCGGCTGTCTACTGTCCCCCCAAACACACAACAACCGATAAAGATTTTGAAGTATTTCGCTTAAAAATTGGTACAAGATTCATCTGACTGGAACGCTAAGCACACATACTGGGGCTCTAGACTGATTAATCCAAAAGGGAAGCAACTACTTACAGTAACAGAAAAAAATAGACTACAACTTGCGACGAGCAGCAAACCAACATACTAGCTAACAGACCAAAACAAGATCCCAGACTTATTAGGCTTTTTGTTACTAAAAATGTAGACAAAAATTTCACAAGCACTGGATCATCAGACGACTTAAGCTCAGACCATATCCCAGTTATCCTCAATATTAACACCATGGTCAGGCTTTTTGAATCCTCTCCACGAATATTTAATATAAAAAGGACAAATTGGGAAATATACCAGAGTGTTGTAGACTCAGAAATCAATTTGACAAAGGGAATCAAGAATTTGGAATACCTTCAAAATGAAGTCGAGCAATTAAACATAGTCACACATAGGACTGCCAGCAGAGCAACGCCGGAGGCCAAAGAAATCCCACCTAAGCATAATGTTTATCCTAAGAACATAAAAGAAAAATACTGGAACGACGAAGGTTTCGGAAAATATGGCATACTACTAGATATCCGAGAGATAAAAATCTCTTCAATAATTGCTCCGAGGAATTAACCTTAACCTTAATCAACAATAATTTATAAACATACTTGGCATCTCCGTCTCCCACTCTGGACACCAATTACTCTCTATGGAAAGCCACCAAAAACCTGAAGAAACCTAAAACTCTAATGCCACCTATTAGAAACAATAATGGAAATGGGGATATGACCTCATTGATGCAACGCTCATAAAACACTTACCACACAAGGGAATCATGGCACTCGTAAGAATCTTTAACGTCTTCCTACGACTATCGCACTTTCCTGAGCAATCGAAGATTGCGCAATTATTGTGATTAGTGATGGTACCTAAACCAGGGAAACCACTACAGGAAACAGCCTCGTATAGGCCTATAAGTCTATTACCAGTTACCGGGAAACTGCTGGAAAAGGTACTGCTCAACAGAATGAAAGAACACCTAATTAAAGTGATTCCAAGTCACCAGTTTGGATTCAGGGAAAAGCATGGTACAATCGAGCAAGACCATCGCACGGTAGACATTACCGGGAGATGTATAGAAAACCGTGAATACTTCTCTGCCGTGTTTTTAGACATTAGCCAAGCATTTGACAGGGTCTGGCACGATGGCCTCCTATAAAAAGTAAAGAAGTCGCTTCCTCAATCATTCCTGCATATTCTCACATCGTACCTCAACAAAGGAACATTTCAGGTCAAACTCAGGAACGACTGCTCAGACCTGTACGATATTAACTCAGGGGCCTCTCAGGGAAGCCTACTCGGACCGATAGTTTACCTCATCTATACTGCAGATCTTCCAAAAAATGAAAATACAATGACTGCAACATATGCCGATGATATGGCCTTGATGTACACAAGTATTAACCCAGAAACTGCTTCGTTTCAACTGCAAGCACATCTGAATGAAATTGAAAAGTGGCTTAAACAATGGAGAATAAAAACCAACCAAAGTAAATCCACACAGGTTACCTTTACTCTTAGGAAAGGAACTTGCCCACCAGTAAAACTAAAAAATCAGGACATCTCTCAAGAAAATCATACCAAATACCTAGGAATCCATCTAGACAGGAGACTAACATGGCAAAAACATATTTGGTCCAAACGTAAGCAACTAGACAGCAAACTTCGTAGCCTCTATTGGCTAACCGGACCCCATTCTCAGTTAAACAAATATAACAAAATGATAGTGTACAAAGCTATCATTAAACCAATATGGACATACGGCATCCAATTATGGGGTACAGCCAAAACAGAAATATAGAATAAATCGAGAGATTTCAGAGCAAAGCATTACGGACTATGTTCAACATCCCAAAATGTATAAGTAATAAATACATGAACCTAGATCTCAACATAAGGACGATTAAAGAGGAAATAAGTATCTACAGCATGAAATACCAAAACAGACTTTCAAACCACGTCAATGAACTCGCAACGCAACACAACACTCGCACTAAGTGGAGATGGCGGCCTGCATCACATACGTTTGAAGCGAAGTAACATCGCCAGTCTGAGCAGCAGATTCGCATAAAGAGAAAGAGTTTTGGAAAAAGAAAGGGACTCTTAAAACATATAAACATTAACAGATGAGGAATCGAACAAAAGGGAGGCTTATTGTTTTCCAAACAGATTGCCGTAAAAAAGAACACAACAACAAAAAAAAAAGCTCCGTAATTGTATCGTCTAGTTTTATTTTTTGTAAGTTTGAGGCGTAAATTCTATTGCCTATGTTAAAAATTGTTATGCGGCGAAAATCGTTTTCCTTTTTGACTTGTACGGTTTCAGGCCAATATTTACAGATACGACTATCAGTCGTTAGGAAAATAAATACTTTTGACATCTTTTTAGACTTATCCAAAGCCTTTGACACTATCTCAATTCCCTTACTTCTTTCGAAGCTAGAGCATCTTAGCATTCGTGGGACGGACCGCGATCTCTTTAGGGGTTATCGTACAGGTTGTAAACAAATAATAAAAATTTAAAACTACCTCAGCAACCAAGAGACTATGACTTTTGGTGTCCCCCAGGGCCAGAGCCTTGGGACCCTCATTTTTTCTCATATACGTGAATGAGCTGTGTCAGTTATCCTTAACCAACTACAAAATTATAGCCAATGACGATGACACAGCTCTAATTGTGCATGGTCGGGATTGGACTCAACTAGGAGTTTGCCTTGAGCATCATCATGATATATAGCAAATCTTGTCACTCTAAATGTCAATAAAACCAAATTTATCGCATTCTCTACAATGAAGTCAAGTCAGCCCCCTACACCGATTGTAATTCGTGCTCACACCTGCCCAAACTTACATGCAAACTGTCGGTGTATTATTAAATATCTCTCTTGATAGCAACCTGAAATAGAAGCAACTTATCGCATCGGTCTCAATGAATGTCCTACGGCATTCTGCTGTGGGGCAAAGCCGCAGATATTCAAAATATTTTTGTTCTTCAAAAACGAGCTGTTCGAGCAATTTATCAACTAGGTGCTAGAGTTTCTCTTAGAGATTTTTTTAAAGATATTGGTATACTCACCGTGGCATCGCAATTCATCTTGGCCAACGTCTTATATATACGGCAAAACATACACTTGTACACTAAAAACAGTGATTTTCATAATATTAATACTAGAAATAAGGACAAACTACGTGCTCCCTTTCACCGGCTTCATAAGGTTCATAACTCATTTATTGGTCTTGGTATAACCTTTTATAACAAGCTTCCCTCTTCTGTGCTAGATTTGAATTTTAATGCGTTTAAAGCTAAAGTAAAATCCAACCTTTGCGCAAAGGCATACTATTCTATCAACGACTACTTAAACGATAAGAATAGTTGGTCGCTGTGATTAACTCAAGACAATGTTTGTGTTCTTTCACCAGAGTTTCCTTGCCTACTGACCTGTCATATCTTTATTAACATAATTGTTTGTTTTTTATTTGACTATCTAAATTCATTTCAATTTACTTAGTGTTGACATAATCTACTCATTGTTTTTTATTTTTAATAATGAGTTAAATTGCAAGATGTAGCTAGCTAGCGACCCCGATAATGGATCTATTATATCTAGAACTCATTTCAATTTCGATATTCCGTAACCTACCATTGTATAAAATCAAGTTCTTCTAACATAACAGACAGCTGTGCTGCTGGGGAGTTTGTTGCGCCACTTCTTCTTCCCAGCTAAAGCACTAGGAAGTGTCGAAGGGTGGGCGTTTTTGGGGGACTGTCTTTTGTAATTTTTGACGTTCAAAAAGTGCTGACACCAGCCTAGTTTGAATAAATGACTTTTGATTTTGATTTTGATTTTGAATAGGTTATGGATAAACGAAGTAGTAAATGTCACGTTTTTTTTTTTTTTTTTTTTGGGTTGGAAATCATCAAATAACTTCTCCCGCTCTGGGTGGAGCAGGAGGGCGTGTCAGACTTTTACTGACTAAAACCCACCCGTGTTCCTTCATTAGCCCGTATGCCATGGGCTGTGGTATCTCTTTCAAACGAACCCGCACCCCTGACAGGCATCGGCCCTTGCGGGCCCCATCATGTTTGTGCTGACATCTCTTTGAGGCGCGCGTGGAACACAACGCGCCGTCGACTTGGGCTTGGTCCTTACCGGACAGCGAGCTACCCATTACTTGCCGTCCGCAAGCTCATGCCTACGGTGGCCGGAAATCGGCCTGGGATTCCCGACGCCCAGGGCGTCTCCGTATCCTGCGGCGGCTAGGGTCGCGAGGGCGCATATGCTCCTCTCCCTCACGTGCGCCGCCTCCCTCTTCGCGAGCATCACTGCTTCGCTGAAGGAGGTGACGGCTCCCCATGCCCTCTCGCTCCGTACCATGGCCTGGACCAGGGCCGGAGTAAATGTCACGTTGTATTTAATAAGGAGATACAAGAATTCGTCGAACAGACGGTTTTCCTAGGGATCACGCTTTACTCAAAGCTACAGTGGGATCCTCACTTAGCATCACTTGCAGGGTGGCTAAGTTCTGCCGCTTACGCTGTTTCGAAGATCCGCCAATTAACAGACGTGGATACCGCGCGACTGGTCTATTTTAGTTACTTTCATAGCATCATGTCTGTCTTACGGTATTTTGCTATGCGGACGGGCTGCGGATGTTGAGTTGCTCTTTATTCCGCAAAAGAGGGCTGTCAGAGCCATTTAAACCCTCCGCAGACGCGAATCTCTAAGGGAACTGTTCAAAACAATTAACATCATGACGGTACCTTGTCAATTGAAAACATTATGTTTGTTTGGAAAAATCTACATATTTTAAGTAAGATAAGTAATAGGCACAATTTTAACACTAGAAATAGGAACAAGTTAGATCAACCACGTTTCAGATTGTCTAAAGTACATACTTCTTTTATGGGGTACTGTGTAAAATGTTATAATAAAATACCAGTCGATATTCTTGAACTAAGTGAAAAGAAATTTAAGTCATGCATTAAACGCACACTATGTAGACAAGCATTATTATAAGTTAAATGATTATATCGTCTAAAAAAATGCTTGGCTTAATCCAGGTCCTGCTCCACAGCCACCTGGGCTTACTAGTTAACATTTTAAAATTTGGAAGAGATGCTTCCTTTTATTATGTTTTCTGACATTACTAATATTTCTGTTCCTATTAATAATAGGTCTTTACCTATGAAATTGCCGTTTTGTATGAAAAAATTTAAACAAATTTTTTTCATGAATTTTTTATTTGTATTAATCGAAGTAATCACCCATGCAATCAATGCATCTTTGCCATCGCAGTGGCAGTTTATTGATGCCCTTCTTAAAGAAATCAGCTGGACGGGAGGCAACAAATTCTTCAAAGGCATTTTGTACTGCCTCTCGGGTATTACATTTTTTTCCCGCCAAGAAGTTATCCAAATTCTGGAAAAAGTAGTAGTCTGTAGGCGCAAGGTCTGGTGAGTAGGGCGGATGACGGAGAGCTTCCAACCCCAGTTCTTGCAACTTGGAGACCGTCTGCTGTGCAGTATGAGGTCGCGCGTTGTCGTGCAGGAGCAGCGGAGACGAGCGATTGACCAATGCTGGTTGGAGATGCGCCAGCTTCTCCATCATTGTGTTCAGTTCTTCACAGTACACATCTGCAGTAATGCTCACCCCGTTTGGTAAGAAGCTGTGATGAATCACACCGGCGCTAGACCACCAAACAGTGACCATCACTTTTCTAGGGGTAAGTTTTCGTTTAGGGCATTGTTTAGGTGCTGAACCAGGATCCAACCAACTTGCTGAGCGCTTACGGTTATCAAACAGAATCCATTTTTCATCGCAGGTAACAATGCGGTTCAAAATTCCTTCATTTGTGTGTCTGTTGAGCAGTGCAAGGCACGTCTCGACGCGTACTTCGCGCTGGCGATCATTGAGTTCGTGGGGCACCCATTTGTCAAGCTTTTTTACCTTGCCAATTTGACGCAAATGGACCAATATTGTTTTGACGCTAACGTCGAAAGCTGCTGCTAATTCAGCCGTAGATTGTGTATCATCAGCTTCCACAATCGCCTTTAATTCGTCATTGTCGACCAAAGTCTTCGGACGACCGCGAGGTTCATTTTTCAGGTCGAAATTTCCAGAACGGAAGCGAGCAAACCAATAACAGGTGGTGCGTTGGTTTGTAGTGTTAGCTCCGTAAACGTCGTTGATGTTTCGTGCCGCTTGTGCCGCGTTGCTGCCACGACGGTACTCATATTCCATAATTACTCGAATTTTTAACGTATCCATGATGACGAAAAAGATTGAAATGCGATGAAAATGTAACACTAATCAATAAAGAAATGACTACTTTTAGAAAAAAAAATCCATGTTTTTAAAATAAAATTAATTTGAAATTAGAATTCTTAGCCAAACAAAAATTATTTTGATTTGAAATGGCCAGTACTGCAGAACGGCAATTTCATAGGTAAAGACCTAATATTATTTTTCTGACATTACGAATTTGTTTTTATTTTTACTGAACCAAGTTTTATTTATTAAAAAGAGTTGGACAAAATGTACCCCACCGAGTACACACATAAAAGAGATGGACAAAATGTACTCACATCCGCTTGAGCGACCAAGCGAATTATATTAAAAACCGCAGAGCGACCGCGATGACGTCATCACACCAATTTGCGTCGCGGGCGGTCCGCCCGCTTATCGTAAACTCGAAAATACAATGGATCTTTGTATGGGGGTTGGTTCGACTGTTAATTGTTTAAGAATGCTGAATAAACGGACTTTATAACTAGTCTTACTTTCGTTTGAATGAATGGTCGTAAAAAATTACATAATTCGTTGAAAATGAGCTCGAGAATTTTTATCTTAGAAAGTTTCCGCTATCGAAAAAAATGACAATAGCAAAAAAAAAACAAGATATGACCTATGTTTTTTATGGTTTTAAATGCATGGTGTGTATATTTCTACCATAACAAATGAATAAAACCACCTACCTTTAGTACAAAATGAATCAACCACAAGCATCACAAAACAAAACAATAACAACTGCCTGACGTAAGTTTTACGACAGACTTCGCAAAACAAATAGATTAAAAATATTTTTGTTCGAACGTTCCAGGGTTTTCTTAGCTTAAAACGTAGTATATTGAGCATGGAATCAGAATGTACGGTTATCATAGAGAAATATTTAGTCGATTTTTTTCACGAGTTAAAATAAATGAGTCGCTCCGCAACAAAGCGCGCGTGGGATAGATTTGATCCCGTGGCCGCTCAACGGCATTTTGCGGGTGGGATTAAATTTATCCCGTGGCCGCTCAATTTATTGCAGTTAAATTGATTAAAAGAATATTGAATAACTTTTTATGCCTTAAACCAGAAGTGGACAAATAATCATAATTAAAAGTATTTTGTATGATTTTGCTCTAAATCTGCTCTAAATAAAAGTGGAGGCCACACTCCAAATAAAAAGTGAACACAACCTGTGGGCTAACGCTCTCTTTCTAAATGCATACATAAGAACGAGACAGTGATATGTGTTTTTCTTTCTTATGTTTGTATTTAGAAAGAGAGCGCTAGCCCACAGTCGTCTTCACTTAGGTATTTAGAGTGTTGCCTCCACTTTTATCTTTAAGCTTCTTGCTCCAAATCACCTTTTAATGTTGCCATATTATATTAACAAAGATCAGAACAGGGGTGTGAAAAATGATAGTTTAACGGTTAAGAAAAATAAAACCATACGCATAGCAGGCCTAAAATATACACGTAAATTATTGCAACCTAAATTATGAAACATATTGTGTGTTTTTTATGATTATATAAGTCGAACCATCTATTATTTAAATTATATATGTCAGTGCAGTTACGAATAGGATAATTTCACGTTACTACTGGCAGCACCGCTGACATATTTATGTCAATTGTGTTATGATGTTGATCATCATTTAAGTAAGTAAAACATTTAGTTAAGGTCTTAAAGTATATTATTAATTAAAAGATTGTACAGTGCACATTACGGTGTTCAGGAGTCCATGATGTTTTTTATGTAGTGTTGTCCAAGTCTCTAGTGATGTAGTCCTCACTGCAATAGACTATAATTAATCTACTCAACTATTCTATACTTATAACATCCTTCCCTTTTACATTATTTACTTGAGTTATGTTAAACTGAACTACTGACTTATATAGGTACTTACAATATGAACAAAGTTTTTCAATTACAATTTTCTTGGAAGCTAGGTAATTATAATTCAACAAATATTCAAGTAGTTTTAATAAAAAAATATTGAGATCCACTATTATACAAGCAAGTGATGAAGACTCCTATTTTTAAGTTACAATCATACAATGTAAAGATACAAACAACTTCTTAATTATTAGTTAAACAAAACCTTTAAAATAACTTCGTCTTTTAATCAATCTACCTGATCTTGATGCCCTACTCTCAGTTGCACCATTATTAGAAATCAATTGTCCTGAAGAACCATTACAATTCTGTTTAGGTGTAATATCAGTTTGTATGTCCTTTCCTTGAATTCTCTGCTTCTGTACTTCTTGTCCCTCACTAACTTCATAATTTTCTTGATCCCTGCTCCTATCATAATACCTTCCTCCTTTAATTAACATTTTCCTATTCCTTGTTATAACATTTCCTGACTCATTTTTTACTTGGTATGACCTTGGGCCACTACCTTTTCCTATCACTACTCCGCTTTCATGGGGTTTCTTACAATTCTCATCCTTTATTTTAACAATTTCCTCTTCTCTCAACTCCGGTAAACTTCTACTTCCTTTATTATAATACTTTTTCTGAATTTTCTGTCTATTCAACAGTTCTTGTTTATATCTATCTTTCTTATCCTGTTCTAGGTTTAATTTTGGCAAAATTGTTTTAATATTTCTATTAAATAGCAATTCTGAAGGTGATTTTCCATCCATGGTTACAGGAGTGTTTCTATACATTAACAAACCTAAGTATATTTATCTTTTTTATCATAAATTAACTTTTTTAACAATTTCTTAACAGTTTGTATGTATCTCTCTGCTAAACCATTACCTTGGTGATGTTTTGGCCTCATTATCTTATGTTTAAAATTCCATTCTCTAGAAACACTTTTAAATTCAGAGCTAGTGAATTGAGTTCCTGCATCTGTTTAAATTATATTTGGAATACCATGCCTTGCAAAAATTTCTTTAATACTGTCAATTGTATTTTTTGCTTATAAGTTATCTAATGGTTGTATTTCCACATACTTACTGTATGAGTCAACAATCAATATGTATGGTTTTGAATATAGAAAAAATATATCTATCGACAAAATTTCCCATGGTATTTGTGGAATTTCCTTCTCAATCATTGACTCTTTTCTATTTATATTCTGAAAACTTTTACAAGTGTCACAATTTTGTATCAAATCTTCTACCTCCTTACTCATATTTGGCCAAAACACTGAATTTCTTGCTAACACTTTACTTTTTTCTATTCCTAAGTGTGTTTTCTAATACTTCCTTTCTTTTTGATTGTGTTATTACTATATTTCTACCTTTTACAATTAATCGTCTAATATTACTCATCTCTGTAACTATGAAAAATTTTAGCTTTACTATCTATCTGCGACTTATTTTCCGGCCATCCTTCCAGTATATATTTATTTACTGTCATCAAATCCTCATCTTTTGCTGTTTCTATCACTAATTCTTTGAGTTTTTATCTGATATTCTGAAACTTTCCATTATCATGGCTACATGTGTTTCTACTTTTAGATCTGTATTCTCTTCTGTTTCTAATAAATGATATCTACTCAAATGATCTGCTACTAATAGTTCTTTACCTGGTTTATAATTTAACTCAAATGAATAGGGTTGTAAAGCCATTCTAATCTTTTGCAATCTCGCTGGACATCTATTCAATGGTTTGGAAAAAATGAATACCAGTGGTTTATGATCAGTCTCTACTTTAAATTGACTTCCACACAAATATTGATGAAACTTAGTTATTCCATATAAAATTGCTAAAAATTCTTTTTCAATCTGGCTGTATTGTATTTCTGTTTCTGTCATTGCCCTAGAACCATAAGCTATTGGTTTTCCTTCTTGTAAAATTACTGCGCCTAATCCTGCCCTTGAAGCATCTACACTAAGTCCTATCTGTTTATTTTTATCAAAATAACTCAATACTGGTGGTTCAATTAACAATTTTTTCAAAGCCTTGCTTGCTTTATCTTGTTCTTTTGTCCATACAAAAGGAACATCTTTTTTAATTAATTGTCTCAATGGTGCTGTTACCTCTGACACATTGGGAATAAATCTTACAACATAGTTAATCATACCTGAAAATCTCAATACTTCTTTTTGAGTTTTTGGTTCTTTCATCTCTACTATAGCTTTTGTCCTGTTAAAGTCTATCTTAATTCCTTCTGTCGTTAGTACATGCCCTAAGTATTTAACTTCTTTCTTTTTAAAATTACACTTTTTTCTATTAAATTTAATATTATATTCCTGAGCTTTCTTAAGTACCTGTTCTAGTATTTTATCATGTTCAGCTTCTGTTTTTGCTTGTAGTAGAATGTCATCAATATATAGTTCTACTCCCTCAATATCTTTAAAAATTTCACTGAAAACTCTATGAAAAACTTCTGGACTTGAAGCTAAACCAAAAGGTAATCTATTAAAATGAAATCTTCCAAATGGAGTATTAAATGTGGTTAAGCTTTTACTATTATTTGTTAATTTTATCATCCAAAAACCTTTATTTGCATCTAAGGTACTAAAATAATTGCTTCCTTTTAACTTAGCTATTATTTCGTCAACATTAGGAATCATCATTTGTTCTCTTTTTATCTGAGTGTTTAAATATTGTGGATCTAAGCAAATCCTTATAGCCCCATCCGGTTTAGTTGTCATAACCAATGAGCTTAAAAAATCAGTTGGACCTTCTGTTTTGCTTATTATTTGTAATTTTTACTTAATTCTTCTTTTAGTTTATCTTTCAATTTAAACGGTATGTGTCTACTTCTTTCAATTTTTCCTTGCCAACCTTCTTTTAACTTGATATCATACTCATAATTTTTTATCTCACCTATCCATGTAAAGACATCCTTATAATAGGTCTTTACCTATGAAATTGCCGTTTTGTATGAAAAAATTTAAACGAATTTTTTTCATGAATTTTTTATTTGTATTAATCGAAGTAATCACCCATGCAATCAATGCATCTTTGCCATCGCAGTGGCAGTTTATTGATGCCCTTCTTAAAGAAATCAGCTGGACGGGAGGCAACAAATTCTTCAAAGGCATTTTGTACTGCCTCTCGGGTATTAAATTTTTTTTACGCCAAGAAGTTATCCAAATTCTGGAAAAAGTAGTAGTCTGTAGGCGCAAGGTCTGGTGAGTAGGGCGGATGACGGAGAGCTTCCAACCCCAGTTCTTGCAACTTGGAGACCGTCTGCTGTGCAGTATGAGGTCGCGCGTTGTCGTGCAGGAGCAGCGGAGACGAGCGATTGACCAATGCTGGTTGGAGATGCGCCAGCTTCTCCATCATTGTGTTCAGTTCTTCACAGTACACATCTGCAGTAATGCTCACCCCGTTTGGTAAGAAGCTGTGATGAATCACACCGGCGCTAGACCACCAAACAGTGACCATCACTTTTCTAGGGGTAAGTTTTCGTTTAGGGCATTGTTTAGGTGCTGAACCAGGATCCAACCAACTTGCTGAGCGCTTACGGTTATCAAACAGAATCCATTTTTCATCGCAGGTAACAATGCGGTTCAAAATTCCTTCATTTGTGTGTCTGTTGAGCAGTGCAAGGCACGTCTCGACGCGTACTTCGCGCTGGCGATCATTGAGTTCGTGGGGCACCCATTTGTCAAGCTTTTTTACCTTGCCAATTTGACGCAAATGGACCAATATTGTTTTGACGCTAACGTCGAAAGCTGCTGCTAATTCAGCCGTAGATTGTGTATCATCAGCTTCCACAATCGCCTTTAATTCGTCATTGTCGACCAAAGTCTTCGGACGACCGCGAGGTTCATTTTTCAGGTCGAAATTTCCAGAACGGAAGCGAGCAAACCAATAACAGGTGGTGCGTTGGTTTGTAGTGTTAGCTCCGTAAACGTCGTTGATGTTGCGTGCCGCTTGTGCCGCGTTGCTGCCACGACGGTACTCATATTCCATAATTACTCGAATTTTTAACGTATCCATGATGACGAAAAAGATTGAAATGCGATGAAAATGTAACACTAATCAATAAAGAAATGACTACTTTTAGAAAAAAAAATCCATGTTTTTAAAATAAAATTAATTTGAAATTAGAATTCTTAGCCAAACAAAAATTATTTTGATTTGAAATGGCCAGTACTGCAGAACGGCAATTTCATAGGTAAAGACCTAATATTTCTCTAAAAAGTTGAATTTGTTAGTCTGAACACAGTCAATTTTCTCATTATTTGTCCTCTGAATCAAATTAAATGTAATTAATGTAGGCAGACCTAAAATAGGTATGTATTACCTTTACAAACTTGAAATTCTATCTTCTCAACCTGGTTACCTATTTTTACTGACAATTTTATTTTTCCTAATGTCTCTATTTTCTCATTACTGTAACTGGTCAATTTACACTTAGATTTCTGAAAATTACTTATTCCAAATCTATAACAATCGGTTACGGATATGACATTACACTGTGCACCCGAGTCTAATTTAAATTTTAAGTTTCTATCTAATTCTGTAAAATATACATATTCATACCAATTCTTTTCTGAATTTATGCTACTTATTTTTATGACATACATACGACATGACTCTTCACTATCGCTTGATACACTCTCTTGAACAGCTTTTACATCTCTTGCTCTGCATTTTTTCGCAAAGTGGTTCATCTTACCGCATTTCTTGCATTTCTTTCCATATGCTGGGCATCTTCTCTCGCTGTGATGAAATCCACATCTCGTACAGTCAAACATCTTCTCAGCTCTCAGACCTTCTTGTCTCTTATACTTCTCTGAACTTCTATGTTCTGCATTCCTCTTGTCTGATCTGTTTCCTGATTCTCTGTCTTTCTCTGTATGTCTTTTCTTATCTGTTGAATTTTTTGTTTCTTTCTCCGACTCTATTCCTCTTCCAGTCTTTTTTTTCACATGATGCACTGCACTTGTTCTTGGTTCATTCTCTATTTTCTTCATTTGTTCCTCAGCTAGCTCTGCTGCCTTGTAAGGCAGCAGAGCTAGCTGAGCTCTTAATGGCTTTAGTGAGTGTCAAATCTCTTTCTCTTAGAAGTCTGTCTTTCAGCCCTTGTCTAAAATTCCAGTTACTATTTTATCTCTTAAAATTCATTCTAGTAGGTTCCCAAAATCACATTCTGCACTAAGTTTTTTAATATCCGTATAAAAACTATCAAAATCTTCACCTTCTCTTTGATTTCTCGAAAAAAATAAGTGTGAATTAACACTTTCATTCTTTCTCGGAATGAAGTATTCATTAAACTTTTCTATGACCTTAATAAAATTATAAGTTGCCTCTTTTCCAAAATCAAAAGTTGCGTGGATATCCTGGGCTTCCTCTCCAATACAGTGCAGTAACAGTGCTGTTTGTACTTCAATTGGTCCGTTTTTAGCACCCGACGCCAATCTATATATCTCAAATCTCTGCATGATTTTTTTGTATTCTTCCATTGTCAGGTTTTTTAAACCAGTTGGGGTTTTCAATTCCATTATACCATTTACTTTTTTTGTAGATTCCGCCATCTTTGAGTGTCTTTGTCGTGCGTCGTAGGAGTCGAGACGCCCAATAAAATATTATATATATTTTTAACTGACCTTATCGCAGCGCCATGTTATGATGTTGATCATCATTTAAATAAAACATTTAGTTAAGGTCTTCAAGTATATTATTAATTAAAAGATTGTACAGTGCACATTACGGTGTTCAGGAGTCCATGATGTTTTTTATGTATTGTTGTCCAAGTCTCTAGTGATGTAGTCCTCACTGCAATAGACTGAAATTAATCTACTCGACTATTCTATACTTATAACAAATTGTCACCATAATGACAATTTGTTGTTAACCCTTTAATACCTACCCCTTATTGAAGGCACATCAAGTTTGAGCGACCTATGCAAATAGAATTTTGGATCGAAAACACTAGTACCTATTGGGTTTTATGTTTGTTTTTGTGATCACACAAAGAACATATCTTGCAGCTCTCTAGTCTATCTGCCCCATTAGTTCTACTTCCTGCGGTTGCAAGAAGCTGTTCCTCGTCGAGTTGCAATAGCCGACAGTAATATTTTATCCAGCATTTCATCTGTGAAATACTGACTCCAGATCTAATGCGGAGAAGACGAGGGATTGAGTATGTCTCTATAAAGTGTTCCTCTCTTTTTGGCAGTATGTTACGTTGCTATGTTCGTGTACGATAAGACGCCACCGTGTTAATGATGACCAGCGAAAACGATTCTTAGCGTAATAGTTCATCTTCCTAGACCTCAATCAATCAACACAGCAATCAATCAATCATCGCAGTCCACTGCTGGACATAGGCCTCTCTCAGGTTGCGCCACAATACTCTAGAAAGCAAAACTCTTCCTCCTGGACCTGTTAGTTCGCAATTGCTACCATGGGGCTTCTCCGTCTGACGATGATGAAATGGGGAAAAACCGGAGACGTAATTTATAGTAGATTGTCTTCCACTAAAGCCGACTCTTCTTCGCCAACAATATCGGAATCCAATCCTCGAACTTCCTCCAACACAAAATCATCTCCTATATCAACCTCCCCTTCAATACAGTCTATTTGGTCATCCTCTTCATCGGATGGTTTTATCAGCAGACAATACGCAATAATTATATTATTAGACGCCATTTTTCGCTAAAGCAATAAAACACATCCAATATTAAAAGTTACGTAATTACTTACCATCGCGCGGTCTCTCAGACCGATGAAAAAAGTTACATCCACACTAAAAGTAAACGCGCGAAAATGTGGGTAGCGGGTAGAAGGTACATAAACGCTCAAAATCTAAAGATGCGCACTAAGTTATTCACCAAAATAGTTTAGTTGTCTGTGAGACCAGGGTAGGCAGTTAAGGGTTAACATACCACGTTTGCGCCGCTTTGCTTTCGGTAATTCGGTATTCGTTTGTATTGTGTTTATGTTTTCGTTAATACGTTTATATTTTATGGTGTCGCAGCCCCATGAGAGTGCTCCACTTATCTGTGTAATATGAAATAGTTAATTATACGTTTACATTTATAGTATCGTAGCCCCATGCGATACTTTTATGCTATATAAAATAGTTGCAAACTATAGATTTTCTCAGATTATAAAAAAAACTGCTCTCCTAGTTTTATACTATTCATGTTAAATGCCCGGCACAGATTATATATATGTTGCAGTCAAAACTCTTAACCAGTCAAAAGTACTATTGACTAGCAAAATCAGTCAAAAGTGCTTTTGACCGTATGCTTTAGTCAATAATACTTTTGACTAAAATAACAGTTAAAAGTACTTTTGCCCAATGGAGCTGGTTAAAAGTACTTTTGACTAAGTGATTCCGTCAAAAGTGGTTTTGACTGATTGTATCAGTCAAAACTCTTAAAAAGTTAAGGTGGTCGATAAAAATAACGACAAACGCACATATAAACTTTTAAATTACTTCATTATTAGTGGATAACGTGCTGATATTAGAAAAATGAGTGACTACGAAAAGAAAGAACGCTTTTTGCAAAGAATTTTAGCGATAGAAGATATGAAAGATACTCATTTCAATGTGATGACAAAAGAAAAATTTGAAAAGTTTGCAATGGATGTGGAAGATGCGAAATTTGATGAAAAGAAAACACCATTACAGTACAGTAGACTAAAACGCTTTAACATCATTGAAGTTTGTGGTATAAAAAAATTAGTTACAAACACAGAACCTGTCAAATATTTTTTTCCGGCTGAGGAAATCTACGACATTATTGATGGTGCTCATATTTCTATAGGGCATGGTGGTCGCGATAGACTTAAGAATGAAACGGCAAAAAAGTACGCTAATGTTACAAAAGAAATGATTAATATATATTTATCAATGTGCGAAGTACGCCAAAGGAAGAAAAGCAAGAAAAGGAGGGGTCTGGTTTCGAAACCGATCCTGCACACTGAAATGAACAGCCGCTGCCAAGTCGATCTTATTGACATGCAGTCGCAAGAAGATCGCGGGCATAAATGTATAATGGTTTATCAAGATCATTTGACCAAATTTGTAATTTTGCGACCACTGACATCAAAAAGGGCTACTGAAGTTGCATATCAATTAATGGATATTTTTTTGACCTTTAGAGCACCATGTATTTTGCACTCAGATAATGGCAGAGAGTTTGTTAACTCAGTTATAAAAGAATTAACATCATATTGGCCGGAGCTAAAACTAGTAACTGGGAAACCACGTCATAGCCAAAGTCAAGGTTCCGTAGAAAGGGCTAATCAAGATGTTGAAAAAATGCTAGCATCTTGGATGGAAGACAATAAAACCACTAACTGGTCGAATGGACTTAAATTTCTTCAATTCATGAAGAACAGAGCATTTCACTCAGGAATAAAGCAGTCTCCGTATCAAGCAATGTTTGGAATGGAACCTAAAGTGGGGCTAACAACATCTAATCTACCTTTGGAAATTATAAGTGGATTGCATAATGAAGAAGACTTGCAAGTTGCAATCACAGAAATGAATCAAAACTTCGATGATAATGAAGAGAACCAAAACAAACAAGAAAAAATTGCAACAAAAAAAAAACAGGTAAAGAACAAGAAGAAAACAAAGAACAAGGAGAAAACAAAGAACGAGAAGAAATATTTGAACACAACAGAAACGAATCAATGATAATGGAAGCAAGAGAAAAAGCACATTTAAATTTAGTAAAACAAGCAAAGCGAATGAAAACAGCAAGCGATCAATCTCATCCACCACTGAAAGTCGGAGACAATGTGACTATACCAATCCCAGAGGTAGACAAAGGAAAGGCAGACCTTCGTAATTTAATTGGAGTTGTATTAGAAGTTACTTGTGATCAGTTATACAGGATTGGGACAAAGAGTGGGATTTTGGAGAAATTGTACTGCAGGTACCTACTAATTCAAATTTAATGTGCGTCTACTTCGTGAATTTGTAAATATAAATGAATTTATGTGCGTGTGCGCGTGTGTGTATTTGTCTGTAGGCTTTTTCCTGTTTTAACATGTTATTTTCCAGATCCGAATTTGATGGCTGCAAAGAAAAATTTATCCGGCAGGATGATGAGGTGTCCAACGGACCAATTACATTACGAACAGCTGCAAAGAACTCTGCTATCGGAACAGGACAAGGTTTTGCACGATGTGTATGTTCTACGGGTTGTAAAAACAATAAATGTTTATGCAAGAAAAAAGGATTGCTGTGTAATTCAAAGTGCCATAATAGTTTGAGTTGCATGAATAAATAATTCGTCATTGTAGACTGATAGCCTTGTAAAGTTATAAAAAAAAACACGTATGTTGCTTTCGATGCATAAATAATGTGTAATATGTCAAACATATATAATTTACAAGGCTCTCATTATACAGTCACGAATTATGTTTAGATATTTTTTAAATTTCAATTAAAGTAAAAAAATATTTTAGAAAAGCGCGTCATAGGCACTTTTTAAAACCTGTAAATTTTCTGCCTACCTATTTTAATGACAATTTTTAAGTGTATGTTTTCTTTGTATTGATTGTAATTCTAAATTTTTCGTAATAAACGATTTCACATTTAAAAAATATCTTTTTTATTCACATCTAACGAGTTAATAGTGCTTTTGACTGATGATTTATTGCAGTTGAGGGGGGTACGTGTGGGATAATAAATAAAACCTGATAGGAATGGTCACAAGTTGAGAAATTATATTGTTCCAAGTTCACAGTCACGTACACACAAGTTAGAAGAACAGAAAGGTGAAGGAAACAGAGAAGCACAGTACAATGTTCACAAGCACAAGAGAAGTAGAAGATAGATAGGCAGAGTACATATATAGTCAAGCGCGCGAGATGCATACAAGAACTGCATGAGAAAAGCGTGTCGTTAGCCCAGCGGCATACAACGGACTGGCGAGCGGGCGGTGAGGCGCGAGGGAGCGGGAGGTGTGTTGCTCGCTCGCTGCGCGGTCGCCGCCAGCGGTCAATGACTCACGCGCTTGTTATTTACTTATTAAGTACTAAAATAAAATGTGTGCGTTTGTCTTTAGATTTTATGTTTTTACAATAATAATTTACAACGATTAACTAACAGTGACGCTACACAGTTAAAACTACTTTTGACGAAGAGCGTCAGTCAAAAGATGTCAGCAACCACTGTGGGGTCCGCAAGGGCCGATGCCTGCCAGGGGTGCGGGTTTGTTCGAAAGAGATACCACGGCCCCTGGCATACGGGCTACTGAGGGAACACGGGTGGGTTTTAGTCAGTAAAAGTCTGACACGCCCTCCTGCTCTACTCAGCAGGAGAAGTCATTTGATGATTTCCCACCCAAAAAAAAAAAAAAAAAAAAAAAAAAAAAAAAAAAAAAAAAAAACCTTAAGCGATGTCGAGATGGCATTCACATATGTTAGAAAACGAATAATTCTGAGTATTTGGCTCGAAGAAACTTATTGCTTATCTCTGCGTATTTTCGAGATAATAGTGACAGAAAATAACAATTTTTTTCATCAAAAGTACTATTGACTAGCAAAATCAGTCAAAAGTACTAATAACCAATAATTTTCAGTCAAAACTACTTTTGACCAACCTGTTCAGTCAAAAGTACTTTTGACTGATTTTGCTAGTCAATAGTACTTTTGACTGGTTAAGAGTTTTGACTGCAACATATATACAATAATCTATATAAAATACCTTAGCCGTAGGGAAAAGTTCGACTTTTTAAACCCTCATATTTTTTGTCCACTGCTGCCGAGCAACATGCGCCTTCTACTAATCATCTATTCTATATCTATTATTCAATGATATTTTGATTTCTATACATTCTGGGGTACAAGCCCATACAATTTTTGGCCATCTTTTTTATTGCATTTAAATTGAATAACTAAGTTCGGAAGGCGGTGAGATAAAATTAAAATACCTACATTTCCAAATTTACCTACTTCCGAACTTAGTTATTAAGGTTAAACACAGCAGGTTTATTATTTTTCCTTTTCAGTTTTTTCGGCGGTTTAATTTTTTGTTCAAAAGTTTTTAGGGTTGGTTTTTTTTCGAAATTTATATTGGACTAATTTCGAGGTTTTTCCAATAAAAAAAGAATTATCAAAATCGGACTACTCTGGAAGCAGTTATGCGTGGTTTTACATTACAATCAGTGAGTGAACAATCAATCATCCCTGTTTTCCTACCCTTAGGGTAAGATTTTTTTTTCCAAATTTTTAAGGGACCAGCTTCGGCGTATACCCTTTCCAATAAAAAAAGAATTATCAAAATTGAACTACTATGAAGAAGATATGGTAAAAAAAAAGTATACGCGTCGTATTGAGTAACCTCCTCCGTTTTTTCATCGGTTAATAAAGAATTTTGAATAATTTTTATGCCTTATTAATATTATTTATATTTAAAGAAGGTTTGTAACAAATGACTCAAATGAGTTAGTTACAATATTTCTTAACCCTTACGTTAGTAAACGTAACCTACACACTTAACCTACACTGCCATTCTAGTCACAATGCGAATCCTTGCTACAAGCTCAACACCGAAGTGGAGAGTTTGCAGCAGCAATTCACACACAAGCAGTCCAGTCTGCTCGCGATGCACCGCAGTATAATGTTGGGGCTGGCCCGCATCCGGCGCACCAGGGAAGCGCATCTTTTTCGCATAGTAGCGTAGAAGCAATCCATCCGTGCTTCAGCAACGCTGATGTGCTACAGAAGCGGAACAGCCCCATCAGCACCCGGAATGCATTATTATATTGAATACGAAGGGCGCTGTACGATTTTTGAGTGTAATCCACCCACAGGCAGCACGTGTAAAATGAGGTGCAATATGCACGAAATAAGGTCTTTTACACGCTTTCTAAAAAAAGCGTGGGGTGCTTATATATTATCAAAATGATAATCACTCTACTCATACTGTCAATAAAATATTTTTAACTATTGACACCATGCACTCCAGGTTTTTTTTTATATTTTTAATCTTTTTTATTCACACTATCATTAATTTGTATTTTTTGAAATTTTTAACACTATTCCTAATTTGGTGACAAATTCTATTCATAATTTTGGTGACAAATGCGGACATATTATAATTTTAAGGAAAATTGAAAACAAATTAGAATCAAAGATATCAAAGACAAAGTGACTTTGATTTTAACAAAAAAAAATTACGAAAACAAATTCGACGAAAGAAAGACAAACAAAAATTATTTGATTTTAAAATCCAAAGATTCAAAATACAACAACAACAAAACAAACAAACAACAAGCATTTCTTCAAGCGCACAGAAAAAATAAGGACACGTCTTATCGCAACCACATTTAGTTGTACACTGAGGTGTACGCGCGCGATTCGTGACCGTATTACGTTACGTCATGAGAGGCGGCCATCTTGTTATCCCGGCAAACTCGCGTCGAAGCTCCATTTTGCTGGCCAGCGGACCTATTGCGATATGAGTAAGGCTATGAATAAAAAAAAGCGAACAATTAACATTTAAAAAAATTGTTATTTTCTGTCACTATTATCTCGAAAATACGCAGAGATAAGCAATAAGTTTCTTCGAGCCAAATACTCAGAATTATTCGTTTTCTAACATATGTGAATGCCATCTCGACATCGCTTAAGGTTTTTGAGAAATTGAGTAAAATGTAATCACTCCCATACAAAAAAAAAGAAATTTTTTTTTTAGAGAAAAGTATTTGAAGTAGGACAATAATATTTTTTGCCTTATCTGTTATCATTATATCAACAATAAAAAAATATATCAGCGGTCTACTATCAATGTCCACTTTTTTTTAATTTGGGACCAGTGTGCGCCGTGCCGTACGTCACGGTGTTAAGGCGATAGATACCTATCTGGTCCGATGGATTGTTACGAGTAGTATATTATTGGGCATCCTACTCCACCTTCCGTTCCATCGGCTCACTTCGTTCGCCTCGTCACTCTCGGTGGAGTAGAATGCCCAATAATATAAATGAAAACCTACATAGTGCAGTAAAATACTGGTTCGGCGCCTATTCCACTCGATGGGAACGGAAGGTGGAGTATGAATTCCTACATAGTGTAGTAAAATACTGTTAGTATCGATGGCTTACCTCTATCAACTAGGTACCGCAGATTCAGATTCATGTAATTATACTCACCAGGTTAAAACAGCTAAAACTTTACTATACCTTGATTCAAAACTTTCGTTGACATAATCAGCTCTATATTTGAACGAACCAGTAACCTAAAATTCAGGACAGATTGTCTCATGTCTCTCCACATACTTAGGGATGGTGCATTGCCGCTTAGGATAACACACATACCTGTTTTCGTGACCAGATTGGCTCGAGGACATCTGAACTTTAAGCTACCGCGTACATTATAAAACTTTACTATCCCTTGATTCAAACATACACAAACTTTCGTTAACATAATCAGGTCTATATTTGAACGAAACAGTAACTTAAAATTCAGGACAGATTGTCTCATGTCTCTCCACATACTTAGGGATGGTGCATTGCCGCTTAGGATAACACACATACCTGTTTTCGTGACCAGATTGGCTCGAGGACATCTGAACTTTAAGCTACCGCGTATATTATAAAACTTTACTATCCCTTGATTCAAACATACACAAACTTTCGTTAACATAATCAGGTCTATATTTGAACGAAACAGTAACTTTAAATTCAGGACAGATTGTCTCATGTCTCTCCACATACTTAGGGATGGTGCATTGCCGCTTAGGATAACACACATACCTGTTTTCGTGACCAGATTGGCTCGAGGACATCTGAACTTTAAGCTACCGTGTATATTATAAAACTTTACTATCCCTTGATTCAAACATACACAAACTTTCGTTAACATAATCAGGTCTATTTTTGAACGAAACAGTAACTTTAAATTCAGGACAGATTGTCTCATGTCTCTCCACATACTTAGGGATGGTGCATTGCCGCTTGGGATAACACACATACCCTGTTTTCGTGACCAGATTGGCTCGAGGACATCTGAACTTTAAGCTACCGCGTACATTATAAAACTTTACCATACCTTGATTCAAACATACACAAACTTTCGTAGCATAATCAGGTCTATATTTGAACGAACCAGTGACCTAAAATTCAGGACAGATTGTCTCATGTCTCTCCACATACTTAGGGTTGGTGCATTGTCGTTTAGGATAACACACATACCTGTTTTCGTGACCAGATTGGCTCGAGGACATCTGAACGTTAAGCTACCGAGTACATTATAAAACTTTACTATCCCTTAATTCAAACATACACAAACTCTCGTTAACATAATCAGGTCTATATTTGAACGAACCAGTAACCTAAAATTCAGGACAGATTGTCTCATGTCTCTCCACATACTTAGGGATGGTGCATTGCCGCTTAGGATAACACACATACCTGTTTTCGTGACCAGTTTGGCTCGAGGACATCTGAACTTTAAGCTACCGAGTACATTAAACTAAAATTTGGGACAGATTGTCTCATGTCTCTTCACAGAGCAAGAAATAGTATGCACCTTCAAGCACACACACACAATCTATTTCTACGACCCCAGATTGGGCACCAAGGACATCCAAATTGTAATTTAATTCCTTCGAACCAACGACACTACCTTACACGTTAACAAACAAGGGCACTCGCTGTTTGAACTGCTAACCTAAAATTCAGGACAGATTGTCTCATGTCTCTTCACAGAGTAAGATATAGCATAAACCTTCCGGCACACACACAATCTATTTCTATGACCCCAGATTCGGCACCAAGGACATCTGAACTTTAGGATACCGTAAACATTAAACTAAAATTTGGGACAGATTGTCTCATGTCTCTTCACAGAGCAAGATATAGCATGCACCTTCAGATCCACACACAATCTATTTCTATCACCCCAGATTGGGCACCAAGGACATCCAAATTTTAATTTAATGAATTCGAACAGACGACATACCTGACACGTTAACGTTACATGTTATTTATTGAGTAGTTCTATCACGCTCTGCTGTCCGAGCCTTTGATTATATACCAAAGGTTCGTACATTCTACTGGTTTTGCACGCATATACACTTGCCATCCTTCCGTCTAGTACGCCCGTATAATCACCGTGAAAACGGAACATGCGCCGTTCAACGGTTAGCTGCTGTGCCGTCCTCATTCGTGAAATGCCTGACAATAAGCGTCTAGAAACGTATCAGGTAGCCGTCGTGTATGTATAAATGGTTCTTAACAATGTCAAAGACAGCAAAATTGCATCATGCATCAATTTGCTTATTCGAACTTATTGTATTGTAAGACGATCGCCGTAAATGTTGTAGTTCGTAATTAAAATCAGAGTTTGAGGGATTTGTCTATAATCATCTTCATCAAACTGGGGTCGGAGTGTTACTTACATAAGAAAGTTACCAATTCCGTTAACTTTTTACAAATGATTGATTCTTACAATAATTATAAGTAACAACCAGGTGTCGACTTCACCCGAGAAGTTGGATTTGTATTTAATTTCTCACGTAATAGTATTTCATTATCATAATTATATCTGTTTCATTTCCTTTCCGGATTGATGACAAAGCACACAGGGCTCGCAGTGTTTTGCGCACGAGGATTCAGGCTCCAACTTGTTAAAACATGTAATGTTCATTTTTGATAACAAAACACTCCTGGCTTGAAATTCGCACGCGCAGCGTAGAATTTGACACCGAACAGGTGCGCTTGCATGAGCTCGAACATGTTGCAACATGAAATTGAATCAGAGTTTAATTAAATATTAGCTACGTTCCTCAGTAATATTACTTTGTAGAACATTCCTCATTAGGTGAACAGTCGGAGCAGTCAAATCACGTCAAATAAAAACGAAACTAATTGTAAGTATTGTACAAGTACCAATCTATTACTACATCGATATTTCATCATGTTGTTTTGTGTATGTACTTAAAATTAATTATCATTTCGCTTGTTTCAGATCATTGATAATGTGTGATTCTCCGGATATTATCGACTTCTCACAATACGCTCAAGGTTTCCCAACTCCGAGTTTAAGCTGGCATATCCCTGATTTCCCAGAACAACAAAGACCTCTCAACAAAGAGCCTAGAGCAAGACAAGACAGCGGACCTGGCAACAAGAAGTCTAGAACAAGACGGGAATGTTTAAAACAGAAACCATCTCAGCCTACATGTCAATCATTCGTCATAAACAATGAGAAGAAAAAAGGTTTACGACTGATCCAGGTACAAGTGTTGGATATTAGTGATCAACAAGAACCTGCAAGTGACAATCAGGACGTGGTTATGTTAAGTGCGCAGTATATAGTGACTGAATCGGCGGACCATGTTATGGAGGAGACGCAATCGTTAATTCATAAAATATCAAAAAAACTTTGTGGGGACAGTTGTTATTATTAACGTGTGTTAACGTGTCTTTATTTTGTAAGTACCTACTTTATATGTTATTGTGTAAGATTTGTGTATCTATTTAGGTTAATGATCATACATCACAAGTTTGTATTTTAAGTATGTAAGTACGTATAGAAAACATTAAGTAAACTATGGGGAAAGTTATAATTAGTTTGTAATGATTGTAAGATTTGTGTATCTAGATCTAGTTAGGAATGATCATAAGTTTGTAAGTTAATTAAGTAGGTACACACGTCAGCTACGCCAAACTGTCAAATTTTTCCCAATTTAACATGAACCATATTACTTAACACTTATGTATAAAGATGAAAATCTATCAAAGTTTGACAGATTATTAGCATAGGTTGATGTGCTGAGTCTGTACGTATATAAAACTTTAAATAATCTATGTGGGGAAATTTATTATTATTTCCTTTATTTCAATAAATATATATAAATTACATTTTATTATTATTAGGTAGGTAGTTATAATTAGTTTGTAATAATAATTGTAAGATTTGTGTATCTAGTCAGGTTAATGATTATACATCACAGGTTTGTAAGTTAAGTATATAGGTACGTGTAGAAAACGTTAAATAAAATATGTAGGAAAGTTATAGTATCTGGTAAGGATAATGATGACAAGTTTGTAACGTATAGAAAACATTAAATAACTTTGTGAGGAATTATAATTGGGTAGGTAGTTATAATTAGTTTGTAATTATTGTAAATAATGTAAGAAAGTAAATAAAATATATATTCTTTAATAATTTAAATTATGTTTTGTATTACTTATTTCAATAAATATATATAAATTACATTTTATTATTATTAGGTAGGTAGTTATAATTAGTTTGTAATAATAATTGTAAGATTTGTGTATCTAGTTAGGTTAATGATTATACAT
Organism: Polymixis flavicincta; assembly: GCA_949987655.1. Taxonomy (NCBI): domain Eukaryota; kingdom Metazoa; phylum Arthropoda; class Insecta; order Lepidoptera; family Noctuidae; genus Polymixis; species Polymixis flavicincta. The sequence goes on along the minus strand of OX465171.1, from coordinate 38,358,791 downwards.
CACAGGTTTGTAAGTTAAGTATATAGGTACGTGTAGAAAACGTTAAATAATATATGTAGGAAAGTTATAGTATCTAGTAAGGATAATGATGACAAGTTTGTAACGTATAGAAAACATTAAATAACTTTGTGAGGAATTATAATTGGGTAGGTAGTTATAATTAGTTTGTAATTATTGTAAATAATGTAAGAAAGTAAATAAAATATATATTCTTTAATAATTTAAATTATGTTTTATTTTGTATTACTTATTTATACTCGAACTCTTAATTAGCTCTAGTGTAATGATATAATTATAGGTTATTTGCTTTCAATATTTCATATTAGAATAATCGTTTAAAATGAAGAAGAAATATCATTTCACTGCAGGTAATTTAAAGTTTGTTATGAAGGTTACTCTGATTATATTAAATAAAACACTCTTAAGTAAATATACATTTTTTATTAAATGTTCAAACAATAATGATTAAAATAAATTAAATACAGACATATTATTATCAGCATACCATTTTCTAATACACACCGCATTATTTAATGTACAATTCATTTTATGGTTCGCACAATTAAAATCAGTTTTATTTTTACAGAACTTTTTTTTTAATGTCTCAAAATTAGGACATCCCTTCTCCCCTATGTCGATCACTTCACAATTTGCACATAACTCTTTAATCCACTTAATCTTTTCCAAACCCTTTGTGATAATTTTTTTATTTTCTAAGTATGGTAAAATAACACGTTGAAACTCTTTGTAGTCTATGTACCCCTCACTCCAGTAAATTCCTCGATTTCTTTCTAACCACCTCACTTGCTTTTTTTCTTCTTGTGTAAGGTAATGGAATGAATATGGTGGTTTTACCAAGAACGTCTGTGAATGATCCTGGCTCGCAATGGTCAATTCTTTGACGATAAAATTATTTATAGAATCTTTAAATCCTTGGAGTTCTACTATAATGGTATCTGCATTCATGATATCTTCTTAACAATGTTACTTAATGGTTTGTATTCAACAATGCAATCGTTCAGAATGAGACAGTATGCTGAAGTATGATCTGGTATCTCTGAATCACTCTCAATTTCTACTCTCACATCCACAACCGAACCTGTCTTTAGATTATCCGCTTGTCTAGAGCAATCGACTACAAACAGCGGTGCCAAATCTCTAAATTGTTTCTCGCTTAGTATGGGCTCTGACCGACGTCCGTAATACGACTGTTGAAATCTGATGTATTGCTCGTATAATAAAGCGATTTTGTTATTAGCAAAACTCACATTTAGGTTTTCATACGGAAAATAAGTTGAATTGAGATACACTCTAACGTCTCGAACATGACAGTGATCGAATTGAGACATGTCAGAACTTGCATTATTTTTTCTATTTGTCTGTAGACCAATAATAATGTATCTTGGTTTTTCTATTTGAGATGAAGTTTTGATAGACCAGGTATGTTTTGTAGTTTTAGGCAAAGATGGATATTCGTACAGATCCCAATTTCTGTATATCATTTGAAGTGGTCGATCTTTTTCTAATACTTTTAACAAACCAATTTTTTCTTTGTCTGATACTTTAACATACGGCACGCGCCATATGATTTTGTCGATCTGAACATCATCCACTACTTCGCCAGTATTCAGTTTTACAGCGTTCAAATTAGTGTTACTTCGTAACAATATCAGTTCATGTCTACTATTTATCACGACTTTTTTAAAATCTTCAGCAAAACCGAGGAGGTTACAAAGTGGTATGGAAGCAGAAAATTTTCCTCCTTTGATATTTTTAATGCCATCAATATTCCAGCCCCAGGCATTCGATATTTTTGACTCACTTTCGTTCATTGAAATAAGTGATTTCATGGTTGTTGTTATACCTGCATTTTTTATTTTATCAATCTCTACTCCATTTAGCTCATACCGAATGTCTTGAAATAAGTAGAGTAGACCGTTGTTCGTGAAGTTGACACTAGTAGCTATGTCTTTCGTATCTTTTTTGGTAACGATAACAGTTCCTTCCAAATATAGGGTGCTAGCTGATGGTAATATGTACAAGTCCTGTTGGTTGATAGGTATGCGGATTTCATCGTTCCTGTTGAAACTCGTTACATAGGGCTTGTAGGAATGAAATTCGATTCCTTCTATAGTATTATCGTAAGTCGGAGCGGATAGAACGTCTAAGATATTCATTTTAACAATCCGATTGCTTTAAGGAATGCTTTATTGTCTTTGGTTAATTTAATTTTCTTCTTAGAGAGAGGTGTTATTTGATAGGTAGCTCGAGCAGAACTGATATTCTTAACTTGTTGGGACACAATTTTATTATAGTCAATCATTTTTTCTTCTAAGATGCAGATATACCTGTACTTCTTCACCACGTAAATTGATTAATCGTTTGTTTATATCTAATAGTCTGATATGTATGCAGCTTATGTTGTTTTGATTGATTGGAAAGTATATTGCGTTCTTCGGGATTTCTATGATCCTGTATCCAGGCGGCACATTAAGTGCAAATTCGTGAATAATATGACTTGGTTCGCCGTTTACATATGAACCGCTTACAATATCACATTCAATCCTGACTATGGTCGTAGGTAGAATGTTGACTGGAGACTGTGACACATGCCATTTATTTGCTTTCAAGATTTGTTTGTTAAATCCTAATAGTCTTCTAAAAGAGTCTTCTTTGATAAAATTAATGTCTTTGGTACAGAATATGGTGGTTTTTAAAGTATTATTATTGCACCGCAGTTTGATCGCTGCATCTTTTATTTCGGATTTTAAATACTCGCTGATATCTTGCAATTCATAAGTGCCTTCCGGTATTTCAATAACTTCATTTAAACCATAATAGAACTTATTATTACTTTTATCAATGTTTGGAATAGAATTAAAAGTTGAAAAGTGTAATAAAGCACACTCATACTCTCCATCTAGTTGTAACGTATTAGAATAGTATGTAGTTAATACTGACGAGTCTCCAGTTATCGACAAAGTGAGTGACATCTTGCAAATGATTGAAATAAAAGAAAAGCATATATTTTATAATACATTTTTATTCCAAAAAGCCCCCAAATAATTTAAACATAAATGACCACAATTGACTGCGTTAAATTTTTGATATCTTGTGTAGTTATAAAACACAGTACAATTTTTAAAATATTGCATCAATTCCATTGGAGGTTTTAAATTTCCATAGCTATCAAAGTATTCGCAGTGATCATATACTTTAGCATAAGCTACCCAATGCGTTCCTTCGTTCTTAGAATCGTCTAAGTTAACGATACCACATTCAATGCGTTTCGGCTTGCGAGGTAGTCGATCCTTCATATAAACCCCACGAAAATATGGGATGTCTCTTGAAAACTTTTGGATGTCTACATTAGTTAGTGGACGATTGGGTAGCATATTTTTCAGTTTTTTGAAGATGTTATAAACAATCCTTTACCACTTTTATACGGCTTAATGTATAAACCCTTGCCCAAAACTAAAGCCTCCATAGCTTTATTATGTCGTTCTGTTTCTTGCAAATTTTGTTTGCTTGCTTTGTAATCATTGACGGTTTTTGCAATGCCAGCTGCACCACCAGCTAAAGTTCCTAAAGCCGATAAACCAGCGAAAATTGGAATTAAAGGTAGAATTCCTCCAGTCTTTGGTATGGGTATTACTCGGGGTACTCGAATTCTATGATGAATGTTTGGAAATAACTTTTTTGCGGTTAAGTAAGCTGCTTTTATTAAAGTATTATTATCTTTGCATTTGAGTTTCTTAATTTTTGATTTAATTTTTGAAACTAAGCTTTTAAATGTTTTAATGCCGGATCCAGACTTTAGTTTCGCTTTCATAACTTTGTTCACTAGCCAAGAGCTCAGTTTTTCTCCTTTCCCTGCATCTTTTGATTTAAGTCTTTCTTTAGCCATGTTAAGTAGTTGTAAATCGGCTTTGTGGCGATTTGATAAGTCTGTATGGTTTGTATACGCTATATCGTGTTGCATGCAAGCTTCGTCTAGCTTATTTACACCTCGGTCACCTCGCGCTAAGCGTTTGTGAAGTTTGGTTCCTGGTCCACAATAATTGTATCCTGGCAAATGAACTTCGAATGGTAGACGATTAATTATGCTGTTAACTAGTCCACCCCCCTTCATTACCCAAATTATAATGATAGGATTTTAAATGAGAAATGGATATATAATATCTTAGTCCATTATTGCAGCTTTTTCAATCCAACTGTTTTCTGCACTGGTTAGACCTAACCATTTGACGTACAATTTATTTCCTTTCTTTTTCAAAACCTTTTCTATTAAATAAACATCAGGATAGTTAGATCTTTGCAGTTCTTGTTCATAAAAAGCTCCTAAAATGTTTTGCTTTCGTTGATCTTCTATATGATATGTCACTGGTATTGTTTTATTTACCTTTTTTATAATAAATAATTCAGTTGACCAATTAGGAGTGTAACCTTTCTCAAAATTATGTTTGTATTTACTTATGCGAACACAATCACCTACTTTGAATTTAGGCTTCCACTGAACTAAATCATGTTTATTTATGTTTTTTAAATTTTCTTTGATTACTTGTTCATTACATTTATTCACATCAACCGGTTTAAATTGAATAGTACGATGTTTTGTGTTGTTATATTTCTTTATCGTTTCTTCCAATGGTAAACCTAACCACTTATATTTTCCATCGAAACTAAAATATTTATATAATTTATTTTTTACAGTTCTAATCAATCTCTCTACAATTGATGCTTTTTTAGTAGAAAACGATGAGTAATGGTTAATATTATGTTTTTTCATAAGTGTTTGAAAAGTGGTGTTATAAAATTCTGTTCCCATATCAGTTTGTAAGTTAACAGGATTGTTATGACTACTAAGCAGTATATGTTCGAATGCACGAGTAACGACAAATTTATTTTTCGATTTTAACGGTTCAGCCCAGGCATATTTTGAGAAGCAGTCAATCACCACTAAGATGAAATTGTAACCTTTGTTATACTTTTTCAGGTTTTGCATGTCCATCAAATCTGCTTGCCATAAGTCGTGGATTCCTTTTAAAATAACAGAACGTCGAAGGAAATTTCTCCGAGCCGCTTTGTGTATTTCATTTACAATTTGCTGTTTTACCATTACGGAGTTTTTTGAAGTAATTTATCTACCTCTGCTTTAGTATAAAACGTATCTTGCAAATGAGTTGAAACCTCAGGTATTCTTGCTTTTAAAGTAGTTTGAACAGCACCTTTTGCATCTTTTATGATTTGAGAACGTAATGAACCAATCATATTATTAAATTCTTTTAGCATATTAGCATTCAATCGATCTACATAATCCTTATTCACAGCCAAATTATTTAATTCTTTTAACGTGTTAGCATTTAAACGATCTACATAATCCTTGTTCACAGCATCGTCTGCTTCTACTGGAGATCTAATTCCTCTCAATCTTAATGCTTTTAAATCAAAATCTCCGTTTTCCGTTTTTAACAACGCATTCTCATTAAACTCAAATAAGTCTGTTAAACGCATTCTTTTGTGAATATAGTGCCCGAATTTGTCTACGTTCATGTTTAAGGTGTATTGTATTGAAAGGCTATTAGTAAAATAAACACGTTTTAAAATATTTATTTATTTATAACTTTATTTTCACGCAATTCTTCAATAATAGATATAATTTCATTTTCTAATCCTGTGTTGCCAGCATCTCTAGACGCAATTAATAATTTCAATCTTTCCACTAATTCATTAGGATTATCCCAGTACACGAAATCTACGTTTTTTTTCCATCTTTTTAGTAACGGTAGACCCTTTCCCTGAACTGCATTATTCAGTTTAAAAAGAGGTTTAATTACTTGCAAATATTTTTGTCCTTTATTACTTTTTATTGGTTTACTTGGCTCATAGTCTCGACGATGTGCATTTGTATCAAGTAGCATCGACTTATAATTTTGCATATCACTGTCTGTAACCAAACTTAAATCTACATCTTTCTTAAGCAACAACTGTTTTAAACCAGAGGTATTTCGGTATTTACGTCCAGCCACGATAATGTTTTGATCGCTGATTGTTATGCAAGCAGAACCTAACATTAGTTTCCCGCGGTCTGCTCTAACCCCAAATGGAATATCTACCAACGCTTCTGAAGATACTGACCAGGATGACGTATCACAATCTTGATTCGTTTCAACTACTGATTCATATGAAGACTCACTGTTGATATCAGATTCATATTTGTCTTCATCGTCATTATTATCATTATTTCCTACGCTTCCAGTTCCTTCTTTCTGTAAAGTTTCGTTAGTAAACGGAACATCACCAAAATCATTACTAGCACGCAGAAACGGAGTTTGCTTACTTGCATTAGCAATTAGGTTGAGAGGTTCTGTTACAGGTTTGAAAACAGATTCCAGTGCTTGTTTATTGGTAATCTCAGCATCTCTCATTTTTCGTACTTTTATCTTCACAGCTTCTGCCGCATCAACAATTTGTCGTTTCAATGATTTTTCCATATTGGTAAAACAGGTCGTAATTGATTTAGCGTTGTAAGGCGAATAATAATGACAGGCAGGTAATGATCTTATATACTTACGTATTCGTGTTCTTAGTCAAAGACTGCAAACGTGTCGAATTTACTTCTATAACACCCTCTGTTTTTGGAACAATCCTTATTAATTACAACGTAATTGAAAGGCTCACTCCATATTTTTGAGCACATTTCACGAAATTCAATCCATGACATGTCAGTGTTGACGTGTTCATCATAAACATGTCTCATATTTTTTTCATCTTGTTTAAAAAGTACGATAAGGTTCGCATTGTCTCTTACTAGTTGCTTAGGGATTTTACTATATGTCTGATTTAGATAAAAGCAGTCGATGAATTTATGTCTCCCCATTGCAAAAAAATCGCGCATACTGTTTTGATTTTCACAAGCAACATCATCAAATACAATTACAGAATTTGGTTTTGCGGTCTGAACACTTATTACTTGCTCATTTTCATAGTATTTCTGGAACGAAATATCTGGTACTCGTTGCAAAACTTTTTCTAAAAATATGTACTTGGGTTGTTGCAAGGTTTTCGAATAAACATAAACATTTTGAAATCTTAATCCATTCTCATGTATAAGAAGACCCACTAATAAATTAGTTTTTCCACAATTTGACGGTCCGCAAATGATGCATCGTATGGATTTAGGTAATAATTCTCCATGACGAAAACCAGTTTCCTGAGACTGAACGCAAAGTTTGTTTACATTTAACGAATATGGTTGTTTTACAAATTTCATGGTATCTCATTGAAATGGTTATAACAACAATGGGTCAATTAATCGATTACATCGACATTTATATGTTGTTATGATTTTTGTGAACGTTTCGTTTACTATTTTGTATGTATGTATATACCTATGCACGGATCGGGCAAGGTAAGTCATCGATATCTATATTACCTAATATAATATGTCCACACAACTCTATTGTATAGTTATTAGTCACTATAAATAGTGGTCTTCATTAAACTTTTATACACATACATATCAAGAGCTCTTGAAATGAATAAAATAAAATACTGTCCTAGATATGAAATTTATAACAAACATCAAATTCGTGTATTCTCGTTCAGACATTATTGGGCGACAACCGATTCACAAAAAAGATTGGTGATGGAAATGTCTGATGCAGGTTTTTTTTATTGTGGAAATGGTGTAAACGATAAAGTCATGTGTTTTTCTTGTGGAGGCAGTATCAAAGATTGGGAGATTTACGATGATCCTTGGTTGCAGCATGCAACACACTTTCCTGATTGCTTGTATTTAAATGCTGTGAAAGGAAAAGATTATGTTGATAAGTTCCATCCAATACATCGGGTGGAATAGGAATCTTTATCTTAGTTTAAATCGCCCTCGATAACAAGTGGCAGATGATTTAACCAATAATAGGTATGTGTCGTACTTAATACAAAATAAATCATAATTATATATATATAAATATATAATCGTAGTACCTAGAAGAATGAAACATTTTGAAATTAGAAGCGATTACAAACTTCAAAAATAAATCCGGATTTAATATTTAGGAAGTTCTATTAATGACAAATTTAGTGTTTACAACATGACGTTCATGTTACTTACAATATAAATGCATGGAATGCAATTTATGTGTGCGTGGGAAGCGCGCATTGCATTGACATTGCACTTCGCCGATTTGAACGAACAAAGCATATTTATACATAAAGCTAATTTACATCTAATTAACAACCACCGGATACGGTTACCGTCAACGGAACTATCTATAGCTGCGGATTCACACAGTTTGTACGCTAGATTGAATAATGTGAGATACGTTTCTGATCCGGCTGCCGTTGTCAAGTGTATCTGCACCTTAGCTTTATACATGTAAGGCAAGGATGGAGTATCCGTGTGACCACATTTACCACTTGATTGTTACGTGTTGATGTAAAAGGATGTATCGTCTGCAATGTGTTAAATTAAAATTTAGATGTCCTCGAGCCAATCTGGTCACAGCCAAATGTTTGTGGAGAGACATGAGACAATCTGTTCTAAATTTTAGTTTAATGTACGCGGTAGCTTAAAGTTCAGATGTCCTCGAGCCAATCTGGTCACGAAAACAGGTATGTGTGCTAAGCGGCAATGCACCATCCCTAAGTATGTGGAGAGATATGAGACAATCTGTCCTGAATTTTAGGCTACTGGATCGTCCCAATATAGACCTGATTATGTTAACGAAAGTTTGTGTATGTTTGAATCAAGGTATGGTAAAGTTTTATAATGTACGCGGTATCTTAAAGTTCAGATGTCCTCGAGCCAATCTGGTCACGAAAACAGGGTATGTGTGTTATCCCAAGCGGCAATGCACCATCCCTAAGTATGTGGAGAGACATGAGACAATCTGTCCTGAATTTTAAGTTACTGTTTCGTTCAAATATAGACCTGATTATGTTAACGAAAGTTTGTGTATGTTTGAATCAAGGGATAGTAAAGTTTTATAATGTACGCGGTAGCTTAAAGTTCAGATGTCCTCGAGCCAATCTGGTCACGAAAACAGGTATGTGTGTTATCCTAAGCGGCAATGCACCATCCCTAAGTATGTGGAGAGACATGAGACAATCTGTCCTGAATTTTAGGTTACTGGTTCGTTCAAATATAGAGCTGATTATGTTAACGAAAGTTTGTGTATGTTTGAATCAAGGTATAGTAAAGTTTTAGCTGTTTTAACCTGGTGAGTATAATTACATGAATCTGAATCTGCGGTACCTAGTTGATAGAGGTAAGCCATCGATACTAACAGTATTTTACTACACTATGTAGGAATTCATACTCCACCTTCCGTTCCCATCGAGTGGAATAGGCGCCGAACCAGTATTTTACTGCACTATGTAGGTTTTCATTTATATTATTGGGCATTCTACTCCACCGAGAGTGACGAGGCGAACGAAGTGAGCCGATGGAACGGAAGGTGGAGTAGGATGCCCAATAATATACTACTGTTACGCCAAACAATTAATTGTAATTCACGTTGGGTTGTATTAATATTTGGCGGTACATTTTTTCCACGTCGGCACATGCTACGTGTTTATACTGCCTAAAGCGTATTATCATGGAAAAAATGTCGTTCTGGAGTGGCGGCCCAATAAACTGAATACTGTTCAACGATTTACCTGTAGATGTCGCTGCGTTAGCATCGAACACTGTGCGCAGTTTAATTGTACTACTGTTTTCATTCATAACACCATGATGTGGTAAGAAATAGTGAGGTGACCCATATGGATCTATGCGAGTCATGTGACCGAGATTTTTGTATTCATTCATGAAATTTACATATTTTTCCTTAAATTCCGGCAACCGAGTAAACTTTCGTTCAAGCGAAAACAAACGTTTTTTAGCTGCACTGTAACTTTCTCCGAGAACCGTAGGCGATTCCTTAAGCGGGATACGCACTGAGAAGTGACCTTGACGAGTACGTGTTGTCGTTTCAACGAAAATATTCTCGCATTTTTGCTCGTCGGCACTAAGTATATTCCCAATGGTGGGAATCTCTTCGAGTTCCCAAAATTGTTTTAATTGAGCATCTAAACTTTGCGAATAATTGCACTGAACCTGATTTATGCGCAGGCCATTATTATTATTATACAAAGGTCCAGACATTATCCACCCTAGCTGAGTATTTTGTAAATACGGTCCATTTTTTAACCTCAGTTTACCGTCAATCAACAAATCCCAAAACTTATCCACACCTATCAGGATATCAATATCCGACGGCGAATGAAAGGTCGGGTCAGCCAGTTGGATATTGTCTGGGATACTAATATTATTTATATTTATATTAAATGCCGGTAACCTATTCGTAATACACGGCAACCCTAAACATTCAATGTTAGTTATAATTCTTAACTTTCGAACTTAATAATATTTTACAAGTGTGGGTAGATTTCGCAATGGAAGAACCCACACCGGTAACTTGGCAAGTGGACTGTAATAAAGGTGCATTTAGCTTATCGCATAAAGATTTCCTAATAAAACACTGTTGGCTTCCATTATCGAGAAGCACGCGAGCAATGTGATATTTATTTTCACTATCTGCAATACCCACTAGCGCTGTGGACAGCAGAAACGTAGGTAACAAGGAATATGCTGTTTGTTCACAGAGTGAATCGGTACTCCCAGCTGACGAATGCAATGAAGTGGAGACAGTGGGAACGTTAGTGGTTACCGGCTGCGACTGTGTATTAATCGCACCTACCACGTTTACGTCGTCTCCTCTATCGACATGAATCAAGCTATTATGCTTCACAAGATTACACAGCCTACACGGGCCGAATTTGCAATCTTGTACCGTATGGCCTGAACGTAAACAATTCTTACAAATATTGGTTGTGTTCACTAAGTTTAATCCTCTCTTGAATAGGTAAATTCATAAACTTAGAACACGTATAAAGGGAATGATTACCTCTGCACATTACACACACGCGCGGACTACGTTTATTTATTTTAGACTTATTATTATCACCAGCACTTGTAGCGACGTAACTATTAGTAGCTTGCTTTTTTATTTGTGTTTGTTCACTACCTTTGTTGTCGTGTGAATGTTTACTGTGATTTACCTTTATAATATCTAACATATCCGCCCTGTCCTTGAGAAACTTAAGTAAATCGTCTAACTTCACGAATGGCGGCTTAGTGTTAGCATTATAAAGTGTACCCTGATATTGTTCCCATTCACGTTCTGTACTGGGATCCAACTTAGAAACAACCAAATAAATAACCAACGTGTCCCACGCATGGGTTTGTTCCCCCAGTGAGGAAAGCGCACGTAGGTTTCTTAGCACAGTGTCTATAAGTTTCCTTAATTGTGAAGCTGATTCTTTATGTAAAGAAGGAATCGCGTAAAGGGACTTGACGTGGTTGTGCTGCAATAGCCTTAAGTTGTTGTAACGATTCTCTAGCAGTTCCCATGCGTGAGAGTAGTTATTGGCTGTAAATTCCAATGCACTAATGACTTGTGACGCACTATTCGTTAGTGACGATCGTAAATAATGGAATTTTTGTATACAGTCTAAATCCTCACGCTCATGGATCATACTACAATTAGAATTCTTAAACTCCAACCAGTGATCGTAGGAACCGTCAAAGGTAGGTATTTTTATGTCCCGTAACTTTACACAATGCTTTTAGTGACTACATAATAATATTATTATTTTTTTTATGTCCCGTAACTTTACACATTGCTTTTAGTGACTACATTATTATCTTCAGGTACAATCGCGACTTCTTCCGCACGCTCACCTTTAAGGCGATAATCGCGTAGCAAGGCTCACGACTCGATCGCACAATGCATGCGTTTTGACCAATAGAATGCACGAAACATTATTTTAGTAGTGTTCGTAGTAATGGTGTATAGAAGTGTGACACTCACACAGGCGCGTGCTATGTTCACTAGTTAGTGAGATTATTTTTGAATAGGCACGGCCGGTATGAGCTCTTTATGAATTATTGTTGTTGACAAGAAGTAATTTCGTACTCATATTTATCTTCTTTTTGGTTTAGAAAATGTATTATTGCTATTGCTTTAAGTTAAATGAAATAATTGTTAGGTTCTTAATGTGTTTTATTTTTATAGGTTTTAGGTTTCTTTTTTATTACCAGAGGAGAATAAAACTAATTCATGCCTTGCTTGACACGAGACCAGAGAGACGGTGTCACTTTTTTTTTTACCACAAGCAATAACACATCACAACAGATCAAACAGTAATTGTAAATAGAATCTTATCGATTAGCTTAATGTTTTTTTTTTTTTTGTTAGTTTTTCTATTTATTCAGCTACTTACTAGCAGCGCTCCGCCATTTCAACAGCGTAGTTCCCGTTACCGTCCGAATATGGGGATAAAATATAGCCTTTGTCACCCGGAGATAGTGTAGCTTCCCAACAGTGAAATAAATTTTCAAATCGGTTCAGTAGTTTCGGAGCCAATTCAATGCAAACAAACAAACAATCAAATCTTTCCTCTTTATTATTAGTATAGATAGATTATTTATCAATAATTTGGAATAAAAATGTCAAACAACAATTTATATCTATTCTATCAACTTTAATATTTTCCTCTTTCCGACATAATAATGTTCCGTCAGGTCTATAAGTTTTGTTATACATGAACACTTTCACTGCCTCCGCAATTTTCATGATGTCCAATGGTTATGCGATACCGCCGCCATACAAAACGCAGCGGACGCGCTAGGCACGTTGACTGGCACTGCATAAAGTTATAAAATGTTAATAATTATTGTCATTTCTGTAAATTCCGGTTAAGAAGTTACAGCCTTTCAAGGTCAACTTATTAATGCCATTTAAAAAAAAAAAACGTATTATCGGCGCGGCGCGGGTTAAGAGGGACTTGTTACTTGCGCAGTTCTATTGAAAAGTAAAAATCTTCATTACAATGTGTTATAAACTTGAAAATATACAAAAACGAAGCAAGTTAGATATTTTGTTGGAAATTTGCAACATTTGTTATTATCTTTTATTTTATTGCTCTATAATAAGTTTGGAATAACACAAATAGGTATACTTTGCGCAATTCATACAATGTTATCAGAGATTTTTGTTTACTGTTGTCGGAACTCTTGCAACTGCAATAATAATACGTTCATTATCTATACCATTGTTATTTAGTGGGAACTTCTGAAAATCCGGTTTAACAATAGAATGGCTTAAAAACATACTTTATGGCCCTTCTATTGAAGGACCATAAAATACGTTCGCGAAATATTACAAAGAATTTTAAGGTATGCCCACTATTTTATTACCATGTTACCTATCTCGAATGTTTTGCAGGTGTTCCTTATAGGTATGTATATTTTGAATACTTTGAATAGTTCTGATATTCGTTTTATCCATTTGTTAACACACCTTTGATTTTTTATTTAATCATAACAGCAGTTTGTGCAGAAGTTGATTGGTACTAACACTAGATAATAAGTTGTTTTCATATTATGTTACTAACACTCTATGGATTTCTTTTCCGAAATAAAATAAATATTATTATTATTTATTATTATAAACAGGCGGCTGTCCCTTTAGTGCACTCGTGCGCTGAACTACCAGATTTTAATAGATGTAGAAAGAATCACACAATGTTTAATAATCGCATTGTGGCTACTGGTTGTGGTCTACGTAATATTAACAAAACTGAGGAAACAATATAAGCTCTTTGCTAAACTATTAAGACTCATTTTCACGGTACAGAAGATCTACAGTGAATGCTCATACATTTCTATGAGATCCGAGCTAAAACGCCTAGCGCGTGAGGCAGAAGATAGTTGACATATCTGTATGGAGCGTTATGGAGTAATTTGTCGATTCTCGTGCGCCGCACGGGGAACCGAAGTTTGTCGAATATTACCGAACGTCGCGTCGATTAGCGAGAGGTTTGGCAAAGTTTGCATGCCGGCCATAATGAATGACCGACTCATTATTGTCACTGCGAAGTTTAGTTTACGTGGAATTGAATACTATTGTTTATTTTTTATTCGTCTAGATTTAAATTACTTACCTATCTGAAATAAATAAATTCTATTTATTTACTTATTACCCCTAATACTTAGTGAGCTAGTAAAGTGCACCACCAGTTCCATGACCTACCAGCCGCCACTGATCATAAATAAACGAGATTACACGAACAAGGTATCTTTTCAATGTCCGGGGCATGCTTTGCAGGATGCTTACCGGTGGGTGGTTCACAAAAGGCTTGCAAAAGGCAGTACGTTAAGATTGGAGTTTATGAGTGGGCCGTCTTTTAATAAAAGGTTGACAAACCATGCTATAATCAACGAGACAAGCGCGTTGCCCGCATTGCGTACGACAAGTATATTTTGACAAATATAACAATAACTCAGTTCATAGGCCACTTTAAAATTCGGAAGCATAACAAGTAATTAAACTGAACTATAATTTTCAATAAGAAATACTCCTTAATTTCTGAAATATAACAGAAATATTTTCAAAAAGCCAGGCCTGTGGGCTCCTGAAAAAATAAAACTGTCACTGTGACCGCAGTGAGAGTGAAAGGATTGAAAAAAAGAAATATTAGCTAAATACACACATCAAAAGTGTCTAGGGATCAAGCATTTTTATGCGGATTTCTTGAGATTGAGATGTGGCTTTGTAATAAATTTATGATTTTCTAAATTTATATGGATCCTTTTTGGTGCATTTCATAATTTGAATCAGGAACTCTCAATCAAATTCGAGTAAAAGATGAAAATAAGCTGTCAATATTTTCCCTATAAAAACATACAACGCATTGAAGACATTATTAGTGCTACTGTTTCCCTACTACTGATTAAAACCAACGTTATTATGGAGCGGCGACGTCATTTAAGCAGGGAAGAAATGCTCAGAGCCGTGGGAATGATAGAAGCTGGTTCCCGGCAACGTACTGTAGCTTTAGCTCTGAATACAAGTCAGAGTGTTATCAGTCGACTTTGGACACGTTACCGAAGCACTGGTACCGTGGCTGAGCGCCATAGAGGACGGTATCGCTGCACCACACGGAGACAAGACCGATACATTCAAATCTTAACTCGAAGAGCTCCAACAATAACCGCCATGATGTTAGCCGTGAGGCTTCATCACTCTTCAGGGAACTTAATTAGCGACCAAACAGTCAGAAACCGCTTGCATGAAGTGAACCTTCATTCCCGAAGACCGCTACGGGTACCACCTATAGCAATGCACAATCGTAGGATTCGATATCAATGGGCTCTTGAACACAGAAATTGGGCAGAAGAACAATGGCGTTTCGTGTGCTTTTCTGATGAGTCTCGTTTTGGTATGAGACCGGATACAAGACGTATACGACACTGGAGAACCCCTGGACGCCAACAGCGATTAAAATCTTGCCAGGAAGTCCATCCTTATAGTGGTGGAACCATCATGGTATGGGCGGGTATTTGGATCGGCGGAAGAACTGAGTTGATTTGGATCAGAGGCAACCTCAACGCTCAAATTTATGCTGAGACGATTGTATCAGACGTTATCGTTCCTCTACAAGTGCAAATCGGTCCCTTATTTCAGTTAATGCATGATAATGCACGACCGCACACCGCAAGAGTTGTAAGACAGACTCTCGCCGCAGCTAACATCAATGTCCTGCCCTGGCCTGCTCAGTCGCCAGACTTGAACCCGATTGAGCATGCATGGGATATGCTACAGAGAAGAGCTCTGCCGAATATGGAGGGTATCTAGTCGCAAGAAGACCTTTTTTTGTTGTTGCAACGAACATGGGCGGCCATTCCACAGCGTGATTTGGATGAACTCATTTTGAGTATGCCAAACCGATGTTCTTGTGTTGTTAGTGTTCGCGGTAGAAACACGGATTATTAATTGTTTAAGTTACCCAATAAAATTTTTAAGAAAACTGTTATTTCAGTCTTTTTTTCGAACTTTAATGTTAGTGGTTCAAATGTCAAAAATCCCTTTATTAGGAAAATGGCAAATTTCTTTATTAATGCAAAGGTGACTTGGTTTATCGTTACTGTGACAAACGAAAACACTTTATTTGATGAATCCTTAAAGAAAATTTTAATTAATATCAATCAGGAGAAAAGTTATTGCAAAAATATATGTTGATCCCTAGATACTTTTGATGTGTGTATATATTTTCAGTTCGTGTTCATTTAATAATAAGCTGTTCAGGATTAAAGATTTCTTATGGTTGATATTTAAACCGTATCTGTATATTAAAACATTTTAGTAAAACAATTTTGTTTAAAGCGAAACTGTCGTCTGCAAACTTCGTGTGAAATCATACAAAATGTGTTAACATTTAAGAACAATTTTAAGGATTTGTAGTTGTGGAAAAGAAGCAATTTAATTTAGTTGAACTTATTTATTTTTAATAGAGTGTTTCAAGATTTCAAAAGGAAATTTTAAAGATTCACCCAGAAATTAATATAAAAAATTACACAGAAATTATCATCAACTTGTATTTATCTACACTCATATCGTAAAGTTATTATTAATAAATCAAAACTAGTGTCATAATGACAGACTTTAAGCACGGGCAATTCTAATGAAATTAAAATGTTTTATTATAAATTTATAATTTTAGCACACCTTCCTTATGTTTATATATTTGTGTTTTTTGTAATATCTTCGCTACTTCTTCTAATACTCCTAGTAATTGTTCTAACTGAGACATTTTTTGTAAACAACAAAAAAACGTGATATTCTTCAAAATAACGTGATGTTACGATGCGTAGATTCCTTTTGTAATAATATTGTAAATAACTTGCACAAAAAACCCTCAAACACTGCTAATGACGGTCCGGGCTCGCTTCTTATCTAAGGAATGCAATGTCTTTTGTTCTCGACGCTCAGTACGGTGCACTGTAATCCGGCTCGATTTCGACCATGTTTTGATGGTGGTAAGGTTGAAAATTGTTTGTATGGATTTTTGTGGGAACGAAATGCGTGCTTTGTTGACGACACCTTTATTGCGACTAAAAAAATGGACATTGGTTTGCGTCTCTATACGTCATGCATTCAACAGACAATATGGATTTGTGTGAATACACTCACACAAATACATGTTGTTTCTAATTGGGCGAAACCAGGAAGGGGTATGGTTTGTCACTAGATGCGCTGCCACAGAAATATTTTCTTAAGTGAGCATGCTTAAAGTTTGTCGATTGTACATCTTTCTGCAGCATGAGTTTGGCTGAAGCTAATGTCTTATAATACTGATCTTCAAAACGTTCTCGGTTGTCCAACTGTTTTGGAAGATCGAGCTCGTCTGCATTTTCCTCAATTAAACCTTGTAACTCGGTATAACTATGTAACAAACTCGAACTGTTATCAATGCGTAACTGTAACTCTAATAATTGTTGTTCACTTAACGGGCATGTACATTTTTTAACATAATTTTCCAAGACAGTTAGTTTGACCACTGCTCGTTTCTTAACAAGTTCCGACATCTTAGCTTCACTCATTTTAAGGGATTATAAGAACAAGAGTACTCACTGTAATCCTTCCTGTACGATGTGGAATCGCACGCGCCACGAGCCGCCCGCGCAGACCAGCGAGAAAACCTCTCAAGCCGACGGGATATTACACCGGCTGACTGGGCACCGCTGCTCAACAACTAGGAGGAATACAGCACGAATATTAGCACAGACCGAGAAATAGGATGGGGGAATGGATGGGACACTCAGACCTGCCACTTCTCGAATCCACTCGACGTCTTGAAAACCTCGTTAGCACGTGTTCGTGCAATGGCGGGTGAACTTTCTTCTTTCGTATATTAATGCGACGAATTCTTGAATTCCACCCAGATACAAACTCCTTTTCTTAGTTCTTCTTAATTTGGCTCGGAAGGACCATTATGTTAGGGCTTCGTACAGGATTTTAAATAAAAAACGACGAGACGTATCAGTTCTTCAACCTGTATTTTTTCGTACAGAGAAAATTACTTAGTTGCTATATTTTTACACATCGCGACCGGGGCGCGCGCGTCGCTCGTTGTTGGTTGTCGCGCCGATCGTCGAGATGGCGCCACCGTTGCGTATCGAACCTATTAACATATTGGTGCGCTTCTGCGCTAGTTGCACATTGTGTTGCTAGATGGCGTTGTGGGTAGCCAACAGATATCTATATATATAAAAGAAAGTCGTGTTAGTTACTTCATTTATAACTCAAGAACGGCTGAACCGATTTAGCTGAAAATTGGCAGGGAGGTAGTTTAGAGCCAGGAGAAGGACATAGGATACTTTTTATCCCGGTATTAGGTAGGGTAGCGTAGGTAGGGTAGGTAGGATAGTGTAGAGTAGGGTAGTGTAGTGTAGGAGGTAGGGTAGCGTAGGTAGGGTAGGTAGGTAGGGTAGTATAGTGTAGGGTAGGGTAGGTAGGATAGTGTAGGGTAGGTAGGGTAGGGCAGCGTAGGTGGAGTAGGTAGGTAGGGTAGGATAGTGTAGGGTAGGGTAGGATAGTGTAGGGTAGTGTAGGGTAGGTAGGGTAGCGTAGGTAGGGTAGGTAGGATAGTGTAGAGTAGGGTAGTGTAGTGTAGGAGGTAGGGTAGCGTAGGTAGGGTAGGTAGGTAGGGTAGTATAGTGTAGGGTAGGGTAGGTAGGATAGTGTAGGGTAGGTAGGGTAGGGCAGCGTAGGTGGAGTAGGTAGGTAGGGTAGGATAGTGTAGGGTAGGGTAGGATAGTGTAGGGTAGTGTAGGGTAGGTAGGGTAGCGTAGGTAGGGTAGGTAGGGTATAGATTTTGTATGAATGACTTTTGGATGGATAGGACAACGTCTGTCGGGACAGCTAGTATATTATAGGAGTAACATTGCTAAGACTTATATTTTTGCGCATTGAAATAAAACCTTATGTGGATTTCAAGTTTACATCACGCCATGAGTTTTAGCTGGTTGGGTTTATGTACGTCATTTAATTTTGGTCGTGAATGCCCTAATTACCTACCTAATTATAGTTGCAATTATTTTTTCGCCCCCTTTTACATGTATGTAGACTGCTAATTATATTTTTGGTATGTATCACTACACCATTAGCATTGCACACAATACACCTTCTTTTCGATTGAAATGGATATCGTAATAGTCTCCGAGTAAAATCGCAGTTTCACATCCGGACAGATAAACATGATGAAAT
The DNA here is from genome assembly GCA_949987655.1 of Polymixis flavicincta. Lineage (NCBI taxonomy): Eukaryota > Metazoa > Arthropoda > Insecta > Lepidoptera > Noctuidae > Polymixis > Polymixis flavicincta. The sequence goes on along the minus strand of OX465171.1, from coordinate 38,339,634 downwards.
TATGAGGGTTCCGTAGCCAAACGGCAAAATGGGAACCCTAAAAATTGTGTATTTGGTCGGTTTTGACGACTGTCGGAAAGCCTGGAAAAGATATTAAAGATAAATTTTTCATTGGGCATCAACAATTGCATCAGAACAGCCGACACTCTGTCGCACAGCCGGCAGGAGCACTTGGAGCCGGCCCTCAGATGGGCAGGCGGTCACATACCCACACTCACAGTGCTGCTTGTTGCAGTTGGCATGGCGGTGGCGGCGCCGAACCTGGGCGCCTTCATGGGGCTGCTGGGCGCGCTATGTCTCTCGATGGTGGCCATCTTGTTTCCAGCCGTAATGGACATATGCGTCTACTATCCAAATAGATACGGAAAATTCAGCTATAAGTTGATAGTGGATATCTTTATAATTATCTTCGGCTTTGTCTGTTGTTGCTCTGGAGTTTATACCAGCTTACTAGAAATGTACGAAACACATGATTAAAAACTTTAATTACCAGTTAGAAGTTTTTTAAAGATCTTAACGTATTGGATTAATATGTATGCGTTTGTTTTGTGTATGAATAAAGCAATTTAAGACCAAAATGAATCATATTTTTCTTCGTTTATCTAATCGTACAATAATATTTAAGGTGGCGTAGTATGCCAGAAAAAAAATCAAGATTCACCCGCGCCTCATTGCCTGCCCCTCTCTTCATACACGACGAAAACAAAACACAATCCCTTCCCGCCAACAGAAACTTTTCGCCCGGTATTTAAACCAAGAATTAAAACAATTTTCACCCCTGCTACACTTAGGTAATAGGTAAAACGGGCTGTTGTCCGCAACTCCACGTCAAAGCGCGTATTTTGCGTACGGGTGGGAGAATCGGTCATACGATCCACCCCAGCTCCTCGAAAAAGGCCAGCAACGCCTTGGTGTTGCTGACAATCTCACTTAGGGTACCTGGGTTACCGAAGTATTTTGCCCTAAAATTAGCAACCACCGGGCAGTTTAACAGCACATGAGCCGCTGTCTCGTCGTCCTCCATGCAGGCCCTGCACAGCGGACTGTCTGTTACTCCTATGACAAAGAGATGTTTATTAAATGACCCATGGCCAGTTACGGCTGCTGTAACTGTACGCAGCTGTGGTTTTGTTAAACGGAGAACCTGTTTCGTGAGGCGGACATCGAACGCAGGAAGTGCTTCCTTAGCCTGCCTGCACTCACTTAGGTCCATCCATATTTTGTGATGATGATCCCTGGTTCGTTTCCTTACCAGAGTGCGTAGATACCCGAAGGGAAGTGGCGCAATGGGTTCTGGTCCCACTGGTGTCATGCTCGACCCCCTCCTGGCAAGTTCATCGGCTGCATCGTTGCCTAGCGAACCGCTGTGTCCTTTGATCCACTGAATGGTAATATTGTTGAGGCTACCTACCTCGTTGAGGCGCTGGTGGCACTCGTATATCAGCCCAGAGTCAACCGTGGGACTGTTCAGCGCTTGCAGAACAGCCATGCAAAAATTCGTCTCTCTGGCTCCCACCCTCCATGGAGCCCGCACCTGGGAACGTCTCACTATAAAAAGATCGAACGTTAGGACTACCAGAGAGATATAGGGGCGCGAGGCTGGTTTACAGTGCGACATCGGGTGTTCGATCAGGTTGGCCCCCAACGAGCTGATCAACCTTCACTTACACCATCAGCATGACCTTTACCTACCGCTTTGGTCGTCCAAGGACAACCTCAGCAGACCTCACGCACCTCGCCTGTGACCCTCTGACGGGACACCGTGACCATTTCCCTACCCCTGGCTATTAGGTAGGGCCACCGTTTCGCTTTAAATCCAGACCAAAGGGGGCGTGTTGCCTCACGGGCACATTACAACCAGAGCCGATCGGCTCAACCCCCCAGGACTCCTTCATCCCCGCTCACGGCGCTCAACTACGCAGGTCCTAGCGCAGGTGACTAATTGCTCCTACTCGCCATCAGCTGATTTTAGTGATTGACGAGCCCGTTACCACCCAGTCACGGCAGGGTCGCGGTTAGGAGCGGAAGTTGGAGTGGAAGGAGTACGGGTGTAGGTAGGGTGGAGTGGGGAGGGATTGAGAGAATTGGGGCAGGAGGGCTAAAATGCGGGATAGCACTGGCGCCTGGTGGTTTTTGTTACATCTATTTCTTAAGGAATTAGACCAAAAACGGGGTGGCAACCTCGGGAAGTTACATCCACCAGACTTGCCTTGAGGATCTACACGACTGCGGCGCTCTCTCTCAAGACCCCGCCACCCTGCTGCCTCTGAAGGAGGCGGCAGGGTAGGCCTGCATCTATACTACCAAGCAAAGCAAAGCAAAGCATGTCGTTGTGCAATCGCGAAAGCATAAATCCAGACCCCCCCCCCTCCCCCCCGCTACACTTCCCCTCCGCTACACACCCCTCTTATGAAAATCGACGAAAACAAAACACAATCCCTTCTGTCCGTGTTCCTCGGCTTATATATAACTGATATTTTATCCTTCTGTCGTATGTATTATGCAAAATAATCAGATGAAATGACTATGATCAATGAAAGTACTGACCGCTGTGTACAATGTTGTTTTTGTCGCTCATTATTGCGTCTCTAAGAAGTTATTTCAGTATTTTAGGGCCGTTTGTACTACAAATATATTTAGTGCTTAACGACTTTTTAACATCGTCCTGTTTTTCTCAATCGTGAGCGCTAATGGCTGCAACATAATTTCTGAAACTATCGTAGCTATTAACGACACAAAAAATTTGTAACCCTGTTTTAGTTCCAACAAATTTTTGATTTGACTTGAGTTGAGAGAGACAGAACTTTGGTATGGTTCAAAACTTGAGACAGCTTATTGATTTGTCTAAGCAAACTTTATTCCAATACAGAAGACAGACGAGACACACTTGGTCAAGAGTAAATCGCATTCAACGAATTGTTACACTTATTCACTCTAAAAGAAAAAATATTTCAAAGAAATTCTTCATTCGATGTAATCATCTGTTTCCTTTGCATATACTATGCACTAATCTCGAATTCAAAATCTTAGCTTACTACCATGTTTTGGAATTATAAACTCAAAAATGACGTGACAAAGTTGAAATTCAAGTATAGTGGGCCATTCTTCACTAATTGGAAAATCTCTGTCCGGGGCAAATTTTACGTTTAAGATGTTTATATTACTGAGTTCTATATACTAAAACGATAGGGTACTAGTTATTCTTAGTACGCTATAGCTTATTTAGTAATATAATATTGTAATATTATAATAAATGCACTTTAACCACCTCAACACACAATCCCCTGTAGTGTCCCATTTCCAGAATTAGATGTTTCGTGACAAAAAATATATTTTCTTTATTGTTATTTCCAAAGTATAAAATATTCAAGTAATACTAGAATACAGTAAGTATCTTTGTAAAAAACAGTTTTTAATTCTGTATGATAAATGTTGTCCTCAATATTTTCGATCAGTGTTACAATTTGAAAAATGCTCTGAAATCTTATTATACATTGGCGCGAACATTAAGACCTTGGAACGGAACGCAACCGCTGTGCAGTTCTTTCGGTTGCTAACGAAGCGCACCGTCGCCATTTTGTTTAGTGTCACCATTGCGTTCCAAAGTGAAACCACGTGTCCTGGCTGCACGTTGAAACAGTCCACTGGTAAGCATTTATTTGATTGTTTTAAATGACTAATTGCAAGTATATTATTACGTCTGCTTCTTAAACTTGTTATACTTAAAAGCATTCAATGATACTACACTTTCTACGTGAAATAGACAGTTCCCTGGCAAACAGTCCCCTGCCATCTCATGACCCAGGGGACTGTTTTATATCACAGGGGACTGTTTCTTTCAGGTTTCGTCACATTTAACTTGCCAAACATACATAATAAAGGCAGTGTTTACAATAACATTGGAAATATTACCTTTTTACCCGTTTACGTTAAAAAGAGGGTTGTTTTTCGAGTATAGGTTTGTGTGCAGAGTTTATTTTAAAATGGTTTTACTCTATGCATGTCTGTAATTTTTTTGCACGTTCTCCAGCCTAAACAGCCTCATAGATTTTAACATATGATCGTTGGGTATATCTCAGTTGTAAGAGTGAAATTGGATATAATTTGTATATGTATGTATGTAAGCACTTTATTGTACACAAAACAGGTTAAAACATAAAAATGATGTACAAAGATTAAGGTACAAAAGCGTAATTCATAGTCGGGTTTTTATTGCTTATTAATTTAATTTGCTTATTATAGGTAATGTTCCAAAATGCCACCCAATACTAGAGAAGAAATATTAGAACAAAAACGTACAGCTGAACGTTTGATATATCAACGACTTCAAAATGACCCGCAAAAGAGAGAAGAAATGAAAGAAAAAGAGAGACGGAAATACCAAAAGAAAAAGGCACTAGAAAATTAGTCAAGGATATGAGTTGTCGTGAGCATAAGGCTGTAAAACAAATCTAGAGAGAGCATTGTACTACTTATTGCGAAAAGAAAAAAGCCATGAAAGAAGTCACAAATATCTTTATTAGGGAAAATACGCCTGATTCAGTGTGTCCTGCCTCAGTCTCTCCGGCGCCTAGATTTTCAGAAAATCCATTAGTAGAAGCAAGAAGAAAACAAGCTAAAAGGAAGCGTGAACAGATGATGAAAGAAAAAGATCTCAATATTCAAGAATATAAACAGAAACTAGAAAAGTATAGAAAGAGATAACACAGGTTACAAACTAATATGAATAAAAATGACACCTGTGATACACCTGCCACTCCCAAAGAAGTTGTTAAAAAGGCGCTTTTTGGAGAAGTGTTGAATGAACAATTGAAAGAAAACTACGCCAGTTTACAAACGGTTAAAGAAATTCTGGAAAAATTGTGTCTGGTAAAATAATAAAGAAATATAAACTATGGAGGAACAAAGACAGTGCTGTATCGTATAAGAGAATCCAGAAGTCGGAACGACAGTCAACTTTATTGCCCACAACACGAACTCGTCTAGATAGCATTTCATCCAAAGTTACAAGGACAGTGCAAGAATTTTACGAAAATGATGATAACAGTCAAATTGGTGCAGGAAAACGCGAATGTTTAACAAGAAAAGGGGTCAAAAACAAAAAGAAACTTGTCGGATTCGATATCCAATTTATATAAGAAATTTAAAAGTAGTAACCCTGGTTTGGTCAGTTACCAGACATTCTGTCGTTTACGCCCTTTCTGGGTGGTTATGCCAAAGATAAACGAAAGAGACACATATCTTTGCATAAAACACGCAAATATTGATTTGAAATTGTCGGCATTGCACGGTCAAAAAATTTTACGTTACGACAATCACAACAAATTATTAGAAGACACTTCAATCGTTATGATGAGCAATGTTTATCTCGGGAATGCGAGCGCTGTATCAACAAGAATCCTGATTACAGGGAGTTTGATGATTGCAAGCCTTTACAGTTTAAAAAATGGGTAGCTGAAAGACAAGATTACGAGGATCCTAAGTTGAAGAAAGTTATGACTGTAACAAAATATATCAAAAACACTTTTACGGCTCATCCGCGTGAACTGATACATGATCTTGAAGACGATTTTGATGCATATTTTTGCCACGAAAGAAATATATTCCATCAGTACAAAGCTGTCAAAAAACTTGAAAGAAAATCTTAGTGACTCCGAAGTATTATTACATATGAACTTTTCCGAAAATTACTGTACCAAGTACAGTGAAGAGATTCAAGCATATCATTTTGGTGGATCTAGACTTCAGCTAAGTCTTCACACTGTTGTAGTTTACACTAAAGCCTCTACAAAATCCTATTGTACCGTTTCCCAAAACACCACATACTCACCAGCTGCAATATGGGAACATTTAAAGCCAATATTTAAATGTTTATCATTGCAGGTAACCTGCGTTCATTTCGTAAGCGATGGACCTGTTACACAATACCGGAATAAGACTATGTTCTATATTTTGACCTCCAGGCTTCATGAAGAGGTCCCAAGTGTAGACAAGTTTACCTGAAACTTTTCGAAGAGTGGTCACGGCAAGAGCGCTGCGGATGGCATTGATGCTACCTGTAAAAGAACTGCAAATGCTGTCGTTGCTGCTGGAGTTGACATTGATAATTTGGAATCTTTTATAGACGCTATAGAACAAAGATGCCCTGGAATCACAATTTTTATGATTGAGGACGAGGCAATTTCAGAATATGACAAACGATATTAAAAAAGACGCCGCTAATTTAAAAAGTTTCAGTGGTACCCTTAAAACACATCAAGTTAAAGGTAAAACATCACGATGTCATTTGGGATTACCGCAAGGTGCTGCCAAGATTATAAGCCCCGTTCTAATAGGCATATTTAATCAATGTTTAGACAGCGGTACGATTCCTGACTTAATGAAACATAGTAAAGTAGTACCAATTTTCAAATAGGGTAGTAAGAGTGATCCCTCTAATTATAGACCTATATCTGTGCTTCCAGCATTGAGCAAAATTTATGAAAAAATCATGCTAGACCAGATGTTGTCACACTTTAACTTGAATGGAATTTTACATAGTCGACAGTTTGGTTTCACGAATGGTCGGTCGACGACTGACGCAGGAGTAAAACTCATCAGTCACATTTTGGAATCCTGGGAGAATTCCCAGAACGCGATTGGCATTTTCTGTGACCTCTCAAAAGCGTTTGACTGCGTTGACCACAATACATTGATCTGTAAATTACACCACTATGGAATTCGTGGACAGGCTGCTGATCTTGTACTTTCCTATTTATCAAACAGGCAGCAAAAAGTAAACGTTAATGGGGCGACGTCCTCGGGGTCTCTAGTTAAGATGGGTGTGCCTCAAGGTTCAATTCTTGGCCCTTTTTTATTTCTAGTTTATATTAATGACCTTCCTTACCTGATGGCTAACTTCTCGGATATAATTTTATTCGCTGATGATACTTCTCTTATTTTTAGAATAGATAGAAAAGATACAGATGTCTTACATGTCAATGATAGTCTGGCTGTTCTTTCGAAATGGTTTGCCGCTAATAATCTTTTACTCAATGCGAACAAAACTAAATGTCTTAAGTTCTCGTTACCAAATGGTCTAAACTTAAAACTTGATGGCAAGAAACTAGATGCTATTTCGGAAACTGTATTTTTGGGAATTACTTTAGATTCAAAATTGCAATGGGGTGCTCACATTAGAGCTCTTTCAAGTAGATTAAGCTCAGCTGCTTACGCAGTAAGAAAGATAAGGCAGTTGACGGATGTAGCCACAGCTAGGTTAGTTTACTTTGCTTATTTTCACAGTATTATGTCTTATGGCGTTCTGTTGTGGGGATCGGCAGCTGACGTAGATTCAATTTTCATTTTACAAAAGAGGGCAATCCTTGACATGTAAAACATCTGTATCTTTTCTATCTATTCTAAAAATAAGAAAAGTGTCATCAGCGAATAAAATTATATCCTTAAAAATTATATTGTTAATGCCAATCATTTTTAAAAGAGTAACCGTGGAGTTTCTTGCCGGCTCTTCTCCAAAGGAAACAACATTTTGAAACCGTGCACCTAACTTCTGACGTTTCCTATGTACCCATGCAGGTTTATATGAAATAAAAATATTTTGCTTTTGATTGATTGATTGATATAATGAAAAGCTTGAGCTGCTCTTGTGATGAAGAATGTCAGCATTTAAACCTATGGGGTCATAAAGTACAAAGACATGCCAAAACTTCGCATCGAGGACGTTTACACAGACTCTGAATCTGAGGAAGAAACTCTACTAATATGTAATCTACCGGATAGTAACGCACCAAACACCAATATTTCACAATCGTGTGAAAAGTTCAATACTGATTTTGACAATATTACCGGGCCTAGTTCAATCAGCCACTACAAAATTGGTGATTACATTTTAGTTAAGTCTCCCCTCAGAAAATAAGAATATCGTTATGCGGCTGTTATAAATCAAGTAGACGATGAGGAAGGTGAATTAACAGTCACTTTTATGAAAATTTGTGACGATAAGGGCCACAAGTTCAGAATTGACGAAAATGATATCTCTGATATTACTTTTCATCAAATATTGGACAAATTACCAAAACCAGATCTATTCCTAACGGGGACAGGTGTACTGGTGGTCTCCGCAGTTGACAGCTCTACGCGAGGCGTGTGTTGCTGCGCGACACCTTTACTCCAGGCACCGCAGGCTCGGTATCCGCCCTCCGGATACGGAAGCCATTCAGGCGGAGCTGTACGAGGGGTATAGAGTGGCGAAGACCGCCCTCCGAGCAGAGATCCTGCGGGCCAGAGTAGTGGCCCGCGAGGACTCGCTGGAGACTCTGAACAGAGACCCGTGGGGACGCCCCTACAAAACGGTGCGGGACAAAATCCGCCCGTGGGCTCCCCCGCTGACGCAGAGTCTCCGGCCCCAGCTCGTGCAGGACGTGGTGAGCGCTCTGTTCCCCTCGCGAGGGGAGCACGCTCCCCGCCCATGGCTCCGCCTCCTGCGGTGCCCGATGCGGACCACACCGACGACGACGACGACTCTCCAGAGGTGACCGAGGTAGACCTGAGAGTGGCGGTACGTAGGCTGAATGCCAAGGATACCGCCCCAGGACCCGACGGCTTGCCCGGAAAAGCCTGGGTCCTGGCCTTGAAGGATCTCGGGCCTCGACTAAGAGGGCTCCTAAGCGCATGCTTGGAGGAGGGCCAGTTTCAACTTCGCTGGAAGACGGGGAAACTGGTCCTCATTAAGAAGCCGGGGCGCCCAGCGGAATCTCCGTCCGCTTACCGGCCCATAGTGCTGCTCGACGAGGTGGGTAAGCTCTTTGAAAGAGTAATTGCAGACTGCCTCGTCGGGCGGCTGGTGCGGGTGGGGCTGGATTTGGCGGAGAGCCAGTTCGGTTTCCGCAGGGGGCGCTCCACGGTGGATGCCATCATGCGCGTGCGAGCCCTCACGACGGGGGATGCTGTGGCTCGGGGTGGGGTCGTCTTGGCGGTGTCTCTGGACATCGCCAATGCCTTCAACACCCTGCCCTGGAGTTGCATCAGGGAAGCACTCTGGTATTACCGGATGCCGACCTACCTTTGTCGTGTGGTCGAGGCCTATTTGACGGACAGGGCCATCATCTACCCCGGTCACCTTGGAGAGTGGAACCGGCGAGAGATGTCATGCGGTGTCCCACAGGGATCGGTCCTGGGGCCGCATTTGTGGGACTTCGGATACGACTGGGTGCTGCGCGCCGACCTCCCTGACGGCGTCAGTGTAGTTTGTTACGCTGACGACACGTTGGTCCTGGCGCAAGGGAGGTCGTACCCGGCGGCGGCCGACTTAGGGACACAAGCGGTTGCGACAATCGTCGATAGGAGCCGGCAACTGGGACTCGAGGTGGCCTTGCACAAGTCCGAGGCCATGTGGTTTGATGGTCCTCGGAATGCACCACCGACGGGTTCCCAGATAACGGTGGGAGGGGTTCACATCAGCGTCGAGTCGACAATGAAGTACTTGGGACTTGTCCTCGACAGCCGGTGGAACTTCACGGAGCATTTCCACCGTTTGGCTGCTAGACTGAAGCGGACCGGGGCTGCGTTGAAGCGGCTCTTGCCCAATCTAGGGGGGTCAAACGCCGCCTGCCGGAGGCTCTACGCGGGGATCGTGCGGTCCATGGCCCTATTCGGGGCGCCGGTGTGAGCGCCTACATTGAGGCGCCAACCAGCTCGCCGTTTGAGGGCGTCCCATAGGGTCATGGCCATCCGGATGATCCGGGGGTATCGCACGATCTCCGGCGAGGCGGCGGGCCTCCTTGCCGGATTACCGCCATGGGATCTGGAGGCAAAGGTCCTCGCGCAAATTTGGGAGTGGCGCGAGGAGGCCAAACGCCGGGGCGTAACTCCGCTGCCGCGGGAAATCGCGGCACAGCGGACAGAGCTCCGGCGGGATCTCATGGCGACATGGAGTGTGCGATTGTCGCAACCCAGTGCTGTGCACGCCACGAGTGCGGCGGTAAGTCCCCTCTTTCAGGAGTGGTTCGAGAGGCTGCATGGCGTCCTCACCTTCCACCTGACGCAGGTCCTCACCGGACACGGTATCCACTGCGAAGATCGCCCTGAGGACACGGTGGAGCACACGGTGGCGGTCTGCCCGGCTTGGGTGGAACTCCGCCGTGTCCTCGTGCAGGCGATCGGCGGCGGCGATTTCTCGCGTCCGGCCCTGGTCCAGGCCATGATACGGAGCGAGAGGGCATCGGTAGAAGAGGGAGGCGGCGCACGTGAGGGAGAGGCAGCATATGCGTCCTCGCGACCCTAGCCACCGCAGGATACGATGAGGCCCTGGGCGTCGGGAATCCCAGGCCGATTCCCGGCCACCGTAGGCGTTAGCTTGCGGACGGCGAGTAATGAAAGAAGAAAGAAAGAAAGAAAAATTATTTATTGGACTTGCACAGGAAACTTACAAACTTGCTACAGTATAATACGATAATTAAACACATAAAAGAGAAAAAACTAAAACACTACTATGCTACACTAGTATTAAAATTATCATAAGATGTATACAAAAAAAAAGTAAAAAAAAAAGTCCTTTACGAAACCAAAAGGCCACTATCTCAGCATGATGCTGCGACATTTAAAAGTGTCGCAGCGTTGGTATTCTGATAGGGCCCGCTGTGATGTCACGGACAGATATACAACAAAAAGGAAATAGATATAAATAAAATAAAATGTGTCTAGTAACTGAAAAATAAAATAAATATGTAACAACATAAATAGTAAAAACATTTTAATCCGCGTGTGTGCACCCTACGTAACATCTATTACTTATCTATGCCATTAGTGACTATTACACTATGGCACCGCTTTGACAAGTAAGGAGACGCAGGCGCCGACGTTTTGTGGCAATTAAAAATATCAAAAATCATATATAAATTTTAAAGTGTTACGGCTATATTGTAATTCAGAAAATGTATGGCAATTGGAGAAATGAAGATAAAATAAGGTTTTGAGAGGAATAAGAATTCCGATTTCAAGAAAGACAAAAAACGATGAAAATAAAACAAAAACAAAGTGCAAAACTGATGCTGTTGGGCCAGTACAATCGCTGCCAAACGGTCGCCACTAATGCCAGCTGCGTGCAGAACAAGGGTAAGTTCAAAGGGTATCTTTTTGAAGTTTCAGTAAGTGCTGTTTAAATTTAGTTCTGAATATGCCAACTGTCTTTATAGCACGAAAAGGAGGTGGCAAGTCGTTCCAGCAACGAGAGGCAGCGAATTTGAAACAGCCACGGAATGCAGCAGTTCTGTGCGATGAGGCCAACAAAAGGTACGAAGATGCTCTAGTTTTAATCTTGTTAATATCGCGCGACCAGGACAATTTTTTGTATAAATAGTCTGGTTTCTTTGTGAGAATAGTGCCAAAGAGTAGGGTAGCCAGATGTAGCTTTCTGCGTGCTGACATTCTCATCAAATTACCCTTATTTGAAAATGGAGTGATGTGGGATCGGGGTAGGACATTGTAGCAGAATCTTGCACAGGCTTTCTGCACCCGCTGGATCAGTTTTTCGCTTTACCGAGAATGCACGCCCCATACACAGTGTCAGCGTAGTTTAGCTTGGATAGAACAAGTGACTCACACAGCATGACACGCATATCCACACTTATGTAGGGACGGATACGATATAAGAGCTTAAGTCGGTAGAATCAAATGCGTACAGCTTCCAAGATGTGAGTTTCGAAGTGCAGCTGCCCATCAAATACTAGCCTTAGATTACGAGCCTCCAGAACCCTTTCCACATCACAACCATCAATCCTTAGGCCCAGGTTACAAGCCAGCATTTTGTTCAGGATATCCCTGGATCCCATCACAATGAAGTTGGACTTACTTGGGTTCAGGACCAAGGAGTTTCTTCTGGACCAAGCAGAGATCCTCTCCAAATCCTCATAATTTTTTTGTATAGTTTCAGCAGTATTCTGGGAGCGGAAGGAGATGTACAACTGCAGATCATCAGCGTACAGGTAGAACTTAGAATTGATCAAACAGATGATACAGCACTGTAAAGAATGAAGAGAAGCGGGCCCAGGATTGATCCCTGCGGTACGCCCCTAACAACGCGCCTCGGACCAGAGGATATGGTATCTCCGTTACTGTCACATGTCACCTGGACGAATTGTGATCGATCACTGAGGTAACTCCCAAACCATTTGACCGTTTCTACATCACATCCATAGAACGCCAGCTTGGAGAGAAGAAGCGAAGTATGAATAGAGTCAAAGGCGCGTGAGAAATCAAGTAAGACAAGAAAGGATCCCATGCCCTTGTCTCTAGCTTCGAGAATATTACCAACTACATCCAGGAGCGCTGTAGCTGGCTATGTCCCCTGCGAAATCCGGACTGAGCCAGAGGCAGAATACTGTGGTGCTCAAGATATGCCCTAAGCTGGTCCGAGACAACTCTTTCTAAAATCTTGGAAAGACATGGCAGCAGGCTTATTGGACGGAGATCTTTCACGCTGGCGGGGTTAGGTACTTTTGGGATTGGTCTAACTATTGCCATTTTCCACAGATCAGGGAAAGAAGAGGTGACTATCGACTTGTTGATGATAGCTGTGATAACTCAAAATCAAAATCAAAATCAAAAGTCATTTATTCAAACTAGGCTGGTGTCAGCACTTTTTGAACGTCAAAAATTACAAAAGACAGTCCCCCAAAAACGCCCACCCTTCGACACTTCCTAGTGCTTTAGCTGGGAAGAAGAAGTGGCGCAACAAACTCCCCAGCAGCACAGCTGTCTGTTATGTTAGAAGAACTTGATTTTATACAATGGTAGGTTACGGAATATCGAAATTGAAATTAGTTTTAGATATAATAGATCCATTATCGGGTTCGCTAGCTAGCTAAATCTTGCAATTTAACTCATTATTAAAAATAAAAAACAATGAGTAGATTATGTCAACACTAAGTAAATTGAAATGAATTTATACCGGATGACATTTTTTAGCGTCTGGACAACAATATGACGTGTCGTGTAAGTAGAATAGAACTCATATACGCTGACCTTTCCCTAGTACCATTGATTTAATAAAAGTTCGGAATATCCTTAAAATACATGAAAAAGAATACATCCTACGACACGCGCGTAAAACTAATAATAGCCAAAATAGTAATAGTAAACGAGCGTCAGCTGCGATCACCCATGAATGAAGAATGATGAAGTGTATATCTTTGTGTATTTTTTAATATTTTTTATTAAAAATGTGTAAAACAATTGCCTGTTTTACACATTTTTAATAAAAAATACACTTTAAAGTTAAGAAAGTGGTGAAACTAGAAGAAAGCAAAAAAAAAAATTTAAATATCCAGGGGGCCAGGCCCAAATAAATTAGGGCTGAGTAAGTAGTAGATGACCCCACCTATCTACCATTTTCGTATGTTCAACGTTCTGCCAAACACCCTGTATATAAGATGTTGGCCAAGATGAATTGCGATGCCACGGTGAGTATACCAATATCTTTAAAAAAATCTCTAAGAGAAACTCTAGCACCTAGTTGATAAATTGCTCGAACAGCTCGTTTTTGAAGAACAAAAATATTTTGAATATCTGCGGCTTTGCCCCACAGCAGAATGCCGTAGGACATAATGCTATGAAAATAACTAAAATAGACTAACCGCGCTGTGTCAACGTCAGTGTATTGTCTCACTTTCCTGACGGCGTAGGCGGCCGAACTGAGCCTTTCCGCTAGGCTTGATATATGTGAACCCCACTGAAGTTTGGCATCTACTGTTATGCCTAGGAAAACTGCAGAGTCTACAGTTTCAAGTACCTCATTATCTACGACGATGTTCGGTCCTAGATTCCTAACATTCGGTAAGGCGAACTGCAAGTGTTCGAGGGAGTGTCAACATCAGCATCTCCAGTGAAATAATATGATCAGCGCCCTGTGCATTGGACTTAAGACCACGCAAGATCTTCAGCACCACATCCTGTTGGACGGGCTCAAGCCGAAAATGACTGTTACTGTGTCTATGGTGCTCAAAATATGTTAAGTCAGCAGTTGTGACCTTACCACTGCCAGGCACATCCAGAAAGTGTTGGTTGATAGATTCTGAGTTGTTACAGAAATGTGGTAGACTATGCTCTGGTTTTTTTGAGATGGCTGTTGTTGATTTAATATGTGTTCATAACTTCTTTGGTTGTTTAATGTTATTATTGATGTATGTTTTAAAATATGCACACTTCTCACTGTCAAAAGCGGCTCTAACGAGTTATTTAAATTCTTTGTAGGATTTAATGGGATGTTCGGATTTAGTTGTTTTTGACTTCAAATGGAATTTGTCACGCAACCGTATCATTTCTTTGACAGTGTCGGTTATCCAGGGATAAGATTTTTCTTTAATTAAGGTTTTTTTAAGGGGTGCATGCAAATCAAATAGTGTCAAAATGTATTGATTAAACAATGCAACCATGGAGTTCACATCTTCCAAACTTATAATATGTTCCCAGTCCATCTTATTTAAGTCTTCATTAAAAATATCTGGAAGGATGTCTTTAAGTGGCCTATAGGTAGTCCAGTATGGAGCAGGCTTCTCTAGTTTAAAATTAAGTTCGACACAAATAATTGCGTAGTGCCCGAGTTCCGGTATGTATGATACTGAGACCCCACACACACGGGCGTCAGTGCACACTATATCAATTAGAGTTTCACTATGGTCTGTGAAATGGGTTGGCTCAGTAATGTAGAGGTTGTTCGCCTCACGAGCGACCTGGCAGCCAATATTTCTATGTTCGAATGCTATGTCTATGTCTATGTTCGAATAATCGAGAAGTTTTTATCTTTAGAATGTCAAATTATTTTACTTAGGTTTTTTTTGCGGAAGCTTCATTCGATTGTCAGGCGCGACGTCCGCATGAGCTAATTCCTGATTAAAGGTGGAGTCCCACCGTTAAAAGACCACCAAGTGCTTTAACTTTATATACTATAACTACCGGTACCTTGGGAGCTCAGCAGAGCTCCCACAATTGGTGGAGTGCACCGCGTCTGTAGCCACCCACCGTAAAAGTATTCAAAAACGCTGCGTGCACAAAGCGCGTAATATTGTACGAAAAAAGGCGTGTGCAGAGCCTAAATAGGTTAGTTAGGCTAAATAGGTAGTTAAATATTACTAAATTAGTTTAAAAATTGTGTTTAATTTATGTTAAAACTATTGTTTATCTTAGAATCAAAGTATAAAGTGTTTCACAAAGTGTTTGTGCCGTGTTTTTGTCGTGATTATTCATAATATTCGACACTTCGAAAAATCATCTACCGGCTGTCAACTTTTGAAACTTTGGACTGCGGATTTGAATTCATCAAACCCGGGGAGTATTTTGTTTTATATTATTCATTGTTTTATTAATGTTTACTCAATACAACATCTGAAAACACTGCTCAGGGTTATGAGCAACGTCCAGTACACACAGGCACCGTTTGTCTCCTTTCGCTTGACAATTATTGTGGAAGCAAAATCGAAGACGAACACTTGCCCCAGACAACCAACACTACAAACTTTACTTCACACATATTTATCCCTAATTGTTTGACTTTTGTTTAAGTGAATGGTAATTTGTTAAGTACTAATCTCATGTCCAAATACATTATTACATTACTCTCTCTGTGGAAATTAGCTAGCCCAGTTATTATCCTAAATGATAATAAATGTTTTCCTGTAAATAGTTAAAATAGTGATAAGCCCTAGAATAAATTGAATAGCTTCCTTTTTTCTTATAAGTACCTCCATTTTTATTTTATTTTTTATAATGTATTCTTTAACTTCATCCTTTGTCTGTTATAAATTCAAGAAACAGCAAAAACACAATTCCAATAATATTAAACTAAGGAAAGAACGTGTTTTTCTAGTAAATAAATTGAAAAACTTTGAAATTAAATTAGAAAATAGTAAAAACATATATCAATTTGACACTCAAAGATTACAGTCTGAAATTGAGGTACTTGAAGAGGCAATACATTCACTTTATATTAAATATGTAAGCTCTCAAAAACAAATAAATGAACACATCCTTGCTGCAAATGAGTTAGTGAAAATGTGTAAGGATGACTCAGCTAGAGTGGACCCAAAGACCCTGGGCTCTACTCTGTGTCCTTGTCAAATGGAATCCAACCTTGAGACTCTCCAACCTGAGGCAACGGAGGACCCGTCCCGGTCTGGGGGGGCTCGAGACTGTTTTACCATTCAAGAGACACCACAGGTTGTACAAGGTTCGTCTCTAGTAGCACAGACAGAGACTTGTGGCCTCGCCTGTTCTAGTAAAGTTTGTTATTGTTCTGTTATGTTTTCAGATAGTTTAGGGAGAGGGTTAGGTAAATTATTGAGTAACAACCTGAGTCAATCTGCTGTTAATTATTGTATGCCAGGAAAATCCTACAAAGAGATAATGTCATCAGTAATTGGGAATAAATACATATAATCCAAAGGCTTATTATATAATTATTTCTGTATTAGTGGGTAATAGTACTAATGTAAAAAAAGATGACATCACTGATAGTGTCACTGAACTCATGAAGACTAAGTGCCAGAAAATAATATTATGTGCTTTTCCATACTTTCAGCACTTGTCAAGTAGGCAAAATCATAATATACATATGCTAAATAACCATATGCATTTATTAGCTAATTGCTATAGTGACAAACTTATATTTTTTGACACCAACACTTTTGTTGAGAGACTAAAATCGACTAGGGATACTGCGTATCTGCCTATTAGTTTTAGACGTCAAATAGCACGGCTATTAGCTTTTAATATAAACTCAGACATAAGTAGTATGTCGAAGTCTACTGTAATTAGTACCACAAAAATTAGTATTGATACTAATATTATGGTGGTTAGTGATAATAATTTAAACTAGTCAGTAAGACAACAGAAGGTACCAGTAATAATGTTTTTAAGCTCACCATCAACAAGGTATCTTCTAGCATTCAATTACCTAAATGTAAAAAAGGGGCTAAGCAGAATTCCTTGACATTGTTTCATCAAAATATTCAAGGGTTTTCTTCCAAACAATTAGAAATTGAATTATTTTTAGAAAAAACAATGTTTGATATTATTTGTATAACTGAACACTGGTTGAAAGATTATGAAATGTTAATTAATTATGAGAACTATAGTGTGGGCAGTTGTTTTAACCGACAATCCATGCTTCGTGGAGGTTCGCTAATCTTAATTAAAAAGTGTCTAAAATCGAAGACTCGTACAGACATAGTTAAACTATCAGTGGAACATAGCATTGAACTGTCGTGTGTTGAGCTAGATAAGCTTTGTATAGTGTGCGTTTACAGGCCTCCTAATTATCAAAACTACTCTATATTTGAGTCAGTAATGGAAGATGTTATGGCAAAACTTGCAACTGGTAATAAGTCAGTAATTATTTGTGACAGTGTTTGTGTGTGCGACAGCAAAGATATGAATAATTATAGACCCGTATCGGTTTTGCCAGTTTTCAGCAAGGTGTTTGAAAAAGTTATGTTAAATCAAATGCTCAATCATTTTAATCGTAATAACATCCTACACGATCAACAGTATGGTTTCACAAGAGGACGTTGCACAACTGACGCCGGTGTCACCTTATTAAAACACATCTTTACCGCATGGGAAGAGGCGCAAGATGCAATAGGTATCTTTTGCGACCTATCCAAGGCGTTTGATTGCGTGAATCACGAAACACTTCTCTTGAAACTTGAGCATTACGGACTGGGTGAACTTGCGCTTAGCTTGGTAAAATCGTACTTGAATGATAGACTGCAGCAAGTTCAAATAAACGGTGTGAATTCCTTGGGCTTAAAAGTCAAAATGGGAGTACCGCAAGGTTCAATATTGGGTCCGTTCCTCTTTTTAGTATATATAAATGATTTACCTCATTTACTAAAAAACCAACCACAAATGGTGTTATTTGCTGATGACACATCACTGATTTTTAAAGTTAAGAGACACGCACAGGAGCTTGACGAGGTAAATAACGCTATAGTTAAGGTCCATAATTGGTTTACTGTAAATAATTTGGTATTAAATGGAAAGAAAACTAAATGCATAAGATTCACGTTACCGAATGTCAGAAGTAGTGAATGTCACGTTGTATTGAATAAGGAGATAATAGAATTCGTCGAACAGACGGTTTTCCTGGGGATCACGCTTGACTCAAAGCTACAGTGGGGTCCTCACTTAACATCACTTGCAGGGCGGCTAAGTTCTGCCGCTTACGCTGTTTGGAAGATCCGCCAATTAACAGACGTGGATACCGCGCGACTTGTTTATTTTAGTTACTTTCATAGCATCATGTCTTACGGTATTTTGCTATGGGGACGGGCTGCGGATGTTGAGTCGATCTTTATTCTGCAAAAGAGGGCTGTCAGAGCCATTTACAACCTCCGCAGACGCGAATCTCTAAGGGAACTGTTCAAAACAATTAACATCATGACGGTACCTTCTCAATATATTTATGAGAACATTATGTATGTTCGGAAAAATCTACATCTTTTTAGTAAGATAAGTGACAGGCATAATTTTAACACTAGAAATAGGAACAAATTAGATCAACCACGTTTCAGATTGTCTAAAGTACATACTTCTTTTATGGGGTACTGTGTAAAATGTTATAATAAACTACCAGTCGATATTCTTGAACTAAGTGAAAATAAATTTAAGTCATGCATTAAACGCACACTATGTAGACAAACGTATTATAAGTTAGATGATTATATCTTAGATAAAGATGCCTGGCTTAATGCTGGTCCTGCTCCACAGCCACCTGGGCTTACTAATTAACATTTTAATATTTGGAAGAGATGCTTCCCCTTTTTTTATGTTTTCTGACATTACGAACACTTCTGTTCCTATTATTATTATTTTTCTGACATTGCGAACATTTCTGTTCCTATTTTTATTAATTTTGTGACATTACGAATTTGTTTTTGATTTTACTGAACCAAGTATTACTTATTAAAATTTCAATAGATACTTAATATATATTTTTCTTTCTTTTTGGAAGTCAAATTTTATGAATTTCTCAAATAGGATTGAAACTATAGTTTTGTATAATTAAGAAGCATTTTGTCAAATTTTTGTAAATGTGAGTACCATGCATCCTTATAATATGTTGTTTTGATGTACGTCGACTTGAAAAAACGTGGTAGTTGAGAGTATGTCATGCTCACTTAAATGTCTCACTGATGGTGGCGTGTGTGTTGGATCATTCGGTTCCCTAGAAAATGGTTGAGCTGGATGGTGCTGATCCATGCGTCATGTTCGTGAACGGGCGCCGTCTGTTGAGACTGGTCATCTCTTATCTGCCATGGCTTATTTTGAATCTTAATTTTTTTTATTTATTTTTTTACATTGTTCTCACATATAGAAGCACCAAGAAATGTTCCCAAAATTTTGTAATACCCACGATTTAAAAGAGTGTCCTTGGAGTTTCTTGCCCGTTCTTCTCCATAGAGATCTACGTTTTTGGAATGGGCACCTAGCTTCAACTTCGATTTTTGTTTGACTATTCAAAAGTGCCTGTGAAAGGCTTAATTGAAATAAATGCTTTGAGTTTGAGTTTGAGTTGTTATTTTTATTTATTTTTAATTACCTACCTATTTCTTCCAATTTTACTCTCATAATTATCTTCCCAAGTTCTAAACTTATCTAGCTTCCTCATACACTTAGCTGTTTTTTGTCACATTCCAGGTGCCACTTGGGGTAATTTTTAAACATGATGACCCACGGAGCCACCGTTCGTGACATGAGTGACAAGCTGAAGGCAGCACTGAAGGAGCTGGAGGCATCAAGAAAAGAATGTGATCAGCTGCTACAGGAAAGAGAGGACAGTGAGATTGAAGTCAAGAAGATAATTGACAAAAACACAACTCAAGAGCCAGCTTGTTGAACTTCACACTCAGCACATGCACATACTTGACCAGCATCGCCATCTTCGTCAACTAGTGTCAGACTTCCAACATTGCAGTGACACTCATGACCAGGCACTGAAACGGATATCAGGCCATGAAGCAGAATTATGCAAGGCCAACAACAAGATTTCCACCATCAACTCTCTGAAAGCCAGCGAACAGGTTGCTAACACCAGTAACCTTTTCGACGAGCTGGTTGGTAGTGTATCCGGACTGGAGTATGTGAAGCCCACCGTTGCCATAGACCTGACTGGGGACGATACCTTAACTAGATGTCCAACTCTAACTAGTCATAATAAAATTAAGAAATATATTAAAATTAGTAAGAATATTAAAAAGTATAAGAAACTTTTGAAGACACAAAGTGTTTACAAATTTAACTTAAATCTTAGGAAAGAACGTGTCAACTTACAAAGCCAACTAAATAAATGTAATAATAAGTTGGAAACAAGCAGATTAATGTATAATGTTGACATACAAAACCTTCAAAAGGAATTACTGAGCAGGGAAAATACACTTAAAGAAATATCTTGTAAGTATGAGTCTAGTCAACAAATGTTAAGTGAACGTTTGCAGGAGGCCTGTGAGTTGGTGGACCTGGTTAAATACAATGCAGAGAGGTATGAGTCACTGACAAACAATCTCACCTGTAGTTGTGCTCCCACTCCGCCACCTCTCATGTCTCAGGTTGTTGTTTCTGCCGCTTCACCCATTTTACCTCATACACTAGACAGTGTCTGTCCCACTCAAAGTAATGTTTTGGTATATTCTGATAGATTAGGAACAGGTTTTGGATCATTGTTAAATAACCTCTCTAAACTTACTATAACTAATTGTTGTTACCATAACCTGCATTTTAATGAGCTTGTTCATAAAATAAAACATACAAAATTGAATGAGCAGACAACTGTAGTTCTTTTAATTGGAAACAGTCTGAGCTTAACTAAAAGGGACATAGTTAATGGTATTGACACCCTACTTAAATTAAAATTAGGCAAAATAATATTATGTGCTTTGCCATATTCAAAACATTTGAATTATGAAGAAAATTACTACATTTTTAGTTGAGGGCCATACTTTCTTATCTGTGTATAGACCACCAGCCACAAACTTGTCATCATTTTTGATAATTATGGAAGAAATATTATGTAAACTTTTCAAAGATAATAAATTAGTTTTTGTGTGTGGTGACCTAAATATTGATTTATTAGTTAATTCACCAGAAAAAAGTAAGCTTATCTCTTTGTTTAAATCATTCAATTTAAAATGTATATTTAATGAAGCGACTAGAATAACAGCAACCACAGCTTCATGCATAGACAATGTATTTACTAATTGCAAAATAAAGGACTCATCCTTAATTAGTGGCGTCAGGTCAGACCATACTGGTCAGCTTGTATCGTTTGACTTAGATCAAGAGTTACATCTAGATAAAACCATTGAATTGAGACCTCTGACTAAAAATAAAATGAAATCTTTTAATAATAATGTTCTTAGCAAGCTCTCAACAGCGAGTTTTGATTCACAAGACCCCAATATAAACTATGGCACACTTTTTTCTACAGTATGCAAAGAATTCAATAAAGCATGTCCTGTAAAAAAAGTTACGATAACTACCTACTAAACCAAAATTTAGCGAATGGGCCACTGCTGGCATTAGAAAAAGCAGAGATATCTTATATAATTTGTATCACGAAAAATCATTGACTTCTGATCAGGCCCCTCATAATTATGTAAGAAACTATTCTAAGATATTCAAAAGAGTCTACGCTCACGCTAAATCTAAAGTAATAAGTAACAAAATCAGCATCTCTAAAAATAAAATAAAAGCTGTGTGGCAGGTAATTAACAAAGAAACTGGAAACACAAAACAGCGAGATCAGAATGAGTTAGCTCTAAAAATTGATAATAAAACCATTTCAGATAAGTTACAAGTTGCTGAGACTCTAGAAAATTTATTTACCAACATCCCAATAGAAGTTACGAAATCTCTCCCCTCATCATCTGTATTAGCTGAATCTCTCCTTAAAGAAAACTTCAGCAAGGACATTCCAAGTTTTGAATTCAAACCCATCTCTATTGCCACAATTAAAACAGCATTTAAAAGTCTTAACATAAAAAACACTGAAGACTTATGGGGGATTTCCGTTAAGGTTCTCGAAAATATCATTGACACAATTGCCCCTGTCCTAAAAGGCATATTTAATCAATGCTTAGACAGCGGTACGTTTCCTGACTTAATGAAACACAGTAAAGTAGTACCAATTTTCAAATCGGGTAGTAAGAGTGATCCCTCTAATTATAGACCTATATCTGTGCTTCCAGCATTGAGCAAAATTTATGAAAAAATCATGCTGGACCAGATGTTGTCACACTTTAACTTGAATGGAGTTTTACATAGTCGACAGTTTGGTTTCACGAATGGTCGGTCGACGACTGACGCAGGAGTAAAACTCATCAGTCACATTTTGGAATCCTGGGAGAATTCCCAGAACGCGATTGGCATTTTCTGTGACCTCTCAAAAGCGTTTGACTGCGTTGACCACAATACATTGATCTGTAAATTACACCAATATGGAATTCGTGGACAGGCTGCTGATCTTGTACTTTCCTATTTATCAAACAGGCAGCAAAAAGTAAACGTTAATGGGGCGACGTCCTCGGGGTCTCTAGTTAAGATGGGCGTGCCTCAAGGTTCAATTCTTGGCCCTTTTTTATTTCTAGTTTATATTAATGACCTTCCTTACCTGATGGCTAACTTCTCGGATATAATTTTATTCGCTGATGATACTTCTCTTATTTTTAGAATAGATAGAAAAGATACAGATGTCTTACATGTCAATGATAGTCTGGCTGTTCTTTCGAAATGGTTTGCCGCTAATAATCTTTTACTCAATGCGAACAAAACTAAATGTCTTAAGTTCTCGTTACCAAATGGTCTAAACTTAAAACTTGATGGCAAGAAACTAGATGCTATTTCGGAAACTGTATTTTTGGGAATTACTTTAGATTCAAAATTGCAATGGGGTGCTCACATTAGAGCTCTTTCAAGTAGATTAAGCTCAGCTGCTTACGCAGTAAGAAAGATAAGGCAGTTGACGGATGTAGCCACAGCTAGGTTAGTTTACTTTGCTTATTTTCACAGTATTATGTCTTATGGCGTTCTGTTGTGGGGATCGGCAGCTGACGTAGATTCAATTTTCATTTTACAAAAGAGGGCAATCCTTGACATGTAAAACATCTGTATCTTTTCTATCTATTCTAAAAATAAGAAAAGTGTCATCAGCGAATAAAATTATATCCTTAAAAATTATATTGTTAATGCCAATCATTTTTAAAAGAGTAACCGTGGAGTTTCTTGCCGGCTCTTCTCCAAAGGAAACAACATTTTGAAACCGTGCACCTAACTTCTGACGTTTCCTATGTACCCATTGTAGCGTAAAAAAATAAAAGTGTGAGAGAAACACAAACCGCTACTTAATACGTTTAATTTTGATTTTTTAAAAAAAAGGTACAAACAAGTAATTAAAATATAAAAAAGTTAAATTATCTATTTCTAAAAAAAAATGATTTTTTTTTCTTTTTGGGACCTTAATGCGTCGAGGTGGGTTTGCTTAGTGGAAAAAGAAAAAATATTATTGAAAGTATTATGCAAATATTTTAAATCTGACCTAACAAAAAAATCGATTGCAATCGGTTAAAGTTAGGGGAGTAAGCAATATAAGTAATTTTAATCGCGAAAAACACTAAGAGAATCCAACGCGTGTTGATAGGTCTTAAGTCAGAAAGTTGTTATTTTTTGACATGAGAATTTTTGATAAAAATTATATAAATCGGCTGCACTTTAAAATAGGTCTCTTGCTGTGAAAAACACGGATAATTGCTGGACTGCTGAACACGTCTGTCGGGTGAAATGTAGAAATCAGGGAACCACAGAACTGCGGCGTCCGCCTCTAACTCGAACACGTCTCAATCCTTGTAGATAGTCGTCTCGGCACGTGAGGTGTTTGGATTACGGGCGAGAGTGTCCCGACCTCCGTCGTCGATAACTGACGTCGCTTGGCCGTAGGGTGGAGCCAAAAATCGGCTTGTAACGGGATCAAATTAACCAGAAAATCACAGGGTCACTGTTATACTAAACTTGTGCTAAGATACTTTATATTATTAGGTTTGCACCAACAGTAAAACCTTTACCAAACACATGAAAATTTTCAATATTAAACACAAAAAAAGATAAGCTCGACCATTACGTATCGGGTCCCAAAAAAGCAATGACATCGTCTGAAAGGAAACAACCGACGATTTTTTCCGGATTCCTGGTTCAAATGAGAATAACAGCTATGAAGAAAAATTTTGTTGAAAAGTTTGGATTAGGATTGGAAGAGGTTTTAACCGTAGCGATTTTACGCTACAGTACCCCAATTCCAGTAAAAAAAAAAAAAATTGAGAGTTGCAACACTATTGAAAGGTGAATGGCAACCCTAAAAGAAAGGTGAGTGATGACCCTAAAAGAAAGGTGAGTGACAACCCTAAAAGAAAGGTTAGAGACCACCCCTAAAAGAAAGGCGAGTGACCAACCCAACTGAAAGTATCAACCAGATTGACAACACTAGAACAGATCGACAACACAATAGGAAGAGAATCAACCCTATAAAAGAGTGATGATAACCTTAAACAAACTAAATAAACTAGCCTAACTAACCTTAAACTAAATAGATCAAATCAACAACATCGAAGTGCAGCTGATACTGAATAAAATTGAAAGTCGGCCTTCAGCTTAGACGTTATCAGTGCGAGCTTCAGATGCGTCTCCTAGACCTACGAGTTATCTAAGAACTAGAAGAACAAACGACATGAGAACTAAGAATCCCATAAGTATTTACAAGCACAAATACTACTAAACAACAAGTCAAAGAAACGACTTGGCGTCTATAATGCAACTCGAATACAAGTCAAGTCAAAGAAACAAAGAAAGACTCGAAGTCAAACAAAGACTCGAAGTCAAACAAAGACTCGAAGTCAAACAAAGACTCGAAGTCAAACAAAGACTCGAAGTCAAACAAAGACTCGAAGTCAAACAAAGACTTGAAGTCAAACAAACGACTTGAAGTCAAACAAACGACTTGAAGTCAAACAAACGACTTGAAGTCAAACAAACGACTTGAAGTCAAACAAACGACTTGAAGTCAAACAAACGACTTGAAGTCAAACACACGACTTGAAGTCAAAGACAAGGACAGAGTCACAAATGGACAAGTCAAAAGAAGACCAGACAAAGGACATGCAGTCAAAAAAGGAGGACATGCAGTCAAAAAAGAGGACGTGCAGTCAAAAAGAGGACGTGCAGTCAAAAAGAGGACGTGCAGTCAAAAAGAGGACGTGCAGTCAAAAAGAGGACGTGCAGTCAAAAAGAGGACGTGCAGTCAAACAGGAGACTAGCAGTCAAACAGGTAGACATGCAGTCAAAAAAGTAGACACGCAGTCAAAAGGGAAAGTGAGAAGTCAGTCAAAAAATATGCGACCTCAGTCAAGAAATAGACCACTGTTCAAGCATATTTCAACACGTGCCTAATTAAGTCGACTTTCAGCTAAATAGATGCTTAGAGTCTGACCCATCAAAACACGGATTAAATATGAGGGTTTATTTATGCCAAGGGAGGACGAATTCGACACGAGTTAAGTCCGACTTTCAGCCAAATAGATGCTTAGAGTCTGACCATAGCACCCGAAAGAATCCATAAGGTCTTCCCTATCAAACAAAGAGGTTGTGTGTTTAACCAGGAGGCTAAACTATTATGAATTAAACTTCATATTTGAAAAGAAAAAGTTACCTATTTTTTAAATCTAAGGAGTACCGTACATTTATTTACATTACTTGAAGCAATGAAGAATGCTTCTTCAGAAGAAAATAAAAAAACTTTACAAAAACAGAAGAGGGAGATCTGTTCAGTGTTGACAACAAATAAAAGAGAAGTTTGGTAACACAAAAATTAGTGATAAAAATTTCCATCATCGCCAAGAGGAAAAATTTCATCATCGCCAAGAGTCTATGAACAAAGTCCCAACACTAAAGTTACAAATAACGCCATCTGTGTGCATAAGCAAAAAACAGACAGTAACCAAAAATTGTCGGCTAATAAATAGTTTCCTTCGTAGCAACTAGATGTCGCTATTTTGGATCCGCCTAAAGTAAATTACGTAAAAATATTTGAAATAAGCTGTAAAAGTTTAGGTAAACAATAAGGGAATAAAATATTATCTAAAACTAACATTCCAGATGAAACCAAATAAAAATCGGACAAGGTGTGTATAAGTTGTTGGAGAACCGTATCAAAATCGGTTCAGCCAAACGCGAGAAAATCACGGACAAACATACCAACACAGGTCAAACTGAGAACCTCTCTTTTTTAAGTCGGTTAGCAAATTGTAGAGGGAAATTATACCGAACTATATTTACTGAGTTTATGTTCTAAAACTTTAATGTTGAATTATGAAAGTGAAACAGAGGTTCGTCGTTCGATAAAAGGCGTACCATTTATTGGCACTTCTGTTGCGGAACAGCGGTCCGTGGGTTCATCTGCCATGTTAGAAAACACTTCCACAACAGACGATTCCAAAGAATACACAAGACTACTGTCTGCTAGTATGTAGTTGGGAAGTGACCAAATTGAGTAATATGGCTGATAGGGGAATGGTGTGGCATTACGACGGCAAAGGAACCGATTGCGCTAAGTATCAAAAAATAGTAGATACTAGCAAACAACAGGAAAGCAAACAGTTGGGCTAAGAATCAAAAAAATGGTAGACACTAGCACACGACCGTTCAAAAAGCTTACCTTTGGTCACGACGCCTAACCATCCACACATCAAACACACAATACGGGAAACTGACTACAACTACCTACAGGGATCAAATAAAACTCGGGAAATATGTATTTTTTCGGGAGAAAATAAAAGAATTGGAAATTGGGTATAGTTACAAAGTTAATCTTTAAAATTGTATTTCACAAACATCACACAATTAAGCAAAGAACATAAATTCTATTAGCAGTTCCGTAGTCCAGTCGTATGAATCGGGGAAACATTCAAGACAGGTAATCCTTTTAATTTCCACACGGGTATCTGACCAATTCTAAAACCTGAAACTCACAATAAGAAAGATGAAAATTAAAGATTGCTCTCAAGAGCAACCACACTAGCGTAAAAAAATAAAAGTGTGAGAGAAACACATACCGCTACTTAATACGTTTAATTTTGATTTTTTAAAAAAAAGGTACAAAACAAGTAATTAAAATATAAAAAAAGTTAAATTGTCTATTTCAAAAAAAAAATGTTTATTTTTTATTTTGGGACCTTAATGCGTCGAGGTGGGTTTGCTTAGTGGAAAAAGAAAAAATATTATTGAGAGTATTATGCAAATATTTTAAATCTGACCTAACAAAAAAATCGATTGCAATCGGTTAAAGTTAGGGGAGTAAGCAATATAAGTAATTTTAATCGCGAAAAACACTAAGAGAATCCAACGCGTGTTGATAGGTCTTAAGTCAGAAAGTTGTTATTTTTTGACATGAGAATTTTTGATAAAAATTATATAAATCGGCTGCACTTTAAAATAGGTCTCTTGCTGTGAAAAACACGGATAATTGCTGGACTGCTGAACACGTCTGTCGGGTGAAATGTAGAAATCAGGGAACCACAGAACTGCGGCGTCCGCCTCTAACTCGAACACGTCTCAATCCTTGTAGATAGTCGTCTCGGCACGTGAGGTGTTTGGATTACGGGCGAGAGTGTCCCGACCTCCGTCGTCGATAACTGACGTCGCTTGGCCGTAGGGTGGAGCCAAAAATCGGCTTGTAACGGGATCAAATTAACCAGAAAATCACAGGGTCACTGTTATACTAAACTTGTGCTAAGATACTTTATATTATTAGGTTTGCACCAACAGTA
Organism: Polymixis flavicincta; assembly: GCA_949987655.1. Classification (NCBI taxonomy): domain Eukaryota; kingdom Metazoa; phylum Arthropoda; class Insecta; order Lepidoptera; family Noctuidae; genus Polymixis; species Polymixis flavicincta. The sequence goes on along the minus strand of OX465171.1, from coordinate 38,311,777 downwards.
AAACCTTTACCAAACACATGAAAATTTTCAATATTAAACACAAAAAAAGATAAGCTCGACCATTACGTATCGGGTCCCAAAAAAGCAATGACATCGTCTGAAAGGAAACAACCGACGATTTTTTCCGGATTCCTGGTTCAAATGAGAATAACAGCTATGAAGAAAAATTTTGTTGAAAAGTTTGGATTAGGATTGGAAGAGGTTTTAACCGTAGCGATTTTACGCTACACCATGCAGGTTTATATGAAATAAAAATATTTTGATTTTTGATTTTGAAATACTGTACAAATTTTAAAGTTTTCAGGGTACCCAAGAGTACAGAATGAATTTTACAACAGGGCAAAGCCCAACACACGGAGAAATAGACACTCAAAGCTAAGTGGTTTAAGGCGAAATTGCGACCGTCATGTCGAATATAAATTTCTCTGGCACCGGTGCTAATAATTTTGATGACTTCATCGCTCAATTTCGTCTTGTGGCAGCCGTAAACCAATGGCCAGAGAGCAGCCTGGGTCTAATTTTAGGAGCCTACCTACAAGGACCCGCTCTCGCATATTTTAAATCTATTTATAAAGAAAAGAACATGGGTCTGAACGTACCCAGTTTGTAGCAAGTTGAAATTGGTACCATTCGAAAGGTCTTTGAAAACGTAGATATTTTTGTATGGGAACAACTTTGTAACTTATGTAGGAAAAAAGATATTCGATGTTGAAAATACCGAAAATCCTTAGTAAAATCGACCCACACACGTTCAATTTTTTTTTATTTTATCCATTAGGTAGTTAGTTCGAACTATTTTGTGCTAGCGTCGGTGTGTCGTCAGTAGTTAGTACCTGTTAGGAACTGATTTTGAGCACGCGCGCATTTCTTAGTTTATTTTATTCTTACTTTTATTTACAACCTCGGCTTTCACAACGGACTTCAGTGTATTACTTAACGATTGGATTATTATCCTTTATTTCATTTTTTATACTTACTTAGTATATTTTTAAATGTTTTTACAAAAATCATTAAAAAAAACATTTAAAAATATAAAAATAGTGGCCCATCGGCATCAGGAGCAGGGTCCAAGATGCCGGTGGTCAGGGCTCTAGAGAAAGGAACCTCCTGACTATGCGTGCCGTGTCTAGGAGTACTGCTTTCTGAATCATGCCCTTGATCCAGCCGTGCAATGAGAGCCTCCTGAGATGTTGGTCGAGGCTCTTCGCTACTAGGCCATTTACTGTAATGATTATCGGTACAATGATTGCTGAGTCCACGTCCCACATGTCGACAACCTCGCGAGCTAAGTCAAGATATTTGATTTTCTTATCTTGCTCAGCTTTCACGAGATTCTCGTCATGGGGGACAGCAATATCAACAATCATTGTACGACGCTCTCGTCGATCTATCACCACAATATCAGGCTTATTGGCTACAATAGTCCTGTCAGTGATGATAGATCGATCCCAATACAATGTGGCGTGACCATTCTCGAGAACTGGGTCGGGCACATACCTGTAGTATGGTACTTCAGACTCCACAAGGTTGTACTTGGGCACGCCACGATTGCGGCGGTAAGTCCCCTCTTTGAGGAGTGGTTTGAGAGGCGGCATGGCGTCCTCACCTTCCGCCTGACGCAGGTCCTCACCGGACACGGTTGTTTCGGGAGGTTCCTGTTTCGGATAGGGCGGGAGGAAACGCCCGGGTGTTTCCACTGCGAAGATCGCCCTGAGGACACGGTGGAGCACACGGTGGCGGTCTGCCCTGCTTGGGCGGAGCACCGCCGTGTCCTCGTGGAGGCGATCGGCGGCGGCGATCTCTCGCGTCCGGCCCTGGTCCAGGCCATGGTACGGAGCGAGAGGGCATGGGGAGCCGTCACCTCCTTCAGCGAAGCAGTGATGCTCGCGAAGAGGGAGGCGGCGCACGTGAGGGAGAGGCAGCATATGCGCCCTCGCGACCCCAGCCGCCGCAGGATACGGAGACGCCCTGGGCGTCGGGAATCCCAGGCCGATTTCCGGCCACCGTAGGCATGGGCTTGCGGACGGCGAGTAATGGGTAGCTCGCTGTCCGGTAAGGACCAAGCCCAAGTCGACGGCGCGTTGTGTTCCACGCGCGCCTCAAAGAGATGTCAGCACAAATAGTGATGGGACCCGCAAGGGTCGATGCCTGCCAGGGGTGCGGGTTTGTTCGAAAGAGACACCACAGCCCCTGGCTTAAGGGCTACTGAAGGAACACGGGTGGGTTTTAGTCAGTAAAAGTCTGACACGCCCTCCTGCTCCACCCAGAGCGGGAGAAGTTATTTGATGATTTCCCACCCAAAAAAAAAAAAAAAAAAAAAAAAAAAAAAAAAAAAAAAAAAAAAAAACAAGGTTGTACTGCAAAGCAAGTTGTTGGTGGATAATCCTAGCTACTAGATTGTGTCTGTGCAAATACTCGCCGTTAGCAAGACGAGAACAACCGGAAACGATATGTCGGATTGATTCACCGGGACGGTGGCATGCCCGACAGATGTCAACCGTACCATCCTTGACAATGTATTTCCGGTAATTGTTCGTCATGATAACTTCATCCATAATCGCACAGACAAAACCTTCGGTTTCTCCGAAGAGGTCGCCGAAACGTAGCCAGGATACAGACGCCAAAAAGTCTACATCAGGCCCATGAAGAGCCCGGAAAAAGCGTCCGTGAAGTTCTTTGCTTTGCCATACTTCCTTACGATCATTAGTATCCAGTACTGCAGGTTTGCGCCAGTTCTCTTTCGCCAAGGAGAGCGGGGTGAGGCCCTTGTCCACTGCGACCATATCTCGATGCATCCCCACGTCAGTGTGAAGGAAATATTCCCTGAGACTGCAAATCTCGCGGTTGTGGAGGGTCTTAGCATTTAAAAAGCCTCGACCCCCACACTTCCGCGGGATGTACAGTCTCATCACTGATGACCGTGGGTGATGCATCCGATATGCCGTCAGCAATGTACGGACCTTCCTGTCCAGGGCGTCTAGTTCCGTTTGAGTCCATTTGAGTATGCCGAAAGAATACATCAATACCAGCATGACCCAACCGTTGAAGGCACGCACCTTGTTTCCGCCTGTTAAAAGACTATTTGCCACTTTATTCAGGCGGCCAAAGAAGCGCTCCCTCAACGATTGTTTCATGTTGTCAGCATTGATGCCTAATGCTTCCGACATACCCAAATACTTGTAGGTTTCGGTTGAGGAGAGGGATCTAAGGTGTATAGAATCCGTAAGTTGGGTTCCCACGGATTCTATAATTCGTCCTCGCTTTACATGCATGACTGCACATTTGTCCACACCAAATTCCACCCTGATGGCGCTACTGAAGGTTTCTGTTACCTTCAGTAGCTCCATCAGTTTATTACTCATCTGCTTCAAAAAAATGGAAGGTGAACGCCTGTGATACAGTGTGTTACATGTACAAGATCAGTAATTCGTGACCGAAACCGGCATATACTGACGCGAACCTATTTGGAAGACAATCCAGGCTTCACAGAGTATGTGATGGCACGGATTAACATAAATGAGGTTAGTATAACAATAGCTTTTGATCATCGAGTACACGGTGTCTTTTTGTTCACTCTTTATTAAGTTATTTATTGTTTTAGTGTAACTTGAGGATTTGGTTTTTCTTTTAGATGGCCCTCAATCAACTTCAGGCTATGTGTCATCGTTGTTGGGTAGCTGGAAGACGACAGCAAGCTAGGTTCGAACAAGAACAAAACCAGGAACTTGCAAACCCAGAGCACCCAACGTCTGTTCCAACTTATAGAAGGGTTGCAAATACGGCGCGTCACTGTTTATTTCATGGGTGCGTCAATCAAGAACTTCACAGAGTGTCCAGGTTTATAAAAGTATTCTTGTTGGTTAATCATAGCGTGTACGTTCCTGAACATGCACGCGTTTGTACACATCACATCAACACAGAAGATTGGAGCTCCCTGAATGATAATGGAGAGACAATATTCACACCAGACCATCTCAAAGATATGATTGATACGTTACGAGATGCATATAAACATAAGACTAATATAGATTTTGACAATGTAAACAACATTTTACCAGAGGATCTATATTACCTAACTGGCTTAACACACCAACAATTCGAAATCCTTTTGAATGAAACACCGTCTCTTTTAAATCAATGTAGAAGACCAAAAACTGCACTAGGAATATATTTATTAAAACAACGGTCTGGTGAACCAAATACACGTATAGCCTCCCAAATAGGTGTATCTCGTAAAACGATCGGTATTTTGCTTAAAACTGCTAGAAACTGCTTGACCCAAGACTTTGTTGTTCGCCATTTGGGTTTCAATCATATAAGTCGGGATGAAATTATAGCTCACAGCCTTGCAGTGCCATCATCAATATATTCCAACCCTATAAACCCAGTGGCTATAGCTATTTGTGATGGTTCGTATATATACGTACAGAAAAGTAAAAACTTTTTATTTCAAAAAAAGTCTTACAGCTTACACAAGTATAAAAACTTGTTAAAACCCTTTGTGATTACTTGCCCAGATGGCTATATTATAGATATATGTGGACCATACGCTGCAACAAAGACTGATGCCCAAATCATGACTGAGATTATGAATGATCAAACGTCCCCAGTGCATATAACGTTACAAACAGATGACGTTTTTATATTAGATCGAGGTTTTAGAGACTCTATACCAGATATAGAAAGTGCTGGCTATGTTGCCCATATGCCACCAAGTAAAGATAAGCATGCCACACAGCTTACAGATATTCAAGCCAATAAATCTCGAGAAATCACCATAGTGCGTTGGGTCATTGAAGTAATAAACGGATGGTTCAAAAGGGACTACAAAATATTTAGGCATACAGTTATCAATAAAACACTCCCTCACTTATTTGAAGACTTCCGTATTGCGGGAGCCCTTATAAATGCATTTAGGCAGCGTCTGACAGATAATGAGCATGCCCACGCTTTTATCAATACAATAGCGCAAAGAAGAAGTGAACCCAACAGACTGGGCAATTATGTAGTCGCAGAACATATGAACAGACAGCGGGCGGTGTTCTACTCAGTTTGGGCACATACCATTTAAAGCTCGCTAGATCATATGTTGCCGAGCATTTGCGAGGTGAAGATGGTATATATAATATTGAGGTATCTTCGAGCCGTAGACCTAGTATGTCGCAGCATGGGCTAGTAACCGAAAACTGCTCGTTAATTAGAGGCCGCATATTATCGAGGCACGTGTCTAATAAAATATAATACACATATATTTTAATCAATGTTAATGTCCAGGACAGAGAAGCCATCGAAGCGTATTATTGCTCCTGCATGACGGGTATGAGAACTCTAGGTGCTTGTGCCCATACTATTGGCATAATATGGTACTTAGGTGTTGGCAGGTACCTAGATAACTTCGTAGGTCCAGCAAGTGCCTGGGATGATATAATTATTGAAAGTAACAATACAATTTAATAAAACTGTGCTATTTAAGATTGATAGTTCTTATTTAATATTTTTTCTGTACCAAAAACCAACGATATGAAGCTATATCGCTCTCTAAAGACAGAAAAAATTACTGGTTACCTATTTATTTAGTCCAAAAAGCAGAAAAAGTGCGATTATTGGCAATTAAAAATGTTACAAAGAAGTTATCATAACTTCGGTCTTTCATTCATTCATTCATTCGTTCACTTATTTTCGAGTTACTCAATTAGGCCTCTTCTAAATTACATCTAGTCTAAAATGCTACAAAGTTGGTACGGGTTCCATGGTAAATTACCCATTTTTCTTTAAACTTTAAATCAATTTGTGACCTCTTAAGTGCGGAATTCGCCACTAGCATTGATTTTGTCAAATAATTTTATAACGCACGCCAAGATCCAAGTGAAGATATCATGGCATTTTTTCATACATTGGGAAACCTAGCATCAAAAGCGAACATGACGGATGAAAGAATCTATATTAAAAAATTCTTAAAAGGGGTCACACCTGATTATAAGCTTAAATTGGGTACGAAATTAAGGTAAACGCAGCTATCAACGACCCATCGAAAATCTGTAGTTATTACCGACCTATAAAAGTAATTCGAAATTTTTACGTTTCCAGAACTATTCTAGCTATAGGTAGGCAAAGTTATACACGCGTTTATTCCTTGAGCATCGTATACTTTTACGTTAGTGTGAGTAGCTGTGAAAAAAAGAGATAAAATACGTCAGTTACTGCGGGGCAGCGTGGACGCAGGAATTGTCGTACTGTTCCCTTGTTCCTTCAAGTAAGTACGTGACTTTTCTATTTAAGACATTTATACAAACAAATGACATATATACTTTATCTTATATTACTAAATGTATTCATTTAAGTGTCAACTCTTGATTTCTTACGGCATTTTATTAATAAAAAGTAATTAGAAACGATAAAATTTTAAATTAAAATGGGATGGTGTTAGCTTCATCAGTTTTAGTCGTGGCAGCTATCACCGACCCATAGGTCGGCAATTGCAGCAACGTTACTTTTCGTTTTATTTTTCTTTTATGTTACTAATTCACATTAACACAAGTATTTTTATGGACCAGTTTAAATCTAAGCTATCAGTCTACATAAAAATCTATTAGCGACTAAACTTTTTTGTCTAGTTTTCACCTTTTAGCGTTGTCAATTTAACCAAAGTTATGATATTTTTCGAGGATCGATATTGAATAGTTACAGTAATAAATCATTGTTTTTGTGTTTAAAACAGTGTGCATTTGTCCATATTTTTTGTGACATTAATCAATTATAATCTATTTTATAGTCCGTAGGTCAATTTAATTAAAATAACCATATTTTTATGAGTCGGTAATACAATTTATGTTTATACTTACATACTTTATTACCGACCCATGAGGGTCGGCAATAGCAACTATAAGAAGCGATTACCGATCGTATATAGATTATTTAGTTTGTCACCTACTTTTATGACATAATAGGTAGGTACCTATTAATAAATGCTACTTCTTGGCTAAAGCAACATAAAACATACAATCATATTTTTTCCAGAATTATGGAGCCACAAAAGCGGCGAAAAGTATACAGTGAAACACAACTCGCCGAAGCAAAAATGATTATGATCTCAATAGCATAAGGAAATATCCTAGAGTTTGAAATCCTTATATTAAAATATATATGTGTATTAATAGTATTATGTTGATTAATTTAAAAGTTTAGAATTATTTAGTTCATAGGTATTACTAAGAAGTACTAATTTAATTTATTAAAAATAACGATAAAAAAAAATACAAATAAGTATTTGCATTTTTATGTTGTTTTATTTTATTAAGATCGGTAATTATCATCATCACTAGCTTATATACATTCCATTGCTGAAAAAAGGCTTCCTCTTAAACACGATCGGGAATAGCTGCATAAAAATCGTTAATAGCTTCACAGCCTTTTTTATGGGTCGGTAATTGCAACAATCGACTAAGTCATATTGTAAATTATTTTTTATAAGCTATTCCTTTATTTAAATGTATTTGATTCAGTAAATACATTTTTTATACATAACACTAGCATATAAAATTAAACTATTAATCTTTAGAGGAACCAGTACACTAAAAAAATATGGTTGATTTTAAAATTGCCTTAGGGGGGTCGTTAATACCTGCGTTTACCTTATACACATCTAAAGTAGAGCTCAAGGCAACCCTTAACCAAATTAAAGAAATATTTGAGGAGACCCGAGCTGAAGGGATGAACATCCCAAAAACGCCTCCTAAAGGCATCTTAACCAAAGTCAGGATAGACCATCCTTTCTCTTTAGGTAGCCAAAGGTCAACAGGGGACAGGAGACTATTGAGTCCCGCACCCTCGCCTTCTCCAAGAACCCCTACCTACACATTCCATCCCAGCGCAGAGAGAAGAGGAATCTTATCATACCCCATCACACGGTCACAACCTGCGGCCTCGTCCCCGGTTTAAATATACAGACAACTACCGTACACCCTTTGCTTCCCCCAGCACAAGAAACCCGCAGCAGCCCAGTCGCCCAAACGAGCAAGGACACAGACGCTGAAGCCAGACGGGGAGTTTCAGGCTGTGTCCGAAAAGGAACAACTCCCAACAAAATGTAATCTTAATCCTTTTGTTAATATCACCATAGCTGATCAGGCCTACACTGCGCTGATAGACACCGGAGCGTCGATTTCATGCATTTCGGAGCAGCTGATGCTGGAATTAAAAATGAAACACGCCAACGCCAAGGCGAAACAATTCATCAGATCAATCTCTGGTTCATATTTAAAAGTTACAGGAGAAACTGAGATAAATTTTATTATAGATTCGTGCATATTCGAGGCTCTAAAAGATGTAATGTCGCGACTTAAGAGGGCGAACCTTACATTAAAGCTAAGTAAATGCAGTTTCGGCTACGATAAAATATCCGTGTTAGGTCACGAGATTTCGGGAAATGGTATCAAACCCGACAATCAAAAATTACAATCACTAAAATCCTTAAAACAAGTTAAATCCATATTGGGACTATTTTCATATTATCGCAAATTCATAAATAATTTTGCTGAATTAGCGTTACCTCTAACAAAATTATTAAAAAAGGGGACGAAGTTCAGTTGGACACAGAGACATCAGGACGCTTTTGATACAATAATAAATTATATGAACGACCCCCCCATCTTACACTTTTATTCAAACGATGAACATGTATTGACCCGGCTCTACATTGATGCCAGTGGAGAAGCCCTAGGAGCTTGCCTAATGCAAGGTATAGACACAATGTATCCCGTATCTTATGCGTCGAGAAAACTGAACGATGCTGAAAAAATATATTCAACAACAGAAAAAGAATGCCTAGCGCTAGTCTGGTCATTAAATTACTTTAAGTATTCCAAGTGGTGACAGATCATAAGGCCCTTTGTTGGCTGAGAGACAGAAAAGATATGAATGGAAGATTAGCTAGGTGGTCCCTGTGCATCCAGTCATACGGATTCGACATCATCTATTGTGCAGGAAGAGATTGTCATAGCAGATTTTTTGAGTAGGAATCCCTTATGCCAGGATGAAGAGGACCAGAAGCCGCCTACGTGCCAAGAAGATGGCATGCAAGTATAATATAAAATAGAGGTTGTGAAAATGAAAGATGAACAACTTGAAGATGAGTTCTGTAAGCGATGGCTGGACAGAATCACGTCCAGTGGTCTCAACGTCTACAAAGGTTTCAGCATCATAAACGGTAGTTTATGCAAGAAAGCAAGGAGATTGAACAATGTCCGGGAGCTGGTAGTAATCCCAAAACGTCTGCTACAAGAAGTCCTGCATGAACTACACGATAATCCCTGGTCCGGAGGACATTTAGGACTCGCAAAAACCCTAGCTAAGTTTAGAGCGAACTACTTCATCAAAGATGCGGAGAAAGAAGTGGATCGACACGTGAAGAGTTGCATTCTATGCCAAGAACGGAAGAAAACCAGACAGGTGCCTCAACTACAACCAATAGCAATAACTCATGTGATGGAGAAAGTAGGATTCGATTTACTAGGCCCCTTCAGAAAGTCAATAAATGGCAATAAGTACGTGATCGTTTGTGTGGAATATGCCACAAGGTATGCAGTCTGCAAAGCGGTCCCAAGAGCGACAGCGGAGAGAATCAGCGAATTTCTAATTGAAGAAGTTTTCTGTCGATTTGGAGGAGTTAAGGAAATAGTGTCAGATAGAGGGTCGGTCTTCACATCACGGTTAGTTAAAGAGACTATAAATTATTTCGGGGCCAAATCACGTTTTACGACAGCATTCCTTGCAGCGACTAACGGGTTCAAAAAAAAAAACAAAAAAAATTACAATATATCCGTGAGATCAGAAACTCAACTAACAAAACTAAATCGATGTGGAAAATAATTAAAGAAGGTACTAACAAGAATCTGACTAAGACACAACAAAACATAACATTGACGATCCACGATAAACTTACGTCCGACCCAAAACAAGTTGCTAACTCATTCAATGATTTCTTCGCATCTGTAGGACAAACAAGGCGGGGTGGGGACTCAGAGCCACGCGGCCGGCCTGTGCTCCGACCAACAGAGAACACTATGTTTTTACATCCACCTACACCGCAAGAAATAAAAAACATTATAAAGAATCTAAAAGGCAAATTTAGTCATGGATTAGACGAACTACCACCTGTATTAATAAAATCGTGCGCTGAGGAACTGACATTACCATACTATTTATTAATTTATCAATCATTTTCTGAAGGGGTATTCCCAGACTCGTTAAAACAATCTGTAATTAAACCTATTCACAAAAGAAACTCGAGGTCAGATCCAAATAATTATCGTCCTATTGCTCTATTACCCACATCATCAAATTTTTTTGAAAAAGCAATGTGCAAACGCGTTTATAATTTTTGCGAAAAGTTTAATGTTTTCGATGAAAGTCAAAATGGTTTTCGGAAAAAAAGATCCACGATATTAGCAACATACAAGTTTACTCAACAAATACTTAACGTTTTAAATAATAATAAATACGCTATCGGAATCTTACTTGACATGACCAAGGCTTATGATAAGGTGCTGTATAACATATTGCTAGACAAACTACACGGTATCGGCGTCAGAGGAATAACTCACGAGTGGTTCACATCCTACCTACAAAACCGAGAACAATTTGTAGAAATTGAACATTGGGATCATGATACTGGGGAATTCAAACTAATACGCTCTAATAGGCTTTGCATTACTAACTCGATACCACAAGGTAGTGTTGTTGGGTGTTTGTTATTTTTAATTTATATCAACGACCTCCCTAAAATACTGACAGAGTCGTGCGTACTGTTCGCCGATGATATTTCATTAATTACGTCCTGTAACGACTCTCAACACCTACATGAGAATCTGACCAATATAATGTTAAATATTCAAAATTGGATGAAAGACCACAATCTCGAAATAAATTTCTCGAAAACCAAAATTATGCAATTTAGGCCTTACCAAAAAAAACCCTTGACCATAAATTTTACGTTTGACAGTATCAAATTGGACTGCGTGGACACCTTTACTTTGTTAGGTCTTGACTTAGATATCCACATGAACTGGAAAGCGCACATCCAAAAACTTAAATCAAAATTATCTAGTTTTTTATATGCACTACGTGAACTCAAAAAAACCATGGATTTAAAAACTGCCCTATCCACTTACTATGCATATGCATATGCTTGGCTTAAGTATGGAATAATACTTTGGGGAAATAGTCTGGATAGCAACGACTTGTTCATCCTACAGAAAAAATGCATTAGGATAGGTAATGGTTTATATTGACAATAACGTAAGTTGTAAACCGCATTTTAGGAAACTAGACATTTTAACGTTGACATCAATTTATATTCTAGAAATCTGTAAATTCGTTAGACAATATCCAAACTTCTACCATAAAATTACAGACCAACCTCGCCGATATGCACCGCGATCACGTTTTGAAAATAAGCTCGTAATACCACAATCAAGGCTAAAATTACACAGTACAAGTCCTCATGTAACATCAATCAAAATATATAATAAAATACCTAACGATTTGAAAATGGAACAAAATGATAAAATATTTATTAGCCGGCTCAGAAAACTACTAGTCGATAAATGCTATTACACACTGAACGATTTTTTTAATGATGACATCAAAGTGGATCCCACTTTGATGTCATCATTAAAAAAGTCGTAAGTCATCCGGCGTTCACCATTATTTTATTCATGTTTAGACATTAATTTAATTATCTTTATTTGACTTTTGTTTTTATTTGATTTTGTTTTTTTTTTTTGTTTGTGTGTTTTATTATTTGACTTATTTTATTTTACATAATTTTAATCCCTGACATAATTATAATATTCATTCCTTGTATTTAGTTTCTCTCAATGGATTTGTAATTTTAAAAATATACTGTATTATTGTTATGTCATGCATTTACTTAAATTAATTTTAATAGTACCCTAAAATTTAATATTATTTATTTTAAATTGATTCGTTTTTTTAATGATAATCGAATACAGCTATTAATTTTAAAGCATGCTACTTAAGAATTACATATTGTTGTGCCCGACAGGGTCCATGTGAACTTTGTAAATAATATTAAGATCTTGTACACACATGTGATATGCAATAAAGATTTGAATTGAATTGAATTGGTTAGTTGAAAGATTCAATAGAACACTAACTCAAATGCTATCCATGTAAGTGGTGTAGTTATGTCCCACTAGTATGCTTTGCATATAATTCCAGCAAACAATCTAGCACTAGGATTTCACCTTACATGTTGATGTTTGCTAAAGAACCCTTATTACGAACAGATATTAATGTTAACAATGATGATCCTCATCACATAGTTAATTATGTGGAGCGCCATAATCAAAATAATGTTCTAATGAATTGTGCAATTAACAACATAAAAAAAATTAAATTTAAAAAACCCCCGACCCAAACAAAACTCAAAAAATTAAAAAATAATATTTATAGGCCTTTTAATTTTAACGTAATATTTTCGACCCGTGTGTGTTGCCGGGCGTAAAAGAATAGCACCATCCCATCTCTTCCCGTGGGTGTCGTAGAAGGCGACTAAGGGATTTACTAGAGAATGGGCAGCAACGTTCTCTATGCATTTTACCACCATACTGCGATCGCCAACCCGCCTGCCAAGCGTGGCGATTATGGCAAATCCCCTCGTCTTGGGGGAGGCTTATGTCCAGCAGTGGACGTTTTTCGGCTGATATGATGATGATGATGATTTTGGTCAGGGCATTGTCAAGTCGGGGGACGGCTAGGCCTCTGTTTGGCGTTTTCATTGACCGTCCCCCGACTTGACAATGCCCTGATCAAAATATTACGTTAAAATTAAAAGGCCTATAAATATTATTTTTATTTCTTGCTTTTTAAACTTAATGTCTCCCTTAAATCACCATTTATCTATAATCTATTCAAACACGATACTTCTGCTGTTTGTTGGTGAATAACTTGGGTTTCCTGGAAATTCCAGGTGTTGCTCCAGCATCAGTTCAAGGTTATTTTATTCGTCTAATATCATTGAAGTAATAGAATCCCAAATTTTGAGTTGATCAGAGGCTAAAATCCCTTTTTCAACCAGAAAAGAGCTGATAATCTTCAAACGGCTGAACCGATTTTTATGAAACATGTATAAGAACACTCCCGACTAATACACCTTTCAAACAAAAAAAAAACAAAATCTAAATCTGTTCATCCGTTCGGGAGCTACGTTGCCTCAGACAGACACACACACACACACACACAGACACGTCAAACTTATAACACCCCGTCGTTTTTCCGTCGGGGTTAAAAAGCACAAATAAAGCAAAAGGCCATTTTTGATAAAAGAGCTAAAATTAGGAATTTTGTGCCAAACCAATTAGTTATGGTCTATACACCTAGGCGGGTTACGGACAAAAATATTAAATTACGTAGATTGTATAAAGGTTCCTTTCAAATAATAAGACGAATTTCCAATGTAAATTATGCTATTAGAAAATTAAATAATAGAAGGTTTACGGATATTGTACATGTAAATAGATTAAAAGCCTTTCATGCTAGATTTTTTTTTCTCTCTTTACTATTGCCTACTGTTAGATATAAGTCGTTTAGTTGTAAACTTAATTTTTAATCCATTATTTTAGTTTGGTTAATTTTACATTTTACTAATGCATTTTCCTTTGTATTTATTGCATGTGCTCCTGAGAAAATATCGGACGCTATTACATGCGTGCGAGGCAGCACCTGGTCACCGGGTGACACTCCTCACAGCCACGCAGAGTTTGAGGGAAGGTCCTCGCAACTTCGTCTTCATGTGCTAGGGTTCACAGCGGTGAACTAGCATGTTCATACTCCAGAATATAGTTACGCGTTAGATAGTTATACGGATTATGTAGTTTTGAAAACTGTGGTTCCACCTAGAGGGGGAGGACACTCACTCTAAGCAACCAACTTTGCTAAAGGAGCATAGTCTTCACAGAGGGTGTTGAGTTGACACCATTGGTTCAGCTTATTGTTGGGGATCCTTTACCTTCACACACCCCAAGTCACCACCAACTTTGCTAAAGGAGCATAGTCTTAACAAGGAGTGTTGTGTTAACACTGCTGGTATGGCTTGTGATTGAGGACCCACGAGTTTTCGTCAGCTGTTATTGAATGAATAGTTACAAGTGAGGAGTCGATACATTTTTAAGATTAACCTCTGGAGTATGGACATGATTTATATTGTGTTAATGTACGTTGACGGTCTATCTTCTCAACCTTTTCCTTCCCTCTGACTTAATGCCGTCCGATGGAGCAAAAGATTTTGATGTTAAGGTCTTCTCGAATTAACCCTTCTGGACTGATGTAACCTGTCACATCAATTTATTTGTATCCATGAGGATACGTCGCGTCTTTTCTTCGGGGTTTTGGCGTGACGAGGTTCAAGCATGACAAACTTAGTTTTAATGGGTGCATATTGGCAAGAATTAATTTTTAACGTTCGCCGGCACTTATCATAGTGTCTGACTCGCGGTTTGTTTGTCCTGTCCTTGAGCCTTCTCTTTTAAGGGAGGTACCTCAATTTATAAAGAAAACCGCCCCCTAGTTGGGTAAATAATTCTTATAGGTTTAGATAGGTAGGTGCCTCTTAATTATTCGAACGCTGTGAATAAAAGTTTTGTAGTTTGTGGCTATCTTCATCCTTTTATTCAAGGGTGGGCGTAGCTCATGTAGAGGTTGTTCGCCACACGAGCGACCTGGCAGCCAATATTTAGGCTGTGTCTATGTTCGAATAATCGAGAAGTTTTTATCTTTAGAATGTCAAATTATTTTACTTAGGTTTTTTTTGCGGAAGCTTCATTCAATTGTCAGGCGCGACGTCCGCATGAGCTAATTCCTGATTAAAGGTGGAGTCCCACCGTTAAAAGACCACCAAGTACTTTAACTTTATATACTATAACTACCGGTACCTTGGGAGCTCAGCAGAGCTCCCACAGTAACTACTTGTTTAAGCTTGCAGCAATTTATAAAATCGTTTAACAGTTTAGATTTGCTGTCAGTGTGACATAAAACGTTAATATTGAAGTCGCCAAGCAAGATAACCTTGTCCGCATTAGCAAAGGAGGAGAGAGAATCAGTAATCGCGTCCAAGAAGACATTGTCATCAAGCCACGGCGGCCTGTATGCAGTGCCGATGATAACCGAGTGCGAGTTAATGTTAAGCCTGAGCCACATCTGCTCGACTTGCGGCGCCGGCGGGTGCGGCGCGGCGCGCACGCGCACCCCGCGGCGCACGCGCCCGCCGCCGCACAGTCACAAAATAAAGAGAGTACAGAAGGCAATCACATGTATTTACTTCGATTTTCATACCTACGCTCGGCAGTCGCGCTAGGGTTGTCAACTTTGGCTTATGCACAAAAAACTATCGTGGTAGTGGCACTCGTATTTATGTCTTTGCCATGATCACAGTTAATCTCAACTCTAATAGTTATGATCGGCGGCGGGCGGCTACGCGGATGGCCCGGCCGGCTCGTCGAGCAGTTCTATCTTAACTATTTATAATGAGGAAGATGAGCGTATTTTTTAGCTTGACAAGTAGTACAATAAATACCTAATATAAATTGTAAAAATACTACAAGGCCACAAAGTCATTTTCGCTTACCCACAACTAACTAGGTATTCTGTGTAACGTTAAAACTCTCACCTCTCTGGTCAACTCAACAACTGGTAGCTTAAAAAAAGACAATTCACAGTTTAATGTTGAATTTAAATAACCGTCCACTGAACAGTTATAATAACTTTTTTTGTTGCTAAGTTTTTGCATTTCGCAGACGCGTGTCTCAGGGGATGGCACTCGCGCTCGCACTGGTCCCAACTGGTCCGAGATATCGTGTCCGTGAGCGGTGTCTATGTGTGCGTTGCTCGAGCGCACTTTGTATGTAGATTGCCTTCTGTACTCTCTGTATTTTGTGGCACAGTGGTCTGGAAATCAAGCTAAATATAATAATACTCATAGTAAATTAAAGTAAAGAATTTAAAAAAAATGTAATGGCTCTGGTATACTTTCCTATACATATTATTAACGTATGGATGGTACAAGTCATAATACGCGTGAGAAAAAAAAGATTTGTGTTTTTTTTGAATGGGTGAAAACACGAAAAGTACGTTTTTTCGAAACTTAATGGAACTGTTAGGCTGGTGCTCACACGAGTTATAGTCCCATACACGGCGATCAAGATGACATACAATTCATGTACCTTTAGGCACCGCTACGCACGTAGCATCTTTTGAAATTTTGAATTTTCGAAATGTGAGTTTTAAAATCTTTGCCGTGGGCAAATGACGTTGCCGATCGATTTACTTAGATTTAGCCTGCTAATGACCTTTGTAATGACAATAATTAAAAAAGATATTGATTGTAAAGGTTTTTTTTTTTTAATTAATTCCAAGAATTAACTAATTTGTTAATCACCGTGATTAAGGTTAAGATAGTATTAGATACTAATGACATGAGCATTAACTAGCTCTAGCAGGGCCAAATGGGCCCTAGTCACAATACAATTCTATTGTCTGTAATAAAGGTAACTAATTAGAGAATAGCGAAAGATAATGAGGGTAGTTGTATAAAACAGGGCTGTACCGGACGGGCGTGATCGCTTGGACACGAAGGGTGTGTAGGGAGGGTGTATTCCTATCCAGGTTCTATCCCGGTGTGTATGTAGGTCTCCCAGTCCACGCGGCGCTGACGTCCTGCACCTATAGGTTCCAGATATCTTCAGGGGCGGCTACTATCTTCCGTTCTTCACGACGTTACCAACGTTTTGACGACTGACAAAGAAACGGGTGCCAGACTTTCGTCTAGGAAGGGGTTGTTTTTGAGACACCTCTGTGAAGGGGTACTTTACCTGATTAAATAATACACATTTTGATTTAATCTTCAGGAAGCAATTTAGAACTTTCACTTGTACTACATGTTAATTAATTTAAGTTTAAAATAACAAATTTATCTTGCCGACGACTACAAATTAGGTTTGATTCTATATTTTCTGAGGTGCCTCGAAACTTTACCGTAACGAGGGCCGCAAATTGCTTCCTGTTTTAACTTTTATTTGTTCTAATTTCGACTATTGTTAGAAAGGAATATTGCATACAACACATTAATATTTACAGTACATATGGCATGTTATATATCCCTGTATTCCCCCTGAGATATCTGTATGGACTATATCTTCTCGCACTGAAAGATTATTTCAAGAAAACCCGAAAAATTATGAAAAATGTTACCAATAAATATTTTAAAAGTTGATTTTCTCGAAAACTACTGAACTTATTTCAATTCTGGTTACAGATACCTCAGGGTGGTTTACAGACCCAAAACAATCTAATATTAAGAACGTTACACATATGACTTTCAGGGCGTGACGCGCCCTGAAAGATGGCTAGCAAAATCCAAAACTTAAAAATTACTTAGCTAGAGCAACACGACTTTCAGAGCTCAATTAAGTGGGTTTATCTTAAGTTTACGTTAAGGGAAGTTACGCCCAGGGCTAGGTCTCGGTTCTAGGTTACCTGGACGCACTTGAGTCTATAAATTACGGCTATACAGCCCACTTAAATGAGGTCTGAAAGGGTGGTACTTACGGTTTTCTTATAGTAGGCACTTAAAACCACTGTCTATTGGTTTAACTATCACTATTATCTTTATGATTTTAAATTACTGTCAAAAACAAACTATTAAACTATATAGTGACGCATCGTCGCGAACATCTCTCCCGCCGTGCAGTGCAGTGACGACTCGTAGCGATGTTGGTGCGGCGCTGCATCGCCCCACACTGGTCCCAAATTAAAAAAAAAGTGGACATTGATAGTAGACCGCTGATATTTTTTTTTATTGTTGATACAATGATAACAGATAAGGCAAAAAAATATTATTGTCCTTCAAATACTTTTCTGTAAAAATTTTTTTTTTTTTTTTTGTATGGGATCGATTACATTTTACTAAATTTCTCAAAAACTTTAAGCGATGTCGAGATGGCAATCACATATGTTAGAAAACTAATAATTCTGAGTATTTGGCTCGAAGAAACTTATTGCTTATCTCTGCGTACTTTCGAGATAATAGTGACAGAAAATAACAATTTTTTTTAATGTTAATTGTTTGCTTTTTTTTTATCATAGCCTTACTTTAGCACATAATTATAATGTATGCGTAATGTCAAATAAATAAAAAGAGACTTCTCTGTAAAAGAGGTTATGGGGGCTCACTAATGACTGAAAAGCTATGACCTTTCTGAAGGAGTATTTTCATCAGTTTTAAAAAACAATCAAAATGAAGACAAATAAAGCTGCAAACATAAAGTTGAATATGTTCACAAACGATTCTGAAAAAATATTATGGTGAAAGATTAATATTTGGGTCTATATTCTCTTGAGAAATCTCTATTTCCTCGTTTTCCAACGAAAGCAATTCATTGTTCAAGATTTTGATCTTGAACAATGAATTGCTTTCGTTGGACTAGCCTCTGGAAACAACTGTTTATGTAAACGGGCAAACTTTGGTTTGATATGGCTGATGGAAGGATCTGAGCTAATTAGAAAGCTGTGGATAATGTCTAAATTAGTCTGAACTCTACCGATTTTTCTTGTATGTGCCATTCTAACATTCCGGAAATCTTTATTCCTCGCTTCGGAAGCTTCTTCGGAAAGCATGCCTATCGGAATAAAGGAGAAATTTTCACAAATATCAGCACCGTGTATCAACAATTTATGGACACTTGAAGGCATGTAATACCATGGATGTAAGTTTACATACAGCATTGCTGTTTCTTTACAATATTCCCTAAACAAGTTGGTATTAATAAGTTGACCAGATGAATTTTTTTGTAAAATGACTGCAAATCTCTTGATTAAAACAGGGTGGATACCCGTTATTTCAGCAGATACTTCATAATTTTCAAAAAACCTTCTTGCCGTGTTACCGTCATTGGTTGTACCAAATCCCTGTTTTACTATGTCAATTAACAAACAGTTCTTTCCCGGAATTCTTCTTGTGTCAAATTCTTTTTAATTTCTTTTAACAATTTATCTTCTTTTCGTGCAGCCCACTTTTTGAAGTCTAAGTTGTACGAAATGTGTAAAATACATTCCATACATCTTATCCACATATGAAGCGAAGACAGACCATATTTATACATATCTTCTCTGATGAGTCTTTTGGATACAAAGTCCAAGTCATTCATTTTGCTAGGTAGGGTATTGCAAATATTACAAACAGCTGCAGAAGAAGTATTGGAAATCACAGTAGAAATTTTCCCATCAATCATAGTCATGTACAAAACATGTTTAATATCAAAATTATCTACAATTGTTGGAACAATATTACGAATTTCTTCCTCTAAGGATGCACTTTCCTTCTTTATCAATTCATTTGTTTCTTTTGCAAATATAAAGCCAATTGGACGACAATAGTTTGTTGAAGAGGGAGCAGGATTTTGCCACAAGATAGTACCACTCTCTTCTTCCAAACGAAGCGGAACCAAACTAATCATGAAAACTGAAGAATCGTCAATTTTAGTGTCGGAGTGTGACTTTTGTTTATAATTACTTTGAGAAGATGACCCGTCAAAACCCCATTTGCTTATTAGTTTTAGCGATTTTTTGTCGGCAGAGTTGTGCTGAATTGTTTTTAATATCCTATCGGTTGTCAAATCTAGAAGCGATTGAAGTCTTATCTTAGCATCAGATTCAGTTACAGTTATGTCTGACTCTGGAGGATAACAAGTTTTTTTAGCTTCCAGGAGCTTTTGATAGGATGGAAGACCATACATTTTCTCTGAAGCAAGAATAGTTCTTAAATTTCGATATTGCCATTTTGACAAATTTGTTGAGGTGTAAAGCGCTAACGTTTTATCATCTGGTAAACACGGTTTGTCAGTCTTTTTAGCGAATAGTACATCATGTACCATCTCACATTTTTCCTTGTTTTGGCTGAGTTCGTTTAATATAGCTGCTAATTTTGTTTTTTTAGACTCTTTTAATTTGGCACATAAAGCATAAACTAACTCCTCCTCTGTGTGATCTAGAAGTGTTAGAGAACGCCTTTTCTTCTGTTTATCAGATATATCAACAAATGGTTTTTTACTTGTACCACAACTTAATTGATGAGTATCCACTTGCGTTTCGAAATTTGGAATTACTTCCTCGGCAACTTTAAAAATGCTGCTTAAATCGATATTTTGACATTTTGGCCAAACTATTTGGGATTGTAACCAGTCTGAATTTTTGTTAAGAAAGGTCTTTTGAGCTCTACTGGAAGCAGACCATCTTTTTGAGATATTACTTGAAAAATTACGACAAAATAATTTAATATTACTCAAATCTTCGGAAGACAATTCAACACCAATACGTTCAATAAGGGCATTAAATAAAAATTCGACATTTTTAAAACCACCTCCTGATTTAAGAACAACGTATAAGTCTTAGTTGGTGACAAATGCGGACATATTATAATTTTAAGGAAAATTGAAAACAAATTAGAATCAAAGATATCAAAGACAAAGTGACTTTGATTTTAACAAAAAAAAATTACGAAAACAAATTCGACGAAAGAAAGACAAACAAAAATTATTTGATTTAAAAATCCAAAGATTCAAAATACAACAATAACAAAACAAACAAACAACAAGCATTTCTTCAAGCGCAATACCTCTAATTTTTGCATGCCTATTGGTAAAATATGGCTGAACCTATCTGTTAACCTGTCTATTTATTACCATGTACTGTACCCATATTTGCAAATAAACGACTTACTTACTTACTTATCGCAACCACATTTAGTTGTACACTGAGGTGTACGCGCGCGATTCGTGACCGTATTACGTTACGTCATGAGAGGCGGCCATCTTGTTATCCCGGCAAACTCGCGTCGAAGCTCCATTTTGCTGGCCAGCAGACCTATTGCGATATGAGTAAGGCTATGAATAAAAAAAAGCGAACAATTAACATAAAAAAAAATTGTTATTTTCTGTCACTATTATCTCGAAAGTACGCAGAGATAAGCAATACGTTTCTTCGAGCCAAATACTCAGAATTATTCGTTTTCTAACATATGTGAATGCCATCTCGACATCGCTTAAGGTTTTTGAGAAATTGAGTAAAATGTAATCACTCCCATACAAAAAAAAAAAAAATTTTTTTTAGAGAAAAGTATTTGAAGTAGGACAATAATATTTTTTGCCTTATCTGTTATCATTATATCAACAATAAAAAAAAAATATCAGCGGTCTACTATCAATGTCCACTTTTTTTTAATTTGGGACCAGTGTGCGCCCCGGTGAGCGACGACTGGAGTCGCGGCGCTCGCCACCGCGACGCCTGTTGCCACGTCGCTCGCCGCCGCGACGCTCGCCGTCACGACGCTCGTAGCCACGACGCTCGCCACCGGCGCTCGTCGCTCAGGCGGCCGCCGCCTCGGCGCTCGCCGCCAAGGCGGTCGCCGTCTCGGCGTTCGATGCCTCGGCGTTCGCCGTCAAGGCGCTGGTGGTGCCTCGGCGTTCGCCGCCAAGGCGCAGTATGGTGACCAGGCTTTCGCCGCCAAGGCGCTGGTGGTGCCTCGGCGTTCGCCGCCAAGGCGCAGGATGCCTCGGCGTTCGCCGCCAAGGCGCTCGCCCCCACGGCTATTTGGGCAGTGGGACGAGTTTTTTCACCGGACGCTTTAGGTGCCGCCGGCAGTGCGCACCTCAGCAGTCCGGACTTCTCCGTCAGCCCCGGGGAACAGGGCAACTATACAGCCTCGCGGCCATGTATTGCGAGGCAGCTGGCCGTCTGCGATGAGTATGGGGTCGCCCACCTGCAGTTCGGGCCTGCGGGTGTGCGGCTCCCGCCGGTTTTGGAATTCCGGCAGGTACTCCCTGACCCAGCGACGCCAGAACATATCGGCGAGTATCTGGGATCGTCGCCAGAGCTTCTTGCTGTCCACGTCTCGCTCGGTGAACACGCCGGGTGATGGTAGTCTCCCCGATCCACCGAGCAAGAAATGGTTCGGTGTGATTGACTCGTCGTCTTCGCTGTCTACTGAAACATGTGTTAGTGGTCGGCTGTTTACAGTGTACTCTGCCTCACACAACAGTGTGGACAACACCTCTTCGTGCGGATGTTTTTCTAGGAGCACAGTGCACAGCGCGGACTTTACGCAGCGTACGAGGCGCTCCCAGGCGCCTCCCATGAAAGGCGCCGATGGTATTATGAAGCGCCACACGACGCCTCGGCGACTGGCCTCCTCTCGGAAGGCCTCTCGGAGCTCCTTGTCGGCACCGTGCATGTTGGTACCGTTGTCGGAGTGTATCTCGGCGGGGCAGCCCCGACGAGCAGCGAAGCGGCGCAGCGTGGCGTCTGCGCTGAGGCTGGCGGCGATATCGAGGTGGACGGCTCTGGTGGTAAGGCACGTGAATAGGGCTACGTACCTTTTTTGATGCTGTCGTCCGACTGTGACAGACAGTGGGCCGAAATAAACTAGCCCTGTGTACGTGAACGGCCTCTGGTGATGTGCCAGGCGCGTTCTTGGGTGGTCGCCGGTCGCAGGCACAGTTGGTTGCGCCTTGCGAATACGACACTGTAGGCATCGTGACAGCACCTTCTTTGTTGTTGGTCGCATCTTCACGACCCAATAATGCTGTCGTACCTCGTTGATGGTGAGCTCTGTCCCACCATGCTGCAAGCTACGGTGTGTCCAGTCTATGTACAACTGGGTAATATGGTGGTCGCCGTGTAGTATCGGTGGACGCATCACTTCTTCCGTTATCTGTTCTACAGCTACGATACGGCTCTTTATTCGTATGACGTCATCCGTCACTTCGATCTGTAGCGGCCGCAGTCGACTGTCTTTGTCTAATGTCTTTTGCTCTCGCAGTCTAGCGAGTTCTAGAGCGAAAGACTGCTGCTGCGCGACCATCACTAGTAGCTTCTCGGCTTCGTGTAGAAACTCTGCTTCTATAATTTGCCTCTTCTCTTGTGAGTTACGCGTCGGGACGGTTTGCTCCGGGAGAGAGGGGACCGCCTTCTTCTTGTTTCGCCAATCAGGATCCTGTTCTTTATTCTTTTGGGTTCTTTTGTAGAACGTCTTCTCCTTTGGCGCTTTACATAGAGATATGAAGCGTAGAACGCTCGCCGTCGCACGGAGGAGTCGTTCCCACCTGGAGAACTTTGTCGGTTCTGGAATAGCTTCTGTGATCTGCTGCCGTTTCGGTCTGCCGATCATTTCGATCGGCTGTCGATTTCTTCGATGGCGGCGAACGCTCTCTCCTCCCCTGTCTCCTCCCCTATCGGAGGGTTTTCTGATGGCCACGATGACGACTCTTCATACAGGAAGTTAGGACCACTATACCAATCATGCTGTGAGTTGAAGTAAGTAAGTAAGTACATTTATTTCAATAATTGTTTAAAATTATACAAAAATCTTATAGGCTATATTATCTTTTTACAAACGAAATAGACATCTGTAGCTGAACTAGGCGAAAGTCTGTATTTCGGCTATCAGCGCCAAAACCTTCAAAAAATGTACACTTATAAATAGCCATCAAGTAGAAATGTTAGCGTTTGTATATAAACAAAGAAAAAACGTGATGATAAAACATGAAACACACAATGATAAAAATACACTAAAGACAAAATTAAAATAAATTAAGTAAGTAAAAATTAAAAACAATATAAGTAAGTTACACTAAAATATTTTTTTTTAATTAAATTAAAATCAAATAAAAGTAGATCTTGATATTGTGTAGATGTCCTCTCTTTGTGTGATATGATTATGTGTGAACGTGAATGTGAGAGGGTGTGTGTTTGTAGTAAGTAGTTAATCACCGTGGTATATGTAGAATCAATTCAGTCTCTTCGTAAGTAAGTTTTTGTAAGTAATTATTAACCTTTTTCTTACATTCAGTTTTTGTTAGTGGGTAAATGTTTATTGTTCTATTTATATTATTATAGATGTAAGGTCCAATGAAGTTGGTGAATCTTGAGCTGAATTTCGTTTTAGTTATTTCGTTTCTGACGCATACTTTATCTCTTCTTCGTTTTTGTAAGTTTAGAGGATTAAAAGTTTGTTTGCTATGTTGTAGAAGAGTGACATTAAGTAGATATAGTTGTCTTACAGTTAGAACCTCACAGTTCCTGTACAATTGTGTAGTGGGGAAAAAAATACGTTTAAAAGTACTAACTTTGAGCACTGCACGTTGGGCGATCTCTAAACTCTTTAACGTTGTTTTTAAGGCGCCTCCCCAGGATGAAATACAGTAAGATAAAAGCGACTGGCAGAGAGCATAATAAATCTGTTTCAGCAGTTGTGGATCAGCGACATGCCGTAAATTTTTAAAAATAAATATGAGTTTACGAATTCTTCCACATAGATGTTTTAAATGTTCTTTGAAGTTGAGACTACTGTCAATTGTTACACCCAGATATTTAATCGTCTGCACACGTTCCAGTGAAGGGCACGAGCAGCTACATCTCGATTGACACTCGTGTGAGATGATTTTGTGGCTGCTAGAGACTCCCTTTACATTCCTAATGCCAAAACAGATAAATTTCGTCTTATCTACATTTAAAGTTAGAATGTTACTCTGTAGCCACCTTCCAACCATATCAAACCCAATCTGAGCAGCACTGAAAGCCTCATCCCAGGTATCGGCAGCAAAACAGAGGGCAGTATCATCTGCGAAGGAGATTATTTCGCCTTGGGATAGCTTAAGGTTTGTGAGTTGATTAATGTATACCAGAAATAAGGTAGGCCCTAAGATGCTGCCCTGCGGAACTCCATGTGTGATTGGGAGGCCATCACTTTTGTATGTATCAAGTCGTACACATTGAGATCGCCCAGTCAAATAGCTTTTGAAAAGCTTGTGCTGCGTGCCTCTGATTCCAAGTTTGTCCAGCTTATCCAGTAAGACGGAGACAGAAATCGTATCAAAAGCCTTTGCGAGATCTAGGAAGATAATGAGACATTTTTTTCCTTTATCTAGATTTGAGGCAACAATATTTGTAAGTTTGTTAACAGCTTGTTCGGTCGACTTACCTTGCCGAAAACCATATTGATTAGTAGACAGCAAGTTATTATTATTTTTCAGCAAGGTATTTTTTTCTAAATAGCCTACTAATCTTTCGTTAATAATCCTCTCTAGTATTTTCGACAGAGCCGGCAAAATAGATATAGGCCTGTAATTATTGATACGATTTCTGTCACCACTCTTATGAATGGGGCAAACCTCAGCCTTTTTTAGGGAATCCGGGAATACACCCGACTGCAGGCAATTATTAAATATTTTTGTTAAGGGTGGTATGAGAATATCCTCATAACTTTAAAAAAAAATCGCTACTAATGTTATCCCACCCACTGGCACAGTTTGACTTTAAACCAAGGATAAGGCGTTCTACCTCATCTTCAGTGGTATCCATTAAGACGAATGAATGTACAGTATTTGTGTCAGTAGATGTGTTTTGAGCGTTGTTGTTTATTGCTAGTGTATTTTTTTGCTGAATTTTATCTGCCAAGGAGGTTCCTACGTTAATGAAATAGCTATTCACTTCATTGAGTGAATTTACAGGAGTATTTGATAAGGTTAGTAGTTCTTTAGGGGAATTAGGATGTTTTGACATGTTGGTGATATCTTTGATGACTTTCCACAGCTTTTTGTTATCCTCTTTTGCTGCTTGAAGTTGGTCTCTCTCGTATGCTCTTTTTACTTTCCTTATTATGGCAGTGCAGTAGTTTCTGTACCGACTGTATGTTATTTTTAAAATATCGTTACCTGGATCCAGTTTAATTTTTTTATGCAACTTATCCCTATGTCTTACACATCGTAGCAAGCCTTGTGTCATCCAAGGTTTTATTATTTTGTGGCGTTTAGGAATAGTTATTTGTTTTGTATTGGTAGCAATTGCTTGTTGGATGGAATTTGTGAAATAATTTAGGGAGGAGTTTGGGTCTACAAAACTATTAATGGGGCTGAAGTCAATTTTCGATAGATCTCTTTTTAGACCGACTTTGTCAGTTTTTATTGTCTTTGCAAACGCATACTGTCGTGTTGTCTTCAAATTAATGTTTAATAAAACGGGGTAGTGATCAGTCAATGTAGTGTGAGGTACAATGACGTTGGTACGACAGTTGGTTTTGACAAGGGCGTGATCCAGACAAGTATGACTTTTGCTACGCGTAATTAAAGTATGAGCTGGTAAAAGGCCAGGTGTAGCTGCTAAAGTTAAATAGCGCTCCCCGTGGTGATTAATTTTTTCAGGATTAATATCAATATTTATATCTCCCATCACTATGATATGTTCAAAGGCAGAAAGTGTATGCAGAGTGTTATCTAATGATGACAGAAATTGGTCGATGTTTTTAAAGGATGGTGATCGATAGATAGCAAGTATAGCGATACGGTTATCGATTACAGCAACCAAACTATTACAATCCTGCATGACAGGTTCCTCAACAATTACACTAAGATTTTCATCGAAGTAAATTACTACACCATCGTTTTGCTTAGTGTTTGTTTTAGTACCTACCTTAGAATATCTTGGGAGGTTGGGGATTACAGTTTTATTTGAAAGCCAGCATTCTGTCAGTAAAATAACATCACACTTGAGTTTCATTCTCTCTAACAGAATGTTTAACTCTGACATATTGCGGTTTACGCTGCGGATGTTCTGTGTAAGAATAATTAGATCCTGATCCGATGAAGTTAATATTTCATGACAGTCCTCAATAGAAGCTATTTGTGAGTGAGATACAGAAACTTGATCAATGTTTTCTGTTAATTTGATAATATTATTGAATTTTAAAAAGTGAGTTTATATTTTGCCATGATAGGTAGGTAGTCTTGGATTACGAACAGTAGTTGGAAGGTATTCCAGCATTTACGAGAATTAAAAGTTGTTATGTTTAGTATGTTGGGAGGAAGTGTGTGTGTGTTACATTTGTAGAGTGTAGGACAATTAATTATAGTGGAATGCAGTGTAATTCGACAAAAACAAAGATATTGCAAAAAGTATTTGGTAATTTGCCAAGCCCAAAAGCAATAGTGTAGAATAATAATATTACAGAGATAAAGTGGTGTGGTACATCACGAGTAGCTATGTCTGCGATATTCATCTTTGTGGGCACCCAGCGCCAGTCTTCAACTCTGCTATTTTCTTCTATGGCGGCTATACGATGGGCTACGAAAGGCTTGTATACTCGTGCTCCTCTTCTTATCCATGTCAACACGGTCTTGCTATCTGACCAGTAGGTCACCGATGCGGGTTTGATGCCGTGTTCACGTACAACAGCTGCGGCCACGCGGGTTCCCATCACCGCCGCCTGCAGCTCGAGGCGGGGTATTGATTGCAGCTTCAGCGGGGCTACCTTCGCCTTTGCCATGGCGAGGCTGACTCGTTGTTGGCCATCTGTTGCTGTGGTTCGCCAATATACTGCCGTCGCGTAAGCCATCTCGCTCGCGTCGGTGAACACATGGACCTGTGTCTCTACGGCGTCGCTGTATCCCGGATAGCATCTTGGTATGCTGATATTTCCGAGCTGTAGTAGATGCTGTATCCAACTCTTCCATTGGGTCGCTAGGTCGTTGTCCAGCGGCTGGTCCCAATCGACTCCTCGCCTCCATGCCTCTTGCAATATTTGCTTGGCTCGAATGGTTACTGGGGAAGCGAGTCCGAGCGGGTCGTACAGTGACATTACTATCTTCAGCGCCTCTCTTTTCGTGGGCGCTTCTTTCTCTAATATGCCTCTAGGTAGGCGGCGGGCGAGTGTTAGGTTGAAGCCCAAAGTATCTTCGCTCGGTCTCCATATTAGGCCGAGTATCTTTTCTGTGTCATCCGTATTCCCGATGTTGACGACTTCAGTTCGGATCTGTGTCGGGTCTATATTTTCTATTAATTGCGCGCTGTTTGACACCCATTTTCTCAGCTCAAACTTCGCCTGTAGGTGAATATCCTTCACCGTAGTTGCAATGTGCGTCGCTTCTTAGACGGTCTTGTAACTATCGAGGTAATCATCCATATAATGATTCTGTATTATGGCTTCCACTGCATCTGGATGCTCATCTATATGCCTTTTCGCGTTCCAATTCTTCGCGAAAATGGCCGTGCACGGCGAGCTTGCCGCACCGAATATGATGGACGTCATACGGTATTCTTCTGGCGCTCCTTCTCTTCTATTGCCTCTCCACAGGTATCGGAGCGCGTCTCTATCCTGACTTCGCACCTTTACTTGCATAAACATCTCTGCTATGTCACCAGATATGGCTATGCAATGTCTTCGGAACCTCATCATGACGCCGGGCAGGGACTGTAGCAAGTCTGGTCCAGTGAGAAGGAAGTCATTTAGTGACAGTCCTTTTGATTTGGCGGCTGCGTCATGCACGATGCGGAGTTTCTCAGGCTTCGCGGGATTGAACACGTCGAAATGAGGCAGGTACCACGTTCTCCCTTGTGTGCTCGTCTTGGGCGCCTTTTCTGCGTAACCCTTTTGAATGAGAGAATCCATCTGTTCTGTGTATCTATCTCGAAGAGCCGGTTTACTATCGAGCTTCTTCTCTATTGAGACGAGCCTCTTCAGGGCCGTCCCGTAACTATCGGGCATTTCTATATTTTCGGTTTTCCACAGCATGGCTGTTTCTATGTGCCCGTCCTCCAACTGACGAGTGCGACGACTCAAGATATCTTCCGCTTTCTTTTCGGGATCGGAGTCTGGCCGTCTCGGATTGATGACCAGTGATTCTAGGGCGAAGAATTCACGGAGCTGCTCGTCTATATCTTCTTTTTCCACTGCTTCATTGCCTGCTGTGAGCCAATTGACGTAGTGCACTTGCTGACCCAAGATTCTGGTGTGTGCGCCATGTAGAGTCCAGCCCATCGTCGTGAGTGACGCAACAGGTTGGTTCTTCAGACCTCTGCGGATCTCACTGGCCAGTAATAGGTGCCAGTTATCCTATCCGATGAGTATCTTCGGCGTGCCAGTGTTGTATATGAGCTGTTGCTTCAGGTCATCCAGATGTTTGCAGTGCGCGACGTCCTCTTCACTAACTGTCTGCGGTACGAGGTTCAGCTTCGGTATGGTGCGCGCTCTGAACAGCACCCTATTCTTCAGCTCGCTCGCAAGAGTGACGGTGATTCTCCTTGAACTTGGAGTCTCAATCGTGGTGTCGCCGATCGCGCCTTTCTTCAGTGGGTCAATTTTGCCTTCTGCCTCGACTTACTTCGCAAAGTCCTCGTCGATAAAAGAGACGGTTGATCCATCATCAAGATATGCGAAAGTGGATACTTCTCCCGCCGGTCCAATTACTCGAACCGGTACCATTTTGAGGTAAGCATGGTTTGAAGTTGTTTGTGAGCTGGCCACTGTTTCTTTTGTCTCCAAGTTGTTCGACTGCTCTTGAGTAGCGGGCTTCTCGTTCTTGACGGCGTCTTCTTTAGCAGGCTTCTTGGAGTAGTGAAGAAGCTGATAGTGCGTAGCTGTACACCCTTTAAGACCGCACTTCTTCAGCTTGCAAGAATGATCTGGACGACGACTTCGCAGGCACCGGAAACATAGGTCCACGAAGTCTGTCTGTTTCAGCCTGAGCTATCGAATCTGGACGGCCGAACTGCAGCTCAAGTTCCCTCATGATGTCATCTGGTTTGGCATCTCCGATGAGTTCTGAGCTCACTGTTTCCAACGCTCGTCCCCGCAGGCTTCTTCTAAGCCTAGCTGTGTTCTCAACATCGTTGAAATATCTTCGAGTTGTCTCGTAGATGGCACGAAATGAAAGCCACTCTGTGTGGGCCCCATTGAAGTTCGGTAAGGTCATGATGACCTTCGACGCCGAGGGGTTGCTCGGTGTCCACTGTTCTGTTTTTCTGTGGGCTAGCGACGCTATAGCGGACGTCAGCTCCGTTATGAATGGGCGGAGTGCGTCCTCCCCTTTGACTTCTATTCCCCTCTGTGGGAATCGGTTCACTTCCTTCGCTGTAGGATTTGACAACGGTACTTGCTTTTCGAGGTCCACTATAGTTTCGAAGTCCACAGGGACCCCTCCCTGTGGACTTCGAAACTTCGGTTCGCGGTTGCTCAGGGCCTATATTACTATTGTCCCCCTCAGCGGCGTTGTTCCTCTTCTCCGGCTCAGGCTCAGGCGCCTCTTCAAGCCAGGAGCGCACGTACTCATCGTTTGACTCTCTGTCATCCATATAGCCGTCGGAATCTTCTTCCTCGGCTCTCTGAAGTGCTAATTGAGCGAGTTCCAACCTAACTTTCAGTAGGTCTTCACGTGCTCTTGAAATTTTCTTATTTGACTGCGTCGTTCTATTTGTAGTCGACTGCGGCCTGCTATGTTCGGTACGGGCGTCACCCCGGGTAGTCATCGGCAAGGTTCGGCTGTACTTTCTTTCTGTAGTCTTTTCTGTTGTCTGCAGGGTTCAATGTTCTATCTGAATACTGCAGTGTTCTATTTGAATGCTTCAATGTTCTATCGGAATGCTTCAGTGTTCTGTCTGAAGTACCTTCCTTTGCTGTAGAGGGCTGTTCCGCTTCTTCAGACCGCGTCCGTCTTGGCAAGTCTTCACTAGCACGTGACGCGAGGGGGGCTGCTGTACTGGTCCGGCTCCTTCAGTGGTGGATGGTGAACGCGGCGGTTGCTCATGAGTGATGGCCGTAATACCGCGTCCTCTGCTCACCTCCACTGTACGAGACTTACCTCTAGACATACTGTTGATAACACGTTTAACGTCCAATGTACTCTGTGGCTATAAATCTTGTTCCAAGGTCACCATGGTCAACAGCATCAGGCTCATATACGCAGGCACCCAGTGGTGACTTAATTCTAAAATGTTCCTTAAAGAGGTCAGCAATGCCCACAGGATCGCTCTCACCACTGACCGACACGGGGAGGCCAGGCTTACAGTTCAGCCTGCTCGTTTGTTTCCAAAACGCGCGAAAATCATTGCTTGAATGTTGTGAAGCGAAAATATCCGTTTTTATTTGGTCTTCATTGTTTTGACACCATTTCAAACGAGATTTAAACACTCTCTTAGCTTCACGCATGTCACCAAATGTAGTACCAGCATTTTGCATGGCGTCCTTGTAAGCCTCATCAACATGCGCATTCCAACCGACCACTACTTTCTTTTTTTCACGCTTATTGCGTTCGCGACTTACTATACAGCTGACTCAGATAAAGCACTAACTATATCATTATACATATTGTCTATAACAGCGCGATGACGTACTTGTTTGCACGCCTTGTCACTACAGATTCTGAAGTCGTTAGGGAAATCAATAAGTCTAAGTCTTTCATGACACGCCTTCGCGTAAGCTTGCGACTGTTCAAGACTGACGGGCCGCTTTAGTAACCACACAGTGATCAAGCCACCTCCGTGAGCCGTGTGCGTCACTCACATAAGTGTAGGTGTCTGTGTCTAATCCTAACATCTCAGTATCCACACAGTTCCACTCAAATTCCTGACAGAAGTCTACCAGCTCTGTATAAAAGCGTTCTGTCGGATCGACAAAGATATAACAGTTTTCAATATTTGAATTATCTATGATGGCACTCACCAAACTGAGACAATCCGTGAATTCCACTAAGTTGCTAGCCACGTCCGTGGGCATATACACATTAAACACTAAAATAGATCTTTCGTTTGATACTATTTTAATAGCGCACACTCGCGGGTTATTGCACTGAACCACCGACAAATTTTTGAACGCACTTTTCCTCCAAAGCACAGCTAGGCCGCCATACGGACGCCCTCGCAGAATGCCCGCCGTAGTATCCACTGCTGACGTACCGGTGCAGCCGAACTCGTCACTGATACCATGTAGGTACGCAAGTTCCTCTGGTAGTAACCAGGTTTCTTGAAGTGCGATGATGTCGTTATGTAAGCAAAGCTCCCTTACGCCATCAATAGACCGTTTTACACTTTTACAGTTATAGGACACCAGCTTATATGTGTGTTTATCCATTTTTGTTTGCTGTAGGGTCGATACTAGAACTCACAATTGTTTCCAGTCGTGTACTTTTTCCCATAATACAAGAAACGTCGAAATACTATGCCTTTCGGCTAAAAAAAATACTTGTATTTTAGACTCAGGCACATAAAACTTGTAAGATTTATGCAAATTCTGTTTCTTCGTTATTATTCCATCTAACTTCACAGATATTTTCGTTTTACAAACAATGTAATCAGCTATGTCTTTCACACTTGTATCAATGTGTACATTCGAAATAAAAATAGGTACTTTCCTCTCTGCTGCCTTGAAATTGCCCGCAAAATCATTTGCTAAACCTATTTTTCCTCTCCTATGAGGTTTGGTACTTGATTTGCGATAGGTTACTGTAGTCCACTGCCTATGTTCAGCACGCCCTTTGACTAAACCGTTGTTCAATACCGATGCAGCGGTTTGTTTACATTCCTCCGACGCACCGATCAGCTGCGCGCTCGGCGCACACGCTTGCTCAGTCCCCTCCTCCGTAAGGAGTGACGTCAGCGCTTGAGTACACGTTACAACGGTACTATCTAACTGTGGCGTACTTACGATACCACTCGCGAGTTGAGACTGTACCAAAGTACCCTCACATAGCCAATTGCTGTCATGACTTTGCAAACTTTTTTCTTCGTCACCCTGCGGCGATGAAAAGCAGTGTGCCGAGCGAATTGGATCTATCTGAATCTACCAACAGAGTCGTATCCACATTTCTATCCCGTCTATTCGCACCTCTTTTATTGTTAACATTTATGTCCTTCGTAAACTGGACCTCTTTCCTTAGTATTTCTAGCTGTTCCGATGTAACATATGAGGTTTTAATGTGGTTAACTTCTTCTCGTAACAGAGTAAACTTCTTCAGAAGGTCAGACACATCCAAGTGATCGAAAGTAATCGGCGGGAGCTTTTCTAGGTTACGAGCCACAAACACAGGCAACAGATCAGGCTCTGAGGCTTTGAAGGCACTGATAATGTCACTGAGAGCCCGATTTTCCTTTCCTTGTCCTTTAAAAACGGGTTTCCGTTTGTCAGCTGGTAATGACTCAAAAAGCAGTGATTTTGACTTTTCAATTTCATCACCACGAAACGTCGATACACAAATTCTGATCAGGCTTTCTTCATCGAAAATCGATATCTTATTTTGAATATAAGCCAATAATTCGTCGATAACTATATTGCAACTACTACATTTTAAAGTAACTGCCATATTCACTCGTAACATATGCGTAAGCGGTGTCACAAGGAATAAGCATGACGCGTCGTGCCGGTATGCGCGCGCGAGCGAGACTCGAACGAGATGAATAAAGCTAAACTTAATATTTTCGCCGGCAGCAAAATTTATAATATCATTTATAATATCATTTTTATTATTAGTAAAAAATTGAGAGAATTCCTTTAGTGCACCTACAAACGTTTTTCCATTGTCGGAAAATATTTGTGCAGGTTTTCCACGACGAGATATGAATCTTTTTAAAGTTAATAAGTAGGCCTCAGAACTTAGACTAGTTACTAATTCCAAGTGTATCGCACGAGTAGTAAAGCATATGAATAGACAAACATAACATTTTTCCAATTTTGAACCCCTTCCCTTGCGGTTCAGTATGAACATAGGTCCAATCTTTCAGGAGGCAAGTTACCCATTTTTACTGATATTGCCTTCCCTTTCCTTTCTGGCGAGTACATGTAATGGACTTATGAACTGACTGTCTGCTTGGCTATATCACGACCTTTTTTTCTTTTTTTTTTTTCTTGGCTGGGAAATCATCAAATAACTTCTCCCGCTCTGGGTGGAGCAGGAGGGCGTGTCAGACTTTTACCGACTAAAACCCACCCGTGTTCCCTCAGTAGCCTGTATGCCAGGGGCTGCGGTATCTCTGTCCAACAAACCCGCACCTCTGGCAGGCATCGGCCCTTGCGGGCCGCGTCACTTTGTGCTGACATCTCTTTAAGGCGCGCGTGGAACACAACGTGTCGTTGACTTGGGCTTGGTCCTTACCGAACAGCGAGCTACCCATTACTCGCCGTCCGCAAGCTCATGCCTACGGTGGCCGGAAATCGGCCTGGGATTCCTGACGCCCAGGGCGTCTCCGTATCCTGCGGCGGCTAGGGTCGCGAGGGCGCATATGCTGCCTCTCCCTCACGTGCGCCGCCTCCCTCTTCGCGAGCATCACTGCTTTGCTGAAGGAGGTGACGGCTCCCCATGCCCTCTCGCTCCGTACCATGGCCATTCCATTTAATTTCTGGTAAATCGTGCAATTGAAATAAGAGTATTTCATTGTGATTATTTTGTTTAAAATTTGTGTTAACTTCGGTTAAAGATGCTGGCCCGTGCCACCAAATATCTGAGTTTTGAAGCGCGTCGAGCGTTAGCCCGCGAGATAAAAGATCAGCCGGGTTGATTTTACCAGCAACATGTAACCACGGTAACTCACCAGTCAACTCATTGATTTGCACCACTCTGTTCTGGACGAATGTTTTTAACAAATTAGGTGAAGTCTTAATCCAATTTATGACAATCGTGGAGTCACCAAAAGTATATGTTATCAAAAGTTAATCTCCATGCCTGAACTATTTTTTGATATATAACTTAGCACCAACTAAAGCTCCGCACAGTTCAAGGCGTGGTATTGTAACTGGTTTAAATGTGTGCGACTTTGCTCTTAGCACAAAGTAACCTAACAGTGACTGGTGAATTGTCGTTGCATGTGCCTATGTATGCACATGCACCATATGCATCCTGTGATGCATCCGTGAAAATATGTAAATCTGTGTAGTCTGTATTCACTTGTCTAACATGACGAGGAATTTTTATGTTTTGTAGATGTTGAAGCGTGTTGATAAAGGTTTTCCACATAAACAAAATATTGTTAGGTACTGGATCGTCCCAACTTAACTTACAAAGCCATAGTTTTTGTAAAAGTATTTTTGCAATTATAATTGATGGTGATAACAAGCCTAATGGGTCGTACACCTGTGAGACAACAGACAAGATAACGCGCTTAGTCACATGAGTGTAGGTTTGATCAATCTTTGTAGTAAAGTATAACAAATCTAAATAATTCAACCATCCAAGACCGAGAGTTTTAGTTAAACAATTTTCGCCTAAAGTCAATTCCTTTGTTTTATCTGTTGTAGTAGTTTCCAAATTAAACAACCATTTACGTAAATGGAAGCAACCAGATTTTAAAACATAATTTACTTTGGTACAAATCTATACATATAATAAATCTGTAAAGGAACTTTTTCTGTACATTTAAAATATTTCGAAAATAATTGCTTGGGGTGTTAAGGGATAATCAACAGATGACATTTTAACCCTTATCAAAATTTTTGTCTGTAGCTCGGTTTTTCAGTTTCTATGTTGAATAGATCAAGTATCACGTCAAAAGAACGAAACTAATATGGTTATCTTTCATACTCAAATATTGTTTATAACTCAGAATTTATATTAGTCTTTGTTTCATCGCAATCGCTTCGGTCAACCTATCTAAATAATTTAAAGTGTTCAAGAAGAATTTATTTACGTAATGTTGAAACACTTAGCGACATCTATTGGCGTGAAACGGTACTAACGAATACTTAATATTAACACGTCATTCTCATTTAAGTTACTTACTGTGTCTGTGTTATTTCAAAAAGTAATGATACTGATTACTAAAATCGCTTTCCGTTGGTGGTTGATTCCCACGAATCAAAAAAGCTAAAAGAATTTCAAATAAAAAGTTGTGATAATATTAACTGACGTGGTGTTCTGAGTCATATACTTAGAATGCAATGTTAGATAAATATTTATTAGTTTTATCCATCAAATTAATACAAATAGAGGGGAAGAAATCTCATTTTTAATTGTGATAAAAGTCTTAGTAGCGCCATCTAGCATAATGTAGCAAAATTAGAGCGGCTAGAGGAACATCTCCATAGAAATTCTTAATCCCTAGCGTCAGTAACGCCATCTAGGTTTGAATAGCAAACATGCAAAGACAACAACTTGATTTCGCGCGAAATTTGATAATGTTAAATTTAAATGCGTGTTTACAGCATTACTCGATTCAAATAATGGGAGTTTTGGGAGTAAAGAGTTGTAAATACTTATGTGCTAATTTTCGTGATGTTAGTTTTCGAGGTGGGGAGGGGTTCAAGCGAGGTCGGATGGTGAAAGTGAGGAAAAAAAATCCAAAATTGCGACCATAACTACTGGTGGATTTGAGTAAATAGTTAGGTTTTCACACGGGCAACTGTAGTTATGTCGATGCTCTTCCGAGCAACATCGCTTACAGAGAAGCATTAAGAAAATGCTTCTCTGTAAAACTAGTTTAAAAATGTATTTATTTATCCATTTGGCATCTCCAACAAAGGATACATTACCTACATAGGAACAATAGAAATCACAATAGTAAAATATTGACAATTTTAAAGTCGCTTCTTTGAATATAATTATTTATTGGTCTACAAATAAATGTATGGCTGAACAAAAGAAACACTGAAACATTTTTGATTACAATTTACAATAAAAAGGCATCGCAACTGAGAGTCGCGGAGGATCGCTCTGTTACGTCCATTATCCTCGGGATCGGGCTCTCTCTCTTCCTGCTGCCTGCGTCAGCAGCGGGGAGAGAGGTGGGGGCGCGCGCGGTATGGCACAGTGGCACTACGTAGCAACAACATCGTACTTACTATGTTCATAGAAAACCCGTGCTATACAATTAAATAGCTTTTTTTGCCTGGTTTGGTTTTTTTTAACCGACTTCAAAAAGAAGGAGGTTATCAATTCGACATGTTTATTTTTTTTATTTTTTTTTATGTATGTTCGGGCATAACTCCGTCGTATATAGACGGATTTGCAAAATTCTTTTTTTGTTCGAAAGAGGTTTACTCCGAAATGGTCCCATTGAAATTTCATATAGATCTGATGATGCGTTTCGGAGACAGATAACGGAACTCTTCAAAAAATTACAGCAAATCAACCACGAATGTTGCTATCGCATAAATATGCATTGTTTTGACGCCAAGGATGATGAAATTTCGAATTGGTATGGGGTAGGTAACTAAAAAGTGAAAAATAAAAACTTTTTTCAAAAAAATAACAACCGACTTCCAAAAAAACACTACAAAGTGCAAAATAACTTTAATTTCGGAAGGCGGTGACAAATAATTAAAATACACATCCAAAGTCACCGACTTCCGAAATTAAAGTTATTTTGCACTTTGTAGTGTTTTTTTGGAAGTCGGTTGTTATTTTTTTTTTTAAAGTTTTTATTTCAACAGCGCTTTTAATGTGGATAATGACCGACGTTACGGGGCGTAGGTAATGGTAACATTCGCAGCGAGCATGTCTTTACGCCGTGTGCTAAAATCAGTGTTGCTCGCTCGCATGTTTTGCCGTAGGTACTACTGACTGCACGAATACTTGCTTGGTAACATATTAGGTGCATTTTGACCAGTGACGCCGGTCAGTATCCACCTTTACAGCGTGATCTTTCTTCATCGTGATAACGCCATGGTCCCACGGGCCGTTAACTGACAGGTGGCGTCAGGTGTTACTGCACTGCTACCTGTCGAGGCCTATCGCAGTCCGTGCAGAGCATTCCCACTGCTGTGGGTTTATTCAGTGGTCAACGTTTGATAAACAAAGCTAAAAGACACGCGCCTGTACGGGCCGAGATAGGCGCCCGCCCCCGCGTGGAATAATGCTTCAGCACACTCAACCAGACGCGCAGTCGATTTATTGAGTAAGTACAGTAAAAGCTCCTTATTCGTGCTTCCTTCATTCGCGTTTTCACTATTCGCGGATTAAAAAAATGCGACCCAATTCCTATATCCGCGGCTAAAGATTTATTTATTTGCGGGTCTAATCGGTACATCGGTACATACATATTAACAAATAACAAAAAGGATTCCAATAGGTATCCAACCCAATATCCTTTGTAAACGCGTCGTCAGATGGACTATAAAAAAGTGAAATAGACCTTATTACAACTTCGCCTAAAGTACATTGTCAAATGATATCGCCGCTGTATTGGTTCGGCCTTTGACATCTACAATAGCCGCCTTCGCCGCGGTCGGTGTTTTTAACCGACTTCAAAAAGAAGGAGGTTATCAATTCGACATGTTTATATTTTTAATGTATGTTCAGGCATAACTCCGTCGTATATAGACGGATTTGCAAAATTCTTTTTTTTTTTCGAAAGGGGTTTACTCCGAAATGGTCCCATTGAAATTTCATATAGACAGGGCCCGATCTAGCTATTTAGCCGCTCCGGGCAAAAATAACATTCGCCACCCTTTGCACTAACACCATCAAAGATGGTATGACCATAATTATGTGAAATTCTTTTA
This sequence comes from Polymixis flavicincta, assembly GCA_949987655.1. Classification (NCBI taxonomy): domain Eukaryota; kingdom Metazoa; phylum Arthropoda; class Insecta; order Lepidoptera; family Noctuidae; genus Polymixis; species Polymixis flavicincta. The sequence continues at coordinate 38,273,454 of OX465171.1, read as the reverse complement.
ACTATATAATATTCACATACCTACGTTAGTCTACTACGGCTTCTGAACAAGTATACAAAAATTCATGAGAGTAGGTATGTTTGTAAGTATACATTTTGCCGCCGCTCATTTTTGCCGCTCTGAGCATTTGCCCGGCTTAGATTGGGCCCTGCATATAGATCTGATGATGCGTTTCGGAAACAGACAACGGAACTCTTCAAAAAATTACAGCAAATCAACCGCGAATGTTGCTATCACATAAATAAGTATGCATTGTTTTGACCCAAAGGATGATGGAATTTCGAATTGGTGTATGGTAGGTAACAAAAAAGTGAAAAATAAAAACTTTTTTCAAAAAAATAACAACCGACTTCCAAAAAACACTACAAAGTGCAAAATAACTTTAATTTCGGAAGGCGGTGACAAATAATTAAAATACACATCCAACGTCACCGACTTCCGAAATTAAAGTTATTTTGCACTTTGTAGTGTTTTTTGGAAGTCGGTTGGTATTTTTTTGAAAAAAGTTTTTTGAGAATGTAAACAAACATAATGAAACCAACCTCATCACCATAAAGTATATGTATATATCATCATCATTTCAGCTGAAAGACGTCCACTGCTGGACATAGGCCTCCCCCACATTTATAAATGCTGCGACTTAATAGACATTCCATCCTTTGGTACGAGCCGCTTTGGGTGTTTTACCTATTGTTTCATCTTTCCATTTATTGCAAAATGTTCAATTTTTTTTTTTACTTAAAAACGATTTTCGACGCGAAAAAATCTGTTTAACGCATAGAAATGCTTGATTGTTTACGCCTTGGAGAGTCGCTTGCATCCATATCACGCTCATACAATTAATCAATATGGTCAAAAACTTCAATTAAATTGTTTTTTTTTTTTTTGTCACTTGGGAACGTATCCCCTATAATCCCATATAAATTACCATTCCATAGTCACGGTTTCTGTATTCGCGGTAGGTATTTTACGGAACGTATACCTCGCGAATAAAGAGCTTTTACTGTACCTACGGCAGGTGCACATTTATTATAAAATGAGCCTCGACCAGGCGCTTTGATCTATATTTATTCTTAAAAATCTGAGTGAGACTTCGTCGCAATATCATTATAACCCCTAAAGACGCCTGCAGGCCTAGACAAAACACCTTTCTGTTAACGTTCACGCTTAACTCTACGCCAGAATATATGGGAATGACATTACCGTGTCCTTTCCGCAGGTAATGTCATTCCCATACATTTTGGCGTACCGTTTAGCGTGAACGCCAAGAGTAATGTGTTTTGTCTCTAGGCTCTGGACTGCATTCGAAAGCTGTGGTAGATTCCTACCAGGATAGATCGGAAGATCGGAGGAGTGGTACCTACACCGTCAAAGCGACACATTATTGTTTTCCGACATGCACGCGAACGAAGTCGCGGGCACAGCTAGTGTCTAATAAACATTGTTTATTATCATGACCAGTAATTAAGAGGCCTACGTACAATGAACTGTCCATACATACGTAATACCTAAATCATTTGCAACTTGAGCATATTTCCATCATATTATGATGATATTCGGATTCAGACAGTATTTATCTAGGCTCGTAGGGGGTTTTTTTCTCCAAAATACTTACCTGAAATGAAGTTTAAGCGAATTGCATTTCGCACATTTTTACAGCGTAAATGACATGTTTTCTCACTGTTTTTTTGGTATTATAACCAACAATTTCCGTAATATTGTTGTCTCAGAAGCATAGCTCATATTATCAAGTTGTAAAATGTCGAAAAAAATATTAAAATACAATAAATTTTCATTCATCATTTTTGGTATTACGGAACACATCCAAATTCATCATAAATGGTCAGTAGCTAGTAGCGCTATCGCGTCAAGCCATTGTCAATGTGTGTGTGATCGTACTGCTCACTGTAGGTATGTATCCTCGACAGGTACTAACACTAGCGCAACGATAGCAATTTTCAGACGAAATATTGTCTCCGCCCGAATCCTAGTTGCGAGCTTCGGTCGTAGGATTCTTAAGTCATCTACAAACAGATCTTCGTCTATTACTTGCTTTATGACGTCATCCTCGCACTCAGATGCCAGCTGTTTGATGCATCGAATACTTAAGTAAGGAGCGGACGCGGTACCGTATGTCACAGTATTAAGCTCAGGCCCGGTCAACTTTGTTCGATTCTTGTAGAATACCTATAGGGGCTAGGCCTGTGTTGCTATCTGCACCGCTTCGATCTTTAATAATGCTATTTTTTTATGTTGGGCACATTGATCAAACTAAAATGTTTCTGATAGAAACACATTCTACCAAATAGTAGTTTCTTTATTACTAGCGAGTATACTATTTCATGTGGCTTTTTTTAAACCTGTGCGAAAATTGTGTTTTTAGATATCTTTAAAAATTAACTACTTTTTTATAATTATATATAAATACATATATACATTTTTAAACCTCATAAATCATAAAATATTAATTCTATAAAACTGGCTGCGTAGAATATTTTTAAGTGTACCTGGCCACCCTAAGAACTTATTTATTTACAAGAAAAATGTCTGCCGTCGCATGCGCATGTTTCTTGTAATTATCTGTTTCTCGACTTTTTATTATTAACCTCGCCATCATCAACGTTGAGTAGAGCTTCCGTTCCTCCGTTTTTTGTGCCAAGTTAATTTATAAATGTCGTTTACGAGATGACTCTTCCGTTCGTGTTGTTTGTTTCGTTTGTTTGAACTTTTGGAACAATGAAGGAAAATCAAAGGAAATGTGTTAAGTGTGGTTCTTCGCCTGCCGATGACCCCGACACGAAATTGTTTAGGTTTCCTAAACTTGGTTCTACAAACGTTCTTCGGTAAGTGGTAATTAATTAAATATACACACACACTACAGCCGAAAGACTTCCACTGCTGGACATAGGCCTTCCCCAAAAGGGGGGGTTTGCCATAATCGATAAGCTTGGCAGGTGGGTTGGCAATCGCAATATGGTGATAGAATGCATACAGAACGCTGCTGCCCATTCTCTAGTCTTAGTGCCGTTAATTTAATAATGAAATAGTAGTCTTGTAAACAATCTATTGCTTGGGGTAAATACTTACTAAAAATGTAAATTAAAATGTACCTACTGTAGTTTTTTTTTTTTTATATCCCCTAAGAGAACCTGGTTGTCAGACTTGGAAAGACTGGTTGTCAGACTTTCGGGATTCTGACGAGCCGTAATGACTGTCAAAGATCCACAAATGACAGCCGGGACCAACGGCTTAACGTGCTTTCCGAGGCACGGAGTGGTCTTGGTATGTAAAGATGGTCACCCATCCACGGACTAACCGCGGCAAGCGTAGCTTAACCTGGTCGGTCGACCCGTGCAGCTATTTTTACTTAGCCACCTAGCCCCTCATATATAGCCCATATCCCCTAAGACAACCCTGATCCAAATATACTCTAAAGAATAATTTTCTATTTCAGCTGTGAATTATGGGCAAAATATTGCTTCCGGGATAAACCGTGGTCTGCAGTGGATTTTCAGTCTAAATTGCATTCTGAGCACAGAATGTTATGTCACCGACATTTTAAGGAATCAGCGTTTGTGGACTACCCTTTGAAGAAATTAAGACGATTTGCTTCTCCAGATGTAGAGGTTAGTAAAATAGAATTTACATTCATCTACCTATTGTAATGTGATAGGTTTAACAAGTGGATTCACTCAAGACACAATTATTTTTTAATTGTTTCTGTAATTACAGTATTCAACCTGTTAATTGGATCACAAGTGATTCAAAAAAAAATACAAAATCTGTGCAACCTATTAAATCTGTGTTTGTCTGTATATTTATGTCTCTTCATACACACTTATGCAAACTTATGTTTAAGAAGAAATAACCTAAAGTCATGAAGACTGAAGTATCATCAAACTCCTCTTAATTTTACCATAATCTTAATCTTATTTTATAGGAGGTGACTATGCCACATCTGGCAGATCGTGTGGAAGCCATAGCTGGTCCATCTCAACCAGTTCTACAACTACAGGATATTACCAACATGCCATCAGATGATATTCCTGGACCCTCAGCAAGTGTCATAGTCTCGGTCAATAAATTACCAGATGGTAAAGAACATGCATTTGAAAAATGTAAAGGATACTTACAGAAAATATCCAAACTTCAAAGAAAATTAAGGTACTTGAAGAATAAGAAATTTATGCAAAAATTGTGCACAAATAATGCTACAATGTTTCTCTTCCTGTCTCTATCTATCATCTCCCCACTATCCAATGCCGCAACTGCTTACGTTTTGGCCATATTAGCACTCAGTGCAGATCGAAATCCCGCTGTTATCGTTGCGCCCAACCTCATCCTGGAGATAGCTGTAATGTTCCCGACACACAGGTCTCGTGTCTTTTGTGTGATGGTGGAAGCCATAAGGCCACAGATAATAATTGCCCTGAACACTCAAGACAGAAGTCAATTAAAATGGTAATGTCTCAAGAAAACTTAAACTACCGCGAGGCCTCAGTGAGGTTTCCCCGTCCCCGTAAATTGCCATATTCTAATGTTACAGCAGGCCCCTCTCAATCTAAACTCTCTCAAGTTTATCCTTCTGAACCCATTCTCTTCTCGTCCCCTCTTAACACTCCGACTTCTTCTCCAAATGCATCCCCTGTTAAAACCTCCTATATCAAGACAGTTTATCGTTCCCCAAGACCAAGGCCAGAATTGGGTAAGTCGTATGATACCCAAGCCCATAAGTCGATGGTCTATACCCCTAATTCTTCTCAGCCTAATGGCTGTGCTCTCAACTCCCCTTATGTAAACCACCCCCCTTCCCACTCCTAATGACAATTTGATAGAGCTCCTGACTTGCTCCCTTATAAACATCTTGTCTAAATTTAGTGACGCAATACCGGACAATGTCGTAATATTAGTTCAACAACTCCTTGAATCCTGGACTCGCCAAAATGGAAAAAATCCTTCAGTGGAACTGTAGATCAATTCGCAGGAAAAAACATGATCTAATCTATCTTATAAATAGATATAAACCCGTTGTCTTTGCTGTGTCGGAGACATGGCTCAGGCCTGGATCTCTTTTGAGGGTTCCTGGCTATTCATGTCTTCGGGACGACAGAGATGACGGATGGGCGGGTTGCGCCCTATTGGTTAGCAGATCCATCACTTTTCCCCAGATTCCTCTTCCCCATCATGATCCTGGACTACATGTAGTGGCCATTAGAGCCATGGACATATCCTATGTATCTGCCTACATTCCCCATCCCAATGCTAATATTTTGTCTGAATTTAACTCTATCCTTTCTTCTATTCCCAGCCCTTTGATTGTGCTAGGTGATTTTAATTGCCGTCACACCCTTTGGGGCTCTCACTGTAATGACCCCTCCTCCAGCTTTTTGCTAGACCTTTTAGATGACCGCAACCTTTGTGTTCTTAATGATGGATCTGCTACCCGTCGGGTTTCCCCTAACCAAAATATTAGTGTTCCTGACCTTACTTTCTCTTCCCCTTCCTTAGTATCAACGCTTTCCTGGTCTGTTCTCCCTAACTCATATGGGAGTGACCATTTTCCTATCCTAATTTCTTTTCCAACTACTCACCCACGTTCTCCTCCAATCCAACCCCTACAAAAATATCGCCTACACCAAGCTGACTGGTCTAAGTTCTTGTCCAATTTGGACGCAGAACTTCAAAATTTTCCCCAAATATATACATCCAACTCCCTAATTCTCTACAGTGATTTTGTTGAGTGTCTGTTGAGAGCGGCCAATTCTTCAATCCCATTAAAAAACTCTGCCCGTCACCTAATACCTTCTCCACCTTGGTGGGATGCTGAATGCACTGATGGCGTCCGTAAACGTAAAGAAGCAGAAAACACCTTTTCCTCCAGTATTAATATGCCCGAATATTTAAATTTTAAAAAGACTTCTGCAACTACTTGTAGGTTATTGGCAAGAAAGAAAAAATGTGGTTGGCTCCAGTTTTGCGAGTCACTTTCTCCACGTTCTCCAGTTTCCCTTGTATGGAAAAAAATTAAAATATACCGCAGATCGTGTGACAGCGAACTTCCCGATATTTCTACCAATGACCACAGTTCCTGGTTGGAAGACTTTATATCCAAATTAGCCCCTCCTTTTGTTCCTAGCTCCGAATGCCTTCCCACTATAGATCCTCCTCCCCCCACTTCCTCTGATAGATTTGATGACCTTTTCTCTTATTCAGAACTTATTTGTGCCTTAGATCACCTCCGGGATTCTGCCCCGGGGGTCGATGGAATACCCTATTCCTTTATCTCCAAATCTTCTTCTAATTGTAAACTAATCTTTCTGAACCTAATCAATGACATAATCTACTCATTGTTTTTTATTTTTAATAATGAGTTAAATTGCAAGATGTAGCTAGCTAGCGACCCCGATAATGGATCTATTATATCTAGAACTAATTTCAATTTCGATATTCTGTAACCTACCATTGTATAAAATCAAGTTCTTCTAACAAAACAGACAGCTGTGCTGCTGGGGAGTTTGTTGCGCCACTTCTTCTTCCCAGCTAAAGCACTAGGAAGTGTCGAAGGGTGGGCGTTTTTGGGGGACTGTCTTTTGTAATTTTTGACGTTCAAAAAGTGCTGACACCAGCCTAGTTTGAATAAATGACTTTTGATTTTGATTGATTTTGATTTCAATTCCTTTTTCGTTACTGGCCAAGTTCCAGAGTCTTGGAAATCCCAAATAATTATCCCAATTTTAAAACCTGGGAAAGACCCAAAAGATTCTACTTCCTATCATCCTATTGCCCTCTCTTCTGTCCTTGCTAAAATTATGGAGAATCTCATCAAGAATCGATTTGAATGGATCTTGGAAACTAAAGGCATTTTATCCAGTTCTCAGTTCGGTTTTCGAAGAGGTATGGGAACTCTAGATAGTCTAAGTGTCTTCGTGTCTGATGTCCGCATTGCCTTTTCTAATAATGAAAGTGTTCTCGGTGTTTTTCTAGACATAGCTTCAGCCTATGATAATGTCCAACTTCCAATACTCAGGCAAAAGCTGCTACAGCTGAGTATCCCTGTGAGGATGGTCAACATCATTTGTAATCTCCTTATGTCCCGTTCTATTTCTGTCCGTCACCAAAACTACCTCTCCCCATCCCGTCTAGTGTGGAAGGGCCTACCCCAGGGGTCGGTCTTAAGCCCCATTCTTTACAATATATATACATATGATTTGGAGTCTTCAGTGAGTTGTTTTTGCAAAATCCTACAATATGCCGACGACATTGCTCTCTACCTTAGTTCAGCTTCCCTTTCAGATGCATCATCTCGCTTAAATTCTGCCCTTTACTACTTAAACCAGTGGCTGACCGACCACGGCTTAAGTTTGTCAGTGTCAAAATCCAATGCAGTTGTCTTTTCTCGCAAGCGTAATATTCCCCCCATTAATCTTTATATTGAAAATGAACCCATCTTGATCCGTGACAAAGTTAAATTTCTTGGCCTCATTCTTGATTCAAAATTATCTGGTCTCTATCATCTGGATTACATCTCAAAGAAATGTGAAAGAGGCGTAAATGTCTTACGTGCCCTTTCTGGAGTTCGATGGGGATCTCATCCAACTTCCCAGAAAATCCTATATAATGCTATAGTTCGTAGTCACTTTGACTATGGAATCTTTCTGTTGGAACCATGCAACAAAATAGCCCTAGCCAAACTGGATAGGATTCAATCCAAATGTTTGTGTATTATCACGGGTGCTATGAAATGCTCTCCTATTAATGCCCTTCAGGTAGAATGTTTAGAGCCCCCCCTTCACTTGCGTAGACAATATCTCTGTGACAGATTTTTTTATAAAGCCATCCAGTATAAATGTCACCCTCTTCTCCCTCCTCTTCGAACACTTTCTCAGATAATCCCAACATCTCGCTATTGGTCTCACAAAAATCCTCCACTCCTCGTTAACAGCCTCAGTAAATTTAATAATTTGCAAATTTCATTAGTCCAGTTAGAGAAAAACCCCTTATTTGAAGTAGATTTTGATTCCTTGCTCTTTCAACCAAAAATTGTTTTGAACTTTGGTATTTCCAAACATGACCCTGCTGCTAATGCCAAATTCAATAGGATTCTAGCAGACGACTGGCACGATTGGCTGACGTTATATACAGATGCCTCTAAGATGTCAGATAATAGTAATGTTGGATCAGCTGTATGGAGCCCTGCTTATGGTACTATATACACAGGGGAAGCAATAGCTCTTTTGGAAGCAGTCTCCTATATTGAATCACATGGACTCAACAAAAGCCTTATTCTCTCGGATTCTCTTAGCTGTTTACAGGATTTAACAAAATCACCTTTTCGTTCTCGACACAATTCTCCCCTTATTCTAAAGATTAAACAACTACTGTATAGATGCCACTGCTTAGGCTTAGAGATCGCTCTAGCTTGGATCCCTAGCCATTCTGGAATTGTTGGTAATGAGAATGCGGATTCGATTGCTAAGCTGGCTATTCGGAATGGGATCGAGTCTCATCCGTCTTGTTATCCCCGAGATCTGCACTGTCTTGTTAAACCCGTGATGATGAAGAATTGGAATGAGCATTGGCAAAAAACTAGATTATTGAAGGGAAGATTTTATGGTTCTATCCAACCGTTCATTCCATCTGATTGTTGGTTCAGAAAATTAAAATTCTCTAGTAAAATAGTTACCTCTGTTATTATTAGACTCCGACTTGGGTTCGTTTGCACACCAGTTTTTTTGGCCAAAATCCGCGTAAGGGACTCCTCATTGTGTGAATGCGGTCTGGATGAGGGTACTGTGGAGCACTTGTTTTTCTCTTGTCCTCGTTTAACCACTCCTCTTTACGAGATACTCCCTTCTGATATTCCCCGCCCAATTAACATTCCCTTCCTATTATCTCTAGCCCATACCCCTGCAGTTAAAACCCTTTATAAATTCATTAGCATTAATAAAATCCAGTTATAGTTGATATTTCTAATATAAGTTTACTTATCATATACTTAATGTTTTAACATTTATTTTGTGACGTTTTACATTTACTAACCAAAACTGTTTTGTCCTTTTTTAGCATGGGGATCCATGGATGCCACCGCTACAAACACTGATCAATAGTTGTGTAATAGTTTACGATCATTACCTTCTCATACCTTGACATTGGCAAAATCATCGAACGTTACCGATTGAGCCAGAACCTTTAAAAATAGAATAGAATAGAGTGCATTATCTACGAAGATAAGTCCAACATTTGCACTTTTGCTGCAAGCCCAAATAAAAAATTTCAAAAAGAGTCCAAAAGGAAGAAGATGGACTTCTGAAGACAAAATAACAGCATTGAGACTGTATAAAAGGCCACCTACGTGTTATCGATTATTAAGGAGAATGTTTTCCCTACCTGCACCAACAACGCTCAAAATTCTACTGAGAAAATGTGTGCTTAATGTTGGCATAAATAAGCACATATTTGAAATTATGGGGAAGTTTGCCAAGGCCATTAAACCGGCTGATAATGAATTTATACTCATGTTTGATGAAATCTCAATCAGAAAGAATTTACAATATAATGCGAAGGAAGATTCCATAGAGGGATTCCAGGATCATGGTGAACAAGGCAGATCATCACAAATAGCCTCATATGCCTTAGTCTTCATGGTTGCTGGCATCAGAAGAAAAATCAAACAGCCTATTGCCTATTATATATCTGGTTCTTCAGTTACTGCAGACAGATTAGCAGTCCTTATTAAAGAGGTGAGCTAACATTTTTTATTGACTATATCACAACATAGTACCTACAGATACAGTGTGTTGTTCTCGAGAAGTATTAACAAATTTCTGTTTTGCAATGAATAGACTGATTCTTTGTCTGTCAAAGGTGATTAAATATTGTTTAAATGAATAGTAATAACTTGAGTACTTGACATTGGTCAACTAAAGTCGCGTGTTTGTGTTCTGTTAATTAAATTTAAATTTGATTTGACAACAGCCATTGCTTTTTTTAAATAAATTTTAACTATATCTGAAAGACCTGGTTACTTATCTTTCTTTTGGTGACCGTACAGTAAATATTGAATGGATTTTTTTTTAATGATGATTTTTTTTAGGTGCTTGAACAGTGTCATAAATATGGTGTCAGTATAGCTGCTACAGTGTGTGACATGGATGGTGTAAATAGAAGGGCTTTAAGTATATTAGGGGCAACCGCTAGCAGTCCATATTTTCAAGCCAATGATCATGAAGTGATTACATTTTTTGATCCTCCACATTTAATTATGTGCTTCAGAAATTTATTTCTGAAGTATGATATTGAATGCCCCACAGATATATCTTCCGATGGAAGAACTGGAACAGGTAAAGCATCAACTGAACTGATTGCTTAAGAATGAAATGAATTGAAAGTTTCTAAAGGAAGATTAGATAAGTTTAAATTAAATTAATCAATATTGTTGCAGGTATAGCCAAGTGGAGTCACATTGTCGAATTTCATAAATTAGACAATGCAAATCCAAATTTCGCTTTGGCACCTTTGCTCAAACCGGATCACCTGAACCCCAACATCCCCGATCCCGTGGCCGCTCAAGGGTATTTTGCGCGTGGGATTAAATATATCCCGTGGCCGCTCAAGGGGCTAAGCAAAAAATGAAAGTGAAATTGGCAGTTCAGGTGCTAAGTCATACTGTTTCCTCTGCCATGTATGCTAAAATTGGAAAAGGTAATTTGTTTTTATAAATTTTAATTGACTATCGCTCAAACAAATAACAATTGTAAAAGGTCTCGTGCATTATGTATGTGCCAGTTCTAGGACTGCATGGATGATTGTTATGTCACCACATGGGTTAATGTCATTTCTCATGACCATAACCATGAGAGTTACTACTAGAGAATAGTCTGTGTTCTACCCTGATTTGACACCCATTGTAGTAGGTTTCCCTGTAGTTATGCACTTGTAAGCAGAACTTCCAAGAATATAATTATACATTTTAATATAAGTATTAAATTGTTTTCAGGATTATCTAATGATGCAGTTGTGACAGCAGATGTATTATCGAAAATGGACAAGATTTTCGATACCTTGAACAGTGACACAGTGGATCTACGCAGAGGAAAGCCATTTTCTACAAACCTAAAAGAGAATACACCTCACCTCGAGTTCATAAAGGAAATGAAATGTTTTTTCCAAAACATTAAATTTATAGGTGCCACACGTGTACCACCATCACAAGAAGGTTGGCTTTGGATGCTAAATGGTGTGGAAAGATTGTGGAGGACTTTGCGCCAAAAACACAATACAATTAAAAGTTTAGCCACCAGGAGGTTACAGCAAGATCCTCTGGAAAATTTATTTGGGTGCATCCGAGCCAATTGTGGCGCAAATTGCAACCCTACCATGGGACAGTTTGTTGGAGCCCTAAAAACGACATTGCTGAGCAACCTGTCCCACATAGGTGTTGGAAATTGTGAAATTGATAGCAATAGTGTCATAATCAATAATTTTAAATTATTTTTAAATGCCGAAACTAAGGACAGCACTGAAGATGAAATTATTACTTTAGCTGAAGGCCCATCTGAAGGAATAGTTGCATCTTCCAGTGGGAATCAGGAATTTGAGTGTGCTGAAGAATTATTAATAGATGAAACTAGCGAAATACAAGCATGTGCCTATGTTTGTGGCTTTATAATAAAAAAATATAAACATGAATGCGAGAAGTGCACATTAATCCTCACTTCTAAAGACCACACATCCATACATAATTTTATAGAATTCAAAGAATACAGCAATGTGAAAGAATCCTTAAACTACCCTCATCAAAACTTAGTGCTCTGTGTAGAAGTATGTGCCACTGAAATTAATAAGTATTTAGAAAACAATGCACATAAATTAAAAATAAAGCAAGACATTACAAATATTTTAAAAAGCACAATAAATTTCAACTTTTTAAATGACTGCATGGAGCACAAAGAAGAAACTATGTTTCTTAAAATAAAAAGTGTTTTTTACATTATTGTAAAACGCTTTTGTGTTAAAAAAAATAGGTCTTTTGCACAAGAATCCTCCAAAAGCCTCCTTCAGACAAAAATTTGTATTTTATCACATAAATGAAGAGCATTTTTATATATGATTAATAATCAGCTGCATTTGTCTCTATGTACTGCACGACACACAGGCAATGTCAGGTTGTATGTTTATAAATTGTAAATATAATTTGCGACCGTAATAAATATGGTTTTACAGAATTGTAATCATTAAAACAACTCGTCTGAGATCAAAATCAACATACAACCTGAAAATGACCTGCAAATTGCAGAAAATGTAAGAAAATATGAATTTTCCGAGCGGTTTTGTAAACGCGATTCTTGTAAATAACTAACACATTAACTGGTTGTTTCTCAGAATAAAGATATTTCATTCTATCATATTGTTTTTATTATTACTAGCTTGCTACTATCTTTTTTATTATTCTAATATAAAAAATGGCTCCAAAAGAACCCCTAGAACTATTTACTCCCAGGGGGTGTGCAACAGATGGCGCTGGCGCCATCGTTTTCGATGACATTTAATTTCTATGAAGTTGTTATTCTTCTCCTAGAGTATATGTGTTCTGTGATTAAGCTGGTACACACCGAGTTCGTCTGATTTATTTTCACGCCAAAGAATTAACTGGAAGTTTCTTTGATCCAGTTGAATATTAATCTGTCGATACATTTTTTTCGACGTCAGCGCATGGAACAAACCTAAATTGTCGAAAACGTAAAAAACCACCTACCTTTAGTACAAAATGAATTAACCACAAGCATCACAAAACAAAACAATAACAATTGCCTGACGTAAGTTTTACGACAGACTTCGCAAAACAAATAGATTAAAAATATTTTTGTTCGAACGTTCCAGGGTTTTTTTAGCTTGAAACGTAGTATATTGAGCATGGAATCAGAATGTACGGTTACCATAGAGAACTATTTAGTCGATTTTTGCCACGAGTTAAAATAAATGAGTCACTCCGCAACAAAGCGCGCGTGGGATAGATTTTATCCCGTGGGCGCTCTCCTAGTGTGTCACTAGACTCGGCTAATGGAATGCGCACAAAAAACCGACCTGTGTTATCGCGGTACGTAGTTTGCACAAACAAGTTTTCACACAAAGACTCGTCCTTAGTTAATTTATTTTGCGGAACGATTTCTTCTAATTCCCAGAATTTTTTAAGTTGAGTATCTAATGATTGTGAGTAATTGCACTGTACTCGATTGTTGCGTAAAGTTTTATCATTCAACAATGAACCAGATATTACCCATCCCAACTTAGTATTCTTAAGATATGGGCCGCTTCTTAGTCGAATTAGTCCGTCATTTAAAAGTTCCCAGAACTTCTGCCTTCATCTGCCCCAATTAATAATTCGATTTCTGATGGCGAATAAAATTTGGGATCCGCTAACTGTACATGTTCAGGAATATTTATGTGTGATTTTGTACCTAAAGATGGCAACTGAGCTGTGATTTGGTTTAAAACTAAACATTTAAAGCGTGTACTGTATTGTGTAGTTTTAGACCTCAAATGAATTTCGCATGATTGAGTGGAATTAGTCACCGAATTACCTACCCCGGAGACTTGCACAGTGGACTGTATTAAATTAAGATTTAATCGTTTGCATAAAGATTCTGCTATGAAGCAATGCTGACTACCGTTATCTAATAAAGCGCGGGTAGTGTGAAAATTTTTGCTTTTATCTGCAACCTCAACTAAAGCAGTAGGCAGCAGTACCGTCTCTAATAATGAATGAGTAGTACTTTGATATGTTGTGTGAGATGCAGAATGTAATGTGGCAGTTTTTGAAGAGTTAGCACTAGTATCCTGCGGCGATGCCTGTGAATTAAGCGCAACAGCTGATGATGTGGATGCATTTGCATTATCGTCACATTTATCATGAATTAAACTGTTGTGTTTCTTACCGCATTGCTTACAAGGACCGAACCAGCACTCATCTACCGAATGACTACCGCGTAAACAATTACAACATAACTTCTTTTCATTAATTAATTTAATTTTATAGTTAATGGATAATTTTAAGAATGAATCGCAAGAATAAAGCGGATGATTTGTTTGATACAAAGTGCAAATACGAGAACGTTTGGAATTTTTGTTACTAGATTGTTTATTTTGTGTTGATGTGTACTCGTAACTATGTGATTTGTTTGGTTGTTGAGAATGTGATGGTTTCTTTACGTTATTGTCCGTGTTACTATGTGCCAAGTGAATAGTCTCTAGTACGTCAGCCCTATTTTTAAGAAAAGTAATTAATTAATCAAGAGATAAACGTGAATTTGACTAAGTTTGACTATTTATAATTGAACTTTTATGAGTCTCCCATTCTCTTTCGGTAACTGAATCAAGTTTAGATGTAATTAATAAATAATCAAGGTGTCCCAAGATTCAGTCGGTTCGCCCAGGTTTTTGAGAGAAAGTAGATTTTTAAGAACGTTGTCTATAAGTTTACGAATTCGATTTGATGATTCCTTATTAAGTGACGCAATAGAAAACAAAGCTTTTACATGGTTTTGCACAAGTAAACGGTTGTTATTGAATCTGTTTTCCATTAACTCCCATGCTATATTGTAATTCTCAGAGGAGAATTATAATGAGTTACACCTATATTCTAACCTCGAAAGCTCCTCGACTCACAACTCGTCCGAGGAGACCTCAAGGCGTGCCTCGAAAGATCCTTAAAATCGGTATTCATAGACGTAAGACTGAGGAAATTATGAGGTGCCTCGAATGAGTGTGAGTCGAGGTGATACGTCATAAAAACGTCATTGTTTGGAGAAATATTTCGTTTATTATGTTGGCTAAACTTATTTTTAGAACGGACCACAGTCGCAAGCGCCCGCTTGCTACTGTGGTCCGTTCTAAAAATAAGTTTTATTCATCTCGCCTGACAGATTAGCGTTTTTCGATGCGGGCTGAATCATCGCGATCCGACCACAGACATATTGTCTGTGGATCCGACAGATGGCTAATTATCGCGTAATCTGTTGTTTTCAACACGAAAGTGTCACATTTGTCAAATAGTAGAGCGACAAAAATAAACAAACTCTAATATCCACTTGAACCAAAAACCCAAGTCCTGGGCAAAAAATAAGGTGATACTTGAGAATTGGTTTGCTTGGGAACTTAATAGCACCATCCCATCGCTTCCCGTGGGTATAAGGGACTTACTAGAGAATGGGCAGCAGCGTTCTCTATGCATTTTACTACCATACTGCGATTGCCAACCCGCCTAGGCGCCTGCCAAGCGTGACGATTATGGCAAAACCCCCTTTTTGGGGGAGGCTGGACGTCTTTCGGCTGAAATTATGATGAATATGTTTCCTTAAATATCAGTGCTATGTCGTTCGTCGTATTGTGTGTTTGTTGTACTTACTTGCCGGAAATTTCTGGAACTAGAAGACAGTTTTTTTAATTAATCTGAAAAGATTTGTCTTCAGAAATCTAATTTTAAATTAATTTTCATCATAAAACTCAATTGGATTTTCTGCATCTCGTAAATAACGTCGCGATACGTAATTATATGGATTATCGTACACATATTCAATAAACTCTTCAAAAAACATTACGAAAATGTGGTAAAATACGCTTTGTTTTGGTTAAAAGCTTCCTCAAGGTAGATCGCGACGTACCTTATATTTGACAGTTGGTTCCTCAACTCAAACTCACCTCGACTGAGGAAATTGTATAAGATGAGGAGTAAAATTGCAACTATGAATATCAAACTACCTAAGTGAGGTTGAGTCGAGTCGAGGAAAACATGAGGTTTTGACTTAGAATATGGGTATTAGTCACCGATAATGCACTGCCAGTAAGAGAAGACCGTAAGTAATGGAAATTTTGCACATTATCTATTTCTTTAGAACTATGGATGAGAGCCAGTAAGAGAAGACCGTAAGTAATGGAATTTTTGCACATTATCTATTTCTTTAGAACTATGGATGAGAGATAGGTAAGTATCACGGTACTCTAACCAATGATCATAAGAACCATCAAAGGAAGGAAGTGAAATTGTAGGTAATAACTTTACTAGAAACTTTAGAAGAATTTTGAACGCTATCTGCGTTAATAATACACTTGCACCTATATTCTAAGTCGTAACCTCGAAAGCTCCTCGACTCACAACTCGTTCGAGGAGACCTCAAGGCGTGCCTCGAAAGATCCTCAAAATCGGTATTCATAAACGTAAGTCTGAGGAAATTATGAGGGGCCTCGAATGAGTGTGAGTCGAGGTGATACGTCACAAAAACGTCATTGTTTGGAGGAATATTTCGTTTATTATGTTGGCTAAACGTATTTTTAGAACGGACTACAGTCGCAAGTGGACTTATTCATCTCGCCTGACAGATTAGCGTTTTTCGATGTGGGCTGAATCATCGCGATCCGACAGACTGCTAATTATCGCGTGATCTTTTGTTTTCAACTTGAAAGTGTCACATTTGTCAAATTAAAGTAGAGCGACAAAAATAAACAAACTCTAATATCCACTTGAACCAAAAACCCAAGTCCTGGGCAAAAAATAAGGTGATACTTGAGAATTGGTTTGCTTGGGAACTATAGCACCATCCCATCGCTTCCCGTGGGTGTAAGGGACATTAGAGAATGGGCAGCATCGTTCTCTTTGCATTTTACCACCAAACTACAATCGCCAACCCGCCTGGGCTGGTTCGTCGTATTATGTGTTTGTTGTACTTACTTGCCGGAAATTTCTGGACCTGGAAGACAGTTTTTTAATGAATCTGAAAAGATTTGTCGGTCTTCAGAAATCGAATTTTAATTTTTTTCATCATAAAACTCAATTGGATTTTCTGCATCTCGTAAATAACTTCGCGATACGTAAGTCTATGGATTATCGTACACATATTAAATAAACTCTTCAAAAAACATTACGAAAATGTGATAAAATACGCTTTTTTTTGGTTAAAAGCTTCCTCAAGGTAGATCGCGACGTACCTTATATTTGACAGTTGGTTCCTCAACTCAAACTCACCTCGACTGAGGAAATTGTATAAGATGAGGAGTAAAATTGCAACTATGAATATCAAACTACCTAAGTGAGGTTGAGTCGAGTCGAGGAAAACATGAGGTTTTGACTTAGAATATGGGCATTGGATTTAGTCACATAAGTATACACTTGGTTTCAAAAGTTTCCCTCTCAGATAATTCCTGTTCTATTTGACTATCAGGGATTTTTAAGTCGAATTCATCCTGAATTTCTGAAAACTGCTCTAACAATAAATCTGCCTGTTGTAAACGTGTTTGTAATTCTGTTTTAATGGTTTCAGTAATAGGCATTATTTCTACAGAGTCTACGTACTACATGAATAGTCGAAATTTACCACGAACAACACCTCTTCTTTTATTTAAATCTCTAAATATATCCTCACCACTACTACGACCCTCTTTTGTCGGAGTTTTAGGCATTTTGGAGTTTGTGGACGACAGTGGAAAATACTTATTTGTAAAGATTTGCAAAAGAAATTTATTTTTATTTTAACGAAGTTGAGGGTAATGACAAAACAAATTCTTAAGGTACGCGTTTTTTAACTATTTAACGGCAATAAAACACTAGGATTCACACAATATTAACACAAACGAAGCACTGAATATAGAAAAAGGGATAAGAATAAAGAATGATGATTGACCTGACCGTTTTATGCTGGTACCGTGGATGACTTTGCTGATGGCCTCGTGCGTCCGATTAATGCTGGTCGCAACGATTTCTTTTGCTGCATCCGGCGTTGAAGGCCCAAAATATGTTGTGTTTTGGAGATGAATGAAAATCTTCTTAGATCAAACCTTTCATCATTAATATACGCCTAATTACTATTAGGCGTATATTAATGATGAAAGGTTTACAAAATTATAATCTATGTTGTATGTGCGTGTATGTCGAGCGAATAATAAGTGCAAATGCCCCGCCGTGCGGCGTAAGCGGGAGATATCGGTACTACGTCCCGCACTCCTCTCCTCGGTCGTCCAGTAGTAGTGGGCTCGCCGTTCATGGAGACGAAGCGTAGACAAGTATTGAAAAATTATCATGGAAAACAGAAACTAACCCGAAGACCTTCAAAGAGATGTAATTATATGTCGCCGCGAAAGCGCCAACCTGTTAAGATTATAACATAATCTTATGCGTAACTATTAATTGTAACCATTTGCATGGCATCAATCAGTGTCTATTGGTTTTCTTGAGATCAATGTCATCTATTGGCCAGGTTGTAATATAAAACTCAGAGTACTGCTGGTTTAATTACTAGCTGAATAACTATAAAACTAACAACAATGTCTTAGTTAAAACTGTAGTCACAATTATAAAGGAATAATGGTTTTTATTGTCTGTGGGCTCTTAGTTTATGATACATGGCTACCTACTGTGCCGAAAAAATGGCGCGTATTGCGAGGTTCATGGTCAATAACTGACTGTTATATTTTAATACGAAAACTAAATCAGTTTCAATCAAAATTTACAATCTATAAAGTAGCAAGATTATTTCACACACACATTTATTTAAGAATACCTGTTCTTTGATTAAATTCCTTGAACTGCCGGAAATGTTATAAAGTAGTAATATTTGTGTTGTAAAAAGTAATGACGTTACTAATTAAACTTTCGTCTTAAACCGCCATTGCATTTGTGAATATTAGCATTGTTTAATTGTAAAAGAATTAACTGATAAGCGTTTCACCATTGTTAGTAAATTTTATAACACTAACTAAGTAATAAGATTCTTTCTGTGCGATACGCATTACTTCCGCGCACTTGAGGAGATGGTCGAAAATGGCGGCCGGACAGTATCGCTATGAAAGTGTGTGAAAAGGACTAAAATTATAATTGTGGAATAAGAAACCTCTGTAACATAATGTTTTGATTTAAAAGAGTGTCCGTGGAGCTTCTTGCCCGTTCTTCTCCATATGAGACCTACTTTAGCATTGGAATGGGCGCCTAGATTCAATTTTAACTCAAACTATCTGATTCGCTGTTCCATGAAAAATCCAAAGTGCGTGTATAAGATTTAAGTGAAAATAAATGGTTTGAGTTAAGTGTTGCGTGTGATTGTAAACCAACTACCCATTTATCAACGAAGAAATACACCAGAAACAACAGAGACGGCATGCATTGGGTTTCCCGCCGTCTCATATATTTGGATGAAAGCTACATCCACTCTAGCTACAAGCTTAAAAAATGCTGGCAATCGATTGAAACTGAAGGATTCACTACGGACATCTCGAAGGGAAAGCGATGGATAATAAATAGTTCATGCCGGAAATGAAAAAGGTTTTGTACCTAATGCTCTACTACTCTTTAGCGGTGTTAACAAACAAGAAGATTATAATTCCGAAATGAACCAATATAATTTCACTAAATGGGTTACATAAAAACTTATCCCCAATATCACAGAGCCCTCAATCATCGTGATGGACAATGCACCCTATCACTCTGTCATAAAGAAAAAAGCTCCAACTTCTGCTAATAAGGTTAATGAAATAAGAACATGGTTACAAAAAAACAATGTGCCTTTTCACCCAGATTTGAGAAAACCCTCGCTACTGGCGCTGGTGAAGAAACATAAGCCTTGAACCAGAATACGAAATTGGTGACATTATAGGGCATTACGGTCACACAGTAGTGAGACTGCCACCGTACCATTGTGATCTTAACCATAAAGAGTTCTCCCAGACTGGAGCGGGCCGGGGCTGCGTTGAAGCGGCTCTTGCCCAATCTAGGGGGGCCAAACGCCTCCTACCGGAGGCTCTACGCGGGGATCGTGCGGTCCATGGCCCTATACGGGGCGCCGGTGTGGGCGCCTACATTGAGGCGCCAACCAGCTCGCAAGTTGAGGGCGTCCCATAGGATAGGGTCATGGCGATCAGGATGATCCGGGGATATCGCACGATCTCCGGCGAGGCGGCGGGCCTCCTTGCCGGATTACCGCCATGGGATCTGGAGGCAAAGGTCCTCGCGCAAATGTGGGAGTGGTTCGAGGAGGCCAAACGCCGGGGCGTAACTCCGCTGCCGCGGGAAATTGCGGCACAGCGGACAGAGCTCCGGCGGGATCTCATAGCGACATGGAGTGTGCGATTTTCGCAACCCAGTGCTGGGCACGCCACGATTGCGGCGGTAAGTCCCCTCTTTGAGGAGTGGTTTGAGAGGCGGCATGGCGTCCTCACCTTCCGCCTGACGCAGGTCCTCACCGGACACGGTTGTTTCGGGAGGTTCCTGTTTCGGATAGGGCGGGTGGAAACGCCCGGGTGTTTCCACTGCGAAGATCGCCCTGAGGACACGGTGGAGCACACGGTGGCGGTCTGCCCTGCTTGGGCGGAGCACCGCCGTGTCCTCGTGGAGGCGATCGGCGGCGGCGATCTCTCGCGTCCGGCCCTGGTCCAGGCCATGGTACGGAGCGAGAGGGCATGGGGAGCCGTCACCTTTTTCAGCGAAGCAGTAATGCTCGCGAAGAGGGAAGCGGCGCACGTAAGGGAGAGGCAGCATATGCGCCCTCGCGACCCTAGCCGCCGCAGGATACGGAGACGCCCTGGGCGTCGGGAATCCCAGGCCGATTTCCGGCCACCGTAGGCATGGGCTTGCGGACGGCGAGTAATGGGTAGCTCGCTGTCCGGTAAGGACCAAGCCCAAGTCGACGGCGCGTTGTGTTCCACGCGCGCCTCAAAGAGATGTCAGCACAAAAAATGATGGGGCCCGCAAGGGCCGATGCCTGCCAGGGGTGCGGGTTTGTTCGAAAGAGACACCACAGCCCCTGGCATACGGGCTACTGAAGGAACACGGGTGGGTTTTAGTCAGTAAAAGTCTGACACGCCCTCCTGCTCCACCCAGAGGGGGAGAAGTTATTTGATGATTTCCTACCCAAAAAAAAAAAACCCTATAGAGTTAATTTGGGCACTGGCAAAGCGAAAGGTCGCTTCACATAATGTGGGTGCAAAAAAAAATAAGGAGCTAACGGAAGAAACATTCAATTTAATTACAGTTCAGGATTGGAAGAATTGCTGTGAGCATGTTAAGAAAATTGAGAAAAAATATTACGAGCGTGGAAGAACATTGTACCAGGACATAGACCGTTTAGTTATTCAGGTTGGTGCAGACAGCAGCGACGATGAGACTGGTTCAGAAAACAGTGACGAATGCCAGAGCCGAAAGTCGACACCACGAACATAAGTGATCCCATGGAAGATGTAGAATATTTGGATTTTAATTTATTAGATTAGTGTAAATTCCTAATTATAGTTTACATTTGAGTGGAGTTGTTGTATTATTACTACTACATACATACCTCCTTACTAAAGACGTAATAAATCAGATGAATAATTACAAACTTCTTCACTTCTTCTTTCGAAGGTCAAATTACTGACGACTGAAAAAGAGAAATCGGTGTGTATTTAATCATCTGATATAATACGTTTATTAGCAAGGGGGCTAATTTTTATCTATCTATGCGGAACTAATTGAAAGCAATTTAAGCAAATAAATAAAATTTAAGTGTCTGCAATGTCAAAATAATAATAAGTGTGTTGTCTTACGACTTCCACGCGAACGAAGTTGCGGGCAGAAGTTTTTAAAATTTTTACTCATAATTTAGAGCTAATAAATAAATCATACTAGTCAAGTATCAAAATCAGGGAGGTCGTACTAACTGGGTTGCTACTTGAGCAATTGTGGCGCCCTCATTTATTTTCTACTCTTTTATGTCGCACTGTATATTTTCGAGATTTTCAACTTTATATTCTTCAAAAAAATGAAAATCAGTTTACCAAATTTTTTATTTTTTAAATGAATGTTTATAAACCGATCGGAAAAAACCAAATACTTAAAATTTATAACCTCAAAAATTGCTACGTGCAGAGCGATACCCAAAGTTGCATTACATTAATGCTCATATAATTAGTATCTAATTACATCTCAATCTTAATCACGGCAATTAACAAATGAGTTAGTTCTTGGAATGACCAAAAAAACCTATTCAATCAATGTCTTTTTTATTTATTGTCATCATATAGGTCATTAGCAAGCTAAATCTAACTGTAATATACCTAACTAAATCGATCGGCAACGTCATTTACGAGTAACCACGGCAAAGATTTGAAAAATCATATTTCGAAAAGTCAAAATTTGCTACGTGCGTAGCGGTGCCTAAAGGTACATGAATTGTATGTCATCTTGATCGCCGTGTATGGGACTATAGCTCGTGTGAGCACCAGCCTAACAGTTCCATTAAGTTTCAAACAAACGTACTTTTAGTGTTTTCACCCATACAAAAAAAAAATACATAAATCTTTTTTTTTCCACGCGTATTGTGGCTTGTACCATCCATACGTTAATAATATGTAAAGGGAGGTATACCAGAGCCATTACATTTTTTTATTCTTTACTTTAGTTTCTATGAGTATGGAGCACGATTTCCAGACCACTGTGCGCCGCTCAGGATCTGTTAATCCAGAGCATGGCGCAGTGGTCGATTAAAATCGCCGTGGTCGCTGAGCCGTACTTTGTCCCGCCCAGGGATGACTGGGTGGAGGACCTGAACGACTCAGTGACCCTCATTTCGTCGGCCGCCTCCGGTACCCCGATCCTCGAGAGTGTCAAGAGGGGACGGGGTTGCGTGGCAGCACGGTTCAGGGAGATTATCGTGATAGGGGTGTACTTCTCCCCGAGCCGAACTCTCGCCGAGTTCCACAACTCCCTTGCGGAGTTGAGAGACGTCGTCGTCGGGTTCCGTTCCCTCCCCATGCTCGTCCTCGGGGACTTCAATGCCAAGAACTTGGCTTGGGGTTCCCGGTTGAAGGACGTGCGGGGCAGGATGGTGGAGACCTGGTCGTCCTAAACCGGGGTTCTGTCGCCACGTGTGTGCGGATGCGGGGTGAGTCAGTGGTGGACATTTCGCTCGCCAGCCCCGATCTGTCACCGCGTGTCATCGACTGGTGCGTCATGGAGGGGGTGGAGACGTATTCCGACACCCGGTACATCCGGTTTGACGTCTCCACCTAGACCTCGAGCGCGCCGGTCCGACAGGCCCCGTGTGGTCCGCGGTGGGCGCTGAAGCAGCTGGACCGGGAGCTTGTCCTGGAAGCCTCGATCGTGCAGGCCTGGGTGTCACCACCGGACAGGTAGATCTGAGAGTGGCGGTACGTAGGCTGAATGCCAAGAATACCGCCCCAGGACCCGACGGCTTGCCCGAAAAAGCCTGGATCCTGGCCTTGGAGGTCGCAACCCAGTGCTGGGCACGCCACGATTGCGGCGGTGAGTCCCCTCTTTCAGGCTTGAGAGGCGGCATGGCGTCCTCGCCTTCCATTCTTCCTTCCCTCAATATAAGAAAATAATGCTCGCAAAGAGAGAGGCGGCGCACGTGAGGGAGAGGCAGTCTATGCGCCCTTACGGCCCTAGCCGCCGCAGGAGACGCCCTGGGCGTCGGGAATCCCAGGCTGATTTCCAGCCACCGTAGGCATGAGCTTGCGGACGGCGAGTAATGGGTAGCTCGCTGTTCGGTAAGGACCAAGCCCAAGTCGACGACACGTTGTGTTCCACGCGCGCCTCAAAGAGATGTCAGCACAAAGTGACGCGGCCCGCAAGGGCCGATGCCTGCCAGGGGTGCGGGTTTGTTCGACAGAGATACCGCAGCCCCTGGTATACAGGCTACTGAGGGACCACGGGTGGGTTTTAGTCAGTAAAAGTCTGACACGCCCTCCTGCTCCACCCAGAGCGGGAGAAGTTATTTGATGATTTCCCACCCAAAAAAAACCTGTTAGTGGGTATAGACGCAGCGACGCCACTAATTCGAAGCTTAGTTCGAGACGTGCCATTGGAAGGGGCGAGACCTAACAGAAAAACACTGCGGGAAATGGGTCGTCAAAGAGCCTCAGGCAAAATCAAGAGCAGCAAGACTCTTATGTCAATGTGGGGAGGTAGCCCTCTCGGGCCTTTAAAGTTACGTAGTTCCTCTATCTTAGCTTGTATTTTTATGGTAACCACTAAGTTATAGCTTCACGCAGTGCCTCTGACTTAGTTATATATGCCCTGTAAAAATCATTAATGTTTTGAAAGCCATAGACTTCGTGACATAGATTTTCGTGTGTGCACTGTTACATAGATGCAAACCCGAATGACGAGGAGTCTACTGCGATTGTTGTCCAAGGCAACAACTCACCATCCAGAGCCACGCAGACAGCTGTCAGCGAGAGGCAGCAGTCCAGCACGCCCCGAGTGCAGGGTGGCGAGCCCCCGAGCACAACAGCTGCTAAGACGCATGACAGCGTCGCCCACGAGTTGCAAGAGGACCAGCCAGCGACAGGAGCTACTACTGAGGACGGGAGCTCTCAAAGCCCAGAACAACAGCTTCATGAGCCTAATTGTGAACACTCTGCCGATGCTGGAGACTGACCTGCATAGCTGAAGGAGCCCGAGGACGGACTCCTGTCAGGGGACGCCGTATGGGAGATCACATCACTACGGTGTCACCGAGGCTATAAAAACCCAGCGCACACCAGTGACGGCCCTTTTTTCGCCGCCAGCCATCGTCGAGACAACATCGTTTCCGTATAATATTGTGTCTGACATTTTTCTACCCACATTTTTATTTTGTTGTATTTGACAATTTAATTAAAGCATTAAGTTGTCTGTCATTGTGAGTTTTTTTTATAAATTAGGGTAAAATACACAAGAATATATTTAACTTTATTCAGCAAGTAATATGACTCAATTGTGTTAGTAATAATATTCCTTCACCCTATGTTAGATTCTTATTCTAATCACTTCATCTAAAACCATGAATACATGTAAATCACTGTTAATTGCCTTACACCGAGGTGGACAGCTTGTAGCAGCGAATCACACTATAAACAATCGAGTCTCCTCGCTACATAGCGCAGAATAAGGGCACATCAATGTTCTTATCTTCCTTGTATGAGAAATAGGACTTTGCTCTGCAGTTGTAAGACAAAAATAAGCTAGTATTATGTATTTGTAAAATTATTGTTGCTGAGTCTTTGCTTAAGGAAAATGTTAATGTTTGTGATTCAGAATTTCATTTTGAACATATTAGCTGTAGAGATATAATTAAAACCTTTCACACTTTAAATGTAAAAAAGACTGCAGATCTGTGGGGTAATTCTGTAGAAGTTGCTAAGTCTATTATTGACATTGTAGCACCTACTTTAGCTCTTATATTTAATAATTGTATAGACTGTGGGGAGTTTCCTGACCTAATGAAGAATAGTAAAATAATACCTTTGTTTAAATCAGGTAGTACATCAGACCCCACTAATTATAGACCTATTTCAGTACTACCTACCTTTAGTAAAATTTTTGAGAAATTAATTTTAGACCAATTGCAAAGATTTTTTAATAAACATAATTTATTACATAGCAAACAGTTCGGTTTCACAAGGGGTCGTTCAACTACCGATGCCGGTGTTGAACTCTTAGGGCATATTTACAATGCATGGGAAAATAAATACGATGCCTTGGGCATCTTTTGCGATTTATCTAAAGCTTTCGATTGCGTGCTTCATGAAACTCTAATCAGGAAACTCCGCCACTACGGGATCCGGAACACCGCTCTGGATCTTCTTATTTCATACTTGTGTAATAGGATTCAGTGTGTTGATGTAAACGGAAAAAGATCTCCGGGATCCGTAGTATCAATGGGAGTCCCACAGGGCTCAATTCTTGGTCCTTTCTTGTTTCTTATTTATATTAATGACTTGCCTTACCTCATAAAGGATAATCATGATATAGTGTTGTTTGCGGATGACACTTCACTTTTGTTTAAACTTAAACGTCAGCAACTTGTTAATGACGATGTAAATAGCGCAATCTCAAAAGTAGTTCACTGGTTCAATGTTAATAATTTGCTTCTTAATGAAAAAAAGACCAAATGCATTAAGTTTACGCTACCTCACGTTAAGCAGGTGAAAACTAAAGTGTTGATAAAGGGCGAAGAATTGAATCCTGAAGATAGCACTGTATTCTTGGGCTTAACTTTGGATGCCAAGCTTCAGTGGGGCCCACATATAGCTAAATTGTCGAAAAAGCTAAGCTCTGCAGCATACGCTGTTAGAAAAATTCGTAATTTAACTGATGTAGAGACAGCCCGCTTAGTGTACTTTAGCTATTTTCATAGTGTAATGTCGTATGGTATTCTATTGTGGGGAAATGCCGCCGACATTCAGACTATTTTTGTCTTGCAGAAAAGAGCTGTCCGATCAATTTATAAATTAAGTCCGAGACACTCTCTCAGAGATAAATTTAAGGAGATAAATGTAATGACTGTGCCTTCACAGTATATTTATGAAAATCTTTTATATGCTCATAAAAATATTAAATTGTTTAAAAAATACAGTGATATCCATAGTATAAATACTAGGAACAAACACAAATTTGTTGTACCATCAACAAGGCTCAAGAAAATAGGTGGGTCATTCAGATGTCAATGTATACGCTTTTATAATAAACTTCCAAGCCATGTTCAAGATCTAAGTCTCAATAAATTTAAGTCATTCATCAAACGTAAGTTGTGCCTGAAAGCCTTTTATACCGTTAAAGATTATATTGAGGACAAAAAAGCTTGGGATTGACCTGCTCCAATTTTGTATACTGAATGTTGTTTTTTCTTTGTTTTGCTCTTTGACATTTGATTATTATTATATACACTTTGACATTTGATTATTATTATACACTTTGACATGAATATTTACTTTGAGAAGTATAATATTATTTTTGTTTTAATTATTGTGAATGTGAGAACTATGTGGTATTTTTGTTTTTGTATTTCGTCTCTTTCTCAGTTCGTTTTTAATGTTAATCTGGCAGTTTGAGTACTTTATGCGGCCTACCCAAATGTCCTTTCTTTGGTATTGTTCGTCAAATCGTTGAGCTCCTCAAGTTCTGAGTTGAGCCGTATGATTACTGATACATGCGTGCACTGAATGGACAGGTCCACTCAACCTGTGTGGTTCTTTCCTCAAAAGACCATTTCAGACACCAATCCACATGGTCTTCACATGATCTGACCAAGATTATGTCTGGACTTTAAAAGAGACTGTGACCTCTGAGTTTGTTTCGGCCTTTCTTCTCAGAGTAGTCAGATAGGAAACGCCGACCTCATCTAGTTTAAAAAAATATGATTGACGTGTAAAAGTGTTTGTACAAACCTACTTACAGAAATAAAATCATTTATCATTTATTTATTGACATAATAGAGGAATACCCCGTAGTAACACGTATTCTGTTAAAATGTGTACTAGTTAACTATTAGTTAATTAAGATTTTAAAAATGACAGCGCTGTGACAGACACACAGATGGACGGACAGGCGTATAGTATAAATAGGGTAAATAGGGTCCCGTTTTCACCATGTGCGGAACCCTAAAAGCGATGAAGCAACTATAAAAGTGAATCTGCCATCTCCAGTAAGCTGGTATAAACGCCAGATATGCAACACAAGATACCGAACAATATGATAAAGACATCAGTAAACAGCTTGTAGAAGCAAACGCCGTATTGGTCGGGGTAGAAGACGCTGATGTCGATGACGGCGGGGAACAGCACGCCCACCATGGACAGGCACAGCGAGCCGATCAGCCCGATGAAGGGGCCCAGCGTCGGCGCCGCCAGCGCCATGGTGACTGGAACAGAGAGCGCTTGTCACTGCGTTTTTATTCATTTTAAGTGTTTTACAATTAATCTTTCTTTAAAAAGGCGTTTAATTGAGACCCACGATGCTAAATTAAAATTAAAAAACTGAATAACTTAGAATTTAAAAGAACTTTAAACGGTAGGAATTTACATGATCTGACATCGATTTAGGGGGGGTGGAGGGTGGTTGAGGGAAAAGGGGGTAGGAAGGAACCCAGCCCCCAAAGGAAAAGTTGCGAAACCCCCCTCCAGAATTATGATTTTTTTAATTTCCTAACCTAACTTTTGTCGACGTATAACTCTGCCACTAATTTGGAAGTAGCGATTGGTCACAGTTCTAACCTAATCTAACCTTGGGCACGCCACGATTGCGGCGGTAAGTCCCCTCTTTGAGGAGTGGTTTGAGAGGCGGCATGGCGTCCTCACCTTCCGCCTGACGCAGGTCCTCACCGGACACGGTTGTTTCGGGAGGTTCCTGTTTCGGATAGGGCGGGAGGAAACGCCCGGGTGTTTCCACTGCGAAGATCGCCCTGAGGACACGGTGAAGCACACGGTGGCGGTCTGCCCTGCTTGGGCGGAGCACCACCGTGTCCTCGTGGAGGCGATCGGCGGCGGCGATCTCTCGCGTCCGGCCCTGGTCCAGGCCATGGTACGGAGCGAGAGGGCATGGGGAGACGTCACCTCCTTCAGCGAAGCAGTGATGCTCGCGAAGAGGGAGGCGGCGCACGTAAGGGAGAGGCAGCATATGCGCCCTCGCGACCCTAGCCGCCGCAGGATACGGAGATGCCCTGGGCGTCGAGAATCCCAGGCCGATTTCCGGCCACCGTAGGCATGGGCTTACGGACGGCGAGTAATGGGTAGCTCGCTGTCCGGTAAGGACCAAGCCCAAGTCGACGGCGCGTTGTGTTCCACGCGCGCCTTAAAGAGATGTCAGCACAAAAAGTGATGGGGCCCGCAAGGGTCGATGCCTGCCAGGGGTGCGGGTTTGTTTGAAAGAGACACCACAGCCCCTGGCATACGGGCTACTGAAGGAACACGGATGGGTTTTAGTCAGTAAAAGTCTGACACGCCCTCCTGCTCCACCCAGAGCGGGAGAAGTTATTTGATGATTTCCCACCCAAAAAAAATGAGCTTTCGCCTTCTAACCTAACCGGTCCGAGTCGGATTTGCCACACTCGTCTCTTGTCACTCATATCGACCTACTCTACTCTATAGCGGTTCTGCCCCAGAAGTGTTATTTTTTGTATTGAATAAGGAGATAATAGAATTCGTCGAACAGACGGCTTTTCTGGGGATTACGCTTGACTCAAAGCTACAGTGGGGTCCTCACTTAACATCACTTGCAGGGCGGCTAAGTTCTGCCGCTTACGCTGTTTGGTAGATCCGCCAATTAACAGACGTGGATACCGCGCGACTTGTTTATTTTAGGTACTTTCATAGCATCATGTCTTACGGTATTTTGCTATGGGGACGGGCTGCGGATGTTGAGTCGATCTTTATTCTGCAAAAGAGGGCTGTCAGAGCCATTTACAACCTCCGCAGACGCGAATCTCTAAGGGAACTGTTCGAAACAATTAACATCATGACGGTACCTTGTCAATATATTTATGAGAACATTATGTATGTTCGGAAAAACCTACATCTTTTTAGTAAAATAAGTGACAGGCATAATTTTAACACTAGAACAAATTAGATCAACCACGTTTCAGATTGTCTAAAGAAAATACTTCTTTTATGGGGTACTGTGTAAAATGTTATAATAAACTACCAGTCGATATTCTTGAACTAAGTGAAAATAAATTTAAGTCATGCATTAAACGCACACTATGTAGACAAGCGTATTATAAGTTAGATGATTATAATTATCTTAGATAAAAATGCCTGGCTTAATGGTGGTCCTGCTCCACAGCCACCTGGGCTTACTAATTAACATTTTAATATTTGGAAGAGATGCTTCCCCTTTTTTTGTGTTTTCTGACATTACGAACAAAATCTCTTCCTATTATTATTAATTTTGTGACATTAAGAATTTGTTTTTGATTTTACTGAACCAAGTATTATTTATTAAAATTTCAATAGATATTATATATTTTTCTTTCTTTTTGGAAGTCAAATTTTATGAATTTCTCAAATAGGATTGAAACTATAGTTTTGTATAAATTAGAAGCATTTTGTCAAAATTTTGTAAATGTGAGTACCATGCATCCTTAAAATATGTTGTTTTGATGCGTCGACTTGAAAAAACGTGGTAGTTGAGAGTATGTCATGCTCACTTAAATGTCTCACTGATGGTGGCGTGTGTGTTGGATCATTCGGTTCCCTAGAAAATGGTTGAGCTAGATGGTGCTGATCCATGCGTCAAGTTCGTGAACGGGCGCCGTCGGTTGAGACTGGTCATCTCTTATCTGCCATGGCTTATTTTGAATTTTATTGTTTTTTATTTTTTTTACATTGTTCTCACATATAGAAGCCACCAAGAATAATGTTCCCAAAATTTTGTAATACCCATGATTTAAAAGAGTGTCCTTGGAGTTTCTTGCCCGTTCTTCTCCATAGAGATCTACGTTTTGGAATGGGCACCTAGCTTCAACTTCAATTTTTGTTTGACAATTCAAAAGTGCCTGTGAAAGGTTTAATTGAAATAAATGCTTTGAGTTTGAGTTTTGAATTTGGGTTTTAACCAAATCAAAGAAAAAATTGCTAACTGCTTTAAATATTGTAAATTTACTTTATATAATAACACCAGGGGGCGCTGGCAAGTAAACATAACAGTGATTCGTGCTCCTATTATAAAAACTTAAAAAAATAGTTAAACTCACGTACGAACTGTGTAATGCACATCAAAGTGAAGCCAGTCATATAAACTAACTGTGACAGTGTTATCGATACGTAAAGTGCACTAACAAGTAATTAAATAGTGAAAATAGGTGACACCGGTGACACATACCTACAGTGACTTGAATATTTGTGGAACTAGACACTGGACATTCATAAGTTTGTTTACGTAAAATAGCATATTGTGACAATCTGACCCAATAGTTTGGACGTCGACTTGAATGACTTTTAAAAATACGCGGATTCAAGTGATACAAAATATGTAACACAGAAGTCGT
Source organism: Polymixis flavicincta (assembly GCA_949987655.1). Lineage (NCBI taxonomy): Eukaryota > Metazoa > Arthropoda > Insecta > Lepidoptera > Noctuidae > Polymixis > Polymixis flavicincta. The sequence continues at coordinate 38,242,672 of OX465171.1, read as the reverse complement.
TTTTTATTTGAAACGGATTGACTACAACGCCATCTTAAGTCATATTCCAAGAACAAAGATAATTTTATTGTTACTTAGATGCAATGTTGCCACAGCAATAACGATTGCTGAATTAAAACTGTGTTTTAGAGACATCTATTGAGTGTGAAATAATTAAAAAAAAAAACTCAAACGTAACAATAACAAATACGTACAACGGCTACTACGACTACGACTAAACTTATCAAGTGCCGGCTGGCCTAGTGGCACAACCGTGATACCTAAGCGATTGAGTCACTGAGACGCAGGTTCAAATCTCACTTCCACGCAATTATTTTTGAAAGTTTAATTCTACTTAAAAATGAATTTCTTGGAGAATATTACTTTCCGGCGGACGCGCACACCATCGGAATCAACTGATGACGGAAGCGATATTATATCCAGGGACCGGACAACCCCGCTTAAGAGTTAAGCCTTTTGACAGGGTAACCCGTGCATGGGGTAATTCATATCGCAGTGTTACCTTTTGTTCGAGTTTCATGCGCGAAACCCAGCGAAATGGTTAACACCTTTATTATGGTAACCACGTGTAGGGGTTAACCCCTTCAATGTCTTAAGCCTTTGAAGGGGTTACCTTCACGAAAAGCTTTTATTCGTGTTACCCTGAATTACCTAATCCACTTGAGCTGCATGTATAAACTTGTAACCGAGCGGCAACGCGGCGCGGCGGTGTGGCGCCTCATTGTTTTACTCACTATTTTTATTTAGTTATTACGAATTTGACAACAAGTGACGATAGATAAGCGATAGTCCGGTCAAAATAGACATTAACCCTTGCATAAATTCCTAAGACGCTGAATTTTTACATAAATGTTAGGGATACCATTATAATGAAAATTCTCCATCGATCCCCTGAGTGCAATTTGTTTCCATTCAAGGTCAAAGTTCGGTAAAATGGGCGATCCACACAATGGTGACACCCGGGTGTTTCCTTCGGCCTTATCCAGAACAAGAACCTCCCGAAGCAGCCGTGTCCGGCGAGAACCTGCGTAAGGCGGAATGTGAGGACGCCGAGACCCTTCTTTCCCTCCGTGCCCAGCACTGGGTTGCGACAATCGCACTTTCCATGACGCCATGAGATCCCACCGGAGCTGTCCGTTGTGCAGTTATTTCTTGCCGCGGCGGATTTACGCCCCAGCGTTTTGCCTCCTCGCGCCGCTCTCACACATGCGAAGTCTCCAAATCTCAGGGTGGCAATCCGGCAAAGTGGCTCGCTGCCTCACCGGAGTTCGGACGGTATCCCGGGACTAGCCGGAACACTTTATCCCCTAAGATTCACCATTTCTGAGAAAAATCGATTCTAAAATTTACTTAAGTTGTATTCCCCATAATATGCACACATTTCCACGCCACCTACGAGGTAGTGTACTTGACGCGTTTTTTTTAAGCGCCATTAATCAGGCCGGCTGACCACCAGACGGGCAGCAAGGCATGCACGAGGGATAAAAAAGCTGATTCAAATTGTAACATGGGGCCCTCGATGTCAGCTCGCTCACCGCCCGCCGGCAATAACGCCCAGGAAAGGGCTGACGGGGAGGCGGTAGTTACTGAGTAATTGCCAGACCTACGTCTTCTCCAAGCCAATATCAATCTTTGCACCAGGGCTCAGGACCTTTTGCTCCAGGCAAGGCGAAGTGGTTGATCAACGTTGCCATCGCCGCCCAAACATACTTTGTTCCTCCCAAGGATGACAGGATGGGTGCCATTGATGGCTTGGTGACACTTATCTTGAGGCTGGCCGCTGACACTCTATCCCTTGAGACCTTCAGTCGGGACGGGGCTTTGTGGCAGCCTTAGTCGCAAATATGGTCGTGGAGATTTATTTCTCACCCAACCGACCTCTCGCTGACTTGGAGACTTTATTTCAGAATCGAACCCAGTCGTCAGTCGAAGCCGTCCTCACCCCGTCCTTGTCGTGAGGTACTTCAACGCCGAGTTCACAACTTGGAGTTCCCCAGCAACGGATGCACGGGGTGTGTTATTAGAAGAGTGGGCGATGGAGTCAGGCCTACTGCTCCTAAACCGGGGATCCATTCAGACATGTGTGCAGCAGTGGGGTAGGTCTATAGTGGACTTATCGTTTGCTAGTCCTGCTGTAGCACGCTCTGTTCAGGACTGGCGTGTATTGTAGGAGGTGGAGACGTTGTCGGACCACAGATACATCCAGTTTGATGTTTCGGAGGCGGTGACATATAATCAAATACATTCCAAAGTCACCGACTTCCGAACTTATTTATTGGGGTTGGACAAAGCTAGTTTATTATTTTTTATTTTTCGGTTTTTCGGCGGTTTAATTTTTTTATTAAAAAGTTTTTATTTTATAATTTTTTGTGGCTATAATCTACTAATTACTACATGCTTAATTTTTGATTTAATACACGACTCAGTATTAAAATCTGTGAGTAAACAATCAATCATCCCCTGTTTTCTTACCCGTAGGGTTGGAATTTTCCTTCGAAATTTATATGGGACCAACTTCGGGGTATACCCTTTCCAATAAAAAAAGAATTATCAAAATCGGACTACTCTGGAAAAAGTTATGCGTGGTCATACATAAAAAAAGAAAATATACGCGTCGAATTGAGTAACCTCCTCCGTTTTTTCGTCGGTTCGAAAAGAAATAAGTACGTCTATTACAATGTTTAGCATGTGCGACAAACAAAATTGAACTGTAAAATCATATAGGCAATAATTAGAATTCCATGTTTACAAGTCGCTCGGTACATGCAACCATGGCGCCGCCGGGCAGAAAGATGTCACGTGCGGTCGTGGTTATACAATTTTCAAACTAATGTCGATTACAAAGAGTGGATATTACAATGTGTTGGAATGGCTTACCCTGTTACAGTGTTACAGGGTATTAAAAGGTTAACTTGTTCGGAAGGGGTTACGTTGCACCCATTCGAGGGTGTAACATGTATCAAAGGGTTTATTTTTTAAGCGCTTAAAAAAACTCCTTCAAAAACCCTTTCAACGAGTATCCGGCCGGTCCCTGATTATATCACAAACTTTGAACTGTACGACGAGTAGTCTGCCGTATATATCTGAGGACGAAGACGTTCCGCAATTAAAAATATTAAAAGATGAGATTGATAAACTAACATCTCAACTTACTACTGCTAATAGAGAAATAGAAATATTATCATTAGAAAACAGCCAATTAAAGAAATTAAATGAAGATTTTAATAAAAAAATGACATGTACAAAAAAATTGTCAACAGTCCAGAAAAACATAAAGCAAAGACAGCATCAATGACTCCTAAAAAAAAAAAACGACGACAAAAAAAACTCAGACCACCCAGACAATTGAACAAGACCAAGACCACTCTTTACTGACGAACACACTTTATTCAAATAAAAACGTTAGTAGCAGCGCAAGCCCATCTAACAAAATAATACAAACCAGAACAGCTGTAGAGCATGAGCATCTTTCTACGAAACACAAAATATGCCTAATAAGCAGCGAAACGTCAAACAGACTGTTTACAATTGCCGAGAGAACTGATCTGTGTAACTTTGAAATCTGTCACTATTGCAAACCTACATGTGGAATAGGGCAAATTCTTGACAAAATCGAAAAAAAAGTACAAAACTTTACGCATTCGGACTACTGTGTTATCTATATTGGCGAGGAAGACTTTCGCAAAACGAATAACTATTTAGAACTTGTCATGTTTGTGAGGGGAAAATTGTTACCATTGAACCACACAAACTTTATAATTTGTTTACCCACCTTTAAATATATGACAGATTCCAACATAATGTTTAACAGCCGTATAGAAACGTTTAATAACCTTCTTTATTTAGATATAAATACATGTAATTATGCATACTTCAAATTTTCAAATTTATTTATTTAATCAAATAATAATGTTAACATTAAGTTAATAGTAATTAACATAAATGGGTACACTTGACTTATGCTAGTTAACAAACAGGTAGGTGTTGCAACCAGCACCCTTACTAAGTTATACAATAACTTGTATTATGGGCAGTGGTATATACAGCCCATACATATTTTAGTGACAAAAAAAATATTGCAGCCAGAACAAGTGTTCTAAAGTTAATATACAACCATAATTGCAGAATTCGAAATTACAGATGATATGTTTTTTTTTTTTTTTTTTTCTAATATACTTTTTACATTTTATTTGACATTTGAACAATTCGTATGTGTGCATTTCTGTGTGTTTATGTGTGGGGGTGAGTGCGTGTGGGTGAGGGTGTGTGTGTTTGTGTGTGTGAGGGTGTGTGTGTGTGTGTGAAGGTATGTTATGTTTGTAAGTGTGTATGGTGAAGTCTTTAGGGTGGGTTATAATCAGAGAAAAGCAGGCGTTCTGTTTCCAGGTAGTTATTTGTAAGTAGAAAGTTTGTTACAGTTTTCTTGAGGGAAGAGGTAGAAAGAGAGTAAAGTCTCAATTTCCTATTGAGTTTATTATATAATTGTGGCCCTTGGTAGCAAAGAAATCGTTTGGTAAATGAGTATTTACATGTGTAGTTCCGACAAACTATATCTTTACGTCTTTTAGTGATTGCCGCGTAGGGGGTATCTTTGTGCTGTAACATGATTGTATTAAGAATAAAGAGTTGCCTGACAGAAAGTACTTTGCAACTTTTATATAGATCTTCTGTTGGGAAAAGAATCGGGCGAAATGTGCTTACCTTTAACACGGCTCTTTGGGCCCTCTCCAATTTTAGCATTGTGGTCTTAGGAGCACCACCCCAGACGGAAGCACAATATGAAAGAAGTGTCTGACAGAGGGCAAGGTAGACCCTTTTGACAATCTGTGCTCCTGCCACATGACGAAGAGTATTAAAGACGAATATTAATTTTCTAACCCTTGCAGTCAGTAGATCTATGTGTGCTGAGAAACTCAGATTGTCATCAAGAGTTACCCCGAGGTATTTGATTGTGGGAGTGCGTGCGAGTTTAGGGCAAGAGCAAGCTGCGGTGCCTAAGCAGAAGCTTGAGTGAGCGATTAGGGAATATGAGTTCGGCGCCTGTGTAGATTGGCGTAGGGTAAAGCAGATTATTTTTGTTTTATCCGTATTGAGGGTGAGTTGATTGCCATTAAGCCAATTTAGCACTTGATCTAGTCCTATCTGCGCCGCGTCAAAAGCCTCCTGCCAGGTATCGCCAGTAAAAGTGAGTGCAGTGTCATCAGCAAATGCCGTGATTTTTCCATTACGGAGAAGCAGATTACACAGCTGATTTACGTACACCAAAAAAAGTGTGGGACCAACTACACTTCCTTGAGGAACCCCAAAAGTAACAGGAAGCTCCCCACTGAGGTAATTATAAATTTTTACGCACTGAGTCCTATTGCTCAAATAGTTTGCAAGAATTTGGAGTGGGAGGCCACGTATTCCCAGTTCCTCTAGTTTCAAAATTAAGTTGGGAATAGAAACTGTGTCAAAAGCTTTTTTTAAGTCTAGGAAAACTGACACTACCTTCTTTTTTGCATCAATGTTTTTGACAATGTAACCCGTTAAATGTAGAACAGCATCATTCGTCGACTTATTTCGTCGGAATCCAAATTGATTTGGAGATAAAAGCTTTTTTTCTTCAAGGTATTTAGTGAGTCTCTTATTTATAATGCGTTCTAGGATTTTGGATATTGAAGGTAGTACAGCAATGGGACGATAATTATTAACACAGCTTCTATTCCCTCCCTTATGTATAGGATGCACAATGGCTTTTTTCAGGTATGAGGGGAATACACCGGAGCTGAGGCAAAGATTGAATAAGTACGTCAAGGGGGGGACAAGCAACTTTTTATAACGTTTTAGAAACTTAGTAGAGATGTTGTCCCATCCAATAGCAGCATCAGTTTTTAGTGACATGAGCAGCGCTTCAACCTCACTCTCATCAGTGTCGACCATCGCAAATGAATGTAGTGGCGCAGGTGTGGGGTTTGTGACATGCAGATAGATACTTACTAGACTCAAATCTTAATCTACCTTATGATTATGAAAACTATAATAAAAAATATGGAACTTTAAATAACTCTGGCTTAGAGACTGTTGTATCGGATTTGCGAGACCTTATATTTGGCCTGAGCAACCAAACTAGTACGTACTTAAAAGTTAGCTGCCACCCGCAAAATAAAAATAGTTTATCCGTAGATTCGCAACAACTAAATTCTCAGTTTTTTCTTTAAATACCTTACCATTCTACATCAGAACATAGCTGGGCTGATGAATAAAGTAGATAGTCTGACTGTAAAGCTGTTGGAATTGTCTGGCAAAGGAACAATTATAGATATTATTTGTATTACAGAGCACTTCATGCAAACTGGTTATGAGGATTTATTACACATTCCAAATTTTTGTCCAGCTGCTTTCTTCTCTAGAAATGCAAAGAGAGGAGGAGCGTGTATTTTCGTTAGAGTAGGATTGCAGTTCAAAGAAATACCGGACATATCGAAACAATCAGTTTCGGGAATTTTTGAATGCTGCGCTGTGGAGATAATAGCTCATAAAAAAAATTTTATTTGTATATACAGAATTCCTAAGCCTAACTACGAAATATTTTATGAAAAATTAGATAATTATCTTAACAAAAGTTTGTATTTCATCAAATAAAAGGGTTGCCTTGTGTGGAGATTTTAATGTTGATGTTTTAAAAAGAAACAAGGCACACTAGACTTAGAATTTTTTCTTATGCAGTACAATCTAAAACTAGCTCCTTATACTCCCACAAGGTTAAGTAGTCACACCAGTATATATAATTTTGCACACAACTTTAGGAAAGACTGCAAGGCTGAAGTTGTAGATCTGGTGCTTTCGGATCATACATCTCAAATACTTAAAATACCTGTTAAAAAAACATATAAATTACAGCATTGGAAAACTAAAAAACAGGACATAAGCATGAATAATTTAATAACATTTAAAACACATCTCAGTTGTTTGTCTTTTGTTCAAGTTTTTGATGCACAAGACGCAAATAAAGCTTTTGATAATTTGATGGATGATTTTTCTCTTTTTTATAAATTATGTTTTCCGGAAAAAATGATAACCATCAAAAACCAATAAAGAAACGAAATGGATATCTCGAGGAATCAAAATATGTAGCAAAAAGCAAAGGCAGTTGCTTTGGGCATATAGGTTAATTTGAACTCACTGAATAAAAAATTTCTTAAAAACTATACAAAACTTTATAGAAAAATTATCAAGCTAACACAAACAGCACAAAATAATCATTTTATAAACACTGCTGAAAACAAATCGAAGGCTACCTGGCAAATAATAAATAAAACCAAACTGTGTTTGCCACAAGAGTCAATCATGTGCATAAATAGAGGTAATCTGTCGTTTACACACCCCAAATACATTGCAAACGAATTTAATAATTATTTTATTGACGAAATTGAAAATAATACTAAAACTGACATCCCGTTAAATAATTTTAATTTATACAATCAGACATTGAATTCCCTATTCATGCAACCTGTTACAACAGATGACATTATAAAAATAATTTCTAGCCTAAAAAACACAAACACTGTTGGCTACGATGCTGTTTCTACAAAAGTCATAAAATTCACTAAAGAAGTGATAGCGCCTCCATTAGCGCATATAATTAATTTGTGTATTGCTAATGTCATATTTCCAAACAGGCTCAAAATAGTTATAATAAAGCCCTTACACAAAGAAGATGACAAATCAGAGTTAAAAAGCTATAGACCAATAGCGAAAATTCCCATTTTTTCCATAATTTTTGAGAAAGTTATCTGCAACTCTCTTTACACTTATTTCGAAAAATTTCAATTATTTTGTCACGAACAAAGGGGATTTCGTAAGAATACTACCGCTAATATGGAACTCTTCGACCTATTAACAAACATCATGTCGTCTGTAGATAGGAGGAATCCAGTCTGTGCTATTTATACTGACATGACCAAGGCCTTTGACTATGTGGACCATAAAATTCTGCTACACAAGCTACATAGTTACGGTATAAGAGGGTACATCCTACAGTTACTAGAATCATACTTATGTAATAGACTGCAATACACAGAAATTTCTAAAATTTGTCCGAAAACTAAAATAGAAACCATAATTATATACATCTAACCCAAGGTATGTAAAATATGGTGTTCCACAGGGTAGCGTATTCGGGCCGCCACTATTTCTAATATACATTAACGATCTCCCGAAAGTAACATCGAACAAGATGGTTCTCTTTGCGGATGACAGTACAACTGTAATTGAGTGTACAAATCATAATAATTACGAGCAAGACATAAATACTTGTTTGCATGACATAATTGACTGGTTAAGTAATAATAATCTAGTAATAAACCTAAGTAAGACGAAAATAATGCAATTTCATCAACGCACCGAAAACCCAAATGTTAGTATTGCTTCATCATCATCATCAGCCTATAATGTTCCCACTGCTGGGACACAGGCCTCCTCTCTGAGGGAGGGAGTATTGCTTACCAAGGCTCTAATATTCAGGAAGAGACTCAGGCGAAGTTTTTAGGTATAGTGATTGACAGCAAACTCACTTGGAAACCTCATGTTGAAGTTGTGTGCAAAAAACTTAGCAAATCCGCGTATGCTCTCCATCAACTTTTTAAAAAAGTCCACCGTCAGGCTCTTTTATCAGCGTACCATGGACTGGTTGCCTCGGTTTTGCGGTATGGCATTATTTTCTGGGGGCAGTCTACTGATAAGGAACAGGTATTTAAAATGCAAAAGCGGGTCAAAGTGTCGTCTTGGGGGCACTATGAAAAAATTACTTAGAAAAATTTCGCGACCAATCTCGAGGTAGCGCTCGCTCGGCTCGCGCGTAGTTCCTATGGATCTCTTCCACATCGTTTTTACGACAAACGGTTAGTCGGAGACAAAAAACACCAAGGCACTTTTAGCCTTACATTTAGGTGATTTATACGATAGAATTGAAAAAATAAACGATTTGCAAAAATAACACTTTTTTGGCTAAATTTTTCTAAGTCCTCGCGCCGTAGCGCCCCTAAGGCTACACTCCAATCCAAAAGCGATGTATAAGGTCCATGTGCGGTCTTAAAACAACAGATAGCTCTATTTCCTATTTTCAGTCTTTAAAATTTTTAACGTTTCCTTCTTTATACATTTTAGAAACTGCACTATTTGTAAAAAAACAATCCACAATTATTTGAAAAACTGTCAGCAGTTCGAAAAAATCCGATACGGACTCAATATGTAAACAAACTTTGCCAAGTGAAATGTAAAACCGCACTTAAGCAGAAAAGCTTTTTAACCCCCGACGCAAAAACGACGGAGTGTTATAAGTTTGACGTGTCTGTGTGTGTGTATGTGTGTGTGTGTGTGTCTGTCTGAGGCAACGTAGCTCCCGAACGGATGAACCGATTTTGATTTAGTTTTTTTTGTTTGAAAGGTGTATTAGTCGGGAGTGTTCTTAGACATGTTTCATCAAAATCGGTTTAGCCGTTTGTAGATTATCAGCTCTTTTCTGGTTGAAAAAGGATTTTAGCCTCTTCCATGGGTCTGATCAACTCAAAATTTGGGATTCTATTACTTCAATGATATTAGACAAAAAAAATAACCTTGAACTGATGCTGGAGCAACACCTGGAATTTCCAGGAAACCCAAGTTATTCACCAACAAACAGCAGAAGTATCGTGTTTGGGCTCATTGAAAAGGTCTCAATGAATAGATTATAGATAAATGGTGATTTAAGGGAGACATTAAGTTTAAAAAGCAAGAAATAAAAATTAAATTAAAAAATTAAAAAAACCCCGACCCAAACAAAACCTCTAAAAAGTATAAAATAATATTTATAGTCCTTTTAATTTGAACGTAATATTTTGATCAGGGCATTGTCAAGTCGGGGGACGGCTAGGCCTCTGTTTGGCGTTTTCATTGACCGTCCCCCGACTTGACAATGCCCTGATCAAAATATTACGTTCAAATTAAAAGGACTATAAATATTATTTTTTACTTTTTAGAGGTTTTGTTTGGGTCGGGGTTTTTTTAATTTTTTAATTTAATTTTTATTTGGTATTGCCCCACGTATTTATAATAAAGTACCTGATGTGAAAAAAAATATGACAGGTAATAAAATTTAAAAGGGCACTAAACCCACGGACTAAACCAAATGTTAATCGAGAAAAGCTACTACACTATTGACGACTTCCTTAATGATAAATATCTGAACTGATTGATGATGATTGACATACCTACATGTTCCTATTCTGACACTTTTTATTATGATTGACATTTTAACATAACTTTTTTTTTGACATTACTGTAAAAATGTTATTAGTCTATTTTCTTGTTTCTATTTTTGTTGTGTATTCTAATGATTTGACATTTATTTTTATTAGGTATAACATTAATACAATTTGTCTCGTTTTGGAATTTAATATTATTTGCATGCCCATGAGACGGTAGAATATGGAGGACTACTTTTTAGCAAAACATCTATGTACCATTTAACCATGTTTGCAAAAATAAATGATTTGATTTGATTTAAAAATAGTTTTAATAGTGGTTAATTGTGGTTATTATCATATTTTAAACAAAATACAAATAGTCGCAAGTTTTACAGAACTTAACACGGAACGTTACAAGGCGATATTCTATATACTTTCTGTCAAATACTGTAAAATATTTAAATTTTCAATATTTTTTTTCTCGATAACTGTTTGTTTTCGCAACTGAAAATTTTGTGAGCAGCCTTCTAATAGTACAAATTATCTGTGAAAATATGAACTCTCAACTCGACGTCAGATAAGGTAAAACTTAGGCCAATTAAAAATTACGAGTACTTATTAAAATTAAAATTATTGAAATTATTTATAAATATTCTCAATAAATTGATGAACTGTCATAATCTGTGAGAAATAATATAATTTTATAATAATTCAATATATTTTTTAATTTAACTACATGTACTAGAAATATTTGCGCGACTGATAAGTCGAATATAGGGAGACAAAATATTTTTCAACACACTTGCTGATAAAATGGCTCTAATTTCACCGCAATTAGGCACATATTGACACTTATTATCAAAGTAGAACTTTTTCATTACCATTATTCACAAGTGAGTTATAGGCTATTTTTATTGGTTGAATTGCAAACTCAAACTCAAACTCAAAGAATTTATTTCAATTAAACCTTTTACAGGCACTTTTGAATTGTCAAACAAAAATCGAAGTTGAAGCTAGGTGCCCATTCCAAAACGTAGATCTCTATGGAGAAGAACGGGCAAGAAACTCCAAGGGCACTCTTTTAAATCATGGGTATTACAAAATTTTGGGAACATTATTCTTGGTGCTTAAAAAATTAAGATTCAAAATAAGCCATGGCAGTTAGGAGATGACCAGTCTCAACCGACGGCGCCCGTTCACGAACTTGACGCATGGATCAGCACTATCCAGTTCAACCATTTTCTAGAGAACCGAATGATCCAACACACGCGCCTCTATCAGTGAGACATTTAAGTGAGCATGACATACTCTTAACTACCACGTTTTTTCAAGTCGACGTACATCAAAACAACATATTATAAGGTGGCATGGTACTCACATTTACAAAATTTTGACAAAATGCTTCTAAATTATACAAAACTATAGTTTCAATCCTATTTGAGAAATTCATAAAATTTGACTTCCAAAAAGAAAGAAAAATATTTAATATCTATTGAAATTTTAATTAAAAAAAAACTTGGTTCACTAAAATTAAAACGAATTCGTAATGTTACAAAATTAATAAAAACAGGAACAGAATTGTTCGCAATGTCAGAAAAATAATAATAATAGGAACATAAGTGTTCGTAATGTCAGAAAACATAAAAAAGGGGAAGCATCTCTTCCAAATATTAAAATGTTAATTAGTAAGCCCAGGTGGCTGTGAGCAGGACCAGCATCAGGCATTTTTATCTAACTTATAATCATCTAACTTATATAAGGCTACATAGTGTGCGTTTAATGCATGACTTAAATTGATTTTCACTTAGTTCAAGAATATCGACTGGTATTTTATTATAACATTTTACACAGTACCCGGGTCATTCTCAGGAGACTCATTATTTGGTTGACTTCGGTGTCATTTTTTTTTTAATTTAGGCTTTGTTAACATGAAATATCAAATCTAGAGTTAATTTAAAGCATGTTAGTAGTAGAGTGTTAACTCTAGATTTGATATGTCATGCCTAAATTAGATAACAAAAATGACACCGAAGTCAACCAAATAATGAGTCTCCTGAGAATGACCCACCCCATAAAAGAAGTATTTACTTTAGACAATCTGAAACGTGGTTGATCTAATTTGTTCCTATTGCTTTGTTCTTAAAAAGTTTCGATACAAGAAAGGTCGTGTTCAATAGTACAAATAAATTAATGTACCTATTGCTTGCTCATTTCATGCAACTTCGTATTTAAATAGATAATTTCAACTTGTACGCTTTTAATAAATAAAACTTTCACTCAAATATAACTTTTGTTTTCTCTGTAATAAAGAAAACTTTGAATTCCCCATTTTGTAGGTGGCTAAAACACCATCCGCGAAAAGCCAAAAAATAACTCATTCTTTTAGGCCACGTTCTGAGTTACAATTATATCGATTTGAGCGCGCTCACACCCGCCCGTCCGAATTGGCGTGAGCGCGATAACGACGTCCCGCGAATCGTCATAGATGACGTCATGATATGCGCCATCTTGCGATAACGCCGACCCTGCGTTATACTAATATCACCGTGAGCGCTGTCAAAAATGACAGTTGTGCTGTTTTGTTTTGAATCTCATCGAATCATTAGTTAACTTAGATTTATTTGAAATAGTGCCACTATCTATCGTGAATATATGTTTTAACGTTGAGTGAACACTTTTATCGCGATCACGAGCGTTCCGTATTGATGAATAAAATGACGTTTCTTAGCTGTCAGAATCGTGATATCTAACTCGGAACGCAAAATATCGATGTGAGCGCTCACAGCGCTATTTTTCTTATTCGGAATGCGGCCTTAGTCTATGGCCGATCGCCATTATTAGATGCGTGCGCATTGGAAAACTGATTAATTTTTCCCGGCATTGGCAAAAAAAATGAGGGGCTTGTGGCTAAGTAACAATAGCTGCACGGGTCGATCGTCCAGGTTAAGCTACGCTTGCCGCGGTTGGTCCGTGGATGGGTGACCATCTCTACATACCAAGACCCCACCGTGCCTCGGAAAGCACATTAAGCCGTTGGTCCCGGCTGTCATTTGTGGATCTTTGACAGTCGTTACGGGTCGTCAGAACCCCGAAAGTCTGACAACCAGTCTTACCAAGGGGTATCGTATTACCCAGTAACTGGGTTGTGGAGGTCAGATAGGCAGTCGCTCCATGTAAAATACTGGTATTCAGCTGCATCCGGTTAGATTGGAAGCCGAGCCCAACATAGTTGGGAAAAGGCTAGGCAGATGATGATTGGCAAAAAAAAAACACAACTCGTTTTCACTGTTGAAATAATAGTTAAAGATGTGTATTGATGATTACCGTCCTCGGCTCTCTTAAGACCCTCGCCTGACGGCTCGGGTCTCAATGGCGCCTCAGCGGTAATCACCAACGTTACTCACTTGTACCGTAATGTACTATTACCATGTACCTATATTCTGGCAAATAAGTAAAGGAGATTGCCCGATTTGTAAGGAAAGTTGGGTCCCAGTGTAAAATTGTTGTGCCCTAAAGATTTTTATTTTTAATTAATAGTAAAAACATAGTATTTTCATAATCAGAAACCATTTTTCATTTATTCACCCTGGTTCAAAAGATATTATTGTTTTTCTGTTGTAAAAATCTAGGTTATAATGAGAAATTGACATTGACATAAAAAATAGTTATAAATCGATCGATAAACACTACTTTGTTAAAAAGGGGCTATTATTTTATGTATATTGCTTTTGTAAACATTTATTATTTTATCAATGTAGGCCTATTATGAATTTATGCAACCTATTATTGTCATCGTTCTATTGGTTTTATACTCGCATCGACTATGAGCACTTGAGCAGTGTTTATTTATCCAATGGTTTTCGTCATCAAGAATACTTTACATAAACTCGTATTTGGCGTAGTTGTTCATTTCAGTTATATATGTTACAATAATAGATACATATAAAAGGACAGGGATAACATCATTCTACTTCATCGTCGCAAAACAAAATGATAACACAGTAGCGTTGAAGTAGTCAAATGTTGAGATGTAAACTGTCCATGGGGTATATGGTTAATTAATATTTTTTTTTTTTTAATTATCGTTTTATATTGATATCGATTACTCAATTGATTAAAAGATGGCATTCGTTATTTAATTCTTTGATACCTGGCAACTTTTTTTTGTATACCAGTCAAACCACAGACTACATTGAATCAAATGGATGTCGACGTAATGTTTAACTATTAATTAACTTTAACTTTGTTCCCAGGGTCAAAGAAATTATTTAAAAATACCTTGTACACAAAAAAAAAAAAAAAACATTTTTAGGTTAATATTAAAATGAGGCACACGATACCACAAAAGGGACCTGCTCCGTGGCAATCTCCTTTCAATTTCAATATTTACTCACGAGGGTCACTTAAGTCACCGACCTGTAGACAGAATAGGTATTTTAAAAATTTCTTTCTTTGTATGACACAAAGGAAGATTTTTTTTAAATATTCCGTGTAGGTATATGAAAAATACTATCCTTTGCGTTGTTTTAAATAATATAATCTTTTTTTTATGGGGACAGTAGAGGGAAATCTAAATTCATACGATATACGGGGAAACTGTCTCAAGAACCGTTTTACATGAAAACCATTTTGGCATACTGCATGTTTTGGTCAAGGTCATGGCGAGATCATATCCTAATAATAAACCCCCTCGTCTAGCTAACGAAGAGTACGTACCTGCACAGGCACAACCTTGTAGCCAGGATAATACATCAGCAACTTTCTCTGAATTACAGCCATAAGGAATCGAAAGTAGGTACCGTACTACAGGGTAGATTCATTAAAAACGAATTAGTATTTTAACAGCTCTCCGCGGTTTCACCCGCGTCGCTCTCGTTCTCGTGGGAATACGGGGATAAAATATAGCCTATGTCACCCGGGAATAGTGTAGCTTCGCAACAGTGAAAGATTTTTTCAAATCGGTTGAGTAGTTTCGGAGCCTATTCAATGCAAACAAACGAACAAACAATCAAATCTTTCCTCTTTATAATATTGGTATAGATATACATAAAATTAAAAGATAAAAACTTTTTAAGAATAAACTTTATTATTTCGTTTATTTTCTTTTATACATAATCAGCAAAATAAAGGACTCATCCTTAATTAGTGGCGTCAGGTCAGACCATACTGGTCAGCTTGTATCGTTTGACTTAGATAAAAAGTTACATCTAGATAAAACCATAGAATTGAGATCTCTGACTAAAAATAAACTGAAATCTTTTAATAATAATGTTCTTAGCAATCTATCAACAGCGAGTTTTGATTCACAAGACCCCAATATAAACTATGGCACATTTTTTTCTACAGTATGCAAAGAATTCAATAAAGCATGTCCTGTAAAAAAAGTTACGATAACTACTAAACCAAAATTTAGCGAATGGGCCACTACTGGCATTAGAAAAAGTAGAGATATCTTATATAATTTGTATCACGAAAAATCATTGACTTCTGATCAGGCCCTTCATAATTATGTAAGAAACTATTCTAAGATATTCAAAAGAGTCTGCGCTCACGCTAAATCTAAATTAATAAGTAACAAAATTAGTATCTCTAAAAATAAAATAAAAGCTGTGTGGCAGGTAATTAACAAAGAAACTGGAAACACAAAACAGCGAGATCAGAATGAGTTAGCTCTAAAAATTGATAGTGAAATCATTTCAGATAAGTTACAAGTTGCTGAGACTCTAGAAAATTTCTTTACCAACATCCCAATAGAAGTTACGAAATCTCTCCCCTCATCATCTGTATTAGCTGAATCTCTTCTTAAAGAAAACTTCAGCAAGGACATTCCAAGTTTTGAATTCAAACCCATTTCTATTGCCACAATTAAAACAGCATTTAAAAGTCTTAACATAAAAAACACTGAAGACTTATGGGGGATTTCCGTTAAGGTTCTTGAAAATATCATTGACACAATTGCCCCTGTCCTAACAGGCATATTTAATCAATGTTTAGACAGCGGTACGTTTCCTGACTTAATGAAACATAGTAAAGTAGTACCAATTTTCAAATCAGGTAGTAAGAGTGATCCCTCTAATTATAGACCTATATCTGTGCTTCCAGCATTGAGCAAAATTTATGAAAAAATCATGCTAGACCAGATGTTGTCACATTTTAACTCAAATGGGATTTTACATAGTCGACAGTTTGGTTTCACGAAAGGTAGGTCGACGACTGACGCAGGAGTAAAACTCATCAGTCACATTTTGGAATCCTGGGAGAATTCCCAGGACGCGATTGGCATTTTCTGTGACCTCTCAAAAGCGTTTGACTGCGTTGACCACAATACACTGATCTGTAAATTACACCACTATGGAATTCGTGGACAGGCTGCTGATCTTGTACTTTCCTATTTATCAAACAGGCAGCAAAAAGTAAACGTTAATGGGGCGACGTCCTCTGGGTCTCTAGTTAAGATGGGCGTGCCTCAAGGTTCAATTCTTGGCCCTTTTTTATTTCTAGTTTATATTAATGACCTTCCTTACCTGATGGCTAACTTCTCGGATATAATTTTATTCGCTGATGACACTTCTCTTATTTTTAGAATGGACAGAAAAGATACAGATGTCTTACATGTCAATGATAGTCTAGCTGTTCTTTCGAAATGGTTTGCCGCTAATAATCTTTTACTCAATGCGAACAAAACTAAATGTCTTAAGTTCTCGTTACCAAATGTACCCCAAGTAGGTCTAAACTTAAAACTTGATGGGAAGAAACTAGATGCTATCTCGGAAACTGTATTTTTGGGAATTACTTTAGATTCAAAATTGCAATGGGGTGCTCACATTAGAGCTCTTTCAAGTAGATTAAGCTCAGCTGCTTACGCAGTAAGAAAGATAAGGCAGTTGACGGATGTAGCCACAGCTAGGTTAGTTTACTTTGCTTATTTTCACAGTATTATGTCTTATGGCGTTCTGTTGTGGGGATCGGCAGCTGACGTAGATTCAATTTTCATTTTACAAAAGAGGGCAATCCGCGCAATCTATAAAATGGGGCCTCGCGAGTCTCTCAGAAACAAATTCAGCCAAATTGATATTCTAACTCTGCCGTCTCTTTATATCCTAGAAAATATCTTGTATGTTCGCAAAAACTTAGGCCTTTTCAAAAAACGATGCGATTTCCATAATCTGAATACACGTAGTAAAGATGAAATTGTGATTCCAAAATTTAGATTGACTAAAACTAGCAAATCATTTCTAATAAACAGTATTCGCTTCTATAACAAGTTGCCAAAGTCAGTTACAGAACTTAGCGATGGAAAGTTTAAAACGCACATCAAACGTGTCCTTATCAAAAAAGCATATTATAAGATAAAAGACTACGTTGAAGACAGGGAAGTATGGCATTAATTCCTTCTGCACATGTGGCTTCCCTGGTACCTCATTAACAGCATAACTATGTGAAAGTCTATTAACTGCTCTCAATGTTCTTTTTTATTCTTTTTATTTTTACAATGCTGACATATTCTCGTCATTATTTGACATTTTATATCAATTTTAATATCAACTTATTTTTTAGTGATTGTCATGTTAATCATGTTACTATGTTTAATTAGGTTCATTTTATTTATGTAGATTATTTTACATATTGTGAATGGGGGAACGTTGTAGGCCTTACAGACTGTAGATTTGTAGACGATTTTCTATTCTGTATTCGTCTAAGTACCTGGTACTTATTGACAGGCCTGCACTGTCCTCCCATACATTTTATCTCTGAAAACATTGTTAAAGCCAATCATTTTTAAAAGAGTAACCGTGGAGTTTCTTGCCGGCTCTTCTCCATAGGAAACAACATTTTGGAACCGTGCACCTAGCTTCTGACGTTTCATAAGTGCCCATGCAGGTTTATATGAAATAAAAATATTTTGATTTTGATTTTGAGTATATTTTTAAATATTTTTACAAAAATGATTTAAACGAATGAATTTTAACACATATAAATTACATTTTTAAATATTAGTATAAAAATATAAAAACATTTAAAATATAAAAAATAGTGGCCCACCGGTATCGGGAACAGGGTAGGGCGGTAACGTCACACGTAGGTACACGTCGACCCCTAGACGTATCTACGCTACAATTGCCGCCACCGGCAAATCTGATGCGTCGCAGCCTAATCGACAAACCAGAAAAGGGGACAAACTGAAAAAGGGTACTCAACCTGCCTTGACTGCGGTCCTTAGCTCCTTGCCAAAAACCGGTCTAGTTGATGAGGAGGGTTTCACGAAGGTAGAGAAGAAGAAGAAGCCCTGCTCACGTAACTTGTGCGGTTCCGCACCGAGTGGACCCAACATGCTGCTGCGTCCTGCTGTACCTACGACGCAGCTGTACATTTCCCGTCTGCATCATTCCACGAAGATTGAGGAAGTCGTGCAGTACATGAAAGTGAAGACCAACTGGACTCTGAGGGTTGAAAGGTTGGAATCGCGCCACGACATCAACATTAAGACATTCGTGGTATCAACACACAATCTACAACACTGCATGAAAGAGGAAAGGCCGAAAGGTGTCGTATATCGACGTTACCGAGGACGGTTACGTGACACCTCGCAGCGATACACGACGCCGACAACTTTACGTGTTTAGTTATAGTTTTAAGCTGGTTATTAATATGTATTATTTTGTTATTATTCTTTAAGATTATTTTGTGTCAAAATCAAATCAAAATCAAAAGTCATTTATTCAAATTAGGCTGAGAATCAGCACTTTTCGAACGTCAAAATACATAAGACAGTCCCCCAAAAACGCCCACCCTTCGACACTTCCTAGTGCTTTAGCTGGGAAGAAGAAGTGGCGCAACAAACTCCCCAGCAGCACAGCTGTCTGTTTAGTCGGATGGACTTGATTCTATACATACATATGCAAGGTTATAAACAATAACGCATAATACCAAAAATAAAAGTCTCCTGGTATAAAGGGCTCTAAAGCATACCTAAGCAATGCTGGATTATTGTTAGATCATGTCAATAACGACCGACATAATAGATGATAGTAAAAATAAAAAAATAAAACAAAACAAAACAAAAACAAACACTTGGTCAATAAAATTGAGAAGAGAAAAAAAAAAGTATTTAACTAAATAATTATATGAACCCATATAACCTGTCACTAGGTACGCTAATTCTGGAGAAAGAACATAAACATTGTCTTGTGTTAATCACAGCGACCAACTATTCTTGTCATTTATTTATGTATTTTATATATGGGCCTTAGTTGCCTGATAATAAAATGATTATTATTATGTCGTTTATTTTCTTTTATACATATTCAGTATATTTTTTTAAATATTTTTACACAAATAATTTAAAAAAAACATTTAAAATTATAAAAAATATTAGCCCACCGGTATCGGGAACAGGGTCCAAGATACCGGTGGTCAGGGCTGCTGAGAGGAACCTCCTCACTATACGCGCCGTGTCTAGTATTACTGCTTTCTGGATCAAGCCCTTGATCCAGCTGCCTAACGAGAGCCTCCTGAGGTGTTGGTCGAGGCTCTTGGCCATAATGCCATTGGCCGTCACGACTATCGGCACAATGACTGCTGTATCCACATCCCACATGTCGACAACCTCGCGTGCCAGATCAAGATACTTGATTTTTTTTTTTTTGCTCAGCTTTCACGACGTTCTCGTCATGTGGGACTGCTATTTCAATAATCATTGTGCGACGCTCTAGTCGATCTATCACCACTATGTCCGGCTTATTGGCAATAATAGTCCGGTCAGTGATGATAGATCGATCCCAATACAATGTGATAGTGCCATTTTCGAGAACTGGGTCGGGCACATACCTATAGTACGGTACTTCTGAGTCCACAAGACTGTATTTCAGAGCAAGTTGCTGGTGGATAATCCTGGCTACAAGTTTGTGCCTATGCAAGTAGTCTCCGTTTGCCAGACGAGAACAGCCAGAAATAATGTGTCGGATTGATACCGCTGGACGGTGGCATGCCCGACAGATGTCAACCGTGCCATCCTTCACAATATATTTCCGGTAGTTGTTCGTCATCATAACTTCCTCCATAATTGCAAAGACAAAAACTTCGGTTTCTCCAAAGAGGTCACCGAATCGTAACCAGGATACGGACGCTAAGAAGTCTACATCTGGTCCATGTAGGACCCGATAAAAGCGCCCGTGAAGCTCTTTGCCCTGCCATACCTCCCTGCGGTCATTAGTATCTAATACTATAGGTTTGCACCAGTTCTCGTTAGCCAAGGAGAGCGGAGTGAGTCCCTTGTCCACTGAGACCACATCTCGGTGCATCCCCACGTCGGCTTCTAAGAAATATTCCCTGAGACTGCATATCTCGCGATTGTGGAGGGTCTGAGCGTTTAAGAAGCCTTGACCTCCACATTTACGCGGGATATACAGTCTCATCACCGATGACCGTGGATGATGCATCCGATTTGTGGTAAGTAGTGTGCGGACCCTCCTATCCAGGGCGTCAAGTTCCGTCTGAGTCCATTTGAGTATGCCGAAAGAGTACAACAAAACTGGCATGACCCAACCGTTGAAAGCGCGCACCTTGTTTCCGCCTGATAAAAGAGAGTTTAAAACTTTATTCAGACGGCAGAAGAAGCACTCCCTCAATGATCGTTTCGTGTCAGCAGTGTTTACGTTTCGGTTGAGGAGAAGGATCTAAGGTGTATGGAATCCGAGAGTTGGGTTCCACGGATTCCACAATCTCCCCTCGCTTTACATGCATGACCGCACATTTGTCCACACCAAATTCCATCCTGATAGCGCTACTGAAAGTTTCAGTTACTTTCAGTAGCTCCATCAGTTGCAATTTGTTGGGGGCAAAGAGTTTTAGGTCATCCATGTATAGGAGGTGAGATATAACCTGACGACCTCTCCTCAATCGATAGCCTAGACCTGAATGCTCCAGCAATATGCTAAGAGGATTCAAGGCTAGGCAGAACCAAAGTGGACTCAAACTATCGCCCTGAAATATGCCTCGCTCGATCCTTATCGGTTCGCTATTCCTTTGGATATTTCGACATCCTGGATAGCGAAGGACCGTCCTCCACTGCCCCATACACGAAGTCAGGAAGGTACGCAGAGTTGCATCTACTTTATACAACTCCAGTACCCTCTTAAGCCATGTATGTGGCACCGAGTCATAGGCCTTCTTATAGTCTATCCAACATGTCGAAAGATCCTTTCGGGAACGACGAACCTGTTGGCTAATGGCCATATCAATGAGGAGCAGCTCCTTAGTACAGTTCCAACATCCATTTTGAGAGCAGACATGATAGAGTTGGTGTCTACATGATGGTAAATTTTAGCTCTCAAAATGGATGTCAGAACTTTATAGACCGTCGGTAGGCAAGTGATCGGTCTACAATTTTTGGGTTCCGCAGTACTACCTGATTTATGGAGTAGGTGGGTTATTCCTGTTGTTAAAAACTGTGGCAGCGACCCTGACTCTAAGGCTGACTGAAATTGGGATGCCAAGCGAGCATGTGATCTTTGGAGCCATTTTATCCAAAAGTTGTGCAGCCCGTCCGGCCCTGGAGATTTCCAGTTAGGCAACGGACGGACTGCACGTGATACATCTTGGGGGCTGATGGTAAGCGCCCCCATTTCTGGCATTTGACCACACGCTCGCTCGATTTCCCTAGCCCAATCACCTTCGGTGTGATTGACAGGCACCGACCAGATGTTTCGCCAGAACGAACACATGGCGTCATTAACCGGCAGGTGCGTGTCAACCACATCTTGGTCCGGTCGCTCCCAGGTTCTGTAAACCCACCTTTCATCGCTTCGGAATGTGCGATTCTGAGTGTACCGCTCCACTCTCCGTCTGTACCGACGAATACGGTTCGCCCATGCACAGATCTTCTGCTTCAGGAAGTCGATACGCTCTGTGACGCGGGTCATATAATCTCCAGAACTAATATCAGTCCCGGAGAACGCCCGTCTCACAAAGCGCATCACTCTAGGGCGAGTATTGCCCTCCCTGAAGCAGATAAGTTTGCCGATGAGTGCTCTAGCCTCACCGATACGACGCTCAATCCTGCACTGCCAAGCTGGTACGGCTGGTTTTGGTCGTGGAGCTCGGTTACTGTTAGGAAATTTAACATGAGCCACACGACATGCCGCTACAGCTGCACAGTAGTGCAGCTGTAGCGGCATGTCGTGTGGCAGGATTGAGTGGTTATAAGCGAGATCTTTGCTATCGTCAAAACATGTTGACAACTGTGAGTCTAGAGCACACACCAGCGCTCTGTTTTTCTTGTGCATGGGCAAACGAGGTAAATGTGGTCTAAGTTCAGGTGGAGTGGAGAGATACTCCCGGAAAGCATCCTCCAAAGCGCTCCTCAATCTTGCATTGCATTGGGAACTCACGGTTATAGCCTCGTTATCATCCTCTTCATCATCGCGGTTGGGTCGCGGTGAAACATTGGACGAATTTTGCGGTTGCACCGCTACCCGTGGTTTTTTTTTTTTTTGGCTGGGAAATCATCGAATAACTTCTCCCGCTCTGGGTGGAGCAGGAGGGCGTGTCAGACTTTTACTGACTAAAACCCACCCGTGTTCCTTCAGAAGCCCTTAAGCCAGGGGCTGTGGTGTCTCTTTCGAACAAACCCCCCTGGCAGGCATCGACCCTTGCGGGTCCCATCACTTTTTGTGCTGACATCTCTTTGAGGCGCGCGTGGAACACAACGCGCCGTCGACTTGGGCTTCGTCCTTACCGGACAGCGAGCTACCCATTACTCGCCGTCCGCAAGCCCATGCCTACGGTGGCCGGAAATCGGCCTGGGATTCCCGACGCCCAGGGCGTCTCCGTATCCTGCGGCGGCTGGGGTCGCTAGGGCGCATATGCTGCCTCTCCCTCACGTGCGCCGCCTCCCTCTTCGCGAGCATCACTGCTTCGCTGAAGGAGGTGACGGCTCCCCATGCCCTCTCGCTCCGTACCATGGCCTGGACCAGGGCCAGACGCGAGAGATCGCCGCCGCCGATCGCCTCCACGAGGACACGGCGGTGCTCCGCCCAAGCAGGGCAGACCGCCACCGTGTGCTCCACCGTGTCCTCAGGGCGATCTTCGCAGTGGAAACACCCGGGCGATTCCTCCCGCCCTATCCGAAACAGGAACCTCCCGAAACAACCGTGTCCGGTGAGGACCTGCGTCAGGCGGAAGGTGAGGACGCCATGCCGCCTCTCAAACCACTCCTCAAAGAGGGGACTTACCGCCGCAATCGTGGCGTGCCCAGCACTGGGTTGCGACAATCGCTCTCTCCATGTCACCATGAGATCCCGCCGGAGCTCTGTCCGCTGTGCCGCGATTTCCCGCGGCAGCGGACTTACGCCCCGGCGTTTGGCCTCCTCGCGCCACTCCCATATTTGCGCGAGGACCTTTGCCTCCAGATCCCATGGCGGTAATCCGGCAAGGAACCGCTACCCGTGGTGAAGCCGGCGTAACGTGGCTAAGAATAATAAAATTATATAAGAATATACTTTTATTATTACTTGTTATTAAAACGAACTAAAAAGTGAAAAATTATTTAATCTCAACTATTTTAATAAAAGTGCGGTACAGTTTGCGCAACAGTGTGGCGGTAACTAGGTCATCATTCGATGTTTCTAATATAAATATGTGTCACGAAGCCGGCCTCTAAGTATCGTCGTCCAATTCCACCTCAGCAGTTTCCTCGCCAGCGAGGGCATACGTCGTTTGCTGAGCTTGCAGAGCGCCCCATACGCGAACCCGTCGCTCTGTCTCGCTGTCAGTGTATAATATCAGCCCTGGCGAAGCCCTTACAAAAGGATTTCGGTAGCGTCACTGTAACTGCCTCAGGCGCTCCAGCCTGAAGTCAGTTTGCGCGCTGCAAACATACTGATGTAGATCTCTTGCCTATACTACACCACTAAAGCAGAAGACATCGTGGAGTACCTACGCCAGAAGACAAGGTACACGCCGAGAGAGCCGTTACGAGTAGCACCTCAATGTCAACTTCATGGCGCTCGTGGTCTGTCCGTCATCATGGACGAAGACTTTTGGCCACAGAACGTGGTGTTTCGTCGCTTCAGCGGACAGTAAGTACCACAGGATAGTGCACGGACCAGCTAGTGAAGTAAAGTGCTACTAACATAGTATAAGCTATATTTATTACCACAACAAGTATTTTAAGGTGTGTTGTTAGTGTCTATGGGTATTTGTAGCCTGAAATAAATGTTTGATTATACACCGTGACATTTTAGTCGTCTTACAAAGATGGTGCACTCAATGGACATAGGCTAATATCAAAAATTATTGAAACATATAAGAAGGTGAACATATTAGAAACGAAAAGGTTTTCACAGAAATCTGCAAGAAAAATAAAAAGTTTAACAACAAGCTGCTTCTCCACACCTTCAAAGTTGACTATTAATCCTAAAATAACACAGCAACATGACGATGCCGTAACACAGACCCCAAGCGATGTTGGAGATATATCTTTCAATACAGCAGGATCAATCTGTAGTCCTGAGGGAAGACAATACGAAAAGTCGCCACCAAAGAACAGCGGTCAAAATCCTAGCATGTGTACAAAACTGAGTGACCACGACTCTCGGTATGAAAGTCTTCATTATTGCAAGAAACTCACAACAAGCAAGACGACCAGTTTAAACAAAACAAAATATGCATTTTGACTACGAAAACACAGAACAGGACCACGTATATAGCAGAAGACACGATTGAGAGGCAATTTGATTTTTGTCACTATCTGACGACAGGAGGAGCCACAAGTAATCTCCTGGAAGGTTTAAACTCTTGAGGATTACACGAAGAGTGATTTTTGTGTAATTTTTATTGGAGAACAGGAATTTAAAATTAGTAATAACTTTAAACTAATATTAGACTTAACTTATGCCTAATATTAGTTTAAAGTCACAACACATACTAACATTAATATCTGTTTGCCAACATAATAGGTCTTTACCTATGAAATTGCCGTTTTGTATGAAAAAATTTAAACGAATTTTTTTCATGAATTTTTTATTTGTATTAATCGAAGTAATCACCCATGCAATCAATGCATCTTTGCCATCGCAGTGGCAGTTTATTGATGCCCTTCTTAAAGAAATCAGCTGGACGGGAGGCAACAAATTCTTCAAAGGCATTTTGTACTGCCTCTCGGGTATTAAATTTTTTTCCCGCCAAGAAGTTATCCAAATTCTGGAAAAAGTAGTAGTCTGTAGGCGCAAGGTCTGGTGAGTAGGGCGGATGACGGAGAGCTTCCAACCCCAGTTCTTGCAACTTGGAGACCGTCTGCTGTGCAGTATGAGGTCGCGCGTTGTCGTGCAGGAGCAGCGGAGACGAGCGATTGACCAATGCTGGTTGGAGATGCGCCAGCTTCTCCATCATTGTGTTCAGTTCTTCACAGTACACATCTGCAGTAATGCTCACCCCGTTTGGTAAGAAGCTGTGATGAATCACACCGGCGCTAGACCACCAAACAGTGACTATCACTTTTCTAGGGGTAAGTTTTCGTTTAGGGCATTGTTTAGGTGCTGAACCAGGATCCAACCAACTTGCTGAGCGCTTACGGTTATCAAACAGAATCCATTTTTCATCGCAGGTAACAATGCGGTTCAAAATTCCTTCATTTGTGTGTCTGTTGAGCAGTGCAAGGCACGTCTCGACGCGTACTTCGCGCTGGCGATCATTGAGTTCGTGGGGCACCCATTTGTCAAGCTTTTTTACCTTGCCAATTTGACGCAAATGGACCAATATTGTTTTGACGCTAACGTCGAAAGCTGCTGCTAATTCAGCCGTAGATGGTGTATCATCAGCTTCCACAATCGCCTTTAATTCGTCATTGTCGACCAAAGTCTTCGGACGACCGCGAGGTTCATTTTTCAGGTCGAAATTTCCAGAACGGAAGCGAGCAAACCAATAACAGGTGGTGCGTTGGTTTGTAGTGTTAGCTCCGTAAACGTCGTTGATGTTGCGTGCCGCTTGTGCCGCGTTGCTGCCACGACGGTACTCATATTCCATAATTACTCGAATTTTTAACGTATCCATGATGACGAAAAAGATTGAAATGCGATGAAAATGTAACACTAATCAATAAAGAAATGACTACTTTTAGAAAAAAAAAATCCATGTTTTTAAAATAAAATTAATTTGAAATTAGAATTCTTAGCCAAACAAAAATTATTTTGATTTGAAATGGCCAGTACTGCAGAACGGCAATTTCATAGGTAAAGACCTAATATAAATATAACATTAATTCAAATATTATGTATAATTGGCGAGTTTTAATCAACTTTTGTATGAAGATAATAGGAAATATAATTATGCATATGTGTTGGATTCAAATGCAAACATCGAGTATAACAACAGCACATTCTTTAGGCACTCTGGTCAACGAAATAATTATGGGTTCTGTATTGTTTTTGTTAGTCTTCTTAATTTAATTGGGAACATTCAATATTTTAACACTCAGTATGTAAGGAGTCACTTGGTTACAATAACGAACATAAGGAACACGTGAGCGTGTTCCTTATGTCTAATATTAGTTTAATGCCTTAACACATACTAACATTATTATCCGTTTGCCAACATAATGTAACATTAATTCAAATATGTATAATTGGCGAGTTATGAGCTTTAATCAACTTTTGTATGAAGATAATAGGAAATATAATTATGCATATGTGTTGGATTCAAATGCAAACATAACTACAGCACATTCTTTAGGCACTCTGGTCAACGAAATAATTATGGGTTCCATATTGTTTTTGTTAGTCTTCTTAATTTAATTGGGAACATTCAATATTTAAACACTCAGTATGTCAGGAGTCACTTGGTTACATTAACGACCCACGAACCCACACATGTGTGTGATAGAAACAGAAAAACTGTTTTTTCGTTAGTGAAAGTATTTATGTGATGCATCAGAATATCGCAGGCCTTTTAAATAAGACAGATGCTTTAACTGTTTGCCTGTAGGAATTAGAAGAAAAGAACATTAATATTGACGCGTTGTGTATTACAGAGCATTATATGACGTCAGGTTACGAGGGTCACTTAAATGTACCCAATTATTGTTTGGCATCAGTGTTTTGTAGAAGAAATTGGAAGCGTAGTGGTGCTTGTATTTTAATTAGAAATGAGCATCAATCCAGAGAGCTCCCGCAGATAACCAATTTGTCAATAACTGGTGTAGTTGAGTGCTGCGGTGCAGAGCTCATACAATATAATATGGTTATTTTGTGTGTATACAGAGTACCAAAACTAAATAATATAAATGTATTCCATGTCTTAGAAAAAATATTACGAATCAAATATTTAAAAAAATACGCTTATTGTAATGACGGGAGACTTTAATATTGACATTATGAAGAAAAACAATATTGTATTAGAATTTGAATGTCTGTTACTAAACAATCTAAAATTAGCTTTAAAACAACCAACCAGGATACATAGCCAAACGTGCATGGACAATATCGCACATAACTTTAAAGCCAAATGTAAAACTGAAGTAACTGAATTTGCACTTTCGGACCACACAACCCAAATAATAAAGTAAAAAATATTGGCGCATAAAAAGACGTGATTTTAATGCAGAGAATATGATTAAATTTAAAGATTGTTTAGAACAAGTGACTTTTTCAGAAATTAATGAAACGGATAATTCTAATGACGCATTTGATTTATTTATAGACACGTTTAAACTTTTTTATGACCTATTTTTTTCATTTAAATGGACAACTCTAAGAGTGATAAGGAAACCTAAATGGATATCACGCGGCATAAAATTATGCAGCAAAAAGAAACGGCAATTGCTGTGGCGTTATAGACTAAAACCAAATGTAACGAATAAGACAAGTTTCTCAAAACAACAAAAAACTATTAAAAAAAAAAAAAAAAACTTACTAGACGTGCCCAGAACAACTATTATATTAAAACCTCTACCAATAAGTCAAAAACTACCTGGAATATTATAAACAAATCAAAAACATGTTTCCCTAAGGAATCCATTAGACAGATCATTTAGTTAATAAAGTATTAAATGAACCTCAAGAAATAGCGAACGCATTTAAGAGGGCCACAAACCAAAATTGCCTATCTTACATTTGATTTTTATGAAATTTATAAGACCTAGGTATAAAATAAAAATATTACGAGTAACTACATGATATTTTCAAACTTTTTGTGGAACAGAAACACGATACATTAAAATGTTCTCGATAAAAATCATCACGAAGTTACCTAAAATTTTCTCGTAGTTTCAATTTGTACATAATATGCTAATGACTAGTTGGATAAAAATGTGATGATTACTTGTATCATCACAAGGAGAAAAAATTTGTGAAGGCGTTTTTTGAAATTCGTTTTATTATTCATTTTATTACAACTACAAGCTATTTGCACTTACGACGCTCTTAGTTCGAGGAAAAAGTCATCTTTCGTCGCATGTTACAGGAACTTCAAGCATATTTTTGTTTCACAAATCAGTTGCCGTCGCTCTATTGAGACGAGAGGACTGCGCATGATTTTTCAGCTGCGCTGAGATATAATTTATTTTCGTAATTTATCACATCGCAGAAAATACACTGTGAAATATAAAACATAAAAAATGAATTAAACCACTTACGAAACGATTATTAAAAACGTTAAGAATGAAAAACTGACTAATTGCAGAGGGTAAACTACAAATTTGATTTATCACAAATTGTGTTGTTGATATTTATAAACTCAAGATGACATACATTTGATTTGACAGATTTCTGACTGGTATACCTACGTGGAAGTAGTAAGTACTATAAAGCAACTAGCACTTTTGCTCAGCATTTCGGTCAATTTCCTTGCGGCAATAATTTACAACATAGGCCACTACCCAATTTGAGATCTTATTGTTATTAAGTAGGGATCCAAATTTGTTTACTCGCGGACTCAACTATCCAATGGTACAGAGTGTGAAGTTCGGTGAAGCACATTATTATAGACAGCCACGGAAGGGCGCGAGTTACGAGTCACATCTTTTATCATTCTCGGCTTTGTCGGCAAAAAAGTCATTGGCAGGGAACGCCTCAGGCACTAAGTCCATTTTCGTACTGTTATTGTATACAAAATTTTATAAATTAAAACAAGGAACTGTCCAACTTTTGACTTTCTTTAAGCTCCATATACCTAGTCAGGATTGGGAGCGCCTTAAAGGACTTTTAAAAATTAAAATATTTAATTAATTAAAACTCTATATTGAGAGACGTGCTACAGAATCGGATGTAAGCCACGGACTAAACTAGCTAACTCTAACTTAGACTAAACAACACATTATTTGCAAATATGCAAGCTCAGCGACCACACAGATCGTGCTGGGCAAAAGTGCTTACACCCGCAGAATCTGTAAGGGCTGTGGTTCCATAACTCCTCCCTCACCAAGTGCGAAATTATCGGTAATATTTGGAATCCGATGATTCCGCATACAAGACAATTTGCGCCAAAGTACTATACTAAGACATACTATAGCTAAAATTACATAGAGTAATATAGTTGCTAAACTAACACTTTTTGTTTTCACTGCACTATCACTTTCCACCATTTCGCTTTTTAATGTGTAAGATAGATGTTTTAAATCGTCAAAGTTCAAGTTGTTTAGGTTCACTGTTTTGTTCCAATTAATAGATGTTTCCTTTAATTTAGGTAGAATCGCGACTGGAGTTACTCGATATTGTATTTTCCCCGAATAATGTTGCATTTTGTGTAATTTAATGTCTTTCAGACAGACACTGCAGTTTTCGTCAATTTCCAATAAATATGTGCCCTTGATCGGTTTCCTGATAACATCATATGCACATGTTTAGGTAAGCATTATTTCGTTTCTTGTGTAAATTATCCAGTTGAAAAAGTCAATAGGCTGTATTTTTAGACTTTCCAGGTTAACTGCAAGGGGTTTACACAAACTGAGATTTGAAGCGAAATTCATCAATTGTTCTATGCACGTACTTTCAGGATACAATATAACATCATTTTCCTGGCACAGGAACTGGTTGGCTGTCATTTCTTCACATGGGTTGGCTAGCGGTAAGTATGTAGGACCTTTCACCATTTAGGGATAATGGTGACAGTATTGATTCCATTGAAAATTGGCAGTGAGTAAATTTTGAAATAATTATACGTATTTTTATCTATTAATGGGATTTCCATAATGAATGTTATTTGGTTTTCTTTTACATATGCTTTAACAGACATTGTTCTTTCAAGCATTAAGACGACTACAAGACCTAATGTGGCCTTGAAAAACGCACGCACACATTTACATAATCGACGTGTATGCCATCTAACGACGACGGCCATAACAAGTATCACACAAAACAAATACTTACGAAGTTTAGCACTAGCGGTAAAGGGAGATTACGTTGCCGCGCCATCTATTGGAATACTCGGGAGTATTCTAATAAATGGCGCGGCAACGGCGCGCAAGTAGTACTTATGCCTAAGGTTTAAAAGTCATAATCGGTTGAATGGACTGTAAAAATGCTTGTGTACTTATATGATTTATTTCAAATGGAGTATAGATACGTAACATTCATACATAATTATAATTCCTATTTACTAAAAACAAAATCAATAAATTAAAGTCTTACACATTGGAAATAACTTCTGTGTTGATATTATCAACTTTCTTGCTCCTATAAAAAACAATTACATTTTCAATGTTTTTTCTAGTTATCTATAAAAGTATTTAATAAATATATCGAAATATTAGTAGTTCTTTAAATAAAAAAGAAAAAGAAAAAAATATATCGATATGTCCTGGGATTCGAACGCGAGCACTCTTCATTGCAAGCCTAGACTTATACCTAATACGCTACTGTAACAGCTAAACACAATTTTGAAAAAACGGATGGTATGCGAACTGTCTGCACAGTCAGTTCGTAAAGATTACGACATTTCCAAATTCTTTATATACCTAACATTCATACATAATTATAATTCCTATTTATTATAAACAAAATCAATAAATTAAAGTCTTACACATTGGAAATAACTTCTGTTGATATTTTCAACTTTCTTGTTCCTATAAAAAAATATTAAATTTTCAATGTTTTTCTCGTTATCTATAAAATAATTTATTAAATATATCTTAATATAGTAGTACTTTAGATAAAATAAAAATAAAAAATTATACAGGTATGTCCTGGGGTTTGAACCCGAGCACTCTTCAATGCTAGTCTAGACTTCAACCTAATACGCTACTGTAACAGTTAAGCACAATGTTGAAAAAACTGATCGTATGCGAACTGGCTGTGCAGTACATTTCCAAATTCTTAAATAATTATCTTGATAAAAATTTGAAATAATATGCTCTCACCTTTTAATACTGTTCATATTATGTTCGGCATTTGGTTTATATGAACGTTTTTTACTTCTCGTAACGGGTTTAACTTTATTTCCCATATTTACAAATGATAATGATTAAAAACTAAGTACAAGGTTTTTACGCTACTTATTGAACTAAAAGTATTTTATAATTACAAGAATGAAGAATTTTTAAGGAAAGAATATAAGAATCAAATAATTTACAAAATAGCCTACGAAAACAGTAAACAATCTCAACGGAAATAATGCGGCGAAAAGCGCGACACGTCCTACTAGCATCAGGCATCGGCCGGCACTGTCGGTACACGGGCGTTTACGCACACATGTATACGTATTATGTTCGAAAATAGGAAAATGCGATTTACGAAAAATCTATTGATCGGACTAAAAAATTGAAACACTATTATGCTAGTATTTTGCTTGTAGAATAATCTGACAAAAAATCAGAATGATTGCAATATAATATATGATTGGTTTTTAATCGTTAAAAGAAATTTTTAGAGGTAACTTCGTGATTTTTTTCTATCATATGAAATTAGTTGTGTTATGTTTTCAATACACTATCTAACTAGCATATATCCTGAAGATTATCATGTATTTTTCTGATTTTGTTTACTGCAGTGGATCATAATCTTTTAGGCATTACAAAATCTGCGTTTAGCTCATCTAAGCCCCTTAATAACGTATTTTCCGTAACAGGGTAAATTAGGGTTTCAGTAATTTTAGATATATTACTTAAGGTATATTCCCATTGTCCCCGTAATCTGTGTTCCCGTCACGGGGACAACGGGACTTCAAAAATTTCCTTACCGTTGTCCCCGTTATATACGTACGGACAACGTATAGTTAAGATTTCACGTATCGTTGACCACTTTAAATTTTATTTCTTTTTTAAACGCGAGTAGTGGCAATCCTAGAACTAAAATGAAAGGTATTTTGTATATTATAGATTTAAAATTAAAATATAGAAACAAATAAGAAATGTTAACATGTTTATAAGGAGATTTTTTTAGAAATTGGTATCGTGCATGAAGTACCAGGTTTTTATAACTTTGTAGGAGCTCACCTAACATAGGTAGATTTGTCAGCCAGAAAACGCTTTATGCCTTCGAAGTACCAGACTGTCATAACTTGTTGGGAGCTAACCAAACATAGAAGTAATCATATTAAAAACTAGCTGTCCCGACAGACGTTGTCCTGTCCGTCCATAAGTAATTCATACAAAATCTATATAAAGCGTTTTCTAGTTGACATACCTATGTTATGTGTGCTCTTACCGAGTTGTGACAACCTGGTACGTCGAAGGCATCAAGAGTTTTCTAGCAGACAAACCTGTTAGGTGTAGGTACTCTTACCAAGTTCTGACAAAATGGTACTTCGAAAGCATACAGATTTTTCTAGCTAACACACCTATGTTAGGTGAGCTCCTACCGTGTCATGATAGCCTGGTACTTCGAAGGCATAAAGCGTTTTCTAGCTGATATACCTATGTTAGGTATACTCTTACGTAGTTATGTCAACCTGATACTTCGAACTGCGATGTAAATAATATTTTAGGTAATTTATTTACACCTTGGGTTACATTATTGGAGTTTTAGTAAGGAGCACTTTTTAAAAAATATAATATAGCCTATGTCACACGGGGATGGTGTAGTTTTCCAACAGTGAAATAATTTTTAAAATCGGTTCAGTAGTTTCAGAGCCTATTCAATGCAAACATACAAACAATCAAATCTTTCCTCTTTATAATATTATGTTAGATTACAATACATTAACGGGGACAACGGGAAGTAATTTTAATTATTTTATTAAATTCCCTTTGTCCCCTATAACGGGGACATGGCCTACGGGGACAACGGGAATAAACGTTACTTAACAGTGCTATGAGTTCAGATGGTTCAATAATGGTTTGATGTAACATACAACAGACACTTTTGTAAATGATAATGCAGTTTCAATCTCATTTAAAATAGTATAAATTGACTTAAAATTACTCATAAACATATTAAACATACTTAAAACATATATAGAGTACATAGAGTTATTTTCTTTAGTACCCAAGTTTTTTACTATTTTTTCTATGCGGTTCATGCGTTCATCCAAGATTTGAATATTTTCCTGTATAGATGTAGATATATTGGTAATAGAGTCAAGCATTTCTGAACTTATGGTTATTTTCTTATCTACGTGTGTTTGACCAATTTTTAACTGGGTTATTTGATCATCGTACTTAATCGCGTCCTCATGGGCTAGATTACCGGTAAGTATTTTGATCATTGAGCCAAGAGGATCAATGAGGCCACGTTTGAAACGTTTTGACGGAATAAGCTGGCTGAATTTTCTGATTGTCGAATTGCGTAAGTATTCTACCTGTAATTTCATATTCTGAAACTCATTTTCGTAGGGCTTATGAATGTCGATTATATTACTAAATTATTTATATCTATTTATATTTAACGTTAAATCATAATCTATTGTCTTAAAATCTAATATCTTAACTATGGTCCACTTATCTTTCTTTATTACTGCCTGTCCTTGTTTAACAGGTAATATGCCTGGGTTGTTTTTAATCTCTTGAAGTTGAAGGCCTTGGGTCTTGACCGTCATTATCAAGATCACGACGATCAGTCACAACCTGTGAAGGACGTTTAACGTTCTTTAAAGGCACTTTAGTTCGTCTATTACCTATCCGTACTGGTACTACGTTCCTATTGGTTTTTCCTATTACTTTTGCACTATGATATCTAGGTTTATCTTTACTTTTTCTTATGTTAATGTCCTTTACAAATATATTATCTTCTTCTTGTAAGCTTAACTCCATTTCACCGCCTTTCTTTTCTCTAACTTTTTGTTTAGTGTTAAGAATCTTTTCGGCTATGTATTTATACAGATATTTTGTTCGTTTTGCATGATCTTTAACTAACTGTTGTGTATACGCCTTTTCTAAGTCTACATCGAATATTCTATTAGAGTCAGTGTGTCCAAATGCTACTTCAAAAGGTGTTAGTCCAGTAGTGGAGTGTATTGTATGATTGTATGCCATTATGGAATAGGTCATGACAGAAGCGGCGTCCGTACATTTACGTTCGTATTTTGCAAGCCTATATATCTCTATTATGGTGGAGTGAAATCGCTCTACGATGCCAGTAGAGTTAGAATTGTTTGGCGTTGTTATGTGAATTTCTATTTTGTACATAGACAAAAGTTCGCGCATAAGTTCATTGTTAAATTCAGTGCCAGGGTCACAGGATATTTTCCTGGGGACGCCGTATGTAGAAAAATACTTTAATAGAGCTCGCGCTACTTCTGTTGTTTGCCGACTTGCAATTTCAATAGCCTGTCCTAATTTGCTGAATGCGTCTACCAGTGTTAGGTAATATTTACTTTCTATATTAAATAAATCAATGAATATTTCTTGGAAAGGGGCATCCTGTGTTTGCGTTAATTCTAACATTGGTTTTATGGGCTTTCTATCATATTTCATTAGTTTGCAGGGCTCGCACATATTTAGAACTGCTGCTACCGTATCTTGCATGTTTTCCCAATAATAGTTTCTGCGAACTCTAACCATAGTCTCTTTAATTCCTCTATGGCATGTTTTTCCTTCGTGATGCTTTAATATAATAGACTTTTGTTCTTTTTCGTCTTCTATATTTATTATTCTATCTGTACACTCAAAGAACTCTACTGAATCCTTCTTAAAAATTTCTATAATCATTTTAGTAAATAACCGTCTATGTATTTCATTCTCAAAGTAAATAAAATATTTACGCTTGGGTATAACATATTATTTTAAAAATTGCTTAATTAGTTCTTCATTATCTAAAGGAAGAAATACTTCTAAAACTTTTTGATTCTTTCTAGATAAATTTTGAACTTGTATTTTATTTTGAAGCCAGGTAAACACTAATATTTGGTTTGGTTTGGTGTCAATTGCCTCTCTTAATATTGGGATCCCTAATGAGTCTGGTTCTATGTTAGAAACTACTGTATTTGTTTTACTGCTACTCGTTACTGAACGAATAGGGAAGTTGTCTTGAAATAGGTCCTCAGGTGTAGTTACGTCAGAGTCAGAATCTGAAATGGTTACTATTTCCGTTTCATCTTCTATTTCGGCTTTAGTTGTAAATTTTTCAAGTTCTTTTAGTTGTTTTATTACCTTTTGTATTTCAGCTTCGTCTACATTAACATTCATTGATGTGTCATCCTCGGAATCTATAGCATTAAGTTTTATGCGCGACAATGCATCTGCATTACTATTTTGTTTGCCATTTTTATAGATAATTGTGAAGTCATATTCTTGAAGACGGAGGCGCCAACGAGTCAATTTACTATTGGGTTCTTTTAGGGAATAAAGCCAAGCAAGAGGTGTGTGATCTGTAAAAATTTGAAATTTATGTCCATACAAATAGGGTCTAAAATGTTTCACGGCCCAAATTATAGCTAAGAGCTCTCGTTCAATTGTACTATAACGCGTTTCAGTGTCACTAAGGGTCCGACTAGCATTTGCGACTGGTTTGTCTGCTCCGATAGGTCCTTGGGATAGGACAGCACCGAGTGCCACATTAGAGGCGTCAGTTGTTAAAAGGGTTTAGTAGAGTCAGGGTATTGTAATAGAGGAGCATTAGTCATTACTTCTTTGCATTTTTCGAAGGCTTCTATGTAGCTTTGGTCTATTATAATTTTGTTTCGTTTCTTTAAACAAGACGTTAAGGGCTGGGTGATTTTAGCGAAATCTTTTATGAATTTTCTATAGTATCCAACCAGCCCAAGGAAACTTTTTATTTCTGTTGTCGTTCTAGGGAGAGGATAATTTATAACGGCTTTAATTTTGTCATTGTTTGGTTTTAGTCCATCTTTTGTTATCGTATGGCCTAAGTATAAAACTTCTTTTCGAAAAAATTCAGATTTGTCTAGTTGTACTTTTAAGTTAGTCTGTCGTAGTCTGTCAAAGACGGCTCTAAGTTTCTGTAGATGGCCCTGAAGGCTAGAAGAATAGACGATGACGTCATCTAAGTATTTGAGGCAATGTATTCCTTGGAGACCTCTCATAATATTGTCCATGGCTCTTTGAAAAGTTGCTGGGGCTGTTTTAAGTCCGAAAGGCATTCTCAAGAACTCATAATGTCCGTTTTGGGTGCTGAATGCAGTTTTTGGTATATCGTCTTTATTTAATTCAATTTGGTGATAGCCACTAGCTAAATCGAGTGTTGTAAAATAGATGCTTTTACAAAGCATTAGATGTTTGTCAAAGAGGTCAGTAATATTAGGCAGGGGGTATTTGTTGTCCACTGTAATGTCGTTAAGTTTTCTATAGTCAATAACCATTCTGTATTTGATTTCACCAGAGGCATCTGGCTTCTTGGGAACGAGATGGACTGGTGAGCTCCAGGGGGAAAAAGACTCTTGGATCACATTATCCTTCAAAAGTTTTTCCACCTGTTCGCTAATTTCCGCTGCTTGAGCAGGGGCTTGTCTATATGGTTTAGTATAAATTGAGTCTTCATTTTTGGTCCTAATGCAATGTTTTACCTGATTAGTGAAGCTTAAAGGTATTTGCTCACAATAGAATATATCCTTATATTCTTCACATAATTGTCGTATAGATGCTTGTTCTTCATTGTTCATATGGTCTAGTCGTAGTTTAGTTAGATTGTCACTTAGTAATTGGTCAGTCTCTATATTTTGGTCATCTATGGAATTTACATGGCATTCATTTTCCTTGTAGTCGTATATTACGAACGGCTTGATGACACATAATTCTATCTATTTATCAAGAGTGTCTTGTATAATGGTGGTTGCAAAACCGTTTACACATTTCACAAGAGCATTAGGCATTCGTACTCCCTTACCGAATTCCGTGTACTCTAATATTCCTACACCATTTAATAAATTAGTTGGTAGTTTTGCTCTAATTTCTGATCTCGGTGGAAGTACTACAACATGTATAACATTAATATCCATATCCATACATATAGGTATTACAGCTGTCTTTGTTAGTAGAATATGTTTCTTTAAATCTATAACGGCCTCTAACTGTTTTAAAAAAATCATTTCCTATTAGCCCGTCGTATAATGAGTCAACGTTGTATACATAGAACTTATGATGGTATTTACTTTTAAATACAGGAAACAAGGGAATTTGCAAGACTTGATTATGTTTACTTGAGGAGTGTGTACTTACTACTTCAAATGGTTCGTATGATATATAGTTAGGGAAACAGGCAGTCGCTATTCTAGGATGTATAAATGAACGAGTACTACCAGTATCGATCATGAATTTCCCGTCTATTTGCGGTATGTAAATATGTGGTAATTTTAATTTTACAGTATTATAATTTAATATTATTCTTTCAGGTCTATTGACGCTCGCGTATAAAAATTTGTTACTTGTTCTGGTTCAATACTATTAACTTTGTTCTTAATCTGATCATTTTTTCCTAAGTTTTGTGTAGGGTTTTCGGGTACAAAGTCTATTGGATACTCATTTTCTTCACTAGGGAAATATTCAGATAGGTCATAACAATATTCGTACTCCGCAGGGTAAGCAAAATAGCCATCATAAGAAGGGTAGAGTCCTAATTCATATAAAGAGAATCCCTGCTGAGGTGCTCTATGCGGAGCAGTCCTCATAGTGGCATCGGAAATATCTGGTTGAGGTTTGTTTTGTGTGCCTTGCTGTGGAATCGAGGCACGATTATTACCGAACTGACGCGGGAGCATTGGCATCATTTGTTGATAACCAAAGGGTCTATAACCAAAATTAGGTCGGTAACCAAACTGCTGTGACGCCGTATTTTGTTTACTCATACCAAATTGACCTTGATTGTGCCCTGGCATAATTGGCCTGTTAGGTGGAATTCCGAAATTAAATTTCGGTGTTGGACCAACATTATTTTTAAATGATTGATTTTGTTGCATCATTGTTGGCATTGGTCTGAAGCCTGATGGCTGTGGGGGTAAACCAAATTTAAATGTCGGTTGTGGTGTAACTGTGCCGCTAGCCTGCGGTTTAGTATTATGGTTTGAATTTAACATTTTATTTATTTATTTATTTGTTTATTGTTCAATTAATTTTGTTCAAACAATTTTGCCGCGCATCTGATACTGATCATAGAAATTAACTTCTTCTAAAACTACAGATAAGGCCTCTTCCAATGAGCGTGGATTTTTCAGACGCACAATGCGTACCATGTTTTCTGGTAAGTTATATAAAAATATCTGCAGGGCTGAGTTATTATAAATAGTAGTCTTACTTGCTCGTAAATTTACATCACTAATTTGGTTAACCTTTGACAGCAAAACTGATTTTATTGTTTGAATTCGTGCACAGAAATCGCTGTGACTCTCATTATTTTTAATCTTTAAGGATTCTAATTCGATAGCCAAACACTCTTCGCTTCGCGGATCGCCAAAGTGTAGCTCTAGCAATTCCTTGAATTCCGCCCACGATTGAATGTCTCCGCGCTCGCTGATAACCGAGGCTGCGTCACCCGTTAAGCGGCTAGTCACAACATGCATTAAATATTCCTGTTGTAATTCTGATGACTTAAACTTATCAATAATATACTCACATTTGCGCAAGAATAAATTCAAATGACGTTTATTACCATCAAAACTGGGTAGAATTTTGTACAATTCATTTGGGATAAGTTTTATTTCGGTCATTTTGATACGTATTTATATTTCGTAAGTAATAATTAACTCTATGAACTCTACCAATATTACTAAACTTATTACAATAGTTCTACTAGTACAGTTATTCAATGTCTCTGAACTCAATATATATTATATAGTTATACCAATTTAACGTTTAACACGAGTTGTAATGCAAAACAGTTATTACGATAAGTATTCTCACGTTACACCTATAACTACTTAATTATTTAAGAAAACCATTAACAGTCAAAATGGAAAACTGCCAATTCCAAGTTTAACGAAAGGATATGGGCACGGATATCAAGGAGGTGAAAAGTCGTACTCACCAGCCTGCCACGCCCATCATCAGCACTCAGCACTCCTCGTCACCGACGATATTTATTTGGTTCGTTGGATCACCTTGCCGTACACCACGCGTACCGTTGTGAAAATCGGGAAAAGTCTTATCTCGAAAAATCACTTAACGCGCGACAGCTTCCTTAGTGATCCTACCGGCTGCGCCAGTCAGGATTGGGAGCGCCTTAAAGGACTTTTTAAAAATAAAAATATTTAATTAATTAAAACCCTATATTGAGAGACGTGCTACAGAATCGGATGTAAGCCACGGACTAAACTAGCTAACTCTAACTTAGACTAAACAACACATTATTTGCAAATATGCAAGCTCAGCGACCACACAGATCGTGCTGGGCAAAAGTGCTTACACCCGCAGAATCAGTAAGGGCTGTGGTTCCATAACTACCTTGTGTTAGCAATCCTCACATTTAAAAAAAAATAGTAATTGAAGGTAGAATTAAATTGTTGATTTGACAGATAGTCGTAGCTGAACAGCCCCGGCGGGCATATCGATTTGTACCGTTAGGCCTAATGCTTGTAATTTTCATTTTGTAAGAAACATTGTGTAGCCTATTGATTAAATCATTTCAGGAATTGGAAGACTGTGTATAATTTGACCTGACTCCGCTAACAGTCAGAAGTGGTAAGAACTAAGAGTGTTGGAGAAAGTTTTCAGGTACGATGTTTGATTTATTCTTTCAAAACTTACGGTAGTTGACGCCTACCAAATTGTATGGTTGCAAATTAATATTTGCCACGCTAATGCATATTCGAATAGATAATTGTATGCATCTTGTGATTTGTTTCTTGTAAAAAGATGTGTAGAATTATGCAATAAGTTTTTCTGACACCGACGCCGGATAAAGTGCGTGGCGTGGGTACCTCAGTCTATAGGCAGAATTAAAAGTAGGTCAGGACTGTGTTCGCCCGGTCTGTTTATGTCTGAGATTGTGATATGAACTTGTGTTGAAATATTATACCTAGGTCAATGTTACCACGAAAATGGTATGGACTTGATGTTTTTTTTGATTTTGCTTATTTATGAGCGTATGACATATATCTTTTCCCACGTATGTACATATACTATCATATAGAATATCAATTACCCGTCAACGTCGAGTTAATATTATGATTCAGGAGCAGATAGGTACTTATACCTCTCTGATCATGAAGATCGCCAAATTTTTAAATAATGTGGACATTTAACTATTCGATATTTGCATTTCTTTTATGAGTGGCTATTATGAGAAATAATATGAATTACTGAGGAGATCATGTTTTGGTTAATTCATGTGTCACGTACATAAGTAGATACTTAGGGGCAATACAGCGGATTAACCGCTTACAGGTGGCATGGCGTCCTCACCTTCCGCCTGACGCAGGTCCTCACCGGACACGGTTGTTTCGGGAGGTTCCTGTTTCGGATAGGGCGGGAGGAAACGCCCGGGTGTTTCCACTGCGAAGATCGCCCTGAGGACACGGTGGAGCACACGGTGGCGGTCTGCCCTGCTTGGGCGGAGCACCGCCGTGTCCTCGCGGAGGCGCTCGGCGGCGGCGATCTCTCGCGTCCGGCCCTGGTCCAGGCCATGGTACGGAGCGAGAGGGCATGGGGAGCCGTCACCTCCTTCAGCGAAGCAGTGATGCTCGCGAAGAGGGAGGCGGCGCACGTGAGGGAGAGGCAGCATATGCGCCCTCGCGACCCCAGCCGCCGCAGGATACGGAGACGCCCTGGGCGTCGGGAATCCCAGGCCGATTTCCGGCCACCGTAGGCATGGG
The DNA here is from genome assembly GCA_949987655.1 of Polymixis flavicincta. Classification (NCBI taxonomy): domain Eukaryota; kingdom Metazoa; phylum Arthropoda; class Insecta; order Lepidoptera; family Noctuidae; genus Polymixis; species Polymixis flavicincta. Next base: position 38,201,339 of record OX465171.1, on the reverse strand, counting down.
CTTGCGGACGGCGAGTAATGGGTAGCTCGCTGTCCGGTAAGGACCAAGCCCAAGTCGACGGCGCGTTGTGTTCCACGCGCGCCTCAAAGAGATGTCAGCACAAAAATGATGGGGCCCGCAAGGGCCGATGCCTGTCAGGGGTGCGGGTTCGTTTGAAAGAGATACCACAGCCCCTGGCATACGGGCTAATGAAGGAACACGGGTGGGTTTTAGTCAGTAAAAGTCTGACACGCCCTCCTGCTCCACCCAGAGCGGGAGAAGTTATTTGATGATTTCCCACCCAAAAAAAAAAAAAAAAAAAAACCGCTTACAGGTAGTTAATTAAACTACGCACAGACGCTACGCATTTTTATACATCATTAAATTATTTTGAGGTACCTACTGAGGCACCTGGGTGCTGATGCTGATGTAGTAATTTATGTATATGCGTCTTATGGATTATTTTACACCTAATCGCGGAACTATTGCTGCTACCTGGGCGTGTACTTTAATATTATTTGATTTGATTGTTTGATAACTATCTGTTCGTTTGACGATTCGGTTACTTAGCTAATACGGGACGACATGGTTTTTTTTATGTTCATTACTATAGGTATAGTAGCGTAACAGCTGTCGTCATCTGTGCTAAGTGTGGACAAGGTGCAAAATGACTAATAATTGTTTTACGTTTCTCTTTTCCCTTACTAATTCCCACCATACGATACTAACTTAAACCACGTCGCCACTCCACTATGCTATGGGCTATTTACAAATGAAAATAAATAAAACCCTATTATTTGTTTAAAATATTAATTAATTGCTAATCACACATAGTCTCCGCCTTTAAAAATAGTTCTACCCAATGGCTTCCAGTGGTAGGTCTAATTATACTCCACCTCTGGAACCGAATAGGCGAAGTAGATCATCACGGAACCCTGAACGTATCCAGGAGCCTCGAAGGATTAAACGTTCCACAACAAGGCCGAATGAAAGACAACGGAAACGTCATACTTACCGCAACCGATCTCGTCGTAGAACGGCATCTGTTTCCTCGTCTTCGTTATCATATCGGCGTCATAGGAGTAGTAGTACAAATTCAGAAAGCAGTCAGTCAGATTATATTACGCAAAATAGACGCAGGTCTCGTTCTGCCCGACGCAACAAGCGTCGTAGTCGTAAATCCCCCTCATCGCGTGATGACAGTGATGATACCAGGGCTACCGGTTCTGAACACAAAAACCGATATAAGCGAAAACGGGATTCATCCGATCTCTCTGATATTTCATCGTTAGTAAAACGAAAACGATCTCGTTCGAGAATGCGTTCTCACTGGAAACATAGACGATCTACTACTCGTAAGGAAGACCACTTTCTTAAAAGATTTTCAAAAATAATTAAAGATAATCGTTTCGAAGGATCACAAAATGTAATCTCAGAATACGATCCTGACGCACATTCACAATCGGCAGAAGACTGGATTCGTAAGGTGAACGAAACAGCAAGGATTTATGGGTGGACAGAGAGGAAAATTATCTATTATGCTATACCGAAACTTTCTGGCCATGCTAAGAAATGGTACCAAGGTAGGAGTACCATTGATTTGACTTGGAAACAGTGGCAAAGAAAGATAATAAAAATTTTCCCAGACGATCGCAACTATGCCGACCGTCTGACAGAAATGCTTAGCAGAAGAAGTAGGAGAGAGGAATCGCTGGAGGAATATTTTCACGAGAAGGCCAGGCTGGTGAAAATGTGCGACATTAAAGGAAGAAACGCCGTTGATTGCATAATAAGTGGTATTTTTGATAATGGCGTAAGACTAAACGCACAAGGAGCTAGTTTTAAGAGGACATCAGCCTTGCTAAAATATTTACGCCGAATATCAAGACGAAATCTCATCTTAAAAAGAGAACCCTTATCGCTTAAACAAGATCCGCAACATTTAAAGAACTTGGACAGTAATCGCAGCAACATGTCAAATAAATCCTTTACGACGACTATTCGGACAAGGCCTAGATCTTTTCAATGTTATAATTGTGGTGATAATGGGCATACGGCTCGTAACTGCAATAAACCATTAAAAAGATGTGATAAGTGTTCACGGTTAGGACATATGACTCAAAATTGTGAGCTGATAGGTTCTCGACCAAAAACTGACCAAACACAGGAAAATACGAACCATAATCCCACACAAAACGTTCTACAAATAACAACAAACGGAAAATCAAATAGTAAGTATTTTAAAACCATTTTAGTTAATGCCATATCGGCCTCAGCGTATGTGGACTTTGGAAGTCAATGTAGTTTAGTTCGAGAATCAGTTGTTAAAGATCTAAATGTAGTTCCAAATAAGATAGCACTTCCCATTATCAGGGGATTCTGCTTCGGAAGTGTCGTACCAATTGCTAGGATATTTATTACTGTTGTCGTAGATGCGGTCCAAGCTGATATAGAAGCATTTATTGTACCGGATCATTTACTTAAGACGGATGTTCTTATAGGGCAGTCTTTAACAGAGCTGCCCACTGTAACTGTTCATAAGACTAGCACTAGTCTGGTTCTGTATTGTGACGATTCCGATATAGAGAAAATTGATGTTTATAATACTAATGACACCACAATGAGAGGGTTACAGGATATAGATGTAAATACACAGGATAAGTTTTCAGGAGCATTATTTGTCCCAGGCAGTGCATGCATGAAACCTGGTAATGAATACATTCTATTACAAGGTGTCTACCAATTTCATAACGGGAAAAACCGATGTATTGTCATCAATTTATCAGGAAATCCAATTATTCTCACCAATTCCAAATTATTATCACGAGCAATAAAATTAAATAATGTAGGGCCATTTACATCAAAGCATGAACCCTTGGATGTGAACTCTATTCATCTTAATACCCGATTATCAGATACTCGTGATAAATCGGACACCACAAAAGAACAGATTACTTTAGATATGATAAATATTGGTCCCAAAGTAACTGAGACTGAAAAGAAACAGTTACTAGACCTCCTGAATAAGTTTAGGGATTGTTTTGCATTTAATATGCAAGAGCTTGGACTGACTCATATAACCGAAATGACACTACGTCTCAAGGACGATACGCCTGCGATGTATAGACCATATAGACTCCCTTTTAGTGAACGTGCAAAGGTACGGGAAATGATAGGCGACATGTTGGCTAACAATATTATAAGAGAATCACAGTCAGCTTATGCCAGCCCAATAGTATTGGTTCGAAAAAAAAAACTATGATTACAGGCTTTGCGTAGATTATCGAGCACTGAATAAAAAGACGGTAAAGGACAGCTATCCGATGCCGGTCATTGACGACCAGCTCGACCGACTTAGCGGCAAGTCATATTTCACAAGTTTAGATTTAGCATCCGGTTATCACCAAATCTCGGTAGCAGAGGAGTCAACTCACGCAACAGCTTTCGTGACTCCTGATGGCCACTACGAGTATATGAGGATGCCATTTGGTCTTGTGAATGCCCCCGCAGTATTTCAAAATATGATCAACAAAGCTCTGGGAGCCCAACGATTCGAGCTGGCTATTCCTTATTTAGATGATTTACTATCAACAGGTAGTTCTTTTGACGAAGCATTCGGTAAGCTAGAAGCTGTCTTGCAGCTTTTACGTAATGCCAATCTGACCCTTAATGAAAAAGTGTTTCTTTTTCCAATCGGAAATAGACTATCTGGGGTATGAGATTTCCGAAGCTGGTCTTAAACCTGGCACTAGGAAAATACGGGCGGTTTCTGAGTTTCCAAAACCTACGAATGTACATCAAGTTCGTCAATTTATTGGCTTGGCCAGTTACTTTCGGCGGTTTGTATTTAATTTTGCTTCTATTGCGAGACCACTTACACAACTGACCAAAACCGATGTTTCATGGCATTGGGGTCAGGAACAAGATAGTGCATTTAAAGAATTACAATCTAAATTGGTAGTTAGATCCGTACTAGCCTTGTACAACCCAGATCATACCACAGAGGTCCATTGTGATGCCAGTAAATTAGGAATTGGGGGTATCTTACTCCAGAGACCTAACGAAGAATACCCTTTTAAGCCAGTTGCTTACTTCAGTCGCCAAACAACGCGCGAGGAAGCATTTTGGCACTCCTATGAACTGGAAATAATGGCTGTGGTATTCACCTTAAAAATTTTTAGAGTTTACTTGATTGGTCTAGAATTTAAAGTTATAATAGACTGTAACGCATTACGCATTTACAACCTCCGCAGACGCGAATCTCTAAGGGAACTGTTCAAAACAATTAACATCATGACGGTACCTTCTCAATATATTTATGAGAACATTATGTATGTTCGGAAAAATCTACATCTTTTTAGTAAGATAAGTGACAGGCATAATTTTAACACTAGAAATAGGAACAAATTAGATCAACCACGTTTCAGATTGTCTAAAGTACATACTTCTTTTATGGGGTACTGTGTAAAATGTTATAATAAACTACCAGTCGATATTCTTGAACTAAGTGAAAATAAATTTAAGTCATGCATTAAACGCACACTATGTAGACAAGCATATTATAAGTTAGATGATTATATCTTAGATAAAAATGCCTGGCTTAATGCTGGTCCTGCTCCACAGCCACCTGGGCTTACTAATTAACATTTTAATATTTGGAAGAGATGCTTCCCCTTTTTTTTATGTTTTCTGACATTACGAACACTGTTCCTATTATTATTATTTTTCTGACATTGCGAACATTTCTGTTCCTATTTTTATTAATTTTGTGACATTACGAATTTGTTTTTATTTTACTGAACCAAGTATTATTTATTAAAATTTCAATAGATACTTATTATATATTTTTCGTTCTTTTTGGAAGTCAAATCTTATGAATTTCTCAAATAGGATTGAAACTATAGTTTTGTATAATTAAGAAGCATTTTGTCAAATTTTTGTAAATGTGAGTACCATGCATCCTTATAATATGTTGTTTTGATGTACGTCGACTTGAAAAAACGTGGTAGTTGAGAGTATGTCATGCTCACTTAAATGTCTCACTGATGGTGGCGTGTGTGTTGGATCATTCGGTTCCCTAGAAAATGGTTGAGCTGGATGGTGCTGATCCATGCGTCAAGTTCGTGAACGGGCGCCGTCGGTTGAGACTGGTCATCTCTTATCTGCCATGGCTTATTTTGAATCTTATTTTTTTTTAATTTATTTTATTATATTTTTTTTACATTGTTCTCACATATAGAAGCACCAAGAATAATGTTCCCAAAATTTTGTAATACCCACGATTTAAAAGAGTGTCCTTGGAGTTTCTTGCCCGTTCTTCTCCAGAGAGATCTACGTTTTTGGAATGGGCACCTAGCTTCAACTTCGATTTTTGTTTGACAATTCAAAAGTGCCTGTGAAAGGTCTAATTGAAATAAATGCTTTGAGTTTGAGTTTTGAGTTTGAGTTTGCACCACCTTGGTAAAGCGAGATTTAATACCTAAAATTGCAAGGTGGTGGCTGATGCTACAGGAATACAACTTTACCATCGAGTATCGGCCAGGTCATAATATGCAGCATGTTGATGCTCTGAGCCGGAACCCCATCTCGCAAGAGAATATCGCAGATGCAATTGAAATCTTCAATATCACAACTGAAGACTGGCTGCACACGGTACAGATGACAGATCCTCGAATAAAACATATTAAAACTATTTTAGAAACTAGCGAGGAGGATATAAAAGATGTATCTAATAATTACGTATTGCGAAATGGTAAAATATATAGGCGTGTAGGATCAAAATTGAAATGGGTGGTACCTAATTCGGCGCGATGGAGAATTGGTCAGCTTAATCATGACGAAGCGGGTCATTTCTCAACTGACAAAACGATTGAGAAGATAGGAGCCGATTATTGGTTCCCAAAAATGAACCGTTTCATAAAGAAGTACGTTAATGCTTGCATTAACTGTGCTTATAATAAAGAAATGTCAGGAAAAAAGTCGGGGTACTTAAACCCAATTCCCAAGGTAAACGCGATATTTCATACAGTACACATGGATCATTTGGGTCCATTTATAAAAAGTAAGAGGGGAAATGCATACATTCTCGGAGTCATTGACGGGTTCAGCAAATTCATATTTGTCAGACCTGTAAAGAACACTAGGTCTAAGACTACAATTAAAACACTCGAAGATATTTTCGCAACATTTGGCAGCCCAAAAGTTATTATATCAGACCAAGGCACAAGTTTTACGTCTGGTGAATTTAAAAGTTTTGTCCTATCGATTGGGGCCAAACATGTTCTAAACGCGGTAGCAACGCCTCGAGCAAATGGGCAAATTGAACGCTACAATCGAACAATTTTAAATTCACTAGCCGCCATGAACCATGGTTTGGATGAGAGAGACTGGGACACCAATGTTGCAAAATTACAATGGAGTCTTAATAATACTATAAATAAAAGTACCGGTAAATCCCCAGCTGAAGTGGTATTTGGGTAAAGAACCATATGTCAGGCGGAAGGAATTCTTAAAGGAGCTCTAGAGACAGACGAACAGATCTCAAATGCCGATAGAGATGAATTGAGGAAATCGGTGGAAGAAAAAATTATAGAAGGACAGAAAAAGATAAAGGCACATTTTGATAAAACGAGGGCCCCAACCAAGGCATTTCAAGAAGGTGATCTCGTCATGATTCCAAATATTATTCCAGACCGAGGCAAGAGCAAAAAGTTAGCTGCAAAGTTCAAAGGTCCGTTTAAAGTAACAGCAGTGCTAGAGAAAGACCGGTACGAAATATCTAGCATTAAGGGACTTCCTCAACGACAGTGCAAGAATATTTTCTCGGCTGATCAGTTAAAGCCTTGGATTAATTTAAGTTTATCACCGATAGTTAGTGATAAAAGTGGCAATAGCGATTCGGATTCGCAAGACGAATAGTAAATAAATCCGAGATGTATTTATGTTGTGTACATGTGTGTATGTAATTGTATATATTATGCGATACTGTGGTAGATTTATAGTGGTAGTGGCCGGTAGCCCTTCACCAAATTTCCACGTCATTTACAGCTTAGATCAGTGCCGCCAACGGAGAGACGGCAATACCCGGTTATTTTATGACTGAGCGTCGGATAAGAGTACGCTGGTGAGGACAAGAAACCTAGACCGTGGCTCTCGGGTGGCTAAACGGCAGATCATTGATTGGTGTTTGTCAAAATTGCAAGGTAATGGCTCTCGGGTGGCCTGAAAATGCAATTGATGAACTAAGAAGATAAGCAGACCGTGGCTTTCGGATGGCTAAACGGGAGCTTCCTGTAAATTTTGGAACTGTACGAATGTGTTTTACGTGACTATGAGCCTTCGGATGGCCTCACTTTAGAAGATAACATCTTATTGTTAGAAAATTACTTTATATCCTCATAATATTTTGTGCTTAGCATTATTCCTTTTCATGTTTTGCTCTGTTTATATACCTAACGTGCTTGATTGATTTTAATACCTAATACTGTGTTCAAATTTATATTATTTGTAGTTATAGGATACTTGATTTAAGTAAATGTAATTATGACCAATGTTATTAAAGGCTTACTTGATTCAATAACCGTAAATCAATGTATTTTTTTTTAATATAGTTAATTAAATTTGTTTTGGTATGAGGCCATACCCTGTACTATAGAATGGCCGAGTTGAATTTAGGAATGTGGACATTCCTATTGCAGAATGGCCGTCTGTTAGCAATCCTTACATTAAAAAAAAAATAGTAATTGAAGGTAGAATTAAATTGTTGATTTGACAGATAGTCGTAGCTGAACAGCCCCGGCGGGCATATCGATTTGTACCGTTAGGCCTAATGCTTGTAATTTTCAGTTTGTAAGAAACATTGTGTAGCCTATTGATTAAATCATTTCAGGAATTGGAAGACTGTGTATAATTTGACCTGACTCCGCTAACACTTGGCACCTTTTTGCATACCAATTTTTTTTATTGGCTAAGCTGATAATTCTGTTTTAGTCTTGTACCAAATCATCATTGACCACTATTTATTTGCTTTGCTTTATTTGATATGTTTTTATTGGGGACATTCATTCTTCAACGCTACAGAAATCTTACGGCGCGTGGCTAAAATTGGAACTAACGCCTCCATCTTGTTTTTACAATACAATTTATGTGACAATTTCACAAATTTTTACCATCAACGCCCCCCAGACTATGTCAATTGATCATATTAATTCTAAAATATCTCATCTGATAGGAGCGATACGCCGAATATCAACCTGCATTCCTAAAAAAGTTCGCACAATGATCTACAACTCTCTTGTTAGGCCCCATATAGAATATCTCGTTGAGATATGGGGATCTGCAGCAAAATCAAACATCCAAGAAATACAAGTTTTGCAAAATAAAGCAATAAAAACACTTTATAACTATGACTACTTAACACCAACCACCAAAATTTACAATGATACACAAATACTTAAAATCAGCCAATTATACATACTTAAAACATGAACTCTAATACATAAAATCATAACACACGGCTGCTAAAGGATATCACTACCTTGAAAGTGGAGATGACCAAGATGCAGTCCAGAATGGAGGTTTCAGAAAAAAACAATATTGAACTACGTTCAGAAATAACATTATTGCGCAACGTTGGTTTGGTAATTGGGTCACCAGAGGCCTCAAAGGTGAACACGCGTCGAGGGGCGCAAAGTGCATCCATCGGCAGTTTTGAATTACATCTGGTCCATGTAGGACCCGATAAAAGCGCCCGTGAAGCTCTTTGCCCTGCCATACCTCCCTGCGGTTATTAGTATCTAATACTTTAGGTTTGCACCAGTTCTCGTTAGCCAAGGAGAGCGGGGTGAGTCCCTTGTCCACTGAGTCCACATCTCGGTGCATCCCCACGTCGGCTTCTAAGAAATATTCCCTGAGACTGCATATCTCGCGATTGTGGAGGGTCTGAGCGTTTAAGAAGCCTCGACCTCCACATTTACGCGGGATATACAGACTCATCACCGATGACCGTGGATGATGCATCCGATTTGTAGTAAGTAGTGTGCGGACCCTCCTATCCAGGGCGTCAAGTTCCGTCTGAGTCCATTTGAGTATGCCGAAGGAGTACAACAAAACTGGCATGACCCAACCGTTGAAAGCGCGCACCTTGTTTCCGCCTGATAAAAGAGAGTTTAAAACTTTATTCAGGCGGCAGAAGAAGCGCATCCCTCAACGATCGTTTCATGTCAGCAGTGTTGATGCCTAACGCTTCCGACATACCCAAATACTTGCATGTTTCGGTTGAGGAGAAGAATCTAATGTGTATGGAATCCGAGAGTTGGGTTCCCACGGATTGCACAATCTCCCCTCGCTTTACATGCATGACCGCACATTTGTCCACACCAAATTCCATCCTGATAGCGCTACTGAAAGTTTCAGTTATTTTCAGTAGCTCCATCAGTTGCAATTTGTTGGGGACAAAGAGTTTTAGGTCATCCATGTATAGGAGGTGAGATATAACCTGACGACCTCTCCTCAATCGATAGCCTAGACCTGAATGCTCCAGCAATATGCTAAGAGGATTCAAGGCTAGGCAGAACCAAAGCGGACTCAAACTATCGCCCTGAAATATGCCTCGCTCGATCCTTATCGGTTCGCTATTCCTTTGGATATTTCGACATCCTGAATAGCGAAGGACCGTCCTCCACTGCCCCAAACACGAAGTCAGGAAGGTACGCAGAGTTGCATCTACTTTATAGAACTCCAGTACCCTCCTAAGCTATGTATGTGGCACGGAGTCATAGGCCTTCTTATAGTCTATCCAACATGTCGAAAGATCCTTTCGGGAACGACGAACCTGTTGGCTAATGGCCATATCAATGAGTAGCAGCTCCTTAGTACCGCGGGACCCGTTCCGACATCCATTTTGAGAGGCAGACATGATAGAGTTGGTCTCTACATGATGGTAAATTTTAGCTCTCAAAATGGATGTCAGAACTTTATAGACCGTCGGTAGGCAAGTGATCGGTATATAATTTTTGGGTTCCGCAGTACTACCTGACTTATGGAGCAGATGGGTTATCCCTGTTGTTAAAAACTGTGGCAGCGACCCTGACTCTAAGGCTGACTGAAACTGGGATGCCAAGCGAGCGTGTGATCTTTGGAGCCATTTTATCCAAAAGTTGTGCAGCCCGTCCGACCCTGGAGATTTCCAGTTAGGCAACGGACGGACAGCACGAGCTACATCTTGGGGGCTGATGGTAAGTGCCCCCATTTCTGGCATTTGACCACACGCTCGCTCGATCTCCCTAGCCCGATCACCTTCGGTGTGATTGACAGGCACCGACCGGATGTTTCGCCAGAACGAACACATGGCGTCATCATCCGGCAGATGCGTGTCAACCACACCTTGGTTCGGTCGCTTCCAGGTTCTGTATACCCTCCTTTCATCGCTTCGGAATGTGCGATTCTGAGTGTTCCGCTCCACTCTCTGCCTGTACCGACGAATACGGTTCGCCCATGCACAGATCTTCTGCTTCAGGAAGTCGATACGCTCTGTGACGCGGGTCATATAATCTCCAGAACTAATATCAGTCCCGGAAAACGCCTGCTTCACAAAGCGCATCACTCTAGGGCGAGTATTGCCCTCCCTGAAGCAGATAAGCTTGCCGATGAGTACTCTAGCCTCGCCGATACGACGCTCAATCCTGCACTGCCAAGCTGGTACGGCTTGTTTTGGTCGTGGAGCTTGGTCACTGTTAGGAAATTTAACATGAGCCACACGACATGCCGCTACAGCTGCACAGTACAGGATTGAGTGGGTATCAGCGAGATCTTTGCTATCGTCAAAACATGTTGACAACTGTAAGTCTAGAGCACACACCAGCGCCCTATTTTTCTTGTGCATGGGCAAACGAGGTAAACGTGGTCTAAGTTCAGGTGGAGTGGAGCGATACTCCCGGAAAGCATCCTCAAAAGCGCTCCTCAATCTTGCATTGCACTGGGAACTCACGGATATAGCCCCGTCATCATCCTATTCATCAACGCGGTAGAGTCGCGGTGAAACATTGGACGAATTTTGCTGTTGCACCGCCACCCGTGGTGAAGCAGGCGTAACGTGGCTATTCCGTGATTCAAGGCGAAGTCGATCAAGCATGGCGGCATCCAGCATATGGTTACGCTGGATGACCCGCACCTGATCCGACAGTCGTTGCGCCGACACGTTGACTGCTGGCTCAAGCACCTGAAACAGAGAGAGCTTCCGACCACGGTACGCAGTCAAGTTATTTCCCCCCTTTGTAGCCCCATAGTATGCGCGCATGACATTTTCGTTAACAGTTTGTGTCCACTTCATGCGGTGCACACTTCCACCGGGAGCTGGGACCCTATCAGACACCGGTGGGCCTCGGAATCCCAAGCTGGCCGGTGGTCGGCCTCTTCCGCGCCGACGTACTTGTGGTGGTGTCGTCGGCGGCGAAATATTCGGCGCTCGAGCTCGACGCAACTGCCGCGGCCGGTGTCACTGAACTCACGTCTGGAGCAGGTTCCGGCAGCTGCGAGGCGGAGCTGAACGACGAACCCGATGATGTTGGGTGTGTGATTCGTAGATTTCTTGCCCGACTTCGCGTCAGAATTGCACTATTCTCGTGTCTTATAATCTTATTGGTATCCATGTTCATTCTGTTATTATAATGTTGTAATGTTTTGATTCAATATTATGGATGAACTGTAGGTCTTTGGTGGTTTGTTGAAGCATATAATAAAACATTTTGCATAATTTAATGATTAAAATATTGAAAAAATATCACGGTGAAAAAATATTTTACCGTCAACTTAACAGTCGGGCCACAGATTCACTATTATTATTATTTCCTTTATTTTAAATAAACCCATATAAATTAAATTTTTAAATATTAGTATAAAAATATAAAAACATTTAAAAATATAAAAAATTGTAGCCCACCGGTATCGGGAACAAGGTCCAAGCTACCGGCGGTCAGGGCTCCAGAGAGAGGAACCTCCAGACAATGCGAGCCGTGTCCATTAGTACCGCTTTCTGGATCAAGCCCTTGACCCAGCCGCCCAACGAGAGCCTCCTCAGTTGTTGGTCGAGGCTCTTGGCTATAATGCCATTGGCTGTAACCACTATCGGTACAATGATCGCTGAGTCCACATCCCACATTTCGACAACCTCGTGAGCCAAGTCAAGATAATTGATTTGTTTATCTTTCTCGGCTTTAACGAGGTTCCCGTCATGCGGGACCGTTATATCAACGACCATTCAGCACGCCGCTCTAGTCAATCCACCACCACTATATCAGGCTAATTGGCAACAATAGTCCTGTCAGTCAGTCAGCTCACTGGCAGGTACTACCTGAAAGTGATACAGGTGTATGCGCCAACTTCGACATGCTCTGACGAAAAAGCCGAGGCCTTGTACGAGGACATTGCCAAAGCAAGGCACAGTACGACCAAGGCTCACTACAACGTTGTTATGGGGGACTTCAATGCTAAAGTGGGAGTACAAGAACGCGGCGAATCGAAAATTGGACCGTTCGGTTTGGGGCGCAGGAATCATAGGGGCAAATGCTGGTAAACTTCTTAGAGTCGCAGGGGCTCTTTTTGATGAATTCGTTCTTCGAAAAGAAACCCCAAAGGAAGTGGACCTGGCAGAGCCCCGATAACGTGACAAGGAACGAGATCGACTTCATCATGACGGATAAGAAGCACATATTTAGAGATGTCTCCGTGATCAGCAGGTTCAATACCGGAAGCGATCACAGGCTTGTCAGAGGCACTCTACATATCAATTTTCGATCTGAGAGAATCCACATGATGAGGCCTACCCTCCGACCTACGCAGCTCCAAATTGCTCTAGGATCCGAAAAATTCCAACTGGAACTTCAAAATCGATTCGCCCTGCTGGAAACCTCAGGCACTATTGACGAAAAAGCCAATGAGGTGATTAAAGCACTACGTGACGTGTCCCGCAGACTTTTCCCATCGCAGCGAAAAAGTAAGGTGTCACAACTTTCCTAGGAGACTCTCGGACTTATGAGGGAAACACGGGAATCGCCATCCACGCAGCCGTCTTCGTCAGAAAAGAGGGCCTTAAACCTAAAAATACGAAAGCCGACGTGACGCCACCTTCGGTGCTCCAACACCCGTAACATTGAGGTCGCCATTGAGCAAAACCGAGGGCCGAAAGTGATCGCTCAGCAATTATCCCAGGTCCCATCTGACGAAACTAAGAACTGCGGATGGCAGAATCGTGACTTCAAAGTCCGAGATACTCGAGGAAGTCGAGGATTTTTACGGGCAACTTTACTCAACGTGGACGGCAAAACCAGCGGAATATAGTGCAGATGACCACCGAGCCGAATTAACGCGCCACTACACGGAAGACATCCCAGATGTCGACCAGTGCGAGATTAGGGCGGCTCTCGAGCAGCTTAAGAACAACAGGGCACCGGGTGATGACGGAATAACGACAGAGCTCCTTAAAGCGGGCGGGGCTCCAGTCCTAAGAGAGCTAGCGAGTCTCTTCAATTCCGTCATCCAAGAGGGTACAACGCTCGAGGCGTGGAGCAGAGGTGCCGTGGTTCTGTTCTTCAAAAAAGGTGACAAAACCTTGCTGAAGAACTACAGACCCATCTCACTTCTGAGCCACGTCTACAAGCTGTTCTCGAGGGTCGTCACGAATCGTCTCGCCAGAAGACTTGACGAGTTCCAGCCGCCAGAACAAGCCGGTTTTCGAAAAGGCTTCAGTACCGTAGACCACATCCATACTGTTCGGCAAATTGTGCAGAAGACTGAAGAGTACAACCAACCGCTGTGTATGGCATTTGTGGACTACGAGAAAGCCTTCGACTCCATCGAAATATGGGCAGTTCTGGCCTCTCTGCAACGATGTCGAATTGACTGGCGCTATATCGAGGTGTTGAGATGTTTGTATGATGCTGCTACGATGACTGTCCAGATCCAGGATAAGGAAACAAGTCCCATCCAGCTCCTCAGAGGGGTGCGACAGGAGGATGTTATATCCCCGAAACTGTTCATCAACGCGTTGGAGGATATCTTTAAGACGTTGGACTGGACAGGGTATCAATATTAACGGCGAATACATCTCGCACCTTCGGTTTGCCGATGACATCGTCATAATGGGAGAGACACTGGAACAGTTAGACCAGATGCTGCACAGCCTAAGCGGAGCTTCTCGGCGGGTTGGCCTCGGCATGAATTTGGACAAGACGAAAGTCATGTGCAATTCTCACGTCTTGCCGAGTCCAATCCACATCGAAGGGTCGCTTCTCGAAGTTGTGAAGGAGTATGTTTACCTAGGACATGTCGTCCAGCTCGGTAGACACAACTTTGAGAAGGAAGCCGACAGGAGGATCCGGTTGGGTTGGGCAGCGTTTGGGAAACTACGTCAAGTCTTTTCGTCGCCTATTCCGCAATGCTTGAAGACTAATAGACATACGGCGCCAAAACGTGGACACTGACAGTCGGGCTGGTTCACAAATTTAAGGTCGCTCAGCGCGCTATGGAGCGGGCTATGCTCGGAGTTTCTTTGAAGGATAAAATCAGGAACGAAATTATCCGGAAAAGAACCGGAGTTACCGACATAGCTTATAGAGTGAGCAAGCTGAAGTGGCAGTGGGCTGGCCATGTTTGTCGAAGGACCGATGGAAGGTGGAGCAGACGAGTCCTGGAGTGGAGACCGCGTCTCGGCAAACGTAGTGTGGGACGCACCCCAGCTAGATGGACCGACGACATTAAAAAGGTGGCTGGGACAGACTGGATGCGGAAGGCGGAGGATAGAGTATTGTGGCGCAGCTTGGGAGAGGCCTATGTCCAGCAGTGGACTGCGATAGGCTGAGTTGATTGATTGATAGTCCTGTCAGTGATGATGGATCGATCCCAGTACAGTGTGACATGTCCCTTTTCGAGAACTTGTTCTTCCACTCCATTTTTGTTATTTACCTTTTAGTTTTTGGCACCAGGGTTTCGCCCCCTGGCAGCAGTTTGCCATACGGCGGCCCGCTTACTCGGATCTCTCACGCGTCAATGGCAACTTCCTGTTTTTGGCGCTTTTGGAGCTCTTTATAGTGTTTGGCATGTTGGGTCACCCTCCAAATTCGTGTACGTTACCCTAGCAAGAAAGTGTCTCCTAGAGTTATATGAGTATAACGTATAATGTGTGCCTTATCTGCTGTAAATGTGCCCCCACATAAAAAATGTGTGCCCCCTGTCGTTTTGGAGAAAAACGGAAAAAACGATTCTTGCTGGGGTAACGTTTTTCTAGCAGGAAAATTCTAAACGAATGATCGGATAGAGAAAAATTGTGCATGGCCAGAGAGCTTATATGTGTGCCAAAATGTACCCCCAAAAATTAAATCTGTGCCCCTTCAGGTTTTCGAGATATTGCATTTCCTGCTGGAGTAACGTTTTGATGAATCGTATATCTCTAAAACTATTGCATGTGCTCCTGTAGAATAAACATACACGAGTAGCTCTTAAAGGGCACACCTTAGTGCCCTAAATAGATTTAAGAAAATATTTATAGTTTTCAAGTTATCGCGGTTTTATGAAAACCCGAAAAAACATCGCAGCGCCTAAATGAGACAAGGCACAAGTTCGCTGAAAATTGTATTCGGTCCTTCTTGACGCTATTAATAACCATACAAAGTTTCAAAACTGTTCATGCATGCGTTTTTGAGTAATCTTGCTAAAAGTCAAAACGATGGTGTCTTAACTTTGACGGCCAAATACAAGGAACCGGCTCAATCCCAGATGTGTAGGTGTAAACCAAAATTGTGTGCCTTTAGTCAAAAATATATGGTGAAAATATTCAGCTTGGAATGTTTCGCATTAAGTTAATATTAACAAAAAACCAAAATATGTAAGCAACGGCTGGTTATCCGACCAAATTCCAATGACTACTAAAAAGCGACTGATTCATACATTTCGATGACCTTCTTTATTTGACGTATTATACCTAAGCTGTTGTCCGTACAGTCGCGTTCAAAAGATTTGGGGGCTAATTAAAAATATATATTAAATGCACCTTGTGACTGTTAAATGAAACAGCTTGTTGATGTGGAAATTATTATTTTTATTCCCTTAATTTTAATTCTTAATTCTTAAAGTAAGTATTGCATCAAAGCACAGATTAAATTTCCTAAAAAAAAAAAATTGGTAAAGCAATGAAAAAAATCCAAGTACTTGATAAGTGTACAAGTCAAAACAATGCCATTAAATACTTACCACTGCAGATCATGCCATAAAATTCACCACCCCTACAACCACATAATTGTTATAAAATGCTTAATACGCCACTTTCAACCAACTTAAAAAAAAGTAGACAAACAGTATCAGTGCAACTGCGTGACTCAACGTAACAGTGTCCTTGGCGTCATAACATAACTGCAACTGTTTACCAATACCAAGTAATAATCCAAACGGACTTCCTAGTCAATAAACACTTCGTACCTATTATTCATATTAGAGCAACGTTACACGTAACTGTCTCTGTCACACTAACACCGTACGCGTACTAGCTGTCTCACTTTCTCCAAATTAGACAAAGCGACTCCTTGTGACACGACGTCAGCGGATGCCGCGGGGCCAGAGATATCTGCAGCGGTGTGAGGAGGCGAAAAAAAGAAATCTTCTATTAAGGTGAATGCTCCAACCAGCCCGCGAAATTCAAATTTTCTTACGTTTTTTGGAATTTGCAGGCCAGTGCTAGGTTGTATGCTGATTAAAATATTATTCACGGCTGTAAGACATATGTAGTTACAGAATTATAATCATCAAAATCATCAATACTACGCTCTAAGTTCATAAAGCTATAGGAATGACTTTTTTTTTTGTTCCTACGCCTTATGAACTTGGAGGGTTGTATTGGTGATTTTGATGCTTATAATTCTGTAACTACATACGTCTTACAGCCGCGAATAATATTTTAATCAACATACAACCTAGAACTGGCCTGCAAATTGCAAAAAACGCAAGAAACTTTGAATTTCGCGGGCTGATTGGAGCATTCCCCTTACTAATGAAAAACTTACTGTTAATTTATCTAACCTACGGCTTATCAATAAATATAATAGAAACAGCTAGTAGAATATAATCCAATAACAACTTAATTTTATTACTTATTACTTTTCTACTTCAGTGTACTCAGGCACAACACGTGTGAACCGGTTAGTGAGTAAAGTAAAGAAGGTCATCGATATGTATGAATCCGTCGCTTTTTAGTAGTCATTCAAATTTGGTCGGATAACCAGCCGTTGCTTACATATTTTGGTTTTTTGTTAATATTAACTTAATGCGAAACATTCCAAGCTGAATATTTTCACCATATATTTTTGACTAAAGGCACACAATTTTGGTTCACACCTACACATCTGGGATTGAGCCGGTTCCTTGTATTTTGCCGTCAAAGTTAAGACACCATCGTTTTGACTTTTAGCAAGATTATTCAAAAACGCATGCATGGACAGTTTTGAAACTTTGTATGGTTATTAATAGCGTCAAGAAGGACCGAATACAGTTTTCAGCGAACTTGTGCCTTGTCTCATTTAGGCGCTGCGATGTTTTTTCGGGTTTTCATAAAACCGCGATAACTTGAAAACTATAAATATTTTCTTAAATCTAATTAGGGCACTAAGATGTACCCTTAAGAGCGACTCGTGTATGTTTATTCTACAGGGGTACATGCAATAGTTTTAGAGATATACGATTTATCAAAACGTTACTCCAGCAGGAAATGCAATATCTCGAAAACCTGAAGGGGCACAGATTTAATTTTTGGGGGCACATTTTGGCACACATATAAGCTCTCTGGCCATGCACAATTTTTCTCTCTCCGATCATTCGTTTAGAATTTTCCTGCTAGAAAAACGTTACCCCAGCAAGAATCGTTTTTTCCGTTTCTCTCCAAAACGACAGGGGGCACACATTTTTTATGTGGCACATTTACAGCAGATAAGGCACACATTACACGTTCTACTCATATAACTCTAGGAGACACTTTCTTGCTAGGGTAACGTACACTCCAGATTCCCAGGTTTTGTTTTGTCTTTTATTGGGTCCATCTCATCTCATCTATCACAATCACATTCACTCATATACACTTAAAACACTGACCTACGGCACTGGCACACAACTATTATTGCATAATCACATTACATAATTCACATAATTGGCCATTTTGTAATTTCTTACACCATTTTTATGACGCACACGCACATTAACTCTATGGATGACGCTTCGAAATGTTGCCACTACATAAAGAGTAAAAGTTTATTGAGGATGATATTCTCGTAGCATGTTTGTCTATTTCTTTTTTTATTTTGTTTTTATAATTTTTATATTCCTGTTTAGTTCTATCATATTTACATTTAAATATATTAATTTTTCTATAAGTTCGCTGTACCAGTTCAGTGTCCTATTAATTGTTTGAGGCACCGGGCGACGTCAATACGTCAAAGCCGGCTGTCACTGAAAACCAGCGCTGGGGCTCTGTCTTGCATAGGGTCGCAGCATAATGCTGAGCGATAGCCGTTTTGCGTGGATGTGACGCATGTTTCCCTCAACCTTTTCTTATTTTTGTATTCCTGTTCTTTTTGCGTCATGTTTACCGCAAATAAACGTTTTTTCTTTCTTTCTTTCTTTCAGAACTGAGTCGGGCACATACCTGAAGTACGGCACTTCTGATTCCACAAGGCTGTATTTCAGAGCAAGTTGCTGGTGAATAATCCTGGCGTAGTAAGTATTCCTCGTTATCTAGACGAGAACACCCGGAGATTATGTGTCTGATTGATTCACCCGGACGGTGGCATGCCCAACAAATGTCAACCGTGCCGTCTTTCACAATAAATCTCCGGTAGTTGTTCGTCATGATAACTTCGTCCATAATTGCACAGACAAAACCTTCGGTTTCCCCAAAGAGGTCACCGAAACGCAGCCAAGCTACGGACGCTAGAAAGTCTACATCAGGTTCATGTAGGGCCCGGAAAAAGCGTCCGTGAAGCTCCTTACTCTGCCATACTTCCATGCGATCATTAGTGTCAAGCACTACAGGCTTGCGCCAGTTCTCTTTAACCAAGGAGAGCGGAGTGAGGCCCTTATCCACCGCAACTACATCTCGATGCATCCCCACGTCGGTTTCTAGGAAATAATCCCTGAGACTGCATATCTCGCGATTGTGGAGAGTCTTAGCATTTAAAAAGCCTCACCCTCAACATTTTCGCGGGATATACAATCTAATTACCGATGACCGTGGGTGGTGCATTCGATATGCAGTCAGCAGCGTACGGACCCTCCTATCCAGGGCATCGAGTTCGGTCTGAGTTCATTTGAGTATGCCGAAAGAGTACATCAAAATCGGCATGACTCAACCGTTGAAGGCGCGCACCTTGTTTCCGCCTGATAAAAGACTATTAAATACTTTATTCAGGCGGCCAAAGAAGCGCTCCCTCAACGATTGCTTCATGTCAGTGACATTGATGCCCTACGCTTCCGACTTACCCAAATACTTATAGGTTTCGGCTGCGGAGAGAGCTCGAAGGTTTATGGAATCCGAGAGTTGGGTTCCCACGGATTCCACAATCTCCCCTCGCTTTACATGCATGACCGCACATTTGTCCACACCAAATTCCATCCTGATGGCGCTACTGAAGATTTCAGTTACTTTCAGTAGCTCCATCAGTTGCAAATTGTTGGGGGCAAAGAGTTTTAGGTCATCCATGTATAGGAGGTGAGATATAACCTGACCACCTCTCCTCCCGGGGCGTAACTGCGCTGCCGCGGGAAATCGCGGCACAGCGGACAGAGCTCCGGCGGGATCTCATGGTGACATGGAGAGAGCGATTGTCGCAACGCAGTGCTGGGCACGCCACGATTGCGGCGGTAAGTCCCCTCTTTGAGGAGTGGTTTGAGAGGCGGCATGGCGTCCTCACCTTCCGCCTGATGCAGGTCCTCACCGGACACGGTTGTTTCAGGAGGTTCCTGTTTTGGATAGGGCGGGAGGAAACGCCCGGGTGTTTCCACTGCGAAGATCGCCCTGAGGACACGGTGGAGCACACGGTGGCGGTCTGCCCTGCTTGGGCGGAGCACCGCCGTGTCCTCGCGGAGGCGCTCGGCGGCGGCGATCTCTCGCGTCCGGCCCTGGTCCAGGCCATGGTACGGAGCGAGAGGGCATGGGGAGCCGTCACCTCCTTCAGCGAAGCAGTGATGCTCGCGAAGAGGGAGGCGGCGCACGTGAGGGAGAGGCAGCATATGCGCCCTCGCGACCCTAGCCGCCGGAGGATACGAAGACGCCCTGGGCGTCGGGAATCCCAGACCGATTTACGGCCACCGTAGGCATGGGCTTGCGGACGGCGAGTAATGGGTAGCTCGCTGTCCGGTAAGGACCAAGCCGAAGTCGACGGCGCGTTGTGTTCCACGCGCGCCTCAAAGAGATGTCAGCACAAAAAATTATGGGGCCCGCAAGGGCCGATGCCTGCCAGGGGTGCGGGTTTGTTCGAAAGAGACACCACAGCCCCTGGCATACGGGCTACTGAAGGAATACGGGTGGGTTTTAGTCAGTAAAAGTCTGACACGCCCTCCTGCTCCACCCAGAGCGGGAGAAGTTATTTGATGATTTCCCACCCAAAAAAAGAACCACCTCTCCTCAGCCGATAGCCTATACCTGAATCCTCCAGCAGTGTGCTTAGAGGATTCAGGGCTAGGCAGAACCAAAGCGGACTCAAACTGTCTTATTATTATTATTATAACACAAGGTCCACATTCGCAATTAAACTTTAAAAAGAAAACTTACACATACAACGCTAGACGACGAGACAAATTAGAATTAAGACAACCCAGAACTAACTATGGAAGGAAAAATATACTGTACGAGGGAACAAAACTGTATAATGAACTACCTGATGATGTAACCAATAGTGACACCATGTATACATTCAAAAAACCCCAGAAGAACATTAGGAAACAATATTAACAATACCGATTGTCACCTTGAACTCCTAACTTTATTTTTGTGAACACAGGGAATCGCACTTACTTTTACTTTTACTTCATTTATAATCTTACTTTTCTCAATATGTTAAGTGAACTGTAACGTTCTTTTATTTTTGAGAAATAAATGTCTTTAAACCGAAATGACGATGCAGGAACGATGTGTGGATGTGTGTAAAATCAACAATCAAATTTTTTATTTCAACTTGTGAAGTAATAAGGTCCTAAATAAAATTGGTTACGTACTAGAATTTCAACTTTGACACGTCGTTTCTGAGTTTATAATTCCAAAACACGGTAGTAAGCTAAGATTCTGAATTCGAGATTAGTGCATAGTATATGCAAAGGAAACAGATGATTATATCGAATGAAGAATTTCTTTGAACAATTTTTTCTTTTAGAGTTGCTCCTTCACGAAATAATTATAATAATCCGTCGAATGTCGTTCTGTCTCTGTCGACTCAAATCAAATCAAATGTTTGTTGGAACTAAAAACTGGTTTACAATTTGTTTTGCTACGATACTAAAACTATGTTGCAGCCATTAGCGCCCACCTCCGAGAGGGGGGAACTGCACACGATTGAAAAAAATAGGACGAAGTTAAAAAATCGTTAAGCACTAAATATATTTGTAGTGCAAACGGACCTCAAATAACCGAAATAAATTATAGACACAATAACGACCGACAAAAATAACATTGTACACAGCGGTCAATACTTTCATTGATCATTTGATTATTTTGCATATACATACGACAGAAGGTTATAATATCAGTTATATATAAGCCGGGGAACACGACGCGAAGGGATTGTGTTTTGTTTTCGTCGAGTTTCATAAGAGGGTAAGGGTAGCGGGGGTGAAATTTGTTTTAATTCTTGGTTTAGATGCCGGGCGAAAAGTTTCTGCTGGCGGGAAGGGATTGTCTTTTGTTTTCGTCGTGTAGGAAGAGAGGGGTAGGCAACGAGGCGCGGGTGAAACTTGATTTTTTTCTGGCATACTCGTACTACGCCACCTTAACGACTTCTTCATAGACAAAATTCAACGCATTCCATGTTCAGGAAATAATTTAGCCAATATTACAAAACGTCCAAAATCAATTTTTGTTGCCCCCAGTATACCTATAGACATTATAAATTCATTAAAATCCACAAATAGTACAGGATATGATAGAATTTCTACAAAGATAATCAAATATGTTTCCGACTGTATTTTAAACACTTGAGCTATCTCATAAATTGGGCACGCCACGATTGCGGCGGTAAGTTCCCTCTTTGAGGAGTGGTTTGAGAGGCGGCATGGCGTCCTCACCTTCCGCCTGACGCAGGTCCTCACCGGACACGGTTGTTTCGGGAGATTCCTGTTTCGGATAGGGCGGGAGGAAACGGCCGGGTGTTTCCACTGCGAAGATCGCCCTGAGGACACGGTGGAGCACACGGTGGAGGTCTGCCCGGCTTGGGCGGAGCACCGCCGTGTCCTCGTGGAGGCGATCGGCGGCGGCGATCTCTCGCGTCCGGCCCTGGTCCAGGCCATGGTACGGAGCGAGAGGGCATGGGTAGCCGTCACCTCCTTTAGCGAAGCAGTGATGCTCGCGAAGAGGGAGGCGGCGCACGTGAGAGAGAGGCAGTCTATGCGCCCTCGCGACCCTAGCCGCCGCAGGATATGGAGACGCCCTGGGAGTCGGGAATCCCAGGCCGATTTCCGGCCACCGTAGGCATGGGCTTGCGGACGGCGAGTAATGGGTAGCTCGCTGTCCGGTAAGGACCAAGCCCAAGTTGACAGCGCGTTGTGTTCCACGCGCGTGTGACTGTTCCTAAATGACCCCAGGCTGATAAAATTTTCGTTTTTCCTAATTATGTTAATATTAGTTCTTGGGTCGGTTCCCCCTAAGGGGGAAGGGCCACACTCCTCCCCGTACGGCCCTGTAGAGCTCGTCACCGGACTGGTCGCTCTCCCACCGGTTTACTTTATATGAATTCCAAATAGCTTTAAATTATACTTAAGAATTCATATATGAAAACACATTGGATATGTTTTCAGAAAGCTAAAAGTAGCAGAGAGATTCTAAGTCAACACTTCCATAAAGTGACGCAAAGCTGAGATGAATAAATAATAGAGTTAGAAATCTAGATTCAATTTTTAGTACTAAGTAGATAAGGATAGAGAATCAAAACCTAAGAATAATTATTTAGATAGAGTTGTGGATCAACTCTCATAAAAGTCTATAGACAGCCCCAAAGAGCCCACCCGTCACCACTTCCTAGTGTTTGGGCTGGGGAGAAGAAGTGGCGCAACAAACTCCCCAGCAACATGTATCTGTCTAATTAGTTATAGGATCTTTAATAATACTCTCAACCTAAGATAACTACATAATTGCACACTCAGTCATACCAACAAACACACATAATTCTCCTCCCTCACAGGTGAGGATTAATATCTGCAATAAAGTCTTAATTATGTGGAAGGGTGAAGGGACCGTTGCGCTTGCGCTTAAATTCATTATTTATAGCTACGTTAATTTATTTGTTTATTATTTACCCACTTTAGTGAGACGGGGAACCGTTTTACAACGTTTGCCTCATTGTACGTGCTCTGTTAGACCTAACGCATAGAACCTCTGAGGACACTATACGATTCTAACAGAACACGCTCCCTAAGCAGCAATTAAATGTCTTACTCAATCCTAAGACAGCGTACTGCGAAGTTCAACTGTTATTGAGGAAGACAAGTTTGAGTAGTTTTAAACACGTACTCATGTGAACGTCACCCTTGTGACTGCTTATCCCCTTTCTAAGATATCACAAAACTCGCACAAGCGCACCGTAGACTCAGTCTCTAGCAGAACTCATTGCGATCGTAATTGGTGCGTGCCGAAGTGGAATATCGTCACTTCAGATCTCGTTAATCTTCCCCATTTAGAGGATGCAGTGCATCCAGATTTCATGTCTCGCTAAATATTGACGATTCATAAATAGGCCTACTAACAGCCGGGTGTGGGGGGTTTTAACGAGACACGATCCCTAGCGTTCTTAGAACGGCTACCAATGTATTGTAGCGAACGTGTGTGATGCCTAACCCTCTCCCAGAGACCTGCACGCCACAATCCTCACGCAACATGTTCTGTGGCGAGACCTTTTTGGAAACAGAAATCATCACTAACGTTTGGTTAATTCATAATGTAGTAATAGATCGACTTTCTAGCCTAGTTTACTCGAAAGGAGTTATTTACGGTTCTGCCTTCCCAATGTGATGAGTCAAGTCAACAGTCGTTAAAGTCAGAGCTTTACGCTCAAAGTCAAGTTTGGCGGGAGGCCTTCCCCGTTTCCCTATAACCAACTGTAAGTGACAAATATCCGCCGAGGTACGGATTAGGAAGTAGACACGCAATACAGGAGAAAATGACATTTGTTATAAAGTCAGTTAACCCATAAAAGTAGTTACGCCATACTGAAAGAAATGGTAATTAATAGCTCCACTGCGTTATCACCAATATGTTATGTAGAAATGATCATTAATAGCTCCACTGCGATATCACTAATCTATTATGTAGAAATGATCATTAATAGCTCCACTGCGATATCACCAATCTATTATGTATAATTCATAATATACAGTCAACCTGCGAGAACCATAAAACCAGGTCTCAGTTATTACAATGCTCACACTATTAATAAAGATTGAAGTTGTCGCTTACCAGGTAGTTCCTTGGAGGGAATTAGAATATAAATCACTTACAGATACTGCGTCTTTTACCAGTTACTCCCTGCACCATCCCTCACAGCTCACAACACTATTTTATCTCGCTTAGTATATTTCGCCTAACTTAACTAGTCTGGACTCTCACCTCCGTCCGTCATCTTTCGCCGTCCAAAACCAACTCGTTCACAAACTCGCTTTCTGGGATTCACGCGCCTTGCATGCTGCTTACGCTCATTCTAGACTAATATTATATAGCCTAGTCTAAACCTGTACATTTATCAAGTACTTAACGATTTATACAACACTCTCACTGAGACATAGTCTCCAAGCCTAGCCTCTATCGACCGTCTCCTACCGTGCTCCCAAACTAACTGTCACGTCTTAAAACATCCTTTCCCCATCCTAAAACCACCACGCCTGGATTGCGCGTCACTTTCTCAGAATCGTTTCTTTGTCCAATTTCTCAATTATTGTTTCTAAGGGTTCGTTTGGTTTGATGGTAACCAGATGTGGCTAATTTGTCCGTTGTTCTTGGAATTTGTAAGAATATTGCATCTTTACGTGTCGTAATATATTGCTTTTGACCGATAACTGGCATAAGTGCCCTTAAAGTATAAATGAAATGGGTTTCTAAGGAGTTTACTATTGTTTTAGGATTTTAAAGAACTAAGATACTTCGTTATTTATTAGGGCCCCCTGTCGAGCTGTCTGATCATAAAGTTCACACTTAATGTGTTTTCTAAGAGGCCCGGAACCGTGTGACAATTTTAAAATTAAATATTATGTTTTGCTATTAAATAGATGACAGACAGTCACACGCGCTTCAAAGAGATGTCAGCACAAACGTGATGGGGCCCGCAAGGGCCGATGCCTGTCAGAGGTGCGGGTTTGTTCGAAGGAGATACCACAGCCCCTGGCATACGGGCTACTGAGGGAACACGGGTGGGTTTTAGTCAGTAAAAATCTGACACGCCCTCCTGCTCCACCCAGAGCGGGAGAAGTTATTTGATGATTTCTCACAAAAAAAAAAAACCTATCTCATAAATCAGTGTATCTGTTCAGGTGTAACCATAACGTTCTACTTCAGAAACTAGAGGCATATGGCATACGAGGAAATATACTTAACCTCATAGAGTCGTACCTTATTAACAGAAAACAGTACACGGAAATAACAAAAATAAATATAAAGACAAAAAAAGAGGAATCTTACATATCTGACGAACGAACGCCTATTTACGGTGTCCCACAAGGCAGCGTGCTAGAATCATTATTATTTATCCTAAAAATCAATGACCTGCCTGACTACCCCTATGACCCTATTTGCAGATGACAGCACAGTAACTATAACATGTAATAATAAGGTCATTTATGAATATGACATTATTAGAACTTTGACGACAATAATATCATGGTTAGATAGGAATACTCTAAAAATTAATTTAGGTGAAATGACGATAATGCATTTTATTTAACGGGTAAATGCTGGTATTAACATTGAAGCGCTGTACAATGGCACAGTATTAAATATAGTCGACGATACAAAATTTCTTATAGAATAGAATAGAATATTTATTTGCGTAAAACATGGTATACAATGGTCATCATCATCATCATCATATCAGCCGAAAGACGTCCACTGCTGGACATAGGACAATGGTGTTAAATACAAATTGAGGCACAAGCATGTTTAGCCAGGATAAAACATAGCATGCAAAATTTAAAAAAACAAGTTTAGCAACAACAATCTTTTCTTTTTCTTTTTTTAAAACATCAACATTTTTTATCTAGAAATTCTTTTAAACTATAAAAACTACACTCGAGTAACCACTTAAGAAATGTATTTTTAAATAATTTTGTATTTAAAGCTTTGAGATGCCTTGGTATTTTATTATAAATGCACACACACATTGCCAAGCAGTTAGCATTATATTTAGACAGTCTAGGCAAATCATTTAACACTAGTTTATATGGATCTCGTCGGTTCCGAGGATTGACATCATTTGCAGTCTTAAATAGTTGCTTATTTTTCATGACAAACACACATACTTCATAAATGTAAAGCGACGGTAACGGTAATAAGCCAAGTTTTTTAAATGTTGGTCGACATGAGTCGTCGGGCTTAAGTCCACAAATTGCTCTCATGCACTTTTTTTAAGCGATGAATGCTCTTTGGAAGTCAGTGCTGTTACCCCACATTATTAGTCCATAACGTAACAACGATTCGACGTATGCGTGGTATGACATTGCAGCAGTTTTTATATTAGTTACATTTTTTACTTGTTTTAATGCATAAACAAATTTATTAATTTTAGTGCTAACATTGTCTATGTGCTCTTTCCAGTTAATGTCTTTATCTATTATAATACCTAAAAATCTGGTACGCGTTACTTCAATGATTTTATTAATATTGAGTTTAATGTAATTTTTGGAATTATTTGATCGATTAAATTGGATATAAACGGATTTGTCTAAATTTATCATCAAATGGTTAATGTCAAGCCAATGCAATAATTTGTCAATTGTATTATTGATGTCAAGTTCATGTTCTGAAATGGTATTTAGTTTTTTATTAGATGTCACTATAATAGAAATATCATCAGCAAATAATACGCATTTATGGTTAGTTATTTTTATGATGTCATTTATATAAATAATAATATAATAAATTGGGCCCAGCACACTTCCCTGTGGAACGCCATATTTATTAAGTTTATATCCCGATGAATAGGATATAATTACATTATTATCATTTTTTTATTGATGATGACACATTGTTTTCTATTGCTTAAATAGGACGACAGCCACTGAAGAACCGGTCCTCTAATACCAACAGCTTCCAATTTTTGTAGCAATATGTCATGTGACACCAGCTCGAAGGCTTTCGACAGATCAAAAAAGAGGCCTGTAGTTATATAATTATTATTAATATTTGAAAGTATGGCTTGCATGAGGGAAAAAATAGCTAACGATGTGGACTTGTTCTTTTGGAATCCAAACTGCTGGTCACTTATAATATGAAATTTATTGCAAAATTCAGTTAACCTTTTAAACATACATTTTTCAAAATTTTAGACAATATGGGTATAAGAGTTATAGGTCGGTAATTATTGATGTCACATTTATCTCCCTTCTTGAATAAGGGCTTTACTAAAGACA
Organism: Polymixis flavicincta; assembly: GCA_949987655.1. Lineage (NCBI taxonomy): Eukaryota > Metazoa > Arthropoda > Insecta > Lepidoptera > Noctuidae > Polymixis > Polymixis flavicincta. The sequence goes on along the minus strand of OX465171.1, from coordinate 38,173,508 downwards.
GTTTTAATTTTCCAGGAAAGGTGCCTTGTGAAAATAACATGTTTATTAAATGCGTCAGAATACCGGTCAGTTCGTTGCAGCAGACTTTGATGATTTTTATGTTGATCTCATCATAGCCCTCCGACCTAGTGTTGGACAGAGACATTATTTCCTGTCTTACCTCGTTAACCTCCATTGGTCTAAGAAACATAGAGTTGACACACGTACTTTTGAAGCGGTTTTGATTTGTGCTTTTTTCCCCTTGTACATGCGTTAATTTAACATAATTGTTATTAAATATAGTAGCCATTTGTACAGGGTCTGTAGTGTCTTGGTGTAATGATAGACGCAAAATTGAATTGGACAGCGCTTATACAATATACAAGCAAAAAACTGAGCACATCCGCGTATGTCTTGTACAAACTGTCCTCAGAACTTAACTCAGCTGCTTTGGTGACGCCTATCATGGATTGGTGGCATCAATTCTGCGCTATGATATCATATTTTTGGGTAACGCTACAGACAAGGAAATAGCTTTAAAGCCCAAAAGTGGTGTATTCGGGCTATGTTTAAGTTACAAACGACAGAAAGCTGCAGACCATTGTTAACAACTTATTAACTTTACCATCACTATATATTTTTGTAGTTGCAACGTGTGTAAAGTCTAACCCCCATCTCTTTCCAAGACTTTATGACACTTTTCCGCGCAACAGACGTGACAATAGCCAACTTTGCTTGCACTCAGCAAAAACTGCCCTCATGGGGAAAAGCTTTTTCTTTAAGGCCCCGAAAACATACAACAAAATACCACAGTCTTATAGGGCTATGACAACAAATGAATTGAAAAACAAGATTTGAAAAATATTTACAGACAAATGCTATTATAATAAAAATAATATTAATAATTTTTTGACAAAGTATTTTTGACATATTTGAATTTTATGTTATTGTTTCTGTTTGATTATTATTCTCATCAAATTTAATAATTAATTATAGTGAACCAGTATTTAGTCTATTAAATTAATTATTCGTATGTTATAAAAAAAAAAAAATTGTACGCCTCGTCAGGCAAAACATGTACGGACTTTTTACCTATATTTAAGATCTTGCATGCTCGATTTGTATCAAATAAATTATCTTTTATCTTTAATGTATCCGACATACATACCTCTAGGCGCGATTAAAAAATTGTTACCAATAATTAAGAAAAAAGGTACAAAGATATAAAATGCTTTAGAATTATGAAACACCCTGTTAATAATGTTTACGTATCAAAGGGTAGAAGATACCTATACCAATACATTGCACCACTCATTCCATCTCCTTATCAGGGTGTTTCAAACTACGTCATACGTCTTAGTGATTTTTTTTTTTAATTATTCATAAAAGATCACATTTAAAAAAAAATAAAAAAATTGTAGTCATTGGATACATGAACTGGGGTGCCGTTGTAAGACGATTAAAATGCCACGGTGTATTATTATTAAATTAATTGAAAAAGCTGGTTCTGTGGCAAAAACTATAAAAATATTTGCTTCGTTAAAAAAAAACCATATAGCTCTTGGGAAGCGTGCGGTGACGATGACGCGAGTTTCACGCTTTTTGTTCACCCAAAAACTACACAGATATACACAGTATACATATAGCTCATGGAAAGCGTTCGGTGACGATGACGCGAGGTCCATGATTTTTGTTCACCCAAAAAGTACACATACATAAACACAGTATACCTATAGCTCATGGTAAGCGTTTGGTGTCGATGACGCGAGTATCATGATTTTTGTTCACCTGTAAAGTAAACATATACAGGGTAAGTTTTTATGCAGTGTGGCGATCGCTGGTACTAAATCCACATAAATTTGAAGTTTATAAAGCGGACTGTATTTAAATATGCACAAGGTACAAATAATGTAGAAATGCGTGTTACACTGGCAGGTTGCGAAATGCGAATGGTGACTGAACAAGACTCGTTCACATGAACGGAATGAGTAAAATTATTATGTATGTTTCGTACATAAATTGGCAACGCCGACAAAAGAAACTAAAGGCTAATTTTGAACTCAAACCAAAATTAACTTAATCTTAAATGTACTTACTTATTATTAGACAAATAGGAACCTGTGTCCTTTTTACAGGTAAAAGTGTTTAAACTTACTATTTAATTTTATTTATTTTATAAACAAAATGTTCCACTATTTACTTAATGCTTCAATACTTGTGAAATTATATAAGTTGATACAGAAATACTGGCAGAAATGTAGGTAACAAAATTAATGTTACTTAAAATTGAATAAGTTAAAAACTACTAACAAAATTGCTAACTAATTTACACTGAATGTAGTATTTAGAAAATATATCAGTTGTACACATACATTAATGTTACTTTCATTTAAGTGAACACCATGCATTTTAAGTAGGTTTATTACAAAATAGATGTTCACATTATGTTACATTTTACCTTTTTGAAATATAATTGAGTAGGTATCTATTGAGCATGCTTTATATCTGTTTATGTTCAACAATAATTATTTATCCATGTGCCTTTTTATCATAAGCTAACACAATATTATATTTACCATTTTTAATAAAGTATACGAGTAACTATGTATTTAGCCTAATTAACAATATTATGGGTTTTATATTTAATAACCCATGGATACATATTACGATTCCCTTATTTTTTCTTATATTACTAGACTAGACTTATAATTAAACATAGATTAAATTAAGGAAGATTTAGTAAACAAACAAATTACAAATGCGCACATCCACATGACATGTCCCATAGCCACATAAAGGTAAATTAGTATGCAAGTATAATTTATTCATAAATAGGAATTATACAAACTTTCATCACATTAGTACGCATGATTTTACCACCATTAGTTCTTACAGAAAATGCCCTGACCTTGCCATCTGATCCGGGGAAAGTTTGTTCTACTCTGCCTACTGGCCATGTTAATGGAGGGGTGTTATCAACACTCAGTAGCCCTTTTCAATATTCGTTGTGCCATTTTGGCCTGAGTCAAATATTGTTTTGACAAAGTTTTCCAAAAGGACTGAGCCATGTGAGTACATTGCTGCCAAAATGACAAACGATTTGTGGGCACATTTGTCACATCAGATTCAGGGAATGATGTAATAGAAGCACCTATCAAAAAATGAGCAGGAGTTAAATAAGACATGTCGTTTGGGTCGATACTTGGCAAAGAAAGTAAAGGTCTGGAGTTTAATAGACCTTCTATTTGAATTAACATAGTATTCAACTCTTCATATGTTAGTACCTGTTGGCCTACAACTCTTTTCAAGTGATATTTGGCACTCTAAATTCCTGCTTCCCATAGGCCTCCAAATATTGGTGAATAGGATGGAATAAAACTGAATTCGATACCAAGATCTGAAGTAAAGTTTATAACTTTGTCCTGATGTACCTGATTAAAATGTAATGAGTATAAATCATGTAACTGATTATTGGCACCTTTGAAGGTAGAACCATTGTCACAATAAATTATAGAAGGCTTATTGTGGCGAAAAATAAATTTTTTTAATGCCTGTAAAAAACATTCAGTAGTCATATTTGATACCAACTCAATATGGATGGCCTTTGTTGTAAAACAAACAAATAATACTATATACGCCTTTAAAATTAGTGGCTTTCTAACACGGTGTAATTTTATTGAAAATGGACCACCATAATCGATTCCTACCTTTTCAAAAGGTTTGCTGGGGTTCACCCTGTCTGAAGGAAGAGATCCCATCATTTACTTTGATGCCTTGGCTCTTAGCTTGAAACACACTAAACATTTGTTGATAACCCCTTTGACTTCTCTAAGTCCATTAATTAGGTAAAACCTTTGACATAAGCTGGCTAGGGTTAACTTTTTTGCAGCATGTAACACAAACATTTGTGTTCATTACTAATAATTAAACGTGTAATTAATGATTTTTTGGGTAATATGATAGGATATTTCTGATCATATGGTATGTTAGCATTGTGTAACCTACCTCCTACTCTGAGGATACCTATTCCATCTAAAAATGGATTTAAAGATTTTAAATTGGATTTAATTGGTTTCTTGGACAAGATACAAGCCATTTCTTCACCAAAATGTTGTTTTTGATCTTATATAATTATATTATTGAGTGAAAATTTAAGTTCTTTTATTTTCAGATGTCCACAGACCCTATCTTCTTTCTTTACCTTGCAATTGTTAAAAAACCTGTAAATATAGGCAATTATTATTTTCAATTTGCTAATATCAGAATAATGTGAATATAAACTGAAATCTTTATTTAACTCAGAACTCAATGTAATATTACAAAGTTTAAGTTCAGGAATTTCCTTAAGAATTTTGTATTTGTAGATTCATGTGTGTAACTCACACTAAGTAAAAATTCTGGCCCATGCCACCATAACTGGTTGTTTTTAAGTAAGTGTGGTTCTATACCCCTAGACAAACAGTCTGCAGGATTCTCCACGGTACTGACATATGACCATGAGGCATTTTGTGTGAGATCACAGATAGTTTTGACTCTGTTTGCAACATATACCTACAGACAATTATGTGAGCTCTGTGTTGAGCCAAGCAAGAACAATTTGAGAATCTACATATAAATGTACCTGAATGGTAAAATTGTTTTTAATTAGTTGATCATATAACTTCTTTGACAGTTTTGCTAGAATCAAAGCGCTGTTTAGCTCTAATCTTGGTGTAGTTAATGATTTTATGGGATTTGCCCTTGATTTTGAGGATATCAACTCAACATTTACTTGACCATTGCTGTTAATGGTTCTTATATAAACACAACAACCATAAGCTTTCTGAGAGGCATCTGCAAAACCTATAATTTCGATAAATGTTGAGTTTTGTGTGTCAATATTTCTTTTTATTTGAATACAACTTGTTCTTGATAAATTCTCAACAAAACTTCTAAACCTTTTATTTAAGTTATGTGGCAATTGTGAGTCCCATGAAACCTTCTCTAACCAGAGCGGGAGAAGTTATTTGATGATTTCCAACCCAAAAAAAAAAAAACATGTTTGTTGCATGATTTTGAATTGGACCTACTAGACCAAGTGGATCAAAGAGTTTGCTAATGAAACTTAATGTCTGACGCTTGGTGTAGACATCTAACAACTCAGTTTGTGGACAAGAAATCTTCAGTATATCTGTTTTTGTGTTATATTTGATACCCAAGGTCTTCACATATTGGTATCACCTTTGCATAAATTAATTTCATTTGAAATCTGTAAAGCACAAGGAATGTCACTTAATAAACATTCACTATTAGAACTCCATTTATGAAGTTTAAAACCACCAAGATTTAAAATGGCAATTAATTGGCTTTTCATATCAAGTAATTTTTGTAAATCGTTGCTACCAGTACAAATATCATCCACATAACAGTGATGTAATAATATGCGTGCCCCTTTGGGGAAAATGTGCGCAAACCTAAGAGCTAATTCATATAAACATCTTGTAGCTAAAAATGTTGAGCTTTTTAGTCCATAGGTGACTGTTTGCAATTGAATGCACTGTATTTCATTATGTGGTTTATCTCTCCACAATATATTTTGAAGAGCACAGTGCGTTGGGTTGCGTTTAACTACTCTAAAAAAAATTTGAATGTCAGAAAAGAACACATATTTATGTAGTCTGAACAAAACTAATATATTAAATAACTCATTTTGGATGCCAGACCCATTGAACAACATGTCATTTAAAGAAAAACCTAGATTTGTAGCCATTGAGCCATCAAAAACGACTCTTAATTTTGTAGTTTTGCTATTTTCGTTTAATACTGCATGGTGTGGCAGAAAGTATACCTGACCATTTTTTAAATCATAAGTTTGGATATCAATGTAGTCAGCATGACCCATTGAAATGTAAGTGTCAATGAACTCTTTATCCACTTGACTGTCGGGGAAAATTTTCGCGAATGCGCGGGTCTGTCAAGCGACTTCTGGGTGGTCCCGCGAGATGTTCCCGGAAGTAATTAAAATGAAAATATTTCAAAAACTTTGTTTGGGAGCCATATACAAAAGATTTTTTCAGCTAGAGCTTCTTCAGAAACCGACTCAGTGAAAACTTCTGTCACTTGCTCACACTTCCAAAACTGTTCTAGTTTTTTCTATATTTTTAATGCTATCACATTCACGAGTTTGTAAAATGTGTGTGGTACTCTTACTTACCATATGGCTTACTGCAGGCTTAGCACGAGCACCGATTTGTCGACGGAAGAATAGACATGACTATTAAACAAATGATGTACAATAGGATAACATAGCTATGTTTTTCTATTCAGTATCACAGATATGCGTTCTAAACGAATCATGATTTTGTAGAAAATCGTATACACTTTGTGGCCGTCGAGTAGAAAGTTTTGCTGTCAGTGTGATTTTGACAGTTTGGGAAGAAATATTCTTCTGAAATAGTCTACGTTTATAAGGACCTAGACAAATATCGTTAGAAACGAAAGACTAAATGACAGATTGTAGAAGGATATCTACGGTGCTATAACAAAAATGTAGGAACGAAATGTCACTTGTATTGAAAAAGCACTGTCTATTCTTCGAAGAAATACAAAGCGTCATGCTAAGCCCGCTGGAGAGTATATTCTACTCTTCACCCTTCCGGCCACTATATACCCAAAGTGGGTGTTGTGTAAATACAAACATTCAGGGATGATATGAAAAGGAAAAACACTACACAGCATACTATTTGAGTGTTGTAATTGTTGAGAGTAGAACAGATGTTAAAAGTAGCAGTAAGGGGAACTGTATCAGATTGACCACATATTCCTTTAATATAGGTATAGTTATTGATTAATCTGCTATTAATTTTATCTGTCAGGTCTGATAACACAAAGGAAACCTGACTTCCTGAGTCACAAAGAGCCCTAACTTCTAATTGCTGACCTAATTTGTCAGTTATTTTTACCTTTATAGTAGGTAATAGAACATCATCACACTTATTCATAGATAGTGAAACTTGCTTTAACTCCTGTTCAGGGTTATTTTGATGCAGTAAACTATTATGGTTTTCTTTGCAAATAGAACACATAGAAGTAAATTTACACGTTGACGGGTGTTTGTTTAAGCATAGGGTGCACAAATCATTTATAAGTACATAGTTGAAACGATCAGATAGCGAGGCAAGTTTAAATTTTTCACATTTTTATAGTTTGTAGTTATTAGACTTACAAAATTTGCATACTTGTGTCTTTTTATTACCCCCTGTCGTGGCTACCAGACTTGTCCTGCGGCTGCTGTTCTCTGCACCATTTGAGGATGTTTGGCTATATGCCACAGTTTCAAGAGCGGCTGCCCGTTGTTCTAAAATTTAAGAAGTGAGTTTAAGTCAGGATCAGCATCTGATTTTATTTCTAGATGAAAACACCTTATTGTGTGCATATCAAGCTTGCGTTGCAAAATACATATAATAATTGCATCCCATTGTTGAACAGGTACATTCATGTTTTTTAATGCAGCTATATGTTGTCTAGTTTGAGAAATGATTTCTCTTAGCGCTAAAGCAGTGCATTTTTAAATAGGTTTTAGGTCTAATAAAGAATTATATGATAATTAATGACCTTATTTTTGTTATCATAACGCTCACTGAGCAATTGCAGTGCAATGGCATAATTATGTGCAGTTAGCGATAAATGTTTAATTAATTCGGCGGCTTCGCCACATAAATAGGTTTTTAAATAATAGAATTTGTCGCATTGTGACAGTTTAGTGTTTTTTATCGATGACACTTTTATATAGGCTGATGAAGTCGTGGAAGTCACCTACCTCACCTCCAAACTTGGGAATATTTATGGGTGGGAGACGTTTCATAACGTCTTTGCCTTCCTCTTCATGCTCCGCTCCGGGGTTCGGAGAAATACTTGTACTAGATTTTAGTTCGATGGCATCTTCGAATGCGGCTAAGGCACTTAAATATATGGATTCATAGTGACCAAAATCTTCATCGTTCTTTTCATCTAGCAGAGTTATATCGACGATAAATGAGCTATATTCTGAAAAGGTGGTGACCAGCCTGTCCTTGACCATAAGCGCCTTTATAGAGGCTTTGTCGACGTCCTCGGACTCGGCAAACTTACATAGTGTTGTTAAAGTTCCTTTTGCCTAGCCCCTGGTCAGTACTAGGCGTTTTAAATTGTTTGCCATGATGGCTAATGATTTTGTGACACTCCAGAAATATAAAACTTGCAATAATAGCAATTTTGCGCATATATAGATGCTACCTAATGGAAATGATTTGCAGGTTGCAATAAATGCACCAGGCTGAAAAGAGATACGACCAATTTTCACTTTAAAGTTACACCACACAAGAAAAATGGCGAATGGCGTCGGACTCGGCGTTCCGACAAAAAAAATGAACCCCCGGCAGCTATGGAGCTTGCTGGAAGTTTCTGGAACTCGGACGTCGCCGACCAACCGGCGGCTGAGTTGATCGCGCTTCTCCTTCGCACGCGCACGCGCTTCTCGCTCGTCCGCGTGGCGTAGGCTCTCTGTCACACTTATGACTTTTTGACTGCGTCTTCCTCGCACGCGACCTGAATGTTCGAAAACTTCGGACAGTGATGACGCGGTATTGAAGTTCACGCTGCCGATAAAATGAGCCACTCACACACAATTAAAAATGACAATATCGGATATCTGCCGCGAACACAATACAACGTTACCGTTGAAGGCCCTTTTTATGTGGCGATCGCTGGTAATAAAACCACATAAATTTGAAGTTTATAAAGCGGACTGTATTTAAATATGAACAAGGTACAAATAATATTGAAATGCGTGTTACACTGGCAGGTTGCGAATGGTGACTGAACAAGACTCGTTCACATGAACGGAATGAGTAAAATTATTATGTCTGTTTCGTACATCCAGTGCGCAAATTGTAACCATGAATTCAGCATATCATTCTAGAAACCCTAGTGCAGAAATTTTTCGCCGGTTGTACAAAAAAAAATCTGCTGTTTCATAGAAAAGTGCAACATCTACGCGGTCAAAATGTATGGAACAGCAGATATTTTTTTTTTTTTTTGTGTATTCGGCGAAAAATTTCTGCGCTAGGGGGTCTAGAATGATATGCTGAATTCATGGTTACAATTTGCGCACTGCATAAAAACTTTTCCTGTACCTATAGGGTGACTGGTAATTAGTGACCGATATTTAAACACATGATTGTACTCATCAAAACACACAACTTTACAAAGAAACAATTTTATTATTATTTAACTAGCGCGTGTTTGCTCACCCCAATAGAATATTGAATACCTAACAAGAATAATACACCACCAGCTGTAAATAATTTAGTTACCTACAAACAAAAACAAAATAATCCACTTTTACCTGCATTATTCTTTGGTTATTAATTTAACCAACGTACGATTCGTACGCGCTATCAGCTGTTAGGTTGATGCATGGTAAAAGTGGATTATTATTTTTTTGTTTGTTGGTAGGTAATAAGTACCTAACTAAATTAAATTACATCTGATGGTGTGCTATTTTTGTTAGGTACTCAATATTCTATTGTGGTATTCAAATTGGGATCACTAAGATAGATTTTAAAAATCGTTTCTTTGGGAAAGTTGTTTGATATGATGAGTACAATCATGTGTTTAAATATTGGTCACTAATTACCAGTCACCCTATTTTAAACAGTATACTTATAGCTCATGGAAAGCGTTTGGTGTCGATGACGCGAGTATCATGATTTTTGTTCACCTAAAAAGTACATATAACACGGTATACTTATAGGTCATGGAAAGCGTTCTGACGATGACGCGAGTTCCATGATTTTTGTTCATCCAAAAAGTACACATATATACACAGTATACAATGGAAAGCGTTCGGTGTCGAAGAAGTTTTCACTTCAATTACCTTATAGATGATGCTCATTAAGCACCTTGGTTGGTGCCGCGTTGGCCGTGTTAAGAATACGAACGTTATGAAAATGAGCATAAAGCATGAAATACAAAGTCTCTGTGGAGAGAGAGAGCAATGCGTGAGAGACGCGCGTAGTTTCGCACTCGTGTGAAGGCGCGCGTGTTTTGCAGATGCTTTTTCATACCAGCACCGGCGGCGTTTTAATAGAGAAGCTTTTTGGCTGATTTTCTATTAATACGATCAACGTGTGTTTCTTTAATACAACACAGTCTTGAGCTCTGTTTAAGCAACAAGAAAACGTCCTGTTTGTACGTAGACGTATTTACAAATGCTTCTTCGTGTCAATCTTGCACTAATTTTGTGAGAGAAAAACTTTTGGGCAGACACATAGTATGTAAAACACAAAAAGCAACGAGGTGTTTGTTCTATTTGAACATGGGTCTTATATTTAATTGTAGTAGTGAAACTCTCATGGCACGGTCGAAGATCAAGTTACAACATAAATAGTACTCACACGGCACGGTTGCACACGCAACTCGTAGACACATGTCTGCCGAGCGCTTGTTGTCGGTGTACTTTTTCTCTAGGTAACTCCACATGATTTGCCACGCCACAAAGTTTTGTAGCGGATATGACGTAAAAATAGTTGCAGCAAATGCCAATTTCGCCGCCTGTGCTTTTCTGAAAAAATAAAATATTTGTTTATTTAATACTTTAAGCACACACATGTACAGAGACGGACTTAATGCCATAGGCATTTTCTACCAGTCGACCTTTGGGTGATGCACTTTTATTATTCTATTTATTCTATCGTCGTTATATTAAATCGACGTTGGGCCAGTCACATCGTTATTGGATCTAATTGGGAATCGATTACCTATGGTCTATTCGAAAAGTATATCCTGAAGAAAGTGTAAACAAGGGTTCAGGTTATATTCTTAAGGCCCTGCCTCACCGGGACCATTCGCCTGTATTGTAACAATCCAAGATTGGACTTGGTGCATTACTATGTTACCAGTAATCCGGTTCTTTTCACTCATTGATGTAATTCTCGAATCCGAACTGTTACGTGACAGGCAAATGTTCTCGGTAAAAACACTACAAAGTGAAAAAATCTTTAATTTCGGAAGTCGGTGACTTTGAAAATGTATTTAATTTTTTTTCACTTTGTAGTGTTTTATCGGAAGGCGGTTGTTTTCCTTTTTTTTTTAGTTTTTTTTTTCACTTTTTGGCTATAGTACCTGAGAGAGAGAGAGATGATTCTCTTTAACGCCAGTATGAAATTCATCATTTCAGCCGAAAGACGTCCACTGCTGGACATAGGCCTCTCCCAGGCTCCTCCACTTCGACCGGTCTTGTGCTTCCCACATCCAGCGGATACCCGCGGCCATCAAAAGGTCATCGGTCCACCTTGTGGGAGGCCTTCCCACTCTACGTCTTTCGGTACGCGGTCGCCACTCCAGAACCTTTCGGCCGCATCGGCCATCTGTTCTGCGAGCTATGTGCCCTGCTCACTGCCACTTAAGTTTGGCAATTCTTCAGGCTATGTCGGTTGCCTTAGTTCTCCTGTGGATCTCTTCATTTCTGATTCGATCGCGTAGGGAAACTCCTAGCATAGCCCTCTCCATCGCCATTTGGGTGACTTTAAGCCTTATAAGGCCCATTGTGAGTGACCACGTCTCTGTACCATTGGTCATCACTGGCAACACACACTGGTCAAAGACTTTCGTCTTGAGAAACTGTGGTATTTTGTGGGACGAGAAGATATTGCGAAGCCTCCGAACGCTACCCAGCCAAGTCGGATTCGACGATTGACCTCTTTCTCGAAGTTTGACTTACCTAATTGGACAGTTTGTCATAGCTAAACGTCTCAACTCAGCCTATCGCAGTCCACTGCTGGACATAGGTCTCTCCCAGGCTGCGCCACAACACTCTATCTTCCACCTTCCACATCCAGCCTGTCCCAGCCACCTTTTTAAGGTCGTCGGTCCATCTAGCTGGGAGGCATCCCACACTACGTTTGCCGAAACGCGGTCTCCACTCAGGATTCGTCTGCTCCACCGTACATCGGTCCTTCGACAAACATGGCCAGCTCACTGCCATTTCAGCCTGCTCACTCTATAAGCTATGTCGGTAACTCCGGTTCTTTTCCGGATAATTTCATTTCTGATTTTATCCTTCAAAGAAACTCCGAGTACCCGCTCCATAGCGCGCTGAGCGACCTTAAATTTGTGGACCAGCCCAACTGTCAGTGTCCAAGTTTCGGCGCCGTATGTCATCACGGGCAGGTCGCACTGGTTGAAAACCTTAGTCTTCAAGCATTGCGGAATATGTAGGCGACGAAAAGACGTAGTTTCTCAAACGCTGCCCAACCCAACCGGATCCTCCTGTCGGCTTCCTTCTCAAAGTTGTGTCTACCGAGCTGGATGACTTATCCTAGGTAAACATACTCCTTCACAACTTCGAGACGCGACCCTTCGATGTGGATTGGACTCGGAAAGACGTGAGAATTGCACATGACTTTCGTCTTGTCCAAATTCCTGTTCCAGTGTTTCTGCCATTATGACGATTTCATCAGCAAACCGAAGGTGTGAGATGTATTCGCTGTTAATATTGATACCCTGTCCAGTCCAGTCCAACGTCTTAAAGATGTCCTCCAACGCGTTGGTGAACAGTTTCGGGGATATAACATCCCCCTATCGCACCCCTCTGAGGAGTAGCAAACGTAGGTACTCGTCCACAACTTCGAGTGCAGCGCCTCCGATCGTCATGGGAGTGGGTGTTACATGGGCATTCGACATGACCTTTGTCTTTTCAATGTTCATTTTAAGAGCCACTCTTTCGGAAGCTCTACTGAGGTCATCGAGCATTGCACTGAGGTCTTCCATGGCTGAGAAGCCATGACGACTATATCATCAGCAAACCGAAGGTGAGTGATGTACTCGCCATAGATGTTGATGCCAGAACCTTGAAGACATCGTCCAATACAGCGGTGAATAGTTTCGGAGAGATAACATCTCCCTGTCTCACACCTCGCTGCAGGAGAATAGGTTTCGAAGTACAGTCTTGGAGTCGGACTGACATAGTGGCGTTTTCATACAGACACTTTAGCACTTCGATGTACCGATAGTGGATATGGCACCGTTGAAGAGACTGCAATACAGCCCATGTCTCGATCGAAACGAAGGTTTTTTCGTAGTCCACAAACGCTAAGCAGAGAGGCAGGTTATACTCTTCGGTCTTCTGTTTAATCTGCCGCAGCGTATGTATGTGGTCTACGGTGCTAAGGCCTTTACGGAATCCGGCTTGTTCCGGTATATTGAAGTCGGGGCGTAGACCTGTATGACCTTCAGCGAATATCTTGCGGATATTCTGAGTATCAGGTACGCCACCCTGGTCGACGCACTCTCGATCTTCACCACATTGGTCACAAGGGACTTATGGACAATAAACCCGACACCACCTTGGGATTGCTGGTCGCTTCCGGAAATTGAGCAGGTTGCCGGATTTGAGGATTATCGAGTCCTCCCCCTCTCTTCAGACTTCAGATAGCCCTACTATACCCCACCGTAGCCTGCTCAATTCTTTCTCGAGTTCGTTAATCTTCTCGTCGGTCCGAAGTGTACGCGTGTTGTAAGTTGCCAGGTGCACTTTTCGTTTGTTGTGGTAGACAGATCTCTTCCGGAGATTCTTAGCACCCCTTGCCTCACCGTAACCTTGGCCGCTACCGTAGCCAAGGGTAGGCTGCTTGTCATTTTTGGGGGGTTTTGCCATAATCGCCACGATTGACAGGCGGGTTGGCGATCGCAGTATGGTGGTAAAATGCATAGAGAACGCAGCTGCCCTTTCTCTAGTAACCTTAGTTATAGTACCTACTCCATACCAATTCGAAATTTCATCGTTTTTGGGGTCAAAACAATGCAAAATTTAATTTATGCGATAGCAGCAATCGCGGTTGACTTGGTGTCATTTTTTGAAGAGTTCCGTTGTCTGTCTCCGAAACGCATCATCAGATCTATATGAAACTAGCTGACCCGACAGACGTTGTCCTGTTCGTCCAAAAGTCATTCATACAAAATCACTACCCTACCTACGCTACCCTACACTACCCTACCTACCCTACACTACCCTACCCTACACTACCCTAACCTACCTACCTACCCTACCTACCCTACCTACCCTACCTATCCTACCTACCCTACCTACCCTACCTATCCTACCTACCCTACCCTACCTACCCTACCTACCCTACCTACTCTACCTACCCTACCTACGCTACCTACCCTACCTACCCTACCTACCCTACCTACCCTACCTACCCTACCCTACCCTACCCTACCTACCCTACCTACCCTACCTACCCTACCTACCCTACCTACCCTACCTACCCTACCTACCCTACCTACCCTACCTACCCTACCTACCCTACCTACCCTACCTACCCTACCTACCCTACCTACCCTACCTACCCTACCTACCCTACCTACCCTACCCTATCTACCCTATTATCCTATCCGTGAAAATTTTCGTTTTTCGACAGCCAACTTCCACTTTGATACTTTTTTTATTTCTGAAACAACTAAACGGGATAAAAAGTATCCTATGTCCTTCTCCTGGCTCTAAACTACCTCCCTGCCAATTTTCAGCTAAATCGGTTCAGCCGTTCTTGAGTTATAAGTGAAGTAACTAACACGACTTTCTTTTATATATATGTATAGATATCGGGTGTAAAAAGACCCTTTCCGAAGCCGGAAGCCACATATTCTACCCATTATTTGGATCATTTTTTTCCACTAGACCATACCTGGGAATCCACTGGTTCTGAAGATATTGAAGGTCAAAGTCGCATTTATTTTATTTACTTTTTTGCGAAAATGTATTCCACGTGTTATTACTAAACTTTTTTCCAAAGAAACATTACCAAAATTTTCAATTTTTCTTAACAAATAACACATTTGAAGTTACAAAAACGCAATGTACATCAAGCGCACACTACCACGCACGTCACGACTGTACGACAACAAGCGCACGATACAGTGTCTCGTGGTCTTGAACGTTACAACGACCCGTGTTTGTAACAGCTGATCGGTTGTTAGTGCCTACATTTCGTAGTTACATTTGTTGAAGTTTCTGATTTCAAAGACGTTGATTATGAGTTGCAGGCAAGTCCGTTGTCTGTAATGTCGAAGAACACGCCCTTGTAAGTACTACAAGTAGGTACATCTTATCACTAAACTTCTTGCAGATTCAATTAAAAATGTTGACGAAGTTGGTCCTCATTCGTTTCGTCTACAATAAAAATAAACTGCTACTTAGTCTAGTGCGTTATTATTCTAAGTGCTTACTACCTACTAATTTTATTATTACTGCACAAATTACCTACCTACCTATCAAAACCACTTTTTGGTTTGAGCTATTCATTCACTAACATAACATAACATCACGCTTTGTTTCCCCGAAGGGTTCGGCAGAGATGTAACTGTAGCAGGTGCACCCACATTTTGCCAGCTATGTTTAAGTTCCATGTAATAGGGGGCGAGCCTATTGCCATCAACCGGGCAGACATCAAGACTCCGGGCTGCTACTGAGAAATTTCAGATAGAAAAATCAAATAGCACTGCCCAACCCGGGAATCGAACCCAGGACCTCATGCTCAGCAGTAGCGTTTGCAACCACTAGACCAACGAGGCAGTATTTATTTACTACTTATGGTAAAAATAAAGGTTTATTCACTTTATTCACACGAAGCTATACCTACTGCCAATAGGGTGGATATTTATTAATTGTAAATAAACGTTTAAGCTGGTAATAATTACATAACTGCAATTGAAGTCTTTTAGTTTTTTTCTAGACTTCGTCATCTTAAGCTGTTTTCAGACCAGCACGATTTATTGACCGACACCGGTTATTGTTATACCGTGAAGTTTTGTATTGTTCGTGTCGCGTCGCGCGACAAATCGTGCTGGTCTGAAAACAGCTTAATTAGGTAGCTGTGTTCCACAGAATTAAAATAACATTGATTAGGTATTTAGGTAACCTTATGATAGCCCTTAGGCGCGTATTACACAGAAACGGCGTAAGGTGAAGGCGCGGCGCAGGCGCAGCGTACGCAGTACATTTTGACTGTGACTGCGTATTGGCTGGCACACGAAGTGTCTGTGTTTGAGTGCGTACTTGTTTGTTTGTAAGTGCTTTTGTGTGTGTTTTAGTTGCGAAAATGCCGTTTCACGATTATTCGGCGCGCGAGTACGTTAACATGGTGTACTGCTACGGTCCGAGGAAATGCTGCCGCAGCCCTACGACTTTACGGTACTGAATATCCTACCGCGTTTCAGCCCTCTGATTCACGTATTTTCACTCGGGCAGTGCAACGGTTATTGGACAACCAGCCGATCGTGCCGGTTTCACAGGGAGGCGGCAGGCAAATAAGACCGGCGGCAGAAATGGCCATCCTATCTGTAATGCGGGAAAACCCACGTTTGGGAGTGCGTACAGCGGCAAAAGTATTGCGGAGACGGCATGGCAATCGCGCTAGGTACGTGGTGTCTCATTCCACTGTGCACAAAGTACTTAAAAGAGATAGGCAACGGCCTTACAAAATTCACCGCGTGCAAGCGCTCGTGCCGGGCGACACAACACGCCGTATGCAGTACTGCAGGTGGCTGTTAAGGCAGGACCGAGGATTTGTGAACAACATTATTTTCACGGACGAAAGTACCATTACAAATAATGGTATGTGGAACCGCCGTAATTCACACTATTGGTGCTCCGTGAACCCAAACCAAACCCAGGAAACGGGTTTCCAGGCACGGTGGAAACATAATGTGTGGGCAGGCATTGTGGGAAACCAGATCCTGGGCCCCGTTTTCTTGCCGCCCAGAATGAACGGAGCTCGTGAGTGTCGAGACGCCACCAATGTTTGATGATGACAGCGATGGACAGTAGGTAAGTGCCCACACAGGCTAAAAACAACTAAAATCTAGTGTTTTTAAGAGTTTTAATTTAAGTAAATGGTTGTACATTTATCATGGAAATTTTTTATTCATTTCGCTCATACCGCGTAGAGCGAAGGGGCGGGGCTTAACTCACACAACAGTACTGTGTCCGTTCAAGCCTGGGTTCGCGTTACATTGCGCGCAATAAAAAATGGCTTTATTTTATACCTTAAAAAAAAAAATCGGTTCCCAGCAAAATTTTTTGCGCAAAGCTACTTAGTTATACGTACAGTATGCGTAGTTTACGGCTTTGTGATGTGTCTTTTTACACCCTGTATAAATGGGACCATTTCGGAATAAACCCCTTTCGAACAAAAAAACATTTTTTTAAATCCGTCTATATATTAGTATGACCCGAATATGCGAATATGAAGGTTTAAACTTTATTTTCCATTAATTATTATTATGAATAACATTATGTTATAATGTAAACACGATCGATGTAAATTTAGGTCATAGATGTGTAATTATAGTTGAGGTGTAGAATTTATTATATCCCGCCACGATTTTATTACGTTCGTGGAAACGTGGGGTTAGTCCATTGGCGAATAATTTTTGACGGAAAGCATCACGTATTTTCCTATGTATTTTGATAATGTTCATGTAGTTAGTGAATTAATGTGATAAGCCGACTTAAGTTGGACTAGTAATAATCGAAACCAGGTCTCGCAAGGATTTTTTTTTTTGTTTTTTGGGTGGGAAATCATCAAATGACTTCTCCTGCTGAGTAGAGCAGGAGGGCGTGTCAGACTTTTACTGACTAAAACCCACCCGTGTTCCCTCAGTAGCCCGTATGCCAGGGGCCGTGGTATCTCTTTCGAACAAACCCGCACCCCTGGCAGGCATCGGCCCTTGCGGACCCCACCAGTGGTTGCTGACATCTTTGACGGCGCGCGTGAGGAACACAACGCGCCGTCCCGTTTACCACTTTTCGGCCGCAGAGGATAGGGAGAGCGGCTGACGCTATACCGACACTCCTCTTCCCCTGCGACCCCACCGCGTCCGCCATCAAACGGTGGCGGCCCCGTCCAGGCCACGGAAGGGAAGAGCGCTGCTCAGAAGCACCGGCACTCCTCCTCTACCGCAGCCTGTAACCCTCAGCCGCGATGCCTCCCATTCGACATCGCGGCCCACCGCAGTTGCGGTGCACCTCACCGCAACCTACTTTTTGGCCGCTACGTCAATGGCTTGAAGGCAAAAGCCCTGACGAGCGGCCCCACCGTTGGGTTCCTCTTGGCTTCACCGTAGATGGGAGACCACGGTTACTAAGCCCCCCCGCAACGACAATGCGGGAACCCACTCGGGGGGGAGGTCTCGCAAGGATGCGTTGTAGTTTGGAATTTCGGAGACTGCGGAGAGCAACTAAACGGAATATAATGTACAAGGAGTAGGTACCTAGGTATAATATTTAATATTAACTAAATTGTTTCAAAACTTACTGTACTATCAAGATTCACAAATCCATTAGCAAACTAAGGGTTATATTGCTATGAAGTCGCGGTCCGTGCCGTACCTACAGCTGTGTGTATAAGTGATGTATTAACAATGCTCACCACAGCACTCAAACAACATACCGTCGGCGTCGCACAGAGTACGTAACTACGTATGACCTTAGTCGGTTCATCCCATTGCTAAAATTTTTTGTATCTCAATCGCGTTCCGGTAGCGTGCAGCGTATCGTTTTGGATTAAGAAACTCATAGGTCTGGGTTCAAATCTCGCGATGAAGCTTTAATTTTTCTTTTCAACAATCATATTCATCTTTTCTTTTATTATTCGATTTATAATATACCAGAATAATAATGTAATAATGGTTTTTTTATTACTCATATTGTTATTTAAATAAAGGTTTAAGAATAATAAATGATTACAAAATGTTTATTCGTTATAATTTCATGAAGAATGTATAAAAATAACTAATTATAACTTCTTGTTAAAACAGTTTATTTTCTCATAAAGAACAATTTATTGAAGTAAAAAAGCTAGTTGGTGAACTATGATAATCAGGCTATTGTATCTTAGTAATCCCTACTAATATTATAAATGCGAAAGTAACTCTGTCTGTCTGTCTGTCTGTCTGTTACGCTTTCACGCCTTAACCGCTGAACCGATCGTCATGAAATTTGGCCGAGATATAGCCTGGGATATGGGTAAGGACATAGGCTACTTTTTTACGCGATAACCGACATCCACGCGGGCGGAGCCGCGGGCAAAAGCTAGTATAATAATAATTGTGCTGTAATTACTACTGTTTGTCGGTACTCTAAATAAATCACAATCTTCTACGCAAATCTACCCACGTAAAAATAACAAATGCAGACAAGTTGTCACATTAAAATTAAATGACTCAGTAATACTATTTTTATTCTACTGCGAGTGAGTTCTTTCTAACTGAAACCTCAAAGGTTAATAAATCGTATTTAATAAGACTTAGGTATTGAGGTTATAGCTCTAGGCTAGGTTGTTCCGGCCTGTGGGCCTTTGAAACGCTATCTCCACCTCCCCCAAATGCAACACGACGTTTTTATTTACGATGAACCGTCAACCATTTAACAGAAAATCCATGCCATAGTATAACATATTGCAGTTGATCAACTGAATTATTTTTTCGGTTCGATATTTTTTCTTTAGTTTTAAGTACGGTATGGTAAAACTAAAAATATTAACTAAGTTCCCTGTGTAGGGTAAGTGTCCTGTAAGTTACCTATTGAGCGTTTTCATATTATCAGATATTAAATTGACACCAACCCGATACCGATATGTCGGCAGCTATACACATATCGATTCGAAACCGATATATTTATTATCGGCCTGATGATATTGGTGAATATCGATGACCATCGCGACTCACCAAACGACTACAGTAGGTATAGTAAGTATCGACGACGTATTTATTAGAACACACTTATTCGCACTGCCGACGTAGTCGGCAGTGCGAATAAGTGTGTTCAAGTGAAAGAATGGGCAGTTCTCTCACCTCTATTGTGCTGATATCGGTGTCAGTCACTGTCTGCGACGACATACGAGTAGGTGACAATAACAACTCTATGTGAAAGCGTTGAGTAGGTACTAAACGTATGCGAAAATATGATCCCCGGTATCGTGGCGGTGTCGGAATCGGCTAATATGCTGTGTTGTAATTAAATGTAATTGTTAACATGATGTAACCAACTACATAGTTTCGAATGAAAATGCAGAAATGTATTTTCATTCAAAACTAGCTTTTGTCTGAGGCTGGTAGTTCCAGAGATAGTGATTTCTAACATACACGGTTAATTTTAGGTCGTTCTGGAACCGAAAGCCATGAACTCGATCATCGAACTAGAATCGATTGAGACTATTATTTTAAATAAACAACAAAAAAAAAACACGAAAAATTAAATTTATTGTTTTCTTTAGTGAATTAATGAGAACTCGAAGTAACGCTTCCTTGCGATCAATGTATACGTGCGTGTAAATCGTATCGACAAACGGCAACACATGCGAACGATACCCATTGAAAAATCCATTCATCGATCAGACAGCATGATCCGTAAGCCACGCCCCCGACCCCCGTCTCGCCGACCGCCCGCCCTTCCTTGTTCCGAAAATCCGAATTCCTTCCTAGTATTGTGTCACAAAATAAAGAGAGTACAGAAGGTAATCACATGTATGTACTTCGATTTTCATACCTACGCTCGGCGGTCGCGCTAGGGTTGTCAACTTTGGCTTATGCACAAAATACTATCGTGGTAGTGGCACTCGTATTTAGGTCTTTGCCATGATCACAATTAATCTCAACTCTAATAGTTATGATCGGCGGCGGGTGGCCCGGCCGGCTGGCCGAGCAGTTCTATCTTAACTATTTATAATGAGGAAGATGAGGGTATTTTTTAGTTTATAAGTACTACAGTAAATACCTAATATACATTGTAAAATACTACAAGGCCACAAAGTCATTTTCGCTTACCCACAACTAACTAGGTATTCTGTGTTACGTTAAAACGAACCATCAAAACACGAGCTCACCACATAGGTACTCACCTCTCTGGTCAACTCAACAACTGGTAGCTTAAAAAAAGACAATTCACAGTTTAATGTTGAATTTAAACAACCGTCCACTGAACAGTTATAGTAACTTTTTTTGTTGCTCCGTTTTTGCATTTCACAGACGCGTGTCTCAGGGTATGGCACTCGCGCTCGCACTGGTCCCAACCGGTCCGAGATATCGTGTCCGTGAGCGGTGTCTATGTGTGCGTTGCTCGAGCGCACTTTGCATGTAGATTGCCTTCTGTACTCTCTGTATTTTGTGATTGTGTCGCGTTTCGCTGTATTAGGTTACGCACACCGCACGCGCAACCTAATTACGCGCCAAAAATGAGTGCAATCTGTGTGTGAAATGTGGATTTTTATGGGATTGCGAACCATAACTTGGAAGAGGCTAGAGGATTGTATGCTCAGCCGGAACACCTGAACTCACTGCGCGTACGTGGAATCAACGACCCTCAAGTTCCCTTCACCTCCACCATTCTGGCCACAACTCAGCGCCTCCTCGATCATGGACAGTTTCGAGCGCCCGCACACGTGCAACGCGGCCCGCGTTAGACTACCATAGTCGGCGGAATTGGAGGAAGATATACTGGAGAAGGTAGGTACTTCGAACGCCAACCACGTCGTAGTACCACAATGGCGGCCAGGCTATTCAATGTTAGCCAATAGTAAATATGGAACATGAATTCGAATGGATTAAATTACATCCATAGATACATGTTTCTAAACCTATGGCTGCCGTATTACTATGTCTATTTATTTAAGCGTAGGTACCTAGTTCACAGATGACAGAGTTCGCTGATCGCCACTACCTTTGCCTACGCGCCGACTTTTTTTTTAAATAAATACGCATTCGTTAAATAGGTACACAAATAAAATAAGATAAGCGAATTTAGACTTTATTTCATAACCGTTAACAGGGAAAATAGAAATTTCACCAAACTAGGTAAGTAGGTCCGCAGTTTACTAAAAATATTCTGAGAAATCTATTGTCTCGTGTCCAACCGGGCTTTACAAGGGTTCAAGGTTCACAACCGAATTACGCGGTTAAAGTTATTAAAATAAGGTCTTAATTCGGTTCAATATTTTCATAGTAAGGGACACTTCCAACTAATAATGAACTATATGCTACTCACTAAACGATTCATTTTTCTGTTTGAATTGCCTGCCTTTGTAGAAGCCGCCGCAAGCATTGTCGCAAAAAAATGTTTTAGGCAATATTTAGTATTATGGTAGGTAGGTACTTGTTGGCGTATTGCAGCAGGGCTGGTTCTTGAGTTATTTTGCAGCAGAAATAAAAGGCAGGCTTTTTGATGTACGTGAGTGGAGCGGGTTTTATTGTAGAAGTGTCAATTTGACATAAGGAAACAGGAAATGAATTATGCCTAAGACATTAGTTTGTTGGAGTTGCCAACAGGTACTTATGTTTATTAAGTACCTATTAGCTCGATTGGTCGACACTCGATTCAAGGCCTTGAATGCAACTCCCAAGCATACTCGTCGTGTATAGTTGAATAGTACGGGTAGTACAAACGGCTACACATCAAGCTATACATTTCCAGTATAAGCTGATCTCGCATTGTAAACGATTTTCGTACAGTACGAGGTCAGCGTAAACTGGAAATGTATAGCTTGGTGTGTACTAGGTGATTTCGTGATGCGAGAGGGGTAAGTTAAATGTCAATTAATTTCTCTCGTTTACGAGGAGATTGTAAACCCCGTGCTTCCGATACAATGAGAGATGATGGAGGTAAATGAACTTACACCAACCAACGATTGAGGTTTGTGTAGGTACTTACTTGCAGCTGGTTTTTCGTCCGACTTCTATTGACCCACCGCGAGTACCTACGCTATCAACTGATTCGCACACGCACAGCTGTGCCGCGCTACGTCATCACCGAGCGGATCGCGTACGATCTTGCGTTTATAGTTTTTTTTTTATACACGGTTAATTTTAGATCGTTCTGGAGCCGAAACACAGTCACTCCAAATGAGTAATAGTTACTATTGGCATTGTTATTGTATTTTTAAGACGTCTAATGAAGAAGTTAGAAATTTATCACTTTTTTTCTCTCATTCGAGTAAAATTTTAGTAGCACTTTCACTATTTCATTCATAACCCCTTGAGCGGCCACGGGATATATTTAATCCCACGCGCAAAATACCCTTGAGCGGCCACGGGATCAAATCTATCCCACGCGCGCTATTTTTTGGAGTTTTGCGGAGTGACTCATTTATTTTAATTCGTGACAAAAATCGACTAAATATTTCTCTATGGTAACTGTACATTCTGATTCCATGCTCAATATACTACGTTTCAAGCTAAGAAAAACCTGGAACGCTCGAACAAAAATATTTTTAATCTATTTGTTTTGCGAGGTCTGTCGTAAAACTTACGTCAGGCAATTGTTATTGTTTTGTTTTGTGACGCTTGTGGATGATTGATTTTGTACTAAAGGTAGGTGGTTTTATTCATTTGTTATGCTAGGAATATACACACCATGCATTTAAAACCATAAAAAACATAGGTCATCGCTTGTTTTTTTTTGTTATTGTCATTTTTTTCGATAGCGTAAACATTCTAACGTAAACATAATGAAGTCACGAGCAGAAGCTAGTTACAGTTACATATGGTTTTGCGGTTGTAAGGTGAAAATGAAAAAAAACTTTTTAATAAAAAAATTAAACCGCCGAAAAACCGAAAAGTAAAAAATACTAAACTAGCTTTGTTCAACCCCAATAACTAAGTTCGGAAGGCGGTGACATATAATTAAATACATATCCATAGTCACCGACTTCCGAACTTAGTTATTGGGGTTGGACAAAGCTAGTTTATTATTTTTTACTTTTCGGTTTTTCGGCGGTTTAGTTTTTTTATTAAAAAGTTTTTATTTTATAATTTTTTGTGGCTATAATCTACTAATTACTACATGCTTAACTTTTTATTTAATACACAACTCAGTATTAAAATCTGTGAGTAAACAATCACTCATCCCCTGTTTTCTTACCCTTAGGGTTGGAATTTTTCTTCGAAATTTATATGGGACCAACTTCGAGGTATACCCTTTCCAATAAAAAAAGAACTATCAAAATCGGACTACTCTGGAAAAAGTTATGCGTGGTCATACATAAAAAAAAATATACGCGTCGAATTGAGTAACCTTCTCCGTTTTTTCGTCGGTTCAAAAATTGCAATGGTTTCATTTGGAAATCATGCTTCCAAGACCTTTCAACCAGAGAATTTCCAGACAAGTGTTAGTTGTCAGTCGAACTGAAGGAACACGGATGGGTTTTAGTCAGTAAAAGTCTGATACGCCCTCCCGCTCCGCCCAGAGCGGAAGAAGTCATTTGATAATTTCACATTCAAAACAAAAAAAAAACCCTTGTGCAATTTGTTTTTTGAGAAAATAAATGTCTTAAATTCGAAATCATGCTTCCAGACCCAGAGGTTAAAGCTAAGCGTAAGTTGTCAGTGAATTCAAGAATATATCAAGTAGACAAGCCGTGTGTCCAACGGTATTTCTCTTCGTCAAAATGGTAGATTTGAATACAAATTTTCATCCACTATTTTATTTACATGTTTAGTGGCAGAATTTTCAAAGATCCTGATTTTCACATTTTTATTAATTAGAATACGCTAAAAACGGTCGTACTGTTTCGGTTACACTGTAACCATATTCTTTTTTTTTTTTTTGGTGTTTGCCATCATTCATTCATTCATTTATTACATTCATAAAACAATTTACATTGTGTTGAACATATATACACATGCAATTTACTTATAAATACAGAGAACAGCTATGAAATTTTAATTAACCTACAAATGAAGTTCAAGTACAGTACTAAAAACTTTTGAATTTAATATGAAACAGTTTTAAATATAATGTCGAGGAGGTTTTAAATATAATGTCAAAAAGGTTTTAAATATAATGTCAAAAGGGATTAAAATATAATGTCAACAAGTTTTCAATATAATATTAAACAGTTTCAATAATAATGTCAAAGAATCTAAATTATATAATGTCAAAATAAAAACTAGATCATTTATTATTGTATGACATAAGTTCCGATACATTATACATACATTTTTCTAATAAAAAGGTTTTTAATTTTGTTTTAAACAGGTGGGTGTTATAAATCAGGATCTTTAGATCAGAAGGCAACTTATTAAAAATCTCTACAGCTTGGTACTTCGAGCAATGCTTTAAGATATTAAATATAGGTGCTATTTGTTGTTTGAAAAATTTTCTTCGCGTGCTCTCTCTAGTCTCACGTTCTTCTTGTGATTCAAACTCATGTAGATACTTAGCAAAATGACTTAAGAGCACCAATATGTATAGGCTAGGTACTGTTAATATTCCCAAATTTTTAAAGTAATATTTGCATGAGATAAGTTGTGAAATTTTTACTATTGTCCTTATGGCTCGTTTCTGTAAGACGAACGCTCTCTGCCAGTTGTAACTGTAACTGTTTCCCCAGAGCACGATGCTATAGGTACCTTATTCTAGACTCGACCAGCGCATAATATTCAGCCTTTAACTGTTCTATGTACGCTCACGATCGCTCAGAAAGAACCGTAAATATTGTGAGCTACATACGAAGGAACAATTGCCGTACTTTACCGTCTAGTGACGTACCTACTGCTCCAGCTATAATTTATCGAAACTATTATTTTAGGACATCAATATTAATATTTTGAAATCACGGATTCGAGAAAAAATCTTGTATTCCTAGCTCCGCTATTCGAGAAATATCAATAAAGTTGTTATCGTGTTCCTTCCAAATGGTTGTGTTATAGCACCTTTGTCTTAGCAAATTTTTTCCTATTTTCTGTGTTAGTGTCAGACTGAAAGTTCTTTATATTATTAGTATACAACCGACAACTAGACATTTTGTATAATATGCAATATTAATGTAGGATATGATAGTAGCGAACACAGTTCGGTGCAGAGGAAATAACATAGTTGACATGGGTGAAACTGATTAAAAGGATCTTAGAAAACTGTGATTTGTACAAACTTCTCGACGAATACGACTCTCACTTGACTATTATTTCATCGATAATATTTTGTAATGTGTCAACACTATTTCAAGATGAGAATTAAACGTCATCATATTGCCTAGAAATAATCACATTTTCGAAAACAATTTTATGAATTAAAACTATTATGTAATTACAAGATATTTTTCTGAGCTATCGCAATTCCATAAATTAATTTGTTATTATTTTATTAGATATTTTTGTACAGGTGCAGAATGAACGACTTTTTGAAAATTTTGACACAGGTCCACCCTCGATGACGTCCCGCAGGACTCTGACAGACTCTGAGCGTGTGCCGATTTAGCCGGATTTAGATCTTTTTGAGTTTATTCAAAAAAAAATCTACTGAACTAAAAATTCGACCATTTAATTCCCTCCTAAATACGATTCCCTCATCGTACATGCAATCTTCACATAATTTTGTGCGCTTATTAGAAAATGAGACGGAAAATGGTTTTGAAATCGACCCTGTTTCGGATTTTTTTTTTTTTCATCGAGCGAATTGCAATTAATCGTGTTTTGAACCTTTAATTTCCCTCAAACAAGGATCTATCTAAGACATAAGTTTTTCCTTCCTCGGGGGAGCCTTAACCCTAGAGGACGCGTCCCCAGGTGGCGGATTTTCCAAACAATTACAAATTGAATTATTTTTAGAAAAAACAATGTTTGATATTATTTGTATAACTGAACACTGGTTGAAAGATTATGAAATGTTAATTAATTATGAGAACTATATGTAGTGTAGGCAGTTGTTTTAACCGACAATCCATGCTTCGTGGAGGTTCGCTAATCTTAATTAAAAACTGTCTAAAATCGAAGACTCGTACAGACATAGTTAAACTATCAGTGGAATATAGCATTGAACTGTCGTGTGTCGAGCTAGATAAGCTTTGTATAGTGTGCGTTTACAGGCCTCCTAATTATCAAAACTACTCTATATTTGAGTCAGTAATGGAAGATGTTTTGGCAAAACTTGCAACTGGTAATAAGTCAGTAATTATTTGTGGGGACTTTAATATTAATATTTTGGAAAATAATTCAAATAGTAGCAGATTGTTTAGCCTCTTTAAATCATTCAATCTTTGAAATGTGTTTTTGGAACCAACGCGAATAACTACGGCTACTGCTACATGTATTGATAATGTTTTTTGTGACTGCGACTATTTAGATAAAGCCATTGTAAATTATCTCCCTTCTGATCACAGCGGTCAAACTGTTACTTTTGAGTCCAACACAACAATTCAAAAAGTACAGAGACAAACTAGACCAATAACATCGGGTAATTTAAATAAATTTAATAGCGCTTTAATTAGCAAGTTAACTGTTCAGAGACTAAATGTGAATAATGGTAATATTTTGTACAAAGAATTATTTTCATAGTACAAACAGAGTTCAATAATTATTTTAGGCAAAAATCTAAAACTTTTGCCCTAAATTTTTATTTAGTGACTGGGCAACTAAAGGCATCAGGAAAAGTAGAGAAAGATTATTTGAACTGTATGGCCTTAAGCTGTATATTAACACAGAATCTTTTATTTATTTATTTATATTTATTTATTTATATATACTTTATTGTACACCACAAAAAATACATTACAAAAAAACAAGGTACACTACAAAATATACAATGGGCGGCCTTATCGCTTTCCGCGATCTCTTCCAGGCAACCTTGGCATGGACAGCGATTGGTCTGGATCTAAAATGGGGATGTTGTTGGCGCAACTAATAAATATACAATATACTAAAATAGATATAAACATATCCTATCCTATATAATAGATACATACATACTAAATATATAAGGAACGAAAATAAATGAAGACTTTACATCGAAAATTACAGTAAAGTATGAGAACTATATTACAACGACAGGTAATGATCCTTGACGAGTTTTTTAAACACATTTATAGACTGAGCACGTTTGATTTCGATAGGCAATGCATTCCATAAACGAGCGGCCTGGACAGTGAAGGAATGGTCGAGGAAAGTTGTGGAATGCATAGGCATTTTAAGCTTCAAGTTATCTGATGACCTTAAGAATCTAGTGTGGGAGTCACAAAGAAACTGAAAACGATTTTTGAGATAGAGAGGGGTGGAAGGGGAGAAAAGCACATTATACAAAATGGAAAGAATGTGAGCATTCCGGCGAAGGCGAATTGGTAACCACTTGAGCTTCACTCGAAATTCGGAAACATGGTCATATTTGCGCAAGCCAAATATAAACCTTATACAAAAATTTTGAAGGCGCTCAAGTTTGTCGAGTTGGTCTTGGGTAAGATCAAGATAGCTGGCATCAGCATAGTCAAGGATGGGTAGAAGAAGTGATTGTGCAAGCGCAATTTTGGTGGCAATCGGAAGAAAATTGCGCAATCTCTTTAATGACGCGGCGGATGCAAATAGCTTGCGGCTAACTTCCTGTAGCTGGGCAGTCCAAGCGAAGTTTTTATCAAAAAATATCCCCAAATTTTTAACTTTCTCACTGAAAGGAACAACTGAGTTGTCAAAAGAAACTTGGGGAAGAGTCGTCCAGTCAATCCTTGAGACCGTCCTTGAACTGCCCACCACCACAACTTGCGTCTTTATAGGGTTAACCATAAGCCCATATCTCTTGCTCCAGTCGCATATACGGGCCAGATCACGATTAATCGTTAAGATAGCCTCGGAAAGATTTCCCAGAGGAGCTCGCGAGTAAATTTGTAAATCATCTGCATAAAGATGGTAGGAAGAAATTAGTTTGTCGGAGATGGAGTTTATAAAAACTGCGAAAAGTAAAGGAGATAAAACACCACCCTGAGGCACACCGGCAGAAGTATTACTCCAGGAAGACAAGGTCTCTCCAAGGCAAATACGTTGCCGGCGACCAAACAGATAACTGCGAAACCAGTCAACTACCGATGGAGATATATTAAGAGAGCATAGAATCGCAAGCAACACATCAAAATCAACAGTATTAAAAGCATTACTGAAATCAAGTAAAGCTAAAACTGTAAGATTACCACTTTCCATCGCTGACCTGATATCATCCGTAATGTTCAGAAGCGCTGTGGTGGTGCTATGACCAGGACGGAAGCCAGACTGGAAGGGGTTGAGGAGATTATTTTTAGTAAGGAAACTGCTAATTTGATTGTGAATCAACCGTTCAAGGACTTTGGATAGGAATGGTAAAACGGAAATTGGACGATATTCTGAAAAAGATTTGGGATTTGACTTTTTAGGTAACGGAATTATTTGAGCATCTTTCCATGAGCATGGAAAGACACCACTAGACGCAGAAAAATTGAGAATGTGACAAAGGACGGGAAGGATAACATCCAGCACAGGGACCAACATATTACGGCTGATACAGTCACTTCCTACCGCATTGGAGGTAATCGATAGTATGCTCTTCTTAACATCACATGCGGAGAATTGACCAAAAACAAATGGAGAAAAACTGGGAGTCGGAAGAGAAGAGAGATAATTAAGTGTATTCAGTTTTATAGTCCTATCAAAATTGGACGAAGCAGTAAAATGATGATTCATTGCATCAATGTCGATATCTTTTGGGATTGTCTCTTGTCGGGTTTTACCGACCCCCAATGATCTGAGAAATTTCCAAACTTTTGATGGGTCCCCATTTTGGACAGAAGTATGAATGTGGTGGCGATTCGCGTTCCTACACACCTTATTGCAGTGATTACGGATTGAGAGATATCTTTCCCTGTTAGCGTCATTAGCCCTATGCTTAAATTTAGACTTTGCCGTAACTTTTTTCTGCATTAGCATTTTAATCTCATTTGTGAGCCACGGTGCCGGCAAATGTCTAACCTTAACTGCTCGAACAGGTGCGTGATGATCGTAAAGCTCGATAAGTTTAGCCGTAAAAATATTAACTTGCTCATCGACTGATGCAGCGGCAAACAGATCAGACCAATCTATATTTTTGGCGTCCTTGCAAAGATTGTCAACGTTCATTGCACCAAAATTGCGCTGCATGAGTATCTTAGCTTTAGCCTTAGGTGGACGAACTTTGTATGACAGAAAAATCAGGTCATGATAGGAAAAGGCATCAGCTGAACACTGACCATGCTTGGCGACGTGATCAAGAGACGAGACAAAAATTAAATCAAGAAGTGAAGGAGTAGAGTTAGGAAAATGATGAGTGGCACTCAGAGGAAGAATGTAAAGATTACTAGAAGACAAAATATTAGTCAGAGAAGAAGAGCGATGGTCTTTTTTCAGAAGACAAGTATTAAAGTCACCCATGACTATACTATGACTGTAAGAAGGTATCAGCATTTCTAGTAGATTTTCAAAAGATGAAAAGAAACTAACGCGTAAAGAAGGACAATAATAGACGCCAAGAAGTAATTTTGAATGGTGTAGTTCAACTTCAATGAAGAGATGTTCACCAGCATTCGACGGCGGTGGCTGCGCTGACACATTGACAACAGAGTAGGGAATATTTGTGCGAAGATATATGGCAACACCACCACCAGCACCAACCGAGCGGTCGTTTCTTATAAGCTGGAAGCCAGGAAGAGAGTAACTTGTTGAAGGGAGACAAGGTTTAAGCCATGACTCGGAAATAAGAATAGCGTGTACGTTCTTACAGTCAAAACTTGCCAGCATATCGTGGAAATGAGCCGGAATGCTCTGAGCGTTGATATGTATAACGTTAAAATTCTTAGGTACATCAGAAAACTGCGCTGCAAGACTGTCAGAAAGAGATGGAATACTCACAAAACTGTCGTCGTCGTTGCTTGTTAAAGAGAAAAAACTACTATTATCACTGCTTTCATTGATAGACATTAATATTAACCGAATATAAATATATATATAATTATAAATACAATACTATCTAAACGTTATTTAAAAAAACTAACTAAAACTAATAAACCGTATAACTTTTACTAAGTATGTTGCCACTTACTCTAAAACTTTTAAAAATATCTGCAAAGTAGCTAAAGCTTCATTCATTAGCCACAAGGTCAAATCAGCAGATAATAAAATTAAGGCAGTTTGGAAAATTATAAACAATGAAACGAACAGAAGCAAAATGCTTAATACCGATTACACACTGGACACTTCCCGCGGTCTCATTAGCGATAACATCGATGTTGCTCAGGAATTTGCAACTTTCTTTACCAATATTCCTATTAAAACTACAGAAACTTTAAATTCTTCGCCCGCACTTGCTATTGATTTATTAAGAGCGAATGTTTCAACCTATCCTGTGGAATTTAAATTTAAACATATAAACCTTGTGGTCGTTGTAAAGACATATAAGCAACTTAAGATCAAAATTACGGAAGATCTGTGGGGCATGTCTACTAAAGTATGTCAATCCATTATTGAGACAGTTGCACCCTATTTGGCGTTAATATTTAATTTGTGTGTAGATAAAGGGGTGTTCCCAGATTTAATGAAGTACAGTAAAGTTATTCCACTCTTCAAATCTGGCGACAGCAAAGATATGAATAATTATAGACCCGTATCGGTTTTGCCGGTTTTCAGCAAGGTGTTTGAAAAAGTTATGTTAAATCAAATGCTCAATCATTTTAATCGTAATAACATCCTACACGATCAACAGTATGGTTTCACAAGAGGACGTTGCACAACTGACGCCGGTGTCACCTTATAAAAACACATCTTTATCGCATGGGAAGAGGCGCAAGATGCAATAGGTATATTTTGCGACCTATCCAAGGCGTTTGATTGCGTCAATCACGAAACACTTCTCTTGAAACTTGAGCATTACGGACTGGGTGAACTTGCGCTTAGCTTGGTAAAATTATACTTGAATGATAGACTGCAGCAAGTTCAAATAAACGGTGTGAATTCCTTGGGCTTAAAAGTCAAAATGGGAGTACCGCAGGGTTCAATATTGGTTCCGTTCCTCTTTTTAACCGACTTCAAAAAGAAGGAGGTTATCAATTCGACATGTTTATATATATTTTTTTTATGTATGTTCGGGCATAACTCCGTCGCATATAAACGGATTTGCAAAATTCTTTTTTTGTTCGAAAGAGGTTTACTTCGAAATGGTCCCATTGAAATTTCATATAGATCTGATGATGCGTTTCGGAGACAGACAACGGAACTCTTCAAAAAATTACAGCAAATCAACCGCGAATGTTGCTATCGCATAAATATGCATTGTTTTGACGCCAAGGATGATGAAATTTCGAATTGGTGTGGAGTAGGTAACTAAAAAGTGAAAAATAAAAACTTTTTTCAAAAAAATAACAACCGACTTCCAAAAAAACACTACAAAGTGCAAAATAACTTTAATTTCGGAAGGCGGTGACGAATAATTCAAATACACATTCTAAGTCACCGACTTCCGAAATTAAAGTTATTTTGCACTTTGTAGTGTTTTTTTGGAAGTCGGTTGTTATTTTTTTGAAAAAAGTTTTTTTAGTATGTATAAATGATTTACCTCATTTACTAAAAAACCAACCACAAATGGTGTTATTTGCTGATGACACATCACTGATTTTTAAAGTTAAGAGACACGCACAGGAGCTTGACGAGGTAAATAGCGCTATAGTTAAGGTCCATAATTGGTTTACTGTAAATAATTTGGTATTAAATGGAAAGAAAGCTAAATGCATAAGATTCACGTTACCGAATGTCAGAAGTAGTGAATGTCACGTTGTATTGAATAAGGAGATAATATAATTCGTCGAACAGACGGTTTTCCTGGGGATCACGCTTGACTCAAAGCTACAGTGGGGTCCTCACTTAACATCACTTGCAGGGCGGCTAAGTTCTGCCGCTTACGCTGTTTGGAAGATCCGCCAATTAACAGACGTGGATACCGCGCGACTTGTTTATTTTAGTTACTTTCATAGCATCATGTCTTACGGTATTTTGCTATGGAGACGGGCTGCGGATGTTGAGTCGATCTTTCTTCTGCAAAAGAGGGCTGTCAGAGCCATTTACAACCTCCGCAGACGCGAATCTCTAAGGGAACTGTTCAAAACAATTAACATCATGACGGTACCTTCTCAATATATTTATGAGAACATTATGTATGTTCGGAAAAATCTACATCTTTTTAGTAAGATAAGTGACAGGCATAATTTTAACACTAGAAATAGGAACAAATTAGATCAACCACGTTTCAGATTGTCTAAAGTACATACTTCTTTTATGGGGTACTGTGTAAAATGTTATAATAAACTACCAGTCGATATTCTTGAACTAAGTGAAAAAAAATTTTAAGTCATGCATTAAACGCACACTATGTAGACAAGCATATTATAAGTTAGATGATTGTATCTTAGATAAAAATGCCTGGCTTAATGCTGGTCCTGCTCCACAGCCACCTGGGCTTACTAATTAACATTTTAATATTTGGAAGAGATGCTTCCCCCTTTTCTTTTTTTTGTGTTTTCTGTCATTACGAACACTTCTGTTCCTATTATTATTATTTTTCTGACATTGCGAACATTTCTGTTCCTATTTTTATTAATTTTGTGATATTACGAATTTGTTTTTGATTTTACTGAACCAAGTAATTATTATTTATTAAAATTTCAATAGATACTTATTATATAATTTTTCTTTCTTTTTGGAAGTCAAATTTTATGAATTTCTCAAATAGGATTGAAACTATAGTTTTGTATAATTTAGAAGCATTTTGTCAAATTTTTGTAAATGTGAGTACCATGCATCCTTATAATATGTTGTTTTGATGTACGTCGACTTGAAAAAACGTGGTAGTTGAGAGTATGTCATGCTCACTTAAATGTCTCACTGATGGTGGCGTGTGTGTTGGATCATTCGGTTCCCTAGAAAATGGTTGAGCTGGATGGTGCTGATCCATGCGTCAAGTTCGTGAACGGGCGCCGTCGGTTGAGACTGGTCATCTCTTATCTGCCATGGCTTATTTTGAATCTTAATTTTTTTAATAATATTTTTTCACATTGTTCTCACATGTAGAAGCACCAAGAATAATGTTCCCAAAATTTTGTAACACCCACGATTTAAAAGAGTGTCCTTGGAGTTTCTTGCCCGTTCTTCTCCAGAGAGATCTACGTTTTTGGAATGGGCAGCACCTAGCTTCAACTTCGATTTTTGTTTGACAATTCAAAAGTGCCTGTGAAAGGTCTAATTGAAATAAATGCTTTGAGTTTGAGTTTGAATGTTTCTTGAACAACGCAATCGAATGCCTTGGACAAATCGCAAAAAATGCCTAAGCATCGCATTTGTCCTCCCATGAATTATAAAGATGACTGTCCTAAAAGTTCAACTCTGGCATCGGTAGTCGCACAACCCCTTATAAACCAAACTGTTTGTTATGTAGTAAATTATGTTTGTAAAAAATCTTCAACAGCCGCGGTGACTGAAAAAATTGACTTGAGAATCTGATTTAATTATAATTATTATCATCAATAGCAAGACTGTGCTCACCTTTTTTTTTCATGACGTCATTTCGTTATAAGAGATATTATACCCTGTCATTTTACTTACACTAGTAGTAGTGTCACATTTGAGTTCAGAATACTCAAATAACGTGACTTGGCCATATAAACATACATACATACATACTCAGCCTATAAACGTTCCCACTGCTAGGACACAGGCCTCCTCTCCATGAAAGGGAGTGGGCCGTAATCTACCACGTGGGCCCAGTGCGGGTTGGTAGATGTCACATGTCTTCACCGTTTGAGAGCAGTGGTGATGAAATTATATACACAAAGTAATGCGCCTGACTGGGTTCGAACGCACGACCTACAACTCGTAAGTCGCGGCCGTTACCACTGGGCCACCACTGATCTCGGCCATATGTATTCTTTTTAAAATAATTTAGAATAGTTCTTAATATAAAAATTAAATACAACAGGGTTTATACAAGTCCGTTCATCATATAATTCATAAAGCCGTTTTCTACTTTTGTGTATACCAATGTTGGCTCAGTCACTGAAGGAAGCGTTACTACTAAAGGGGAATGTCTTTGGTAAAAAAGTGTTATTAAATTGTGTGCCATACATAATTAAAAAAACATTACATTGTTTATTGGGGTCATTATTAGGCGACAAAAGTGATGCTTTACTCCTAAGTTAGTTTTTATTTACAAGCGATTAGTAGTTTTTTTGTTACTAACTACTAGGTATTTTTAGTTACTTTATTGTTTGAATTTGGAATCGTGATCAAGTATCCACAAAGATCTGAGTCTAATAAACTAATAATTTCTTTGTAGGTTGGTATAACATCTGTATAAATATTATCTATGCATGTGGCACTCGTGGGAGTTATTCTAGTGGGCTCCAAATAATTCTGGCAAGATTGTATAACTGAAACAACCTTATAATGTTAGTACTTAACCCAGAATTTTGTAACAAATTAACATTAAAGTCACCACAGATAATGATCCACTTATTTAAATTACAGATTTCGTGGAAAATTTCATCCATAACCTTTACAAAATAATCATAGTCTTGAAGGAGGTCTGTACACACTTAATATAATGAACTGCCACATTTTTAAACAGGCTATTTCAACTATCCGCTCAACAGAGACGCTCACAATATCCTTGCGGTCTTTAAATTTAAGCTGGTTGTTGACTAAAATAAATGAGCCACCATGAGCATTTTACTCTGCTGAACGAACTACCAACCTGCTTAAACCACCATTACTGAAATTGAACTTGAACTGGTGGCTTTTAAGCCAATTGTTTGTCATACAAAGAATACCCATCATGTTGTAGATTTTTTTTTATGTCATGGAATTATAAATTAGTCTACATATTTTAGTATGCATGAATAGATATGCCTAAATAAATGGAAACTTACTTGTCATACTGTGGCAGGTTTAGCGTAATAGATGCTTGACATTCCATTCCGTACTTGAGATAGCCGAAGATGCCGAGTCCAGTGTACATAATGACTATTATAATCATCCCTTTGCTGAAGAGTCCACACCACCCCTTGAACTCCTTGGGGTTATCCATGTTGTACTCCAGCGCCAGGATCTGCGCACGCGAGAGTCACATCAGTCACGTCAAGCACTCACTCACTCGCTATCACTCGCACTCACTAATCACTTACCACTCCCACTGCTTCCATCGCGTACAGAGTGGTGCCGATAAACACTGGAATGTCCATCAATGACTTTAACTTATATCTGGATTCATCCATTTCCAAGTCATCATGTATTAAGTAATAAAACACTAGCGCCAGTCCGATCATGTTGCAGACGTTGGAGAAAGTCGATAGGGGCGCCAACAGTTTCAAGTCCTTAACCATGCACATGGCGACCAGTGCGGGGTACATACAGGCGATGATAATCCGCACCGATACATCTTGGCCGCAGTATTGAATGAACTGTCAACAGAAATACGTTACGAGTAAGTCAGTGCAAGTTGTTTTTAGAGTGCCGTACGCAAATGGCATAACAGCCCGTCTCTCAGTATGCCACATTTAAATCGCTTTTAAAAGAAATGATTTATATCATCATCATCATTTCAGCCGTCAGACGTCCACTGCTGGACATAGGCCTCCCCAAATTGGAGGGATTTGCCATAATCACCACGCTTGGCGGGCGGGTTGGCGATCGCAGTATGGTGGCAAAATGCATAGAGAACGCTGCTGCCCATTCTCTAGTACTTTCCCTTAGTCGCCTCCTACGACACCCACGGGAAGGAATGGAACGGTGCTATTCTTAACGTCCGGCACCACACGGAACCTGTGTACCTTTTGATAAATTATGCAGTTTGTTGACCCGAAACCGCACTTACTTATCGGAGGCAGTTGATGGCAGGAGAAATGAAGTAACACCTATTTTTAACCGTCAGTATGTAACACGTTGTTATGTAAATCATCATTTCAGCCAAAAGACGTCCACTGACGGACATAGGCCTCCCCCAAGTACCGTCATTATTATATAAATAATTGACCCATTAGGTATAACTTTGAGACACACACCTCGCTTTTGCACTCCCACCGCACGTTATTTCATTTGAATGTTAAAGTTTAAATCACTGTGTCATAGCCTAAAGTGTCATCACTATAATTATGTCAACCTGTTTTCTTTTTTTTCTTAGTGTATTGGCACCTTGTTATTTTCGTGTAATTAATTTTATTCTCATTGTGCTTTGTTTATTGTGTTGTGTATTTTATATGCACCAAATAAACGATTTATCTATCTATCTACATAAAATTATTTTTGGTTATAAAATCGTTCTTTTTTCTTTTAATTTTATTTAAAAAATAATCGTGCCTTCAGAAGTCGACTGTTAAAAAAACCAAGCAGATAATCGAAGCACAAAGCGCAGGACTGATGGTAGAAGAAGTAATGGTATTCATTAATAAAATGCGAAACGTGCCTCCTGTGTCTTCGCCTTTCTACATTGGTCATCGATGAAGTCCTTAGAACCCTTGAAGACGGAACCCATTTAATCAAACTAGGGAACGCGAAATTTCACTCCTGCTAGTATTATCATTTGCGAACGACCTTATCCTCATTACAGATGATATAGAAGGACTAGAACGCATCTTACACCACATTAATCTTTTACTAAATAGCGTAGGCCTCCAAAAAAACGAAACAAGAACAAACATTCCAATTAGGGACCCCATAACATCACAGCAAACGACTTGGGCGTAGCTAGGAGGGGGCAAGGGTGGGCAACGCCTCCCTAGAAACTTCTTTGCCACCCCTAGAAACTATATCTTCCCACGGTAAAAGTATCTTCTCCAGAAAACTATTATAATATCTTCTTTATTTTATTTTATTTGGGAAAACAAACAATCGTACATTGTAAATTACATCTATATAAATACAGTATGCTATTAGTAAATGTACAATCCACTACGTTTCCACATGTTACTAGCATAAATACGATACAGTTTTGCTAAAATTAAATGCAATCAATATACCAAAAACCACAATATTTACAATTAACTGTTAATCTTAAAACCAAATAGCAAAAAGTTTAAATATACTTAAGTACTGCAAAACAATCAACAATTTTGAGCAAGACGCTTAATAATTCGTTTTTATTTAAGTTAAATTTAGTTAGGGCAGAAACATCGACATCGTTAAAATTATTGTTGTAAGCTTGAACCAATCTCTGCAGCGGTGCCCTCTCTCCCGCATTTGTACGACAGGGAGTTGTAGCAAACAGTGGATAAGAGCGCGCCTCACGTCTCTTTACTGTTCTAGGTACAATATAATATATTTTATTTATCAAATCTGAGTAATTGAACCTATTATGTACATGTAAAGCCATACATGCAGAAGCTAGGCAGATGGCACGTGAGAAGAACTACAAATATGTCTGGGTTCGCGATGGCCGTGTATTAGTCCGTAAAGAAGATGGAGCACGCGCTATACAAATCAAGAGCCTGCACGCTGCCTCTTTAATGTAATTACCGAAAAACGTAGGAGCGGAAACCCGTAAGTAAATCTTTAAAATTCACTGTCTACTACCAGAATCTCCGAGGCATGCGAACAAAATTGAGAGATATCAATATGGCGGTCAATGTCAATCGATATGAGATGATTGTGGTGACCGAGACATGGCTCAATGAAAACATAAATGACGGAGAGCTATTCACCGCCCGCTATAATATTTACAGGAGAGATAGGGCTTCCAGTGCACTTAATGGTAAAGAAGGAGGTGACGTTCTTATTGCTGTCTCAAAGGCATTTGATTCCGCGCGGGCCTGTCAGTGGGAAACTGCTGCAGAAGACCTCTGGGTACGCATAAAGATAAACGAGGGGAAGAAAGTAAACATATGTGCTACCTACTTACCACCGCCAGTATCCCAGCAGCACCTAGATATGTTTCTAAGTTCGGCCACTAGTGTTAATCAAACTATTGGCGAAGAAATAATAGTAGTCGGAAACTTTAATCTCGGTTTTGTCGAATGGAACCAGGACCCGAGTCACTCTTATGTAACCTCAACTATTCCGTCAAACTATAGTAATAACCTAGGATACTCGCTAGATTTTATGTTTTTAAACATTCTGTTTAAATATAACGCGGTTAAAAATACGAATAATAGAACCTAATGTTCTATTATTCGTATTTTTTTAAACATACAAAATGCAATGGTCAGAAGGTCTGTCTCAACTATCTGTAAAGAAGACTGTCACCACCCTTAGAAATTGAGTTTGTCTTAAAAGCGTACGTGCTACTTAAAGATGTTAGACAAGCTAGGTTAAATTTCAAGGCAGCTGATTATGTACTAGTCAATAAAAAAACTAAGAGAAATAAATTGGAAAGAGCGACTAGAAGCATGCGCAAATGAAAATCTTATGATAGAAGTACTATATCCATCCATTCAAACAATAACTAATGAACATGTTCCTTAAACGATGTTAGCCATTATACATATAAACTCAAAAGCGAAAGAGCCTATCAAGTAGTTTTCTCCATAGAAAATCTTAATCTCTAGCGTTAGTAACGCCATCTAGGTTTGAATAGCAAACATGCAAAGACAACAACTTGATTTTGCCTGTTTTATTGATTTTCTATCGAAAATACGTAATATCCGATGTCCAATATCCGTAGATCTGGATAAACCCGTAAATCCGTAGGTCTGGCAATGCGGGGTACCTAACGCTAGGTAGAAACTAGAAGCCTGTGGTAGGAATGTTACCATTTGGATTTATGGTAGGTATCGTTATTATTGTTAACTTTCTACGCAGTCGTTTTTTTTTATTGTTCGACCAGTGTTTCCGAAGTATAAGTCTGCTTTTTTAAACTACTTCGATCAATATTTTGACGAAGCAGATGGAAGCTAATAGGGTAGGTATTTTACTACTTAGACATCTAAAAATGTATTATTATGATAGCTTAGGCAAAAATCAGTCGGAAAATGTTGGTTTTAGTTCATGAAATAACAAAATAAATTTTAAAATTTAATTCAAAAATTTCAGTTATTTATGTAGGTACCTACCATAAACTGTTCTTGAACACCATGAAATAATATCCGACATGTTATTACGTCATACCGCTGTTACTAATCAACTGAATAACTTTGTACTTTTATTATTTTCGTAGATAACCAAAGTATTTTTTATTGAAATAATAGCTTACATTCAGGAACAGCAAACCAACGATAAGTAGAATAATAAATCATTTTTAAATTATAAATAATTATCATACAAAACATCAAAGCATTTGTTTACACAAAAACCTACAGAGCAATTTATTGGCATCCACTGAGTCCAGCATTTTCGTCAAAATACGCGCGAAATATGAATGTTAAATTTAAATGCGTGTTTACAGCATTACTCGATTCAAAAAAGATGTTGTTTTTTTAGTGGTTTATTAGCATTTTAGAATCTACTAAAGACACTTCAAAAACGGGTTTAATACGATATTACGGACACATAATTCATACTAAAGTAAGGTATAAATTTATTGGGAGTTTTGGGAGTAAAGAGTTGTAAATACTAATGTGCTAATTTTCGTGATGATAGTTATCGAGGTGGGGAGGGGTTCAAGCGAGGTCGGATGGTGAAAATCAGGAAAAAAAAACCAAAATTGCGACCATAACTACTGGTGGATCTGAGTAAATAGATAGGTTTTCACACCGGCAACTGTAGGTATGTCGGTGCTCTTCCGAGCAACATCGCTTACAGAGAAGCATTTTCTTAGTTAAAACAAGTTTAAATAGTAGATTTTACAACAAGTGCACAAAACAAACTATTTTTATCCGAGACTTTTAGCAGCCCGAGCCGAAGGCGAGGGCTGATAGTAATGTCGAGGATAAAAATGGTTTTGTGGACGAGTTATAAACTCTGCTTTTCACTTCGATTGCGAGGAAATAAAACAGTAGTATAACATAACATTTCTTTAATTATAATTCAAAGTAAAATTAGAACAGTTTTGAATACTGAAGGAAATTGTTTTTCCCGGCAAATTAACGGTATTTTTCTGAATTTGTGAAGACGACATATTGTGAGACGATGGCATATTATGAGAAGATGGCTCTGACGACAACAAGGAATCTCTGGATGTAGAAGGGACGGGCTCGCTTGGGATTAAATTAATGGCTTCTGTTATACGGTC
Source organism: Polymixis flavicincta (assembly GCA_949987655.1). Lineage (NCBI taxonomy): Eukaryota > Metazoa > Arthropoda > Insecta > Lepidoptera > Noctuidae > Polymixis > Polymixis flavicincta. The sequence goes on along the minus strand of OX465171.1, from coordinate 38,132,551 downwards.
GGTAATCTTGCTTTTGTTCTGTACGGATTCTTCAATGTACCCCTCAGCAACCTGATCAGACTTCCACCCGCCATGTCTTTTCAGCATTGTTAAGTTTGCTCCCGAATCTGCTAGAAGGGTGGCTGAGGTCCGGCGGAAGCAATGACCCGTGTAATTTTCGGGATTTTCTAATTTTAGAAAAGTTGCGATCTGTTTGGGAAAGGCTGCAAATTTATTGCGTCCTATAACTTGCTTAGTGCACTTCCCATTTTGATAATTGAGGAAAAATTTATTAGTCGACACATTTTGAGGACGTAGAGCTTGGTAATTTTTAACTATTTTTAGGTAATCTCCTTTGACAACAAATGTTCGCTCCCGTTTGTTTTTTGTGTCGGGTAAGTTTATTGCTTGCAAAAGCGTGTCCGTCTTTACGTCATTTACGGTAATGTTTGCAAGTTCAATGCCCCGGCACGCACCACTTATACCAAAAATATAAGTGCCACCTAAAACAAAATTAATAACTTTTATACACTTTAGAACAAAAGAGCAATAGGTATATGAGCAATAAAATATGAAAGGAATGTGTATTACGTACTTTTGTGGCCAAATATGTTTCATCTGGAGCGGTATTTAAGAAGGTTTCCACTTGATTAGCTGAAAGGACCTTGCTTTTCTTGCTTTTGTGCCCACTTGAAAGCCTCTTCAACAAAGATGTAAGCTTCGAATAATTTTGTATATTAACATTGTCCTTCATTTGTAATGTTGCTTTCAGCATGGAATATATACTCCACAGTGTAGACGGCTGAAGTTTTTTGGATAATTCATCAAAATAACTCAAAAGAACACTTTCCGAGAACGTAGTTACTAGTTTTTCTTTTCTCCAATTTACAAAATTATCGTAAACTTTGAGATATTTTTCCCGAGACTTTGGCGGTAATATCTGTTGCACAACTCTCTGTGCATTTATTTCCATAAGCGTATTAGGAGAGACTGTTAAATCCTCTTCTTCACTGGACATTTTTAACAATTTTAGCAAATTGAAGAAATTAATAAATGCACGAAAAAAGAACAAGAGCTGTTTCCCGCCGCTTTATTTTTTTTTAAATCTTACGACATTGATATTAGGCTGCAGACCTATACAGCCTACTATTAAATTAATTTTGTAATAATAATTTTCTTAAATCAACTAACCTACCGTACTTGAATTAAAATTTTAATATCTATTATATCTTAAAAAACACATAAGGCAAATAAATTAAAGTAAATATTATATAATAACAAATTCTATCTATGAACTTCTTATTGCATTTGGCTGTATGGCTCATTTTCTTTGCCTTAAACCTCTCAAACCCCACTTACGGCCTGTAGGAAAAGTGGCGTCCGGACACCAAAGGCCCGACGTCATTTGACACTTGAGATTTTTTCGTTCGGCGAGCAAAAAAAACGTCCGTGTCGATTTTTTGTTGCCTCCAGCTACTTAGAGATAAGTTTTATGGCTTCCTGAATAGGCAAGCCATAACATAAACATTGTGAGTCGTTCTAAAATACGTTGTAGTTTATTATAAACAATGGAAATTAGAGACAATGACTGAGCATGTCTTTGTTCCCGTTTGTTGTTGATTTGTCATAGAACTGCTGTCTCAATTTGCTCGAAATTTTGGATGTTACTTATTGAATAGACTAATAATCGAACAGCAGTATTTTTTTGGGAATCCTACTCAACATTTTCGTAATATTTAAACTCAAACTTCATATCGCGCGGAGGTCAACGTCCGTTTTGTGCACTCGAAGATTCAAAGGATTTATTTTACTATATAACTACGTGAATCTAATAAGATTCTTATTCTAATAAGAAAATACATTGTTTACATACCATTTTATACACCAGGATCCACATAATTCACCATGAATCACTCAAAATAAACACAATTCTCATATCACTGCACATTGTTCACAAAGGTTTGTTTACGTTTCATATTTCGTCGAAATATAAGTTTTTATGATGCTATTTGATACAAATATTACCTAAAACGATGTAATAACTACTTCTAAATGAATATTTATCCACTTATCGTCGAAAACACACAAATAATAAGAAAAAACACTATAAAACTAGAGAGCATACCACGAAAAAGTACCGATGACCAACGAGTTCGAAACGTCACTTTCAACTTTTTTTTTTCGTGTTACCAGATTATATTTTCCATAGAGATTTAGTTCAACAGACTGTGTGTGTAACTAGCATTACAGTAAAATTGTCACAGACGATATAGAACTTTATTTATATTCAGAAATAAGGCTAAAAACCGCCTGAACGGCGCGGTCGGGGATGCGACCACATGCCTATTGGGACTAAAAAATGGCGGTTTCGCATGCGACCAAAAGTCGCTGAGCGGTATAATACATTTATGAGTAGATACGTTAATGCCCTTGTGCACAAAATTCGATTTTGTGCAGCCTATACCCTGCACAAAGAAGCACTTTCAGAGCATGAGAAGTGAAAATAATATTTACTTTAATTTATTTGCCTTATGTGTTTTTTAAGATATAATAGATATTAAAATTTTAATTCAAGTACGGTAGGTTAGTTGATTTAAGAAAATTATTATTACAAAATTAATTTAATAGTAGGCGGTATAGGTCTGCAGCCTAATATCAATGTCGTAAGATTTTAAAAAAAATAAAGCGGCGGGAAACAGCTCTTGTTCTTTTTTCGTGCATTTATTAATTTCTTCAATTTGCTAAAATTGTTAAAAATGTCCAGTGAAGAAGAGGATTTAACCCCTCAAGTGTCAAGGGAACACCAAGTGTGCATAAGAAAAAGTGCTCGAAGTGTCGACGGAACACCATGTGTGCATATTGTCCCGGCTCCCAATGGACGACGGTATTTTACGTTTATTTAAAATACCGACAATATGCACACATGGTGCTCCGTTGACACTTCGAGCACTTTTTCTTATGCACACTTGGTGTTCCGATGACACTCGAGGAGCAGTCTCTCCTAATACGCTTATGGAAATAAATGCACAGAGAGTTGTGCAACAGATATTACCGCCAAAGTCTCGGGAAAAATATCTCAAAGTTTACGATAATTTTGTAAATTGGAGAAAAGAAAAACTAGTAACTACGTTCTCGGAAAGTGTTCTTTTGAGTTATTTTGATGAATTATCCAAAAAACTTCAGCCGTCTACACTGTGGAGTATATATTCCATGCTGAAAGCAACATTACAAATGAAGGACAATGTTAATATACAAAATTATTCGAAGCTTACATCTTTGTTGAAGAGGCTTTCAAGTGGGCACAAAAGCAAGAAAAGCAAGGTCCTTTCAGCTAATCAAGTGGAAACCTTCTTAAATACCGCTCCAGATGAAACATATTTGGCCACAAAAGTACGTAATACACATTCCTTTCATATTTTATTGCTCATATACCTATTGCTCTTTTGTTCTAAAGTGTATAAAAGTTATTAATTTTGTTTTAGGTGGCACTTATATTTTTGGTATAAGTGGTGCGTGCCGGGGCATTGAACTTGCGAACATTACCGTAAATGACGTAAAGACGGACACGCTTTTGCAAGCAATAAACTTACCCGACACAAAAAACAAACGGGAGCGAACATTTGTTGTCAAAGGAGATTACCTAAAAATAGTTAAAAATTACCAAGCTCTACGTCCTCAAAATGTGTCGACTAATAAATTTTTCCTCAATTATCAAAATGGGAAGTGCACTAAGCAAGTTATAGGACGCAATAAATTTGCAGCCTTTCCCAAACAGATCGCAACTTTTCTAAAATTAGAAAATCCCGAAAATTACACGGGTCATTGCTTCCGCCGGACCTCAGCCACCCTTCTAGCAGATTCGGGAGCAAACTTAACAATGCTGAAAAGACATGGCGGGTGGAAGTCTGATCAGGTTGCTGAGGGGTACATTGAAGAATCCGTACAGAACAAAAGCAAGATTACCGACCGTATAACAGAAGCCATTAATTTAATCCCAAGCGAGCCCGTCCCTTCTACATCCAGAGATTCCTTGTTGTCGTCAGAGCCATCTTCTCATAATATGCCATCGTCTCACATTATGTCGTCTTCACAAATTCAGAAAAATACCGTTAATATGCCGGGAAAAACAATTTCCTTCAGTATTCAAAACTGTTCTAATTTTACTTTGAATTATAATTAAAGAAATGTTATGTTATACTACTGTTTTATTTCCTCGCAATCGAAGTGAAAAGCAGAGTTTATAACTCGTCCACAAAACCATTTTTATCCTCGACATTACTATCAGCCCTCGCCTTCGGCTCGGGCTGCTAAAAGTCTCGGATAAAAATAGTTTGTTTTGTGCACTTGTTGTAAAATCTACTATATTTATCCATTTGGCATCTCCAACAAAGGATACATTACCTACATAGAAATCACAATAGTAAAATTTTGAAAATTTTAAAGTCGCTTCTTTAAATATAATCATTTATTGGTCTACAAATAAATGTATGGCTGAACAAAAGAAACACAGAAACATTTTTGATTACAATTTACAATAAAAAGGCATCGCAACTGAGAGTCGCGGAGGATCGTCCGTTATCGTCGGGATCGGGCTCTTTCTCTTCCTGCTGCCTGCCTCAGCAGCGGGGAGAGAGGTGGGGGCGCGCGCGGTATGGCACTACGTAGCAACAACATCGTACTTACTATGTTCATAGAAAACCCGTGCTATACAATTAAATAGTTTTTTTGCCTGGTTTGTATTTTTTTTTTTGTAACATTCGCAGCGAGCATGTCTTTACGCCCTGTGCTACAATCTAAAATCAGTGTTGCTCGCTCGCATGTTTTGCCGTAGGTACTACTGACTGCACGAATACTTGCTTGGTAACATATTAGGTGCATTTTGACCCGTGACGCCGGTCAGTATCCACCTTTACAGCGTGATCTTTCTTCATCGTGATAACGCCACGGTCCCACGGGCCGTTAACTGACAGGTGGCTTCAGGTGTTACTGCACTGCTACCTGTCGAGGCCTATCGCAGTCCGTGCAGAGCATTCCCACTGCTGTGGTTTTATTCAGTGGTCAACGTTTGATAAACAAAGCTAAAAGACACGCGCCTGTACGGGCCGAGATAGGCGCCCGGCCCCGCGTGGAATAATGCTTCAGCACACTCAACCAGATGCGCAGTCGATTTATTAAGTAAGTACAGTAAAACCTCCTTATTCGTGCTTCCTTCATTCGCGTTTTCACTATTCGCGGATTAAAAAAATGCGACCCAATTCCTACATCCGGGGCTAAAGATTTATTTATTTGCGGGTCTAATCGGTACATCGGTACATACATTTATTAACAAATAACAAAAAGGATTCTAATAGGTATCCAACCCAATATCCTTTGTAAACGCGTCGTCAGATGGACTATAAAAAAGTAAAATAGACCTTATTATAACTTTGCCTAAAGTACATTGTCAAATGATATCGCCGCTGTATTGGTTCGGCCTTTGACATCTACAATAGCCGCCTTCGCCGCGGTCGGTGTTTTTAACCGACTTCAAAAAGAAGGAGGTTATCAATTCGACATGTTTATATTTTTTATGTATGTTCAGGCATAACCCCGTCGTATATAGACGGATTTGCAAAATTCTTTTTTTGTTCGAAAGGGGTTTACTCCGAAATGGTCCCATTGAAATTTCATATAGACAGGGCCCGATCTAGCTATTTAGCCGCTCCGGGCAAAAATAACATTCGCCGCCCTTTGCACTAACACCATATTAAGTCATGAGCTTATACCAAAGATGGTATGACTATAATTATGTGATATTCTTTTAACTATATAATATTCACATACGTTAGTCTACTACGGCTTCTGAACAAGTATACAAAAATTCATGAGAGTAGGTATGTTTGTAAGTATACATTTTGCCGCCGCTCATTTTTGCCGCTCTGGGCATTTGTCCGGCTTGCCCCCCCCTTAGATTAGGCCCTGCATATAGATCTGATGATGCGTTTCGGAAACAGCAACGGAACTCTTCAAAAAATTACAGCAAATCAACCGCGAATGTTGCTATCGCATAAATAAGTATGCATTGTTTTGACCCAAAGGATGATGCAATTTCGAATTGGTGTAGGGTAGTTAACAAAAAAGTAAAAAATAAAAACTTTTTTCAAAAAAATAACAACCGACTTCCAAAAAACACTAAAAGTGCAAAATAACTTTAATTTCGGAAGGCGGTGACAAATAATTAAAATACACATCCAACGTCACCGCCTTCCGAAATTAAAGTTATTTTGCACTTTGTAGTGTTTTTTGGAAGTCGGTTGGTATTTTTTTGAAAAAAGTATTTTGAGAATATAAACAAACATAATGAAAGCAACCTCATCACCATAAAGTATATTTATATATCATCATCATTTCAGCTGAAAGACGTCCACTGCTGGACATAGGCCTCCCCCACATTTATAAATGCTGCGACATAATAGACATTCCATCCTTTGGTACGAGCCGCTTTGCGTGGTTTACCTATTGTTTCATCTTTCCATTCATTGCAATACGTTGAAAATTTTTTTTTACTTAAAAACGATTTTCGACGCGATAAAATCTGTTTAACGCATAGAAATGCTTGATCGTTTACGCCTTGGAGAGTCGCTTGCATTCATATCACGCTCATACAATTAATCAATATGGTCAAAAACTTCAATTAAATTGTTTTTTTTTTGTCACCTAGGAACGTATCCCCTATAATCCCATATAAATTACCATTCCATAGTCACGGTTTCTGTATTCGCGGTAGGTATTTTACGGAACGTCTACCTCGCGAATAAAGAGCTTTTACTGTACCTACGGCAGGTGCACATTTATTATAAAATGAGCCTTGACCAGGCGCTTTGATCTATATCTATTCTTAAAAATCTGAGTGAGACTTCGTCGCAATATCATTATAAACCCTAAAGACGCCTGCAGGCCTAGATAAAACACATTAATTTCTGTTAACGTTCACGCTAAGAGTAATGTGTTTTGTCTCTAGGCTCTGGACTGCATTCGAAAGCTGTGGTAGATTCCTACCAGGATAGATCGGAAGATCGGAGGAGTGGTACCTACACCGTCAAAGCGACACATTATTGTTTTCCGACATGCACGCGAACGAAGTCGCGGCACAGCTAGTTTATAATAAGGAAGATGAGCGTGTAGCGGCGCCGCCGCCACATGACAAAGCGACCCGAGGCGTGCGAACCACGATTCGGGAATCATCGGCTGTCTCCGGCGCGCAGCGCGCTCAGTTCGGTTTCATCGGTCGCCCGCGCGCCACTCCATTGTCCGCCGTTGCGCACGGCACTCATGCACTCGCTCGTCTTATTAATCTTATGAAATTCATACGCCACGCGGTCCTAAACATTAAATTAATTTACTATTGTGTATATCAGTAATATAACTGTAATAATAGAATCAGTGCTTTTATTTTGACGGACCCAATCCCTACAAGCGTATTTTTTTGCTTATAAGTACTACAATAAATACCTAATATAAATTGCAAAAATACTACAAGGCCACAAAGTCATTTTCGCTTACCCACAACTAACTAGGTATTACGTTAAAACTCTCACCTCTCTGGTCAACTCAACAACTGGTAGCTTAAAAAAGACAATTCAAAGTTTAATGTTGAATTTAAACAACCGTCCACTGAACTTACTGAAGTAACTTTTTTTGAACCGACGAAAAAACGGAGGAGGTTACTCAATTCGACGCGTATTTTTTTTTTTTTTTATGTATGACCACGCATAACTTTTTCCAGAGTAGTCCGATTTTGATAATTATTTTTTAAAGGGTTTTGGAAAGGGTATACCTCGAAGTTGGTCCCATATAAATTTCGAAGAAAAATTCCAACCCTAAGGGTAAGAAAACAGGGGATGATTGATTGTTTACTCACAGATTTTAATACTGAGTTGTGTATTAAATCAAAAATTAAGCATGTAGTAATTAGTAGATTATAGCCACAAAAAATTATAAAATAAAAACTTTTAAAAAAAAAAATTAAACCGCCGAAAAACCGAAAAGTAAAAAATGATAAACTAGCTTTGTCCAACCCCAACAACTAAGTTCGGAAGGCGGTGACATATAATTAAATACATATCCAATGTCACCGGTTTTTCGGCGGTTAAATTTTTTTATTAAAAAGTTTTTTTGTTACACATTTTTTGCATTTCACAGACGCGTGTCTCAGGGGATGGCACTCGCGCTCGCACTTGTCCCAACCGGTCCGAGATATCGTGTCCTTGAGCGGTGTCTATGTGTGCGTTGCTCGAGCGCACTTTGTATGTAGATTGCCTTCTGTACTCTCTGTATTTTGTGCTATAATTATTTTCAGTAACAATCCTTTGATCATTGATGTTGCAACAGCTGTGCGTCGTAGCACTCGTAGCTGATGTCGCGTCGGTTACGTTCGTAGCAATATTCATAGCGCTCGTAGCCGTAGCGCTTGAGTCGGATGGCGGGGAATTTTTATTTTCCTTCTCGCTCACTCCTGTGGTAGCAGCCGGATAGTGCCTTGGCAAGCTAACATTTTGGAATGATTTCAATGAACCAATCCATTTGGTCCATTTCACGAACATTTTTTCGGGTATAATATAATCATCCCAACTGATCTGTAATTTCCAAGTTTCTTGTAAAATATTTTTTCCATTTATGGTGTACGGTGCTAGAATGCCATATACGTCAAAAATGGACATTACCATACGTAACATTTCGCTCTTGGTAGGCTTTTGTGTCCCATTTATAATACTTTCGGGTATGCGCTTGAAAGATACGTCGAATCTCAAAGTATCATCACTTGGATGCCAAATGAATCCAAGCGTACGTTCGCCCTCATACTGTTGTCCTATTTTGAATTTGACCGCGGCATCGCCTAGTAAATCTTTAGGTAGGCTCGCAAGTACTTGTTTACTATTGCTCGTCCAATTGCGCATTTCGAACCCGCCTTTCTGGTGAATGGACATGACGTCATGTATCAGTTGTATCGCGGTCTCTTCGTTAGGTAAGCTGTCTATATAATCATCCATATAGTGACTTATATATAGCAGAAGCCGCAGCGGGCATTTATGACTCATGCTGCTTTGCGTTTTTGTTTTTTACAAATTGGGCTATAAAGGGCGAGCAATTTGCACCAAAAATTAGAGACGTCATTACGTAGGTAGGTGTTTATAGGTCCTTCTGGTTCTTCTCTATATAGAAATCGTGAGGCGTTTTGGTGTTCTGGTCTAATTTTCACTCTGAGGAACATGTCTTTGATATCTCCGGACACGGCTACTCGATTTTCTCTAAATCGCAACATAATGCCGAATAATGACATAAGTAGATCAGGGCCTTTTAATAAGTAATCGTTAAGTGATAACCCATTTGTTTTAGCTGCCGCGTCGATCACTAAACGCAATTTTTTTTTTGGGGTTGTCGACCCCAAAGTGAGGTAAGTACCAAGTTCTCAGCGGTGTAACATTTAAGTTGTTACATCTTGTTGCATAGTTGTTACTTCTTTTCAATTTGGGTTCTACTCCTTTCAGTCTACACAGATCCATCGGATACGAGTCCGGCATCACACATTTCTCGTCTCGCCACGGTAGGCCAACATGCAATTGACCATTCATGAGTACAGAAGTTCGTTCTAAAGTTTCTTCAGCGCGTAAATCTTCAGAGTTCTGTCTTGGTTTGCCAGACACACCCATGGATTCTATTGAGAACGACCTTCGTACCTCCTCCTGAATCTCTCGCAGTATACATTCTGTTTCTATGACGTCACTAGAGACAACCAATGAGGAGTGACGTACTGCAGAATCAGGAAAGTAAACATTAGGTACGCTTCCATGCAGGCACCAACCCAGGGGTGTACGGTACTACTTCATTTTCTTCAAATAGTATTAAACTCACTCTATTGTTATTGTAACTACTCAATGTTTTTTTTTTATTATTTAAATAACCCACTGTAATTTTAATGATTTCTTGTAAAAGCGAATCAACTGACAGTGTAATGTCCGCCGCGTGCGGCGGCTTGCAGCGCTTTGTGAGTGCATCGTGCAATTCGTGCACGAATCCAATGTATACATGTTTCGCTGAGCTCCTGTTGTTTTCGATTTGTTCTGTTTTTGTAAGTTTCCATGATGTGTTTATTTATAAGTATAATAGTACATTATGGTACAAGTGTATAACGTTGGTGATTACCGCTGAGGCGCCATTGAGACCCGAGCCGTTAGGCGAGGGTCTTAAGAGAGCCGAGGACGGTAATCATCAATAGACACGTGTATCATACGACGTTTTTCAACACACTTGTGAAGAAAATAATGCTAAAAAATCATTTTGTCCTCGGAGTTTTTAGGTAGTAAACTTTCCATAACGTTAAAGGCTTCACATCATAAGATCGGGCGGTGTTATAACATAAATAATTTTCTTCATAACTTACTAGTTATGAAGAAAATTATTTGGCACCCGCCATTGGCAAAAAAAAAAATCTCAACTCGTTTTCACTGTTGAAACTATAGTTATTTATTCATTAAAATTACTACAAGTAGGAGTACCTACTTGTAGTAATTTTAATGAATAAATAACTATAATTTCAACAGTGAAAAGGAGTTGAGATTTTTTTTTTGCCAATGGCGGGTAATAGTAATCAGTTTTCCAATGCGCGCGCATCTAACAATGGCGATCGGCCTTATACTAAGGCCGCATTCCGAACTACAAAAATAACGCTGTGAGCGCTCACATCGATATTTTGCGTTCCGAGTTAGATATCACGATTCTGACAGCTAAGAACCGTCATTTTTGTCATCAATACGGAACGCTCGTGATCGCGATAAAAGTGTTCACTCAACGTTAATTCACCATATTAAACTTGGATACACCACACATTTTTTCTTCTTAGATAGTAGCACTATTTCAAATAAATCTAAATTAACTAAAGATTCGATGTGACTTAAAACAAAACTGCACAACTGTCATATTTGACAAGATGGCGCATGTCATGACGTCATCTGTGACGATTTGCGGGACGTCGTGTGTGAGCGCGGTCAAATCGATATTATTGTAACTCGGAACGTGGCCTAAAAGAATGACGTTTCTTTTTTTTTTTACTTTTCGCGGATAGGGCTTTAGCCACGTACAAAATGGGGAATTCTTGAGTGAAAGTTTTATTTATTAAAAACGTACAAGTTGAAATTATCTATTTAATTACGAACTTGCATGAAATGAGCAAGCAATAGGTATATTAATTTGTTTGTACTATTGAGCACAACCTTTTTTGTATCGAAACTTTTTAAGAACAAAGCAACTCAACCAATTAAAAAAAAACTGTAACTCACTAGTGAATAATAGTAATGAAAAAGTCACAGTTTGATAATAGGTGTCATTATGTGCCTAATTGCGGTGAAATTAGAGCCATTTTATGAGCAAGTGTGTTGAAAAAATATTTATTTACCTATGCTGAAACTGTTTGTAATCCTCGTCGCTTGTCCCTAAAGGTTCATTAGAAAACCAGCGTCAGACAGCATCTGTCTGGCATTAATGCTGAAATGAACCTTTTTGGCGCAGCCGTGAGGCACATATTATAGTACCTAGTTATTTATTTTTTGTGTTACACGAACTGTGTCCAAATAAACGGTATTCTTTCTTTCTTTACGGGTGGCACAGAGTTCATCGGGTCTACCCTCCCTCATTTCCAAAGGTAAGATAAGGTGAAAATTATCTTGTCCGGTCAAGACTTATGGTTGTAGTTGTGTTTCTGTGCATAAATTATGGCTGACGTCACTTAGGTGCGTGTAGTTTTTGCTATTTACTGTAGACAAACTTCGTGGTAGGTTTAATTCTTCAACAATTCGCGCGTCGATTGTAAACATCTTGTTACCACACAAAGTCACCTTCGCGCGCTGTGCGTTGCACACATAGATATAAGAAAGAAGAAGATATGCCAAGTAGTTGAAAATGTATCGGAACCCGGTGTCTCCACTTGCTCCCCACTACCGCGCCACAACTACACATGCAATTTAGTAAAACCAATAGATACGAAGTCGCGCTCATACTCGCAATTTATAAATCAGAACGTACTACACAATCAAATATAGATCTTATCCCTTCAACCGCAGCGTGCATTTAAGTACAACTTGCTCACACAAACAATGGCTGCTACCGTTGTGCTGTGCAAAAGCAATTTACCTCAGAGGTATACAACATTATGTGACATTTCAAAAAAGTGGAGTTACTATTGTATACCTCTGAGGTACAGTTTTACATATACGCTAGTGATTGACTAAATTGGAAAGTTGTCGATACTTCTATTTATTATTGTACTACTTCAATTTTTTTTGGGGTCCAGAAAATAAGATAAAATGAAAACGATAACCGTAATACGTCACTAATATATTATCTGAACAATGCCGATAACAATAACGCATACGAAGCGTTTGAAGACTTTAACGTAAGTAAAATGCCAAAACCTTAAAAAAAGTAAGGAAATAGCACGAGGATAAGACTTATTATACGATAATTCAAACCCAATAACACTCCACCGACATTATCTAAAATTTTGTCAACTTTACGACTGTTGTTTACCCATTTCTCTACTACGCTGTAAAATAATCAAATTAAGTAAAAAACATTAATTCACATCGATCTAGCAATAAATTTAATCGCGAATCGACATTATCGATAGCCTACGTTAGTGGATCCGCACGACCACATCACTAGCTCGACGCAAGAACGAGCGGCCGTACTACGTAATGCGTCCGCATAGATACTTTATCGTTTTGTGATTTTTACATTGCTTGTCCAGTCACTTAGCGACAAAATATTTAGGTAGTGGTTTAGGAGCATGTAACGCCTCGTGATGTAGTTAATATTTTTAACACACTTAAGTCTAAAAACACTGGTGATTACTGGGGCATCTCTATTAAACTTTTAAGTAACATAATCGACATCGTAGCCCCCTATCTAGCTATTACTTTTAATACATGTGTTGATTTAGGAACGTTTCCTGACCTCATGAAGAGTAGTAAAGTCATACCATTATTTAAATCGGGTAATAAAAATAACGTTGGCAATTTTAGGCCCATTTCTATCTTACCTGCATTTAGTAAAATATTTGAAAAGTTAATACTCAAGCAGTTGCTAAGACATTTTAATTTAAATAGCCTCCTTCATGATGAACAATATGGCTTTACAAAAGGTCGTTCGACTACAGACGCGGGTGTTGCCCTGCTGAAACACATATTTAACGCATGGGAGAACTCACAAAATGCTATTGGAGTTTTCTGTGATCTTTCCAAAGCATTTGATTGCGTGCACCATGACACGCTTTTGCGTAAATTACGTCATTACGGTGTTCAAAATGAAGCGCTTAACGTAATAAACTCCTATTTAAATAATAGGCACCAATGTGTAGATATTAATGGTGTGAAATCTTCCGGGCTACCAGTTCAGTTAGGTGTACCTCAAGGCTCAATACTGGGTCCATTCTTATTCTTAGTGTAGATTAATGATTTACCATTCTATTTAAAGGGTATCTGTGACGTTGTACTGTTTGCTGATGATACCTCTCTTATCTTTAAAGTAGACAGGAATAGACAAGATTTTGACGACGTAAACAGTGCACTCTCAATGGTTACGGATTGGTTTACCACGAATAATTTAGTTCTCAATGCTAAGAAAACTAAATGTATAAAGTTCGCTTTGCCGAATGTAAAAAAATCTGGGACCCAACATCGTCTTAGAAAATGAGGTGCTTGAAACTGTAGACTCGGCAGTTTTTCTGGGCATAACAGTAGATGCCAAACTTCAGTGGGGATCACACATATCAAGCCTAGCGGGAAGGCTCAGTTCGGCTGCCTACGCCGTCAGGAAAGTAAGACAATACACTGACGTTGATACAGCTCGGTTAGTCTATTTTAGTTATTTTCATAGCGTTATGTCCTACGGCATTCTGCTGTGGGGCAAAGCCGCTGACATTCAAAATATTTTTGTTCTGCAAAAACGAGCTGTACGTGCAATTTACCAATTAGGTGCTAGAGTTTCTCTGAGAGATTTTTTTAAAGATATTGGTATTCTCACGGTGGCATCACAATTCATCTTCGCTAACATCTTATATATTAGGCAAAATATACACTTATACACTAAAAACAGTGATATTCATAATATTAATACCAGAAATAAGGACAAACTACGTGGTCCCTTTCACCGGCTTCATAAAGTTCATAACTCATTCGTTGGGCTCGGTATCACCTTTTATAACAAGCTTCCCTCTTCTTTGCTAGATTTACATTTTAATGCGTTTAAAGCTAAAGTAAAATCAAATCTTTGTTCGAAGGCATATTATTCAATCAACGACTACTTAAACGATAAGAATTGTTGGTCGCTGTGATTAACTCAAGACAACGTTTGTGTTCTTTCACCAGAATTAGCTTACCTACTGACAGGTTATATGAGTTACTCCATAGCATTGTTTATTTTATTTGACTGTATAAACCATTTTTTATTTTTAATATCGAAATTTCCATTTTTTTTTTGATGAAATTTAATTACTTACCTATTACTGTATAGAATCAAGTTCTTCCAACTTATCAGACAGCTGTGCTGCTGGGGAGTTTGTTGCGCCACTTCTTCTTCCCAGCTAAAGCACTAGGAAGTGTCGAAGGGTGGGCGTTTTTGGGGGACTGTCTTATGTAATTTTGACGTTCGAAAAGTGCTGACTCTCAGCCTAGTTTGAATAAATGACTTTTGATTTTGATTTTGGAGCAATGTATTTAGTACAAAAATAATACAGTCGCTGTGATATTTGAAAACAGAAATAACATAGTAAACGCAAGAAATGTTTTTCGATTTCTTGTTTTTCATGATTTTAAAGACAAATATAGAAAAGTACTTGTACTTATTTGTGGTAAGTGATTCCATGATTCACAAAGTTTTAGTTTTGGCTTTGGTTTTTACAAGAAATCGCTGAACAACACGGCATTCTTATGATTTATCACGACAACGGTCGAAAGCACACTAGTTCGCGGTGACGGCCATTTGCTTTAGGAATGATCATTCTGATCATACTGCGCGGACACAGACACGCCCCTTTCCCACTTCTCCTGCTTTTTATATTTCTATGGTTGCACACTAGTTCGGTGTCGTTTCACGCGCCACATACACGAAGACATTCCCGGGGCGGCCGCGCAGCCCCACTTTCTCAGCCAGCGAAGCGCTAACCAGCGACACAGTCGAGCCGTCGCACACTGGTCCCAAATTAAAAAAAAGTGGACATTGATAGTAGACCGCTGATATATTTTTTTATTGTTGATACAATGATAACAGATAAGGCAAAAAAATATTATTGTCCTACTTCAAATACTTTTCTGTAAAAAAATTTTTTCTTTTTTTTTGTATGGGAGCGATTACATTTTACTCAATTTCTCAAAAACTTTAAGCGATGTCGAGATGGCAATCACATATGTTAGAAAACTAATAATTCTGAGTATTTGGCTCGAAGAAACTTATTGCTTATCTCTGCGTACTTTCGAGATAATAGTGACAGAAAATAACATTTTTTTTTTATGTTAATTGTTTGCTTTTTTTTAATCATAGCCTTACTTTAGCACATAATTATAATGTATGCGTAATGTCAAATAAATAAAAAGAGACTTCTCTGTAAAAGAGGTTATGGGGGCTCACTAATGACTGAAAAGCTATGACCTTTCTGAAGGAGTATTTTCATCAGTTTTAAAAAACAATCAAAATGAAGACAAATAAAGCTGCAAACATAAAGTTGAATATGTTCACAAACGATTCTGAAAAAATATTATGGTGAAAGATTAATATTTGGGTCTATATTCTCTTGAGAAATCTCTATTTCCTCGTTTTCCAACGAAAGCAATTCATTGTTCAAGATCAAAGCACTAGCCTCTGGAAACAACTGTTTATGTAAACGAGCAAACTTTGGTTTGATATGGCTGATGTAAGGATCTGAGCTAATTAGAAAGCTGTGGATAATGTCTAAATTAGTCTGAACTCTACCGATTTTTCTTGTATGTGCCATTCTAACATTCCGGAAATCTTTATTCCTCGCTTCGGAAGCTTCTTCGGAAAGCATGCCTATCGGAATAAAGGAGAAATTTTCACAAATATCAGCACCGTGTATCAACAATTTATGGACACTTGAAGGCATGTAATACCATGGATATAAGTTTACATACAGCATTGCTGTTTCTTTACAATATTCCCTAAACAAGTTGGTATTAATAAGTTGACCAGATGAAATTGTTTGTAAAATGACTGCAAATCTCTTGATTAAAACAGGGTGGATACCCGTTATTTCAGCAGATACTTCATAATTTTCAAAAAACATTCTTGCCGTGTTACCGTCATTGGTTGTACCAAATCCCTGTTTTACTATGTCAATTAACAAACAGTTCTTTCCCGGAATTCTTCTTGTGTCAAATTCTTTTTAATTTCTTTTAACAATTTATCTTCTTTTCGTGCAGCCCACTTTTTGTAGTCTAAGTTGTACGAAATGTGTAAAATACATTCCATACATCTTATCCACATATGAAGCGAAGACAGACCATATTTATACATAATATATCTTCTCTGATGAGTCTTTTGGATACAAAGTCCAAGTCATTCATTTTGCTAGGTAGGGTATTGCAAATATTACAAACAGCTGCAGAAGAAGTATTGGAAATCACAGTAGAAATTTTCCCATCAATCACAATCATGTACAAAACATGTTTAATATCAAAATTATCTACAATTGTGGGAACAAGATTACGAATTTCTTCCTCTAAGGATGCACTTTCCTTCTTTCTCAATTAATTTGTTTCTTTTGCAAATATAAAGCCAATTGGACGACAATAGTTTGTTGAAGAGGGAGCAGGATTTTGCCACAAGATAGTACCACTCTCTTCTTCCAAACGAAGCGGAACCAAACTAATCATGAAAACTGAAGAATCGACAATTTTAGTGTCGGAGTGTGACTTTTGTTTATAATTACTTTGAGAAGATGACCCGTCAAAACCCCATTTGCTTATTAGTTTTAGCGATTTTTTGTCGGCAGAGTTGTGCTGAATTGTTTTTAATATCCTATTGGTTGTCAAATCTAGAAGCGATTGAAGTCTTATCTTAGCATCAGATTCAGTTACAGTTATGTCTGACTCTGGAGGATAACAAGTTTTTTTAGCTTCCAGGAGCTTTTGATAGGATGGAAGACCATACATTTTCTCTGAAGCAAGAATAGTTCTTAAATTTCGATATTGCCATTTTGACAAATTTGTTGAGGTGTAAAGCGCTAACGTTTTATCATCTGGTAAACACGGTTTGTCAGTCTTTTTAGCGAATAGTACATCATGTACCATCTCACATTTTTCCTTGTTTTGGCTGAGTTCGTTTAATATAGCTGCTAATTTTGTTTTTTTAGACTCTTTTAATTTGGCACATAAAGCATAAACTAACTCCTCCTCTGTGTGATCTAGAAGTGTTAGAGAACGCCTTTTCTTCTGTTTATCAGATATATCAACAAATGGTTTTTTACTTGTACCACAACTTAATTGATGAGTATCCACTTGCGTTTCGAAATTTGGAATTACTTCCTCGGCAACTTTAAAAATGCTGCTTAAATCGATATTTTGACATTTTGGCCAAACTATTTGGGATTGTAACCAGTCTGAATTTTTGTTAAGAAAGGTCTTTTGAGCTCTACTGGAAGCAGACCATCTTTTTGAGATATTACTTGAAAAATTACGACAAAATAATTTAATATTACTCAAATCTTCGGAAGACAATTCAACACCAATACGTTCAATAAGGGCATTAAATAAAAATTCGACATTTTTAAAACCACCTCCTGATTTAAGAACAACGTATAAGTCTTAGTTGGTGACAAATGCGGACATATTATAATTTTAAGGAAAATTGAAAACAAATTAGAATCAAAGATATCAAAGATATCAAAGAAAAAGTGACTTTGATTTTAACAAAAAAAAATTACGAAAACAAATTCGACGAAAGAAAGACAAACAAAAATTATTTGATTTTAAAATCCAAAGATTCAAAATACAACAATAACAAAACAAACAAACAACAAGCATTTCTTCAAGCGCACAGAAAAAATAAGGACACGTCTTATCGCAACCACATTTAGTTGTACACTGAGGTGTACGCGCGCGATTCGTGACCGTATTACGTTACGTCATGAGAGGCGGCCATCTTGTTATCCCGGCAAACTCGCGTCGAAGCTCCATTTTGCTGGCCAGCGGACCTATTGCGATATGAGTAAGGCTATGAATAAAAAAAAGCGAACAATTAACATTAAAAATAAAAACTTTTTTTCAAAAAAATAACAACCGACTTCCAAAGAAACACTACAAAGTGCAAAATAACTTTAATTTGGGAAGTCGGTGACTTTGGATGTGTATTTTAATTATTTGTCACCGCCTTCCGAAATTAAAGTTATTTTGCACTTTGTAGTGTTTCTTTGGAAGTCGGTTGTTATTTTTTCGAAAAAAAGTTTTTATTTTTCACTTTTTAGTTATCTACCCCACACCAATTCGAAATTTCATCATCCTTGGGGTCAAAACAATACACATTTATGCGATAGCAACATTCGCGGTTGATTTGCTGTAATTTTTTGAAGAGTTCCGTTGTCTGTCTCCGAAACGCATCATCAGATCTATATGAAATTTCAATGGGACCATTTCGGAGTAAACCCCTTTCAAACAAAAAAAGAATTTTGCAAATCCGTCTATTTACGACGGAGTTATGCCCGAACATACATAAAAAAAAAATATATAAACATGTCGAATTGATAACCTCCTTCTTTTTGAAGTCGGTTAAAAATTGTTATTTTCTGTCACTATTATCTCGAAAGTACGCAGAGATAAGCAATAAGTTTCTTCGAGCCAAATACTGACAATTATTAGTTTTCTAACATATGTGAATGCCATCTCGACATCGCTTAAGGTTTTTGAGAAATTGAGTAAAATGTAATCACGCCCATACAAAAAAAAAAAGAAATATTTTTTTTAGAGAAAAGTATTTGAAGTAGGACAATAATATTTTTTTGCCTTATCTGTTATCCTTATATCAACAATAAAAAAAAATATCAGCGGTCTACTATCAATGTCCACTTTTTTTAATTTGGGACCAGTGTGCGTCGTCTAGCACAGCGGTCGTACGCACACTTCCGTTAAGTCCGTGAATGTTTATAGGTACAATTTTCAACATTACGGAACAGCTGACATTAATATTTGTTATTGTTTCGGATGAAACTTCAGTATTGAGTGCAGGTACTTCGGGTTGTACCGCTGGCACGGACTCACTGTTGTCTTGACGCGGCACATAATGTATTAACCGGTGATGAGATTGTCCACAATTGTTAACATCACAGCTGGGAGCGGTGCACGTGTCCTTACGATGATGCGCTAGTAAACACTTATAACAGATACCGTTACGCTTTACGTGCAGTTAAACTTTTTACACTCGGTTAATTTGTGAGTGAGAGAACACTTTTTTCAATTTGTCCATCTTGCACTAGAACCGTTTGTATATTGTTCACTTTATCACTTTGTTTACGTTTGAAAGTGTCCGTTCTAGGTTGTGATAACGTAGCACTACAGGTCGATATTTTCACAGCTTCTTCAGTGAGGAAATCTGACAGCACATCTAGTCTAGGTTTTGGTAATTCAGCAGTGATAAACGGGTAACTACCCAACAAACAAAAATTGCTCTTGTAGTGGCTTATATTGCCAAAAATAATATTCTTATAGGAGCCGCATTATCGCTAATAAGGGTGCGTTTGGGCACAAATTATAAAGACAATAACCTTATAACCCCCTTATAGTTCCTTTATTGTCCGCTTTTTTTCCTTATGCGTGTTATATTATGACAAGGAACAAGGCCAATACACTTGTAAGAATCATATAGAAAGCGTTAATACGGGCGATCACCCTTATACGTGTTTTATTATGGTCTGATACAAGGGAGTTAAACTCATTGCGGCAAATCAAAGGCTCTTAAAAAGCCGTAGGCCCTTATAGCTGGCTGTTTATGACTCTGCAATAAGTCTTTTTCTTAGTGACTCACATTTTCGCAACAGTTTGGTGAATAAAGAGAAACGTCAACCATTTGACTGAAAAGTGAACGGTAAGTTATTATTTTATGTAGTTTATTTACCTGATTTATGTGCTCGTTTATAGTGAAAAGTGTATGGGAATTCAAATGCATGATAAAATGTGGTACGCTGTGTGTTGTAGTATCAACCCGCCCTTGAAATTAAGCTGTTTTTGTGCTACAAACGTTATTAATTATTTAGTTATGTTATAAACAGTGCTATTATGAGAGCAAAACAGTTCGCACATCGTCTACAAGTAGTCTACGAGAGTGAAGACTTTATAATGGCATCATTTGCGCATATGCTATCGCCATTTTACATATGGTTAGGGTTCCTTTCTCACGAACAAAATCTTGTAGGTACCTAGCTAGTCTTGTTCCCATAAGTATAAAATTTATGTTTCACTATGGTCGGGTTGGCTGGAAGAGATCTCTTTATAGGGATAAGCTTGCTTTTGTGCACTAGTTTTAAGTTTGAAATATAATTGTAAGTACACAATAAAGAATATAATAACAAAAATAATATATATAATATGTTTGTCCGCAGATATTGCAATGGAATTCCTACAAAGTACATATTTTGTTTAAATTGTTATTAGAAAGACTGATGATTGAAGTCCTATCTTAAGCAAGGCTTAAAAAACGAGTTTTAATAATAAAAGACCAAGAGATAGCTCCCAAATCAGGCATCATTCAAAGGCTATGTTCAAACAACGATTTTTATTGTGAACCCACCAACTGTTTTGCGGGCTAACTGAGAGAATATTGAGTTCAGTCCTTAAAACCAACAAATACAAAATTAGCCTTTAGACAATACCCGATTTAAGAGCCACTGTGCCTCTAAATATGGCAGTGATATATTTTTGTTTTTTTTTCTCTAAATACGGCGACATGACAGCCTGTAAAAAATGAAGACTTTAATAAAAATACGTGATTTTCTAATTAGTTGTTTTATTTTACAAAGTATGGATTAATGGTGTAAAATACAACACCGAATTATATTCTACATTTAATAATTTACATTTAATGTCAGCACATGAAAAGTCATATATTTTTTTTGATTTACTATAGATGTAATTTTCACATTTATAAATATTAATTAATGAAGACTTTAAGGGGTAGTCAAAGGCGTCAACTAAATTATCCATGCGGTATCCTTCTAGTCGTATGTCTTCAATTTCATAAATGTGTATTGCTCTTATTTCTATAACTTGTTCGTCCGTTGTTAAAAACCTTTTATCGTGTTTTTGGGAAGATAAAATAAAAGATTCAAAATGCAGTACCAATATAGATCCATTTTTGCTGTTGCA
Organism: Polymixis flavicincta; assembly: GCA_949987655.1. Lineage (NCBI taxonomy): Eukaryota > Metazoa > Arthropoda > Insecta > Lepidoptera > Noctuidae > Polymixis > Polymixis flavicincta. The sequence continues at coordinate 38,111,174 of OX465171.1, read as the reverse complement.
CTGTTTTGCAAACGGATATTTCATTTTATTTTTACTGTAAGTCTCAATCTCGACTTCACTTCTTTCATGTAACCTTCGAGCTACTTGTGCTAGAGGCTTATTTCCCTGTCTTAACATATGTTTGATAATTTGGAGTTTATTCTCAAAAGGGTAAGCATTAAAACTTTGTAGAGTGCCAAATTTTCGGACCTCATCAACAAGGTGTGATAAATTATGCACATTACTGGTAATATAATCCTTTCCATAATATTTTGCATATTTTTTTTATAAATGAATTTAATAACGCCTGTGCTAGACGTAAAAACTTAAAATGATTTTCATTAGAACAAATTGTGAAGGCACAGAACAAACAAAGTGTTTGTATGCGTCAGAATCTAAAACATGCTTCAGTATTACCCAACTCAGGTATAATAAAAAGGTGCGGTATTCAGAAGCTTTCCAATGTGATAGAACATCAAGAGTCCGAACAGATCTGTGTATTTCTTTGGGTAACTTAATAGTTACTAAAAACGCGTTCACTTTTTCAATATCACGATTACACCACTTAGTACGTTTATTAATAAAATGTCCATCTCGCCAGCCCATTAATAAACGTTTCATAACTCCGAGGTCTATAAGATGCAGTGAATCACTAACCGGAAAATTTTCGATCATATCAATTTTCAATTGAAGTAGAGGTGAATCAACTTTATGATGTAGTCCATATTTCTTATTGCGAAACTCATCATCATTTCTCTTAGGACAATCTATTTTCGGCAATATCACTGTATGTGACAAATGTGAATAATCACCAACCACAGTGCATTTCAAACATCCGTGCTTACTGTTGAAATTAGAAACACCTGCAAAATAAAAAAGAAAACTATAATTATGAATGTCACCACTATCGCTACAATTATATTCTTCTTCACTGGTTTCCTTTTCATTCTTATTTTCCATAAAATAATCCTCTGCGGAACCACTGGCTGATTCGTTGGTATCGGCTTGGTCATTTTGTAGCATCATAGGAGTAGAGGTGGTGGGTGTGATGCTCACAACCATGTTTTCGTAGACTTTTTTTACTTTTCTTCTGTAACCACCGCTCCTTTTAAACTTCTTCCAGTCTTTTGAATCCATTTTTAAATGTAAATTCCCATCCGTAATAAATTTACACAATCTGCTGTACTTCAAAATGGCGAATCTAGTTATGTAAAACTTTTTAAAGTAACCAGTTATAGAGTAACATCTTTATAATCACTGTACAAGGGAATACGGATTGCTTTCATCCTTGTAAAGATTATTTAAAATGTTAGAATTTGTTTATTGGATAGACGTCTTATCAAATGCTCCTATAAGTTAAAAAACATCATAGTTATCTGGTGCATTACTTTTGTAAGAATAATTTACCATATTAAAAGCCTTATTATGGCTTTGAATATAATATGGCTAAAAAGCAATGTAACCAGTCTCTATAAGAAGAACACATTTTGAACCCTTATTGTAGCCTTATTAACTGGATTTATTAATGTTTACCCAGCCAAATTATAAGAATAAAGGTAATATTAGACAAATCTTCTAATAATGTGCCACTATTTACATAATAAATGCTCTTTTATAACAAGTATAAGAGTTGAGACCTTATAGACTTAATTTTATAAGCTTAGTTTGTTTGTTGGGTATAGTCTGTCCACTTCGCGAGTAGGGTAGTAGGTAGCTTGAATAAAATACTGTTAGCTACTTCCATGCCTTGTAAATATTCATGGCGGCCAAGGGCTCGTACAGCTGCGACGTAGTTCTTTATTTTGACAGAAAACGGTACTATTTCTCGATGGTAATCTGTTGATAGGTTGTTCATCCTTTTTATATCTGACACGATGCGAGACAGAATGACGTCAACGTTTCCGAATTGCAATTTCAAAGTGGAGATGACTTCTGCAGATGAAGCACCACTAATAAGCAGGCCGGCTACAGCTTCTTGAGCGGCGCCTCGCAGACACTTACGTAACCGCCAAAGGTTTTCTTTATCGGTGAAATTACGTATTTCTGTGGATTCTATATAAGCTTGCTCGAAATGGAGACACTCTTTTGGGTCGCCGCTGAAACTAGGAAGCTCTTTCGGTGTGCTGAGACGACTTATCAGTTTGGTATTTTGCTGAATTGCGGAGGACGTGACGAGTTCTTTTATTGCGCTCGCAAGCTGTTGAACTGCTCCGTCTGTGTCGGCCGGGTTCGTGTGCGACTAATGTTTCTCAGTGTCAAGTTGCTGTAGTTCCAGTTGACTACGCTCCAACCACTTTCCAATATCATCCGCGCCGTTATTTTGCTCCGATGTTTCTGATGGTGGACTGTATTCTTCTTCAAGTTCTGCTAGGTCCGCCGCTAATTTTCTATCAATGAGTTCCATTTCAATACGCGCCTTCGCTTGGGCTCTAGTTCCAGTTTCTTTTTCTGTGCTTGTATCGATTGTGATGATGATGATTTCTTGGGCTTAACTGACTGTCGTGATGTATGTGAAGGCGGATTTTGATTTCCAGTTCGTTCCGATTTCACTACACTCGCGGCACAAGAACTTTTCACTTTAAGTTCATCATCCTTTCTTTTCACTGGTGTAGGCGGTGGCATTTCCTGTGCTCCGGTTATCGATTGTAACTTTGCCTACAACTCCTCTTTCTCTCTCAGTTTGCTAGTGGTACTGCGGGTGTTTACCATCTTTCTCCTCGGCAGCGGAGTATTAAACATTCGCGATCTGGCTCGAACACCACTGTCAATGGTGTGGATCGAGGTAAAACAAAGCTTAATGAGCAAACTATTTTTTTTTTAACTGTAAGATTGGACAACAAAACTTTAGGTTGGCAAGCGCGCGCAGTCTCTCGAGTTAGAAATGGCACTGCGTCATCGCAAAATAAATTGGTGGTTCGGGACTCCCCCTCGAACCCTCTCAGACCCCGCGCGCTCGCTTTTCATTGTTTATGTGATTGCATCGCTAACAAAGTGATAAATTCAAGCTATCTCAAACAACTGAATATATAACTATCGGAACAGCTTCTTGCAACCGCAGGAAGTAGAACTAATGGGGCAGATAGACTAGAGAGCTGCAAGATATGTTCTGTGTGTGATCACAAAAAGAAACATAAAACCCAATACTAGTGTTCCAAAATTATATTTGCCTAGGTCGCTCAAACTTGATTTGCCTTCAATAAGAGGTAGGTATTTAAGGGTTAACAACAAATTGTCATTATGGTGACAATTGACATTTGTCGGCGGTGCTGCCAGTAGTAACGTGAAATTATCCTATTCGTAACTGCACTAACATATATAAATTAAATAACAAATGGTTTGATATAATTATAAGAAAATACACAAAATTTGTTTCATACATTTACTCGTAGGTTACGAATAATTTACGAGTATATTTTAGGCCTGCTATGCGTATAGTTTTGCGTTAAATTATCATTTTTCCCCTGTTCTGATCTTTGTTAATATAATATGGCAACATTAAAAGGTGATTTCAACCAATAAGCTTATAGATAAAAGTGGAGGCAACACTCTAAATACCTAAGTGAAGACGACTGTGGGCTAGCGCTCTCTTTATAAATACATACATAAGAAAGAGAAAACACATATCACTGTCTGGTTCTTATGTATGCATTTAGAAAGTGAGCGCTAGCCCACAGGTTGTGGTCACTTTATTTGCAGTGTGGCCTCCACTTTTACCTACAAGCTTCTTGATTTAGAGCAATTCATACAAAATATTTTTAATTATGATTATTGGACAAATTTTAATAATCATAATTAAAAATATTTTGTATGGTATAAGGCATAAAAAGTTATTCAAAATTCTTAATTTTTTTATTTAATTTAACTGCGATAAATTTGTGTGTACTCGGTGGGCTACATTTTGTCCATCTCTTTTAATGAGGTTTTCTTTACCATAATCACGTTTCTGATACGCCAAGACTTTATCACACATGTTTTTTCAACCGGGAAATGTAATAATTGGGCTGTTTGATCCGATAATCCAAATTCAATAATATCACTTTTGCATCTATGGGCATTGTGAGCAAAATTATCAATGCAAGTGTTACTAATTAGTCTAATCGTGGGATCTTGAATTTAGAGTTTTAAGTTATGGCTTTCCAGAGTATTTTCAAGGTCTAGAGTTTGTCGGTTCCTTTTTAATATCATCATCATCATATCAGCCGAAAGACGTCCACTGATGGACATAGGCCTCCCCTCCCTCCCTCCCTCCCTTTTTAATATATTTATATTGAAATCTCAGCATATTTTTTATTAGTGTTATCAGAAATTGGTATCGTTGATTTGTAAGATGCGTTGTTGTCTTTGTGTATGTATAGCAAATTAATAGCGAAGTAAAAAAAATTTAGCAAGGAAAAATTCATGACAGATATAAATATATCTGTCATGAATTTTTCTTGGCTTTATTTTTTTATTAAAGGTGGGAAATTATGTGCGGTTGTTTATCAATATTATCTAATTAATTGCGAAGTAATTAATTAGATAATATTATTATTGAAAAACAAACTGTTATCGATGTCAACTGTTATCGATTTCGATATGAATATCGATATTGTCTGTGGAAGAATATTCCAGAAACTGCAAGATTGGTTGTCGAAAAGAAACGGAGGGGGTTTTCGGATTGACGATCGAGGACTCGCTCGAGCTGGAAGGCTGATAGCAAGGGATTTATTCCAGGAAGGAACTGGATGTGCCCAAATAACCCTAATAGGGTTTTGTTAATCCAAGATGGAGCTGAATCCTGTGAGTATTCAACCATTATCTATGTTCTTGCTGGATAACCTCTAGCCTAGGTCTTACATGTGTGTTCTGACACGTGGGCGTTGTTACAGGACTGGCGATTAGGCTAGCCTTTTAAGATTGGTGCCTATGCGCGATTAAGTTGATGCCTGGGTGTTGCGCCATTTGATTTGGAATTCATCGGAGCGCAGGCGGCTTCAAGGTTAACCCCCGTGGTGTGGTCTTCGAATGTGAAGAAGGCCTTACCTAGCCGAATCCCGGTGTTGAGGGAAGTTCGCCACTCCAGGTAACGAAAGCGTCACCATCTTTGCCCGTAGGCTACGTTCACGTGTGTACACAGGTTTATCCTGTGTACGACGCCAAGGGACTTAATCCCGTCAACTCAAATCTAGGTATTTATACTGAGAGAACACCGAGGAGATTTATAGACATAGTGTCCTAATTTAACCTATGAGAGAGTTAGGCCTATTGTAGGAACTAGGTGCTCAGACCAGTTGTTATAAGATATTGTGTCGGGTTTGCTTTGCATAATCGTCATTTACCTTATATGAGCATAATCCAATTAGGGAGATACTTGTACGATTGACCTAGAAGTTGTTAACTGGTTCATCTCACGGACTCGCTATAGCGAATCGAGAAATATAAATTGTCATAGTCTCATGCTGGCGTACACCAATACAATTAGGACCGGAGACTAATTGTACGGGTGCATACCCAGGAGTCTGGGAAAGATACATTGGTTGAGTGTCTCGCTACAATATTTCTATTGTGTACTTAATTTTAGGTTTATCTTAATAAACTTTATATCATTGTGAGGAAGTACATGTTTAATTAAATCTTTCCCAACAGATTATACCCTATAAATTTACTCTTAGTCTGTACTTCAACTTCAGGGTAGAAGACTCTTTGAAAACCCGTTTTCCGGCTGACACCACCCTCAAAGTCCAGTTGGTCTTCACCCGTATGTACTCTACGATGTCCTCAGTCTTCGTAGAGTAGTGCAAACGGGACACGTATAGCAGCGTCGTCGGTACTGCAGGACGTTGCAGCATGTTAGATTATGCCAGAGCGGTCCCACACTGGTTGCGATAATTAGGCTTCCTCTTCTTTTTCTCCACCTTGATGAAGCCGTCCTCATCGCATGTGTTCTTCGGTGGAACCTTCTGTGCGTGGTCCATCACAACACCTAAAGTCGCGCTCAATGCTGAGCGACTCTGCTTTCCCCCTTTTGGTTTTTCTGCTTGTCGTTTAGCTTGCGACACAGCAGGTTTCGTCGTGACGACAGTTGCAGAATAGGCGCATCAGGTCGATGTACCTATTACATGCGTAGCTTCCCCGGCAGGTACGACGCGATCAGCGGAACACGATGCAAAGGTTGCATTCTTGACAGCCAATGACGTAAATTCACTCGCCGACTCAAAACTGCACACAGCAGCAGTGCAGCAGTGCACATGTGCTTACAGTGGAGCCTTCTGGTGACTCACTTGTTGGAATAGCGTTGCGCAACAACGCTATTTCTATTGGCTGAGGATGGAAGTTCCAGAAACAGCCATAAAACCCTTAAGATTTACTATTACTATGATTGCTACGGGTTTCGACCTCAGTACTAGCTGCTTCACACACGGACAACTGTACGTCAATTGATCCCGCGATATCAGTGCTGTTCTCTTTGTATATTTAGGCTGTTGAGAGCAAAACTACAAATGTGACGTAGTTGTGTGCAGGGAAGTTTTATATGTGGCTGTGTGTGTTTTTATTATACGACAGCACAATAGTGGTATCTTACGACTTCCACGCGAACGAAGTCACGAGCAGAAGCTAGTTACAAATACATATGGTTTTGCGGTTGTAAGGTGAAAATTAAAAATTGCAATGGTTTCGTTTGGATATCATGCTTCCAGACCTTTCAACCAGAGAATTTCCAGATAAGAAATATTTGTCAGTGAACTAAAGAATTTTAATTTGAACTGAAGGAACACGGGTGAGTCTTAGTCAGTAAAAGTCTGACACCCTCCCGCTCTGCCCAGAGCGGGAGAATTTCCCATCCAAAACAAAAATAAATCCTTATGCAATTTGTTCTTTGAGAAAATAAATGACTTTAAATCAAAATCATGCTTCCAGACCACGGAGTTAAGAAAGAAGCGGAGATGCCACAAGGCAATTAGGTCGTGCGCCTTCAATTCGGCTATGACGTCAGTGGGCGGAGTCGAAAACCTTAGTTTCGAGTGAATCGTCATCGCGTCATGGTCTGTTGTATTTTGATAGATGTGAATTGTTAAATTGTTTTAATAATGAAGTGCGCTGTTTTTGGATGCAAAAATTGTTCTGGATCAAAACGGAAACATATTGATGGCATAACATTTCATGTGTAAGTCCCTAAAATTAATATTTTCACTTTAAATCACATTTTTTCGTTTGTTCGCCAGATTGTAGCCAGTGACATCTGTCGTAGAAGGGATGCATTCTAACCATTTCTCAGCAATTTTCTGTTATTATCATTATCAATGCATATTATGACCAATTTTCGAATCAAATAACTTGCATAGGTTTATTTTGCTCGCTAAAAGTTATTTAATAGATAAATAAGACCTTGATACATGAAACAAGATGAATTTAAAATATGATAAATGCGCCATCTGTCGGTAAGTAGTTGGTTGTAAGTGATGAATAAAAATGTGTGCATAATGCCAGCAGGACAGGATACGGAGACGCCCTGGCCGTCGGGAGTCCCAGGCCGATTTCCGGCCGCCGTAGGCATGAGCTTGCGGACGGCGAGTAATGGGTAGCTTGCTGTCCAGTAAGGACCAAGCCCAAGTCGATGGCGCGTTGTGTTCCACGCGCGCCTCAAAGAGATGTCAGCACAAACGTGATGGGGCCCGCAAGGGCCGATGCCTGCCAGGGTGCGGGTTTGTTCGAAAGAGATACCACAGACCCTGGCATACGGGCTACTGAAGGAACACGGGTGGGTTTTAGTCAGTAAAAGTCTGACACGCCCTCCTGCTCCACCCAGAGCGGGAGAAGTTATTTGATGATTTCCTCCACCCAGAGCGGGAGAAGTTATCAGATGAGTAACGCCATAGTGGCCAGTGGACGAACTAAAATGATAAACAGCTAGTTCAGTTACGTTGTCATAATTCCTTTAACCGCTAGATGGATTTACAAAAATGGGCAAGTACGCCGTACCCCGTCCCCCTCTCACCCGCATTTAGGCGACGCTTCCTTCTAAAGAGATTTTGCTTTGAGGCATCTCCGCTTCTTTCTTAACGTGTTCCAGACCCATAGATTAAGGCTAAGCGTAAGTTGTCAGGGCGTAACTCCGCTGCTGCGGGAAATCGCGGCACAGCGGACAGAGCTCCGGAGGGATCTCATGGCGAGTGCGATTGTCGCAACCCAGTGCTGGGCACGCCACGATTGCGGCGGTAAGTCCCCTCTTTGAGGAGTGGCTTGAGAGGCGGCATGGCGTGCTCACCTTCCACCTGACACAGGTCCTCACCGGCCACGGTTGTTTCGGGAGGTTCCTGTTTCGGATAAGGCGGGAGGAAACGCCGGGTCGTTTCCACTGCGAAGATCGTCCTGAGGACACGGTGGAGCACACGGAGGTCTGTCCGGCTTGGGCGGAGCACCGCCGTGTCCTCGTGGAGGCGATCGGCGGCGGCGTTCTCTCGCGTCCGGCCCTGGTCCAGGCCATGGTACGGAGCGAGAGTGCATGGGTAGCTGTCACCTCCTTCAGCGAAGCAGTAATGCTCGCGAAGAGGGAGGCGGCGCACGTGAGGGAGAGGCAGTATATGCGCCCTCACGGCCCTAACCGCCGCAGCAGACGCCCTGGGCGTCGGGAATCGCAGGCTGATTTCCGGCCACCGTAGGCGTGGGCTTGCGGCCGGTGAGTAATGGGTAGCTCGCTGTCCGATAAGGACCAAGCCCAGGTCAACGGCGCGTTGTGTTCCACGCGCGCCTCTAAGAGATGTCAGCACAAACCGATAGGGCCCGCAACGGCCGATGCCTGCTATGGGTGCGGGTTTGTTCGGAAGCGATACCGCCGCCTCTGGCATACAGGCTACTGAGGGAACACGGGTGGGTTTTAGTCAGTAAAAGTCTGACACCCCCTCCTGCTCCACCCAGAGCGAGAGAAGTTATTTGATGATTTCCCAACCCAAAAAAAAAAAAAGCGTAAGTTGTCAATGAATTCAAGAATTTATCAAGTGGACAAGCCGTGTGTCTGACGGTATTTCTCTTCGTCAAAATGGTAGGTTTCCATACAAATTTTCATCCACTATTTTATTTACATCTTTAGAGGCAGAATTTTCAAAGATCCTGATTTTCTGATTTTTATTATGTAAACTGTCATACTGTTTCGGTTACACTGTAACCATATTCTTTTCTTTTTGTTGTACATATTTGTTGTTTGCCATCGCTCAGAACGAACCGTAAATATTGTGAACTATCTATGAAGGAACAATTGCCGTACTTTATTGTCTAGTGACGTACTTACTGCTCCAGCTACAATTCATCGAAACTATTATTTTAGGACATCAACATTAAAATTTTAAAATCACGAAATCGAGAAAAATCAATAAAGTTGCTATCGTGTTCCTTGCTGGTCGTGTACCCTAAAGCACTTTTGGCTGAGCAATTTTTTTAATTTTCTCTGTCGGTGTCAGACTGAAAGTTCTTTATATTATTAGTATACAACCGACAACCAGACATATTGTATAATATGTCATATTAATGTAGGATAGTAGCGGATACAGTTCGGGGGAGAGGAAATATCTTAATTGATGTGGATGAAACTGAATAAAAGAATCTTAGAAATGTGATTTATACAAACTTCTTCATAAACGACGAATGCGACTCACACTTGACTATTATTTCATCGATAATAATTTGTAATGTATCAACACTATTTTATGATGACAATTAAACGTCACCATAATGCCTAGAAATTATTGCAATTTGGATAACAATTTTATGTATAACTATAATAAAACTATAATATAATTACAAGATATTTTTTCTGAGCTGTCGCAATTTTATAAATTAATTTGTTATTATTTTATTACATTTTTTTTGTACAGGCGCAGAATGAGCGAGTTTTGAAAATTTTGACACAGGTCCACCCTCGATGACGTCCCGCAGGACTCTGACAGATTATGAGCGTGAGCTGATTTAGCCGGATTTAGATCTTTTTGAGTTTATTAAAAAAAAATAGACTAAACTAATAAATCCATCCATTAGATTCCCTCCTAAATACAATTCCCTCATCGTATAATGCAATTTTCACATAATTTTGTGCATGTATTACCATTTTCCGTCTCATTTCCTAAATGAGACGGAAAATGGTTTTGAAACCTGTTTCGAATTTTTTTTTCAACGAGCAAATTGCAATTAATCGTGTTTTGAGGATCTGGGACACTTGCTCGAAAGACATTTGTGCGAAAGACACTTGCGCAAACCCACATGCGCGAAAAGACATTTCCGCGCATGGACTTTTGCGCGAACGGACTTTTGCGCGACTGTACCTTTGCGCGAACGGACATATGCGCGAAAGACACTTGCGCGAACGACAGTTGCGGGAAAAAGTTGCGGAAATGGAATTTCTTCATAACATCACGCCTATATTCTATCAAAGGGTTGGGAAGGGATGTGGCAGACTGGAAATAAACAGTCCAATTAGACTTTAATAGTAATCTTCGTAGCCTTTTACGGCACATTTTTTAAAATTCTTTCTTCATACTTGTAGGTACGTACCTAAGGTACCTATATTTTCGAATTTTCCATCATGGTTGTCGTTTTCAGGGTTTCTGGGGGATCTAAAGCCGCTGGTGGGGTCAAATGAAAATCCAAGATGGCGGCCAAGAAAATTTTCGAATTTTCCATCATGTGTGTCGTTTTCAGGGTATTTGAGAGATATTAAGCCAATGGTGGGGTCAAAATGAAAATCCAAGATGGCGGCCGAGAAAATTGTCGAATTTTCCATCATGGGTGTCGTTTTCAGGGTATTTGGGGGATCTAAAGCTGATGGTGGGGTCAAAGTGAAAATCCAAGATGGCGGCCAAGATTTTTTTTGAATTTTCCATCATGGGTGTCGTTTTCAGGGTATTTGAGGGATCTAAAGCTTTCTGCTTTCTCGGCCGCCATCTTAGATTTTTATTTTGACCGCACCATCGGCTTTAGATCCCCCAGATACCCTGAAAACGACACCCATGACGGAAAATTCGAATATTTTCTCGGCCGCCATCTTGGATTTTCATTTTGACCCCACCATCGGCTTTAGATCCCCCAAATACCCTGAAAGCGACACCCATGATGGAAAATTCTAAAATTTTCTTGGCCGCCATCTTGGATTTTCATTTTGACCCCACCATCGGCTTTAGATCCCCCAAATACCCTGAAAGCGACACCCATGATGGAAAATTCTAAAATTTTCTTGGCCGCCATCTTGGATTTCATTTTGACCCCACCATCGGCTTTAGATCCCCCAAATACCCTGAAAACGACACCCATGATCGAAAATTCGAAAATTTTCTCGGCTGCAATCTTGGATTTTCATTTTGACCCCACCATCGGCTTTAGATCCCCCAAATACCCTGAAAACGACACCCATGATGGAAAAAGCGAAAATTTTCTCGGCCGCCATCTTGGATTTTAATTTTGACCCCACCATCGGCTTTAGATCCCCCAAATACACTGAAAACGACACACATGATAAAAAATTCGAAAATTTTCTTGGCCGCCATCTTGGATTTTCATTTTGACCACACCAGCGGAAACACATGAACACATTTTGACACCCATGATGGAAAATTCGAAAATATAGGTACCTTAGGGAAGTACCTATAAGTATGAAGAAAGAATTAAAAAAAATGTGCCGTAAAAGGCTACGAAGTTACTATTAAAGTCTAATTAGACTGTTTATTTCCAGTCTGCCACACCCCTGCCCAACCCTTTGATAGAATATAGGCGTGATGTTATGAAGAAATTTCATTTCCGCAACTTTTTCGCGCAACTGTCGTTCGCGCAAGTGTCTTTCGCGCATAAGAGTATGTCCGTTCGCGCAAAGGTACAGTCGCGCAAAAGTCCAGTCGCGCAAACGTCCGTTCGCGGAAATGTCTTGTCGCGCAAGTGTCCCTTCACGCAAAAGTCCGTTCGCGCAAAAGTCCATGCGCGGAAATCTCTTTTCGCGCATGTGGGTTCGCGCAAGTGTCTTTCGCGCAAATGTTTTCTCGCAAGTGTCCTGATACCGTGTTTTGAACCATTAATTTCCCTCAAACAAGGATGTATCTATGACATATTTTTTTTCATGGCCTTAATACACGAATTTGATCGTTTAATCTTGATTCTGAAAGAGGCAATTTGGGACAACCCCCCGTTTACGATGAATCTAAAGTACTTTATTGTTGATCCACAGGAGGAAAAGTGAACTTGAATGCTATTTACTGCGTCTTTAATCAGTGACCCGCAGATTAAGCTATCTATTCTCAAGCAAGTTCAACGTTATTGCTTCTGCAGCGGTGTTAAAACCTCTTATATGTAAACCATTGAGCTGCAACCGATAATACGCAATGAAACTGGAGCCGTTACTGACCTGTCTTAAATTTTCGCCGACAAAAACCAAAAAGATTGCGCAGACACCAATCTGCCAAAGCATGAGAAACCCGTCTACAGCAATGGCAAACAAATTGGCGGACCAGCGCATGCTCGGCGGGCCCTCTTGCAACGCTACCTTGATAGCCTTGGGGAACGACAAGTAGCCGACCTTCTTCTTCTTGCACACCTCGTACTGCCCGACGACCTGCATGTCGAAACATAAGCATTGTTCAATTAATTAGTTTACATATTAACTTCAGAGTCGTACTCAGGGTGGCAGGGACATCGACGATTTTGTTCAGTGTATGGAGATGTTTGAATTCATCAAAATCGAAATAAAGTCTCCGTAATTTATCGGCAAAATAATTTTATTAAAAGTGTAGTTCGTAGTTAAGTAGTCAGGCAGTTGCTAACCTACTGGAGGATCTTTTACCTCAGGTGCCTTTGTGGAAAAGGAAAAATAAGCCTTTGCTCATTTTAAGCCACGAATACCTTAAATACTTGCGAATACACTGCAGCCAGAATTCATACATATATGACAGAAGAAAAAAAAATTTTTTTCACGTTTTCTGGTTTGTCCCATAGTAAAAGTTGTTCATATTGATGACCCCATAAGAGAAAAACGGTGATTAAAATTACACCCTGTATACAATCAATTAATCATAATAATTTTCTAATATTGACTGACTCCAAGAGTGCTTTACAACATGTGACTCGCTGTACCTCGACTTATCGAGGAACACCGATAGGATACACAATAATTGGTCAGATTCTGGAACTTCAATAGAATTCTAAAATAGTCATATTGCAGTGGATTCTGTCACATATCGGGATAAATGGCAATGAGGTGGTAGATGTGTATGCTAAGAGAGCCTGTGTAGATGGTACTCCGTTAGATATGGTACCAATTTTCTCAGAAAACTTCTATCTGGTAAGAAAAATTGGTCATAAATTGTGGAAAGAATATCATGATGGGAGATCAAGAGAAAAAGGTATCTGGTACAATACCATTCAACCTGAGCCTCTAATAATTCCCTGGATAGATAACTGTTCACTGAAAAGATATTGTTACTGCCATGCCATGATTTTGTCCCGTATGTGTCGCCGGGCGTAAAAGAATAGCACCATCCCATTTCTTCCAGTGGGTGTCGTAGAAGGCGACTAAGGGACTTACTAGAGAATGGGCAACAGCGTTCTCTATGCATTTTACCACCATGCTGCGGTCGCCAACCCGCCTGCCAAGCGTGGCGATTATGGCAAAACCCCCCAGAGGGGGAGTCCTATGTCCAGCAGTGGACGTCTTTCGGCTGAAATGATGATGATGACTTCGATCCGGTCACATCCCATCGGGGAAGTTTACGTTCCTTCACCTCATCATTTCAGCCGAAAGACGTCTACTGCTGGACATAGGCCTCCCCCCAGCTCCGGCACTTCGACCGGTTGACTTCGACTGTGCTTCCCGCATCTAGCGGATTCCTGCGGCCCTCACAAGGTCATCTGTCCACCTTGTGGGAGGCCTTCCAACTTTACATCTTCCGGTACGCGGTCGCCACTCCAGAACTTTTCGGTTCGGGAAGCATTAACTTCTCGTCCCAAATACCGCAGTGACTCAAGACGAAAGTCTTTGACCAGTGCGTGTTGCCAGTGATGACATACGGAACTACAACGAGGTTGCTCGCATCGGGCCTCATAAAAAGGCAAAGGGCGATGGAGAGGGCTATGCTTGGAATTTCCCTGCGTGATCGAATCAGGAATGACATGATCCGCAGGAGAACCAAAGTAACCGACATAACCCGAAGAATTGCCAAACTTAAGTGGCAGTGGGCACTTTCACCTAATTGCGGGAAATGTGGGATAATCGAGGACGTACATCATATCTTGATCGAGTCTGTTTGATTCCAATATGTATGGAATTGGTACTGTTAAGAGTGTTTTAGCTAAGCCTATGTCGGACGAGGCTAGAACTATGTACAAAATATATTACAGTCATATAGAATATTGTAAAATTCAAAATTTGGTTACGATGGAGCGACATATTCAGTATTGTGACAAAGCTCCATAAGAAAGGATTTAAAAAAAACTAGGTGTACGAAGCTCACTTTCTTTTACTATTTGTTTCGTTTGAACGCCCGAGTTTGGTCGACCACGTACGAGTATAGTTCGGCCTATATAGTCCAGTCATTTTAGGGGGTTCACTTCGGAAAATCGACATATCCAGTATATCCACGTAAAACTTGTATTTTGGCATCCTAAAACTGTTCTCAAACTTCACATATAATTGGATGGTCGCAAGTTTTAAAGTAAGGGGTCAAAGGTCTCAAAAATGTTTTTTTTTTTATTATTTTTTTGCAAATATCTCGTTTTCTATGGGTTTTACGCTATTAATATTAATTGTCAATATTGTAGAGAATTTAATTCTCTACAACTTTTGAATTTAACATTTTTTAGGGTTCCGTACCTCTAAAGGAAAAAACGGAACCCTTATAAGATCACTTTGTTGTCCGTCCGTCCGTCCGTCCGTCCGTCCGTCTGTCAAGACCGTTTTTCTCAGGAACGCGTGGAGGTATCAAACTGAAATTTAAACTATATGATACTTAGTTCTACTGTCCCTGGAAGCTGTAGAAAAATCAACCTTCTAAGTCAACGCAATCAAAAGATACAGCCATTTAGGCCGCAGATTTCCGCAAATTTTCGAAACTCGCACGGGAATCAAAACCTACAGGGTACTTCCCGTGAACTTAGAATCTTGAAATTTTGTACGAAGTCACGTCTTATAGTACAGATAAAGGAAAAATTACGAAAACCGTAAATTTTTAGTTTCGTCATATAAAAAAAAATATTTTTGACAATTTTGAACTTTTACTTATATACCCACAGGTTTGTACGGAACCCTCGGTGCGCGAGTCCAACTCGCACTTGACCGGTTTTTTCATACTTTGAACTGTTTTTGAGATAGAGGGCGGAGAGCGCGCGGTCAGAGAATCATGTGAGGTCAACTGGTAAAACCCATAGAAAACGAAATGTATGCAAAAAATAACGATTTTTGAGACCTTTGACCCCTTACTTTAAAACTTGCGACCATCCAATTATATGTGAATTTTGAGAACAGTTACAGGATGCCAAAATGCAAGTTTTTACGTGGTAATATACTGGGTATGTCAATTTTCCAAGATATTCACCTAATTTGGCCTAAGATGACTGGACTATAACGGATAAGGTGTACGCATTGCGTAAGACTTTTTACAAGACGAAATAGACTAAAGGTAACCTTAGGAGTTACATACATTAAATATAATCACCAGAACTAGTTCCATAACATATCTTGGTGTGATAGTGGACCAAAACTTAAACTGGAAAGAACATGTCATGAAGGCAAGTAATCGCGCAAGAAAGTTAATTTATATTTTTAAATTTATTAGAAATGCATGTGACATTAAGTTAATAATGAAAATCTACATATTTAGCACTATGTCAGTCTATACTGTTATACGGTTTGAATGTATGGGGATGAACCTCAAAAACCACCATGTTTATTTATTTATTAATAACCAACTTATATTAACAGTTTGCACTACACATACAAGTTATTGGTCAATACAAGTTATAACATATACAATCACAGAAAAATAGAACAACGTTAAATTACATATAAAACTAGACAAAAATTGAAGAGATAAACGATTGAATAAAATTAGTCAAAATAAGGTAAAAGTAGATAACATTAGGTACAATTAGATAACATTAGATAAAATTCAATAAAATTAGACAGGACTGGGATAAAATTAGGAAACAAAATCATTAATTAGTAACAAGATGAAATTGAGATACAAATATAAACATTTACTCCAGATTGTACTGGAAGTGGCAATGGACTCCAGGTATCAAGTAGCCGTGTTCAGGAATCTCAGCTCAGTACTCGCGAAAACATCTAAAGATTCGTCATATAACAAAATGTTGTTAATGTGGGTGAGGGTTTGGTACAATGGACTGGTCTTAAGGGTTATGGTATTGGTTTGCGGTATTGAGAAAAGGGGACGTTGGCGAGGGCGAAAGCGTGTGTCTAATAGGTGGTGGGATGCTAAAGGGGATGTACTGTAGCAACGAGGAATTGTAGTGGGCACCACGAATCAAGCGGATGAAATACTTTACCAAACCAAGATTTCTCCTAACTTCCAAACTTTGGTACCCCACCATACCCAGCACAAATGGTGTTGGATACATGTACGGGTAATAACCATAAAGTTTTTAAGTACAGGTAGCGGACAAAACACTTCTGAACCTTTTCGATAACCAGTGTGTACAATTTTTCGTGGGGGTTCCAGATTTCACTGTTAGTCTCTAACAAGCTACGGATGAATGAGTTGGTGAGTATGGTTATTGCTTGACGATTAGTAAAAATCTTGCCCTGACGCAAGACAAAACCCACGTTTTTTCGGGATTTGTTGCATGTCTGTATTATGTGCTGGTTAAATGTTAAGTGTGGATCAAAGTGAGCACCCAGATCACGTACAGTTAAAGCGCGTTTCAGGGGTTCATTGTTCATTGTGTAGTTGTTGTGTATAGGTTGTGTGGCTTTTGTGTAGGTCATGACAGTGCACTTATCAATGTTTAGGTCGAGATTGTTTATAGTGCTCCAAGTGTGAATGTTGTCGATGTGGAGTTGAAATGTGGCCGTATCGCTAGGATTAGCTACTGTAAGAGCAACTTTGACATCATCAGCATACATTAAAACTGTGGAGTGTTTTACATATTATATGTGGGAAGATCGTTAACCACTATTAGAAAAAACAGGGGCCCGAGGTTAGTGCCCTGCCCTATGCCCGAAGTGACCAAGTAGTGCTCCGATTTGGCATTTTTGTATGACACAAATTGCTTGCGGTCGCGCAGATAGTTTGCGAAGAATTTTAGTGACATTTCAGAGAAACCTGCCAATGCCAGTTTAACAAGAAGTATGTCGTTGTCAACACGTTCAAAAGCCTTCTGGAAGTCAAACTAGGCCACATCGATCTGCTTTCTGTCATTAATATTTTTGGCTAAGAATGTGGTAATGTTAAGTAGATTGGACGCGATTGAGCGATTCGGAAGGAATCCGTGCTGCTCTTCCGCGAACCACCGTTGCAGTTTAACAAATATTTTTTATAGAGTATCGATTCGAATACTTTGCCGAAAATAGATAAAACAGGAATTGGCCTATAGTTTTTAACATCACTCTTTGAGCCGCTTATATGGACCGGAAGTACTCTAGATATTTTCCACTCCGTTCGATATAATATGTTCGTGTTAATCGACAGGTTGAAGATAAATTGTAAGGGCAATTTGAAAATTTCGCAACCGTCCCTAACCAAGTACTGTGGTATTCCATCTGGTCCTTGGGTAGATTTTGGAGGAAGTCGGGCCATTGTGCTATGAACTTCAGATTCGTGAACGTAATCAATATTAACAAGATGAGACAAATTATTCGGCGACGCATTCGCAGTAGCGATAGCATGCTGGGGATCTAAAGATGGTAAGTTTGATAGAAAAACGCTTCTAAAATATTTTGAGAACGCGTCAGCCACTTGCATTGGCGACATGTCAGCAAAGGTAGCCTGCTCATTATTTTGTCGGTTACTTTTCACATAGGCCCAGAAGGCTTTAGGCTCATATTTTATCTTTGACTGAATAGAATTAGTATAAGTAGCAAAATCTACATCCATACTTCTTCTCAATAAACGCCTATAGTAGATAAAGAATGCATATTGCAGTTGGTTATTATTATTCTGTTTGTAGAGCTTGTGATAATGGTTTTTAAGCTTGTTTAGTTCAATAGAAACAGACGTAAACCATTTGGGGTAATTAAGTTGAAACGTTGTTTGTGGAAAGAGCACAACGCATGATACTTAAAGTTATTTCTCGCAAAAAGTACACTTATCCGACACACCTACTTTACTCAGAACTGGGCGTCCTAACTGTTCGAAAATTATTCATTATACTAGAGATCATGGCACAGCGTAAAGTGAAACCGCACTTTGCAAAAAGACGACGGTTAGATATAGTTTATAACATACCCAAATATAGAACATTTTGCACACAAATTTCACAATTATCTCGGTCCTAGCCTTTACAACAAAATAAGTAAAGATCTAGAATTAAAGAATCTTGATAGTCGAACATGCAAGGAAACTATGGATAAATACTTGAAAACACTAGACTACGACTGCACTGAAAATCTACTTAAAGGTTGTTATATATAAGGAGCATTAATGATAAAGCACACAAAACTATACACCTACAGACACATACATAAAACATACACACATATACCTATACCCATACCCAAACACATCACAACATAGACATTTCCAATCTTGTAACTTAATTAATATAACTGTACTACCAATTACTACATACACAGTGGGTAATGAATCTGCTTATGTGACTTGTTACTAGAACCTTGTGCGAATCTGTTGTTCTAAGGTTGAGGAAGACTATCCGCTCGTAATACAGTTATATACTAGTACGAGGGGACAGGGCGAATCAGTCCGAAGATAGCTAAACTACCTATCTATCTTTACAATCTACCATCTCACATTCTCCAACTGTTGTCCAAATTTTTATAGCCGATTTTCTTTTTAAAGCGATTATTGTCTATTTTGTGTTATTTATTAAGTTACTCTGTATGGTTGTCTCTTATTTGTGAATAATGATTATTATGATTATGATTATAATGTATAAACCTGATTTAAATAACTAGTAAAAACGTGCTTGTTCCCTATTCACTTAGGCGGCATGGCGTCCTCACCTTCCGCCTGACGCAGGTCCTCACCGGACACGGTTGTTTCGGGAGGTTCCTGTTTCGGATAGGGCGAGAGGAAACGCCCGGGTGTTTCCACTGCGAAGATCGCCCTGAGGACACGGTGGAGCACACGGTGGCGGTCTGCCCGGCTTGGGCGAGGCACCGCCGTGTCCTCATGGAGGCCATCGGCGGCGGCGATCTCTCGCGTCCGGCCCTGGTCCAGGCCATGGTACGGAGCGAGAGGGCATGGGTAGCCGTCACCTCCTTCAGCGAAGCAGTGATGCTCGCGAAGAGGGAGGCGGCGCACGTAAGGGAGAGGCAGCATATGCGCCCTCGCGACCCTAGCCGCCGCAGGATACGGAGACGCCCTGGGCGTCGGGAATCCTAGGCCGATTTCCGGCCACCGTAGGCATGAGCTTGCGGACGGCGAGTAATGGGTAGCTCGCTGTCCGGTAAGGGCCAAGCCCAAGTCGACGGCGCGTTGTGTTCCACGCGCGCCTCAAAGAGATGTCAGCACAAACGTGATGGGGCCCGCAAGGGCCGATGCCTGCCAGGGGTGCGGGTCTGTTCGAAAGAGATACCACAGCCCCTGGCTTATGGGCCAATCTAAGGAACACGGGTGGGTTTTAGTCAGTAAAAGTCCGACACGCCTCCTGCTCCACCCAGAGCGGGAGAAGTTATTTGCTGATTCCCCACCCAAAAAATAAGTATCCCTATTCACTTTTGATATGTGTTACTTGGGTCAGTACAGTTTTCAAGTAATTTAACCTTTAAAACATTTTTTACACTAAAATGGGTAGTTATCTGAAATTTGGTTAACTTCTGACGTAATATTGAAATTAGTGTTTTTAGTTAAAAATCAGAACAGTTTATATTCTATGCTGTGGGTATAACATCTACTTTGCTGCATCTAAAAGGGCCAGTCACTTTACTTGATATTTTTAGAGAAATTAATAATTTTTTTAAATCAGTGTTCTAGGGACTGACGAGACGTGATAGGGACTGACGCCAAACACCGTTATTAATATGTCAAATCACATTTGTATTGCAAAATCAACTGAAACAACAAATTATCTCCTAAGTTCACAAATTCTATGAACTATAATCACAGGATTTATTTTATTAATTATGCACATGAAAATAATGTATCAATATTTCTTAACAATCAAATTGTACTTTGAGTACTTACAAACTAATCTTAATTACTGAAATGTATGTACGCATAACTTCCGAACGACTGCACCAAATTGGATGATTCTTTTTTTTTATGTGTTCCTTATTGTCAGCACAAGGTTTGCATATAAGAAAATGTATAAAAAATATATAGATATGATCAGAATTATTTTTTACAATCTAATACAAAAAGTGATATAGATAGGGTAACATTTTGTTACGTTAGCTTTTTAAACGCTTTATGCCTTCGAAGTACCAGGTCGTCATAACTCGGTAGGAGCATAACTAACATAGTTGTCAGCTAGAAAGCGTTATATGCCGTCGAAGTACCAGGTCGTCATAACTCGGTAGGAACACACCTAATATAGGTAATTGTGTCAGCGAGAAAACGCTTTATACAGTCGAAATACTAGGCTGTCATAACTCGGTAGGAGCACACCTAACATACTAGGTAGCTGTGTCAGCTAGAAAACGCTTTATGCCTTCAAAGTACCAGGTCGTCATAACTCGGTAGGAACACACCTAATATAGGTAATTGTGTCAGCTAGAAAACGCTTTATACAGTCGAAGTCCTAGGCTGTCATAACTCGGTAGAAGCACACCTAACATACTAGGTAGCTGTGTCAGCTCGAAAAGGTTTTTATGCCTTCGAAATACCAGGTTGTCTTAGCTCGGTAGGAGCACACCTAATATAATTGTATCAGCTAAAAAGCGCTTACATTTTAACATAATAATTTATATGCTATAACAAAATTAATAACGTAAAAATACAATTAAAAATCCTATTAGAAGCATTTTCGACTTTTACGCGGACGAAGTTCCTTTTCTTTGTACTCTGCCAGCACAGGGTCATTTTATTTTTTTTCCAATCGCCTCTGCCTTTTTTTTGCAATTTCCTTTTTAGACAATGTTTTTTTCTTTCTAGGTGCCATATTCTACAACAAATACATTGGTATTTTGTTTAAAACCATGCATCACACAGTATGACCATCAGTCCCTAGATGTGGCGTCAGGCCCTAGTCACTATTACGACTAGGGCCTGACGGTCTAGGGACTGACGAAACGAAACAAAATCAAATGAAACCTAGTATTTATAATCAACATTAAAATCAATAGGCGGTCAAAATAACAAAGCAGACCAAAATCATATTTACAATAAGTAATGAGATCAATTAGTAATTGACTATCTTTAAAATGACTTAGCTAGGGCCTGAGAGTTTGACTGGCACAGCACGTGTTTCCGCAGCAAAGTCTGCGACCGCATTAATAGTAAAAAACCCTAAGAAGAGTGAGTATATGGTTTTCAAAGCTGGTACCAAATGTTTTTTTTTACACCCCCAATCACTCTTTGTGGTGCTAGTCTGAATAGGGTTTACCATTTTAAGTACTTGGGCCACTGGGTCACAGATAACTTGTCTGACAATGAGGACATCGAGCGGGAGCGTAGGGCGCTGTCGGTTCGCTGTAACATGTTGGCACGTAGGTTTTCACGCTGCACTGAACAAGTAAAGGTGACCTTATTTAAAGCTTATTGTCAGTCTTTTTATACGTGCAGCCTATGGGCCAACTTTGTGCAGCGAGCAAACAGTGCCTTGCGCGTACAGTACAACGATGCGTTTAGGATACTGCTAGGGCTGCCGCGGTTTTGCAGTGCTTCTACGATGTTCGCGCAGGCGCAAACCGATGACTTTCATGCTATTATTAGGAAGCGGAGTGCCTCGCTACTAAGTCGCTTCCAACGCAGCCCTAACAGTATCCTGAGCGTATTGTCCGAGCGATGGGACTCGGTATTGTTGGAGAGGTGGATGCACCTGCATGCCAGTTCGTCACCATTTATTAAATGATTATGTATTGTTAAAAAAAAAAAAAAATTGAATCGAATGAATTTTAACGTAATGAATTGTGAATGTGCTTTAACTTTATTTTATTTTTTATTAACTTTCATCTATTATTTATTTGTAATGCAATGTTTTTATGTGTAATATTATTATAATGTACTTAGAATGTAATTTTTATTAATATTTCCGTGTAATTTGTACCGCTTAGTATGGGAATAATTTCCTGAAATAAATGATTATTTAATTTAATTTAATTTAATTAATAACGAAATGGCTGTCGCGGCTTGGGTCGTGTTTACAACTAACTGCACACCGATGCTATCGTATTGAGTGAGTTACGAAAAAGCCATATGCTTGGATGCCGCGTATTTTTGAATTTCATAAATGACTAGGGCCTGATATTTTTTATCGCTTACACTTTTTGACCTGAAATAATGTGATGAAAAATATTGTTATCTATTCTATATCTATATCTATATCTATACATATAATAAATCTGTAAAGGAACTTTTTCTGTACATTTAAAATATTTCGAAAATAATTGCTTGGGGTGGTAAGGGATAATCAACAGATGACATTTTAACCCTTATCAAAATTTTTGTCTGTAGCTCGGTTTTTCAGTTTCTATGTTGAATAGATCAAGTATCACGTCAAAAGAACGAAACTAATATGGTTATCTTTCATACTCAAATATTGTTTATAACTCAGAGTTTATATTAGTCTTTGTTTCATCGCAATCGCTTCGGTCAACCTATCTAAATAATTTAAAGTGTTCAAGAAGAATTTATTTACGTAATTTTGAAACACTTAGCGACATCTATTGGCGTGAAACGGTACTAACGAATACTTAATATTAACACACGTCATTCTCATTTAAGTTACTTACTGTGTCTGTGTTATTTCAAAAAGTAATGATACTGATTACTAAAATCGCTTTCCGTTGGTGGTTGATTCTCACGAATCAAAAAAGCTTAAAGAATTTCAAATAAAAAGTTGTGATAATATTAACTGACGTGGTGTTCTGAGTCATATACCTAGAATGCAATGTTAGATAAATATTTATTAGTTTTATCAATCAAATTAATACAAATAGAGGGGAAGAAATCTCATTTTTAATTGTGATAAAAGTCTTAGTAGCGCCATCTAGCATAATATAGCAAAATTAGAGCGGCTAGAGGAACATCTCCATAGAAATTCTTAATCTCTAGCGTCAGTAACGCCATCTAGGTTTGAATAGCAAACATGCAAAGACAACAACTTGATTTCGCGCGAAATTTGATAATGTTAAATTTAAATGCGTGTTTACAGCATTACTCGATTCAAATAATGGGAGTTTTGGTAGTAAAGAGTTGTAAATACTTATGTGCTAATTTTCGTGATGTTCGTTTTCGAGGTGGGGAGGGGTTCAAGCGAGGTCGGATGGTGAAAGTCAGGCAAAAAATCCAAAATTGTGACCATAACTACTGGTGGATTTGAGTAAATAGATAGGTTTTCACACGGGCAACTGTAGTTATGTCGATGCTCTTCCGAGCAACATCGCTTACAGAGAAGCATTTTCTTAGTTAAAACAAGTTTAAAAATGTATTTATTTATCCATTTGGCATCTCCAACAAAGGATACATTACCTACACAGGAACAATAGAAATCACAATAGTAAAATATTGACAATTTTAAAGTCGCTTCTTTAAATATAATTATTTATTGGTCTACAAATAAATGTATGGCTGAACAAAAGAAACACTGAAACATTTTTGATTACAATTTACAATAAAAAGGCATCGCAACTGAGAGTCGCGGAGGATCGCTCTGTTACGTCCATTATCCTCGGGATCGGGCTCTCTCTCTTCCTGCTGCAGTGCTGCCTGCGTCAGCAGCGGGGAGAGAGGTGGGGGCGCGCGCGGTATGGCACTACGTAGCAACAACATCGTACTTACTATGTTCATAGAAAACCCGTGCTATACAATTAAATAGTTTTTTTTGCCTGGTTTGGTTTTTTTTTCAACAGCGCTTTTAATGTGGATAATGACCGACGTTACGGGGCGTAGGTAATGGTAACATTCGCAGCGAGCATGTCTTTACGCCGTGTGCTAAAATCAGTGTTGCTCGCTCGCATGTTTTGCCGTAGGTACTACTGACTACACGAATACTTGCTTGGTAACATATTAGGTGCATTTTGACCCGTGACGCCGGTCAGTATCCACCTTTACAGCGTGATCTTTCTTCATTGTGATAACGCCATGGTCCCACGGGCCGTTAACTGACAGGTGGCGTCAGGTGTTACTGCACTGCTACCTGTCGAGGCCTATCGCAGTCCGTGCAGAGCATTCCCACTGCTGTGGTTTTATTCAGTGGTCAACGTTTGATAAACAAAGCTAAAAGACAAGCGCCTGTACGGGCCGAGATAGGCGCCCGCCCCCGCGTGGAATAATGCTTCAGCACACTCAACCAGACGCGCAGTCGATTTATTGAGTAAGTACAGTAAAAGCTCCTTATTCGTGCTTCCTTCATTCGCGTTTTCACTATTCGCGGATTAAAAAAATGCGACCCAATTCCTATATCCGCGGCTAAAGATTTATTTATTTGCGGGTCTAATCGGTACATCGGTACATACATATTAACAAATAACAAAAAGGATTCCAATAGGTATCCAACCCAATATCCTTTGTAAACGCGTCGTCAGATGGACTATAAAAAAGTGAAATAGACCTTATTACAACTTCGCCTAAAGTACATTGTCAAATGATATCGCCGCTTTATTGGTTCGGCCTTTGACATCTACAATAGCCGCCTTCGCCGCGGTCGGTGTTTTTAACCGACTTCAAAAAGAAGGAGGTTACAAATTCATCGGTCATCGTCAAAGTCGTCGACGCAATCTGTTTGCGCCGCCGTTGTCTAAAACTGTTGCCAGAGCTGAGTCTCCTGTGTGTCGTACTTTAAGGATGCTTAACGCCCTCCTGACCACCTATCCTGAATGTGATCTGTTTGCTGATGAATGGAGCAAAATTATGCGTGTGTGTCTGATGTTTTGCGAGAGTAAGT
Source organism: Polymixis flavicincta (assembly GCA_949987655.1). Classification (NCBI taxonomy): domain Eukaryota; kingdom Metazoa; phylum Arthropoda; class Insecta; order Lepidoptera; family Noctuidae; genus Polymixis; species Polymixis flavicincta. The sequence continues at coordinate 38,086,010 of OX465171.1, read as the reverse complement.
ATGCTAGGTTGTCCTCTATTATTTGTTAGTACCTATTTGTAATATTTTTATTTGCTATACCTGTATCTCTATGTTAATTAATGTAATTGGTGTTACCGTTTTAATTAACAATAAATAAAAAATAAAATAATAATCAATTCGACATGTTTATATTTTTAATGTATGTTCAGGCATAACTCCGTCGTATATAGACGGATTTGCAAAATTCTTTTTTTTTTCGAAAGGGGTTTACTCCGAAATGGTCCCATTGAAATTTCATATAGACAGGGCCCGATCTAGCTATTTAGCCGCTCCGGGTAAAAATAACATTCGCCGCCCTTTGCACTAACACCATCAAAGATGGTATGACCATAATTATGTGATATTCTTTTAACTATATAATATTCACATACGTTAGTCTACTACGGCTTCTGAACAAGTATACAAAAAGTATGTTTGTAAGTATACATTTTGCCGCCGCTCATTTTTGCCGCTCTGAGCATTTGCCCGGCTTGCCCCCCCTTAGATTGGGCCCTGCATATAGATCTGATGATGCGTTTCGGAAACAGACAACGGAACTCTTCAAAAAATTACAGCAAATCAACCGCGAATGTTGCTATCACATAAATAAGTATGCATTGTTTTGACCCAAAGGATGATGAAATTTCGAATTGGTGTATGGTAGGTAACAAAAAAGTGAAAAATAAAAACTTTTTTCAAAAAAATAACAACCGACTTCCAAAAAACACTACAAAGTGCAAAATAACTTTAATTTCGGAAGGCGGTGACAAATAATTAAAATACACATCCAACGTCACCGACTTCCGAAATTAAAGTTATTTTGCACTTTGTAGTGTTTTTTGGAAGTCGGTTGGTATTTTTTTGAAAAAAGTTTTTTGAGAATGTAAACAAACATAATGAAACCAACCTCATCACCATAAAGTATATTTATATATCATCATCATCATCATTTCAGCTGAAAGACGTCCACTGCTGGACATAGGCCTCCCCCACATTTATAAATGCTGCGACTTAATAGACATTCCATCCTTTGGTACGAGCCGCTTTGCGTGTTTTACCTATTGTTTCATCTTTCCATTTATTGCAAAATGTTGAAATTTTTTTTTTACTTAAAAACGATTTTCGACGTGAAAAAATCTGTTTAACGCATGCTTGATCGTTTACGCCTTGGAGAGTCGCTTGCATCCATATCACGCTCATACAATTAGTCAATATGGTCAAAAACTTCAATTAAATTGTTTTTTTTTTTGTCACTTAGGAACGTATCCCCTATAATCCCATATAAATTACCATTCCATAGTCACGGTTTCTGTATTCGCGGTAGGTATTTTACGGAAATACCTGTGGGAGAGCTGTGGTGGCCAAGTGGTAACGGCCGCGACTTACGAGTTGTAGGTCGTGAGTTCGAACCCAGCCAGGCGCTTTACTTTGTGTAAATTATTTCATCACCACTGCTCTCAAAACGGTGAAGGAAAACATCGTGAGGAAACCGGCATGTCCTAGAACCAAAAACTCGAAGACATGTGACATCTACCAACCCGCATTGGGCCCGCGTGGTGGATTACGGCCCAGTCCCTCTCACCTAGAGGAGGCCTGTGTCCCAGTAGTGGGAACATTATAGGCTGATGATGATTTTACGGAACGTATACCTCGCGAATAAAGAGCTTTTACTGTACCTACGGCAGGTGCACATTTATTATAAAATGAGCCTCGACCAGGCGCTTTGATCTATATTTATTCTTAAAAATCTGAGTGAGACTTCGTCGCAATATCATTATAACCCCTAAAGACGCCTGCAGGCCTAGACAAAACACCTTTCTGTTAACGTTCACGCTAAACTCTACGCCAGAATATATGGGAATGACATTACCGTGTCCTTTCCGCAGGTAATGTCATTCCCATACATTTTGGCGTACCGTTTAGCGTGAACGCCAAGAGTAATGTGTTTTGTCTCTAGGCTCTGGACTGCATTCGAAAGCTGTGGTAGATTCCTACCAGGATAGATCGGAAGATCGGAGGAGTGGTACCTACACCGTCAAAGCGACACATTATTGTTTTCCGACATGCACGCGAACGAAGTCGCGGGCACAGCTAGTTATAAATAAAATCGTAATGACAATGTTAGTAATGTAATAGTAAACGAATTTATATAGAGTTTGATCAAATTATTCTTAACCCTATACTTGGCAGAGATTATCATCCTAACAAAAATATGTTTTTGCTTTTTCATATTAATTAGACTATTTGGACGTAAGGAAAAATAAAATAAAAAATCTCTGAAATTCAGTTTTCAGGATATATAATGTGTATTTAAGTTCACATTGCCAGGGTTACAAGAATGAAACAATAAAGAGAACATGTGTCTTTATATGCACACTGCCCTGTCGAAGGCAAACAAAATAAGTGAGACTAAATGAAAAGTTTTTAACTTATCAATAAAAATATTAAACATAACAACAATTTTTGAGATCTTTTAGGAACTTTTTATGAATGAGTATGTATGTAAGTATGATCCCACTTTACAAATTCTTAGGAACTAAGTATAATATAACTTTTATATGAGATCTTTATACTTATCAAATAATTCAGTCGTTGAGTTCTGAGATCAACAGTTTAAACCACAATTTGCTTAGTAGGTACTATTTGGTGTGGAAATCCAAAAAGCAATTTCGTCCTTCAACTATACATAGCCGTGCATTACATTTTTGGCAAAAATACTTTGTTTGGTTTTTGGTACAGTTCCTACACCTGCCTTTTGTCGTGAAAGTAGGCAGATGTCCCACCAAATCGTAACGAGTAGCGTCATCAGGCCTTTCTGCAACCGGTTTCTTTATCTTCTTTACAGATTTTGAGAGATGTAGATCAGGAGAACTCCTTTTAAAATAACACAGTTGTCTAAAAAGCGCGACGCGAAACTTTTTGAGAGGCATCAGTTTTTGTTTACCACTGTTCTCGCGACGGTATAGCAACCAGGCATTGTTTACGCTGATGTCCAGCATCTGCGAGAATAGTGGTAAATACCAACGATGGCCTTTCAAATCCGTTCGGTACAAGGCAACTAACATGTCCGCCAAATCCATACCGCCCATATTTGCATTGTAGTGCTTTATTAGATTTGGGCATGTGACTGGTCCCTTCCTCTTTTCTTCCTTCTTGTACCGCATTATATTCTGTACTGGGTGAGAGTCAACGTAAGTACTTGCAGCCAAGACAAATTTATTGTCAAACCATTTCACAACAGCGATGTTGTGATCGTTGGACACAACTTGTGCAAAAGCTCCCCTTCCTTTTTTCTTCAATTCTTTGTCACATGGTAGTTTATTTTCTGCCCCTCGAAGTCGATTTGATCTGACAGTTCCTAAGGAGAATATTCCATATTCATTCCTTAAATGATGCATCAGTTCAACCGATGTAAAAAAATTGTCGAAGTATAATACGGAGCATGGTTTTTGCTTTATAGATTTGGCCAAAGCTATTACAACTTTGGCCCCAAGGCCCATACCTTTTTCGTTTTCAGTGAAAGTATGGTGTCGGAAAGTGTCGTCCCCTCCGTAAATTATGAAATCATGGACTAGACCAGATGGCGAAGCACGAACGAATAACTTGAAACCCCATTTCTTGGGTTTATTCCGTATATATTGTTTTCGACTGCCGGCTCTGGTGCCCTTGTAAGGCACCATCATTTCGTCGATGCTAAAACGTTTACCTTCAGGAATATTGGATGCGCAGTTACGACGGAGTTTTTCCACCAGTGGCCTTATTTTATAGTACCTATCACCATCATCTGTCATGTTATCATTGAAGTGTATGCAGCGGCGAATAGCCTGAAATCTTTTTAGAGTCATCACATCAGCAATTTTACTGTACTTGAAGTCGTTGGACCAGTAGTCAGTGTACGCTGGCATATCTACTACGCCCATTAGAATATTGATCGCCAGGAAATCTCGTATTTCGTCTTTGGTCACATTTATTGACGAGCCCTTTTTCTGCACTGAATAAAGATTGGTATGATGTATTATCAAATCTAAAATATCATCAGAAATAAATAGTTTGAAGTAATCAAGTGGTGACTTCTCAAGATCAGTTGATTCAAATAATGTGTCTTCTATTTCTGCTGTACCTAGCTTCACTTTTGTCCATTTGGGGAGTAATTTGGGCGGTTTCAGAATAGTTTTCTTAATGATCACCCGGGTTTTCCTAGAACGACCAACACGAAGAGGCGTAGTAGTTTCTGCTGCAGGTGCAGGGCTTTTTTTTTTTTTTTTTTTTTTTTTTTTTGGGTGGGAAATCATCAAATAACTTCTCCCGCTCTGGGTGGAGCAGGAGGGCGTGTCAGACTTTTACTGACTAAAACCCACCCGTGTTCCTTCAGTAGCCCTTAAGCCAGGGGCTGTGGTGTCTCTTTCGAACAAACCCGCACCCCTGGCAGGCATCGACCCTTGCGGGTCCCATCACTTTTTGTGCTGACATCTCTTTGAGGCGCGCGTGGAACACAACGCGCCGTCGACTTGGGCTTGGTCCTTACCGGACAGCGAGCTACCCATTACTCGCCGTCCGCAAGCCCATGCCTACGGTGGCCGGAAATCGGCCTGGGATTCCCGACGCCCAGGGCGTCTCCGTATCCTGCGGCGGCTGGGGTCGCGAGGGCGCATATGCTGCCTCTCCCTCACGTGCGCCGCCTCCCTCTTCGCGAGCATTACTGCTTCGCTGAAGGAGGTGACGGCTCCCCATGCCCTCTCGCTCCGTACCATGGCTTGGACCAGGGCCGGACGCGAGAGATCGCCGCCGCCGATCGCCTCCACGAGGACACGGCGGTGCTCCGCCCAAGCAGGGCAGACTGCCACCGTGTGCTCCACCGTGTCCTCAGGGCGATCTTCGCAGTGGAAACACCCGGGCGTTTCCTCCCGCCCTATCCGAAACAGGAACCTCCCGAAACAACCGTGTCCGGTGAGGACCTGCGTCAGGCGGAAGGTGAGGACGCCATGCCGCCTCTCAAACCACTCCTCAAAGAGGGGACTTACCGCCGCAATCGTGGCGTGCCCAGCACTGGGTTGCGACAATCGCTCTCTCCATGTCACCATGAGATCCCGCCGGAGCTCTGTCCGCTGTGCCGCGATTTCCCGCGGCAGCGGAGTTACGCCCCGGCGTTTGGCCTCCTCGCGCCACTCCCATATCTGCGCGAGGACCTTTGCCTCCAGATCCCATGGCGGTAATCCGGCAAGGAGGCCCGCCGCCTCGCCGGAGATCGTGCGATATCCTCGGATCATCCTGATCGCCATGACCCTATGGGACGCCCTCAGCTTGCGAGCTGGTTGGCGCCTCAATGTAGGCGCCCACACCGGCGCCCCGTATAGGGCCATGGACCGCACGATCCCCGCGTAGAGCCTCCGGCAGGAGGCGTTTGGCCCCCCTAGATTGGGCAAGAGCCGCTTCAACGCAGCCCCGGCCCGCTCCAGTCTGGGAGCCAAACGGCGGAAATGCTCCGCGAAGTTCCACCGGCTGTCGAGGACGAGTCCCAGGTACTTCATCGTCGACTCGACGCCGATGTGAACCCCTCCCACCGTTATCTGGGAACCCGTCGGTGGCGCATTCCGAGGACCATGAAACCACATGGCCTCGGACTTGTGCAATGCCACCTCGAGTCCCAGTTGCCGGATCCTATCCACGATTGTCGCAACCCCTTGTGTCGCTAAGTCGGCCGCCGCCTGGTACGACCTCCCTTGCGCCAGGACCAGCGTGTCGTCAGCGTAGCAGACTACACTGACGCCGCTAGGGAGGTCGGCGCGCAGCACCCAGTCGTACCCGATGTCCCACAGATACGGCCCCAGGACCGATCCCTGTGGGACACCGCACGACATCTCTCGCCGGTTCCACTCTCCGAGGTGACCGGGGTAGATGACGGCCCTGTCCGTCAAATAGGCCTCGACCACACGACAGAGGTAGGTCGGCATCCGGTGATACCGGAGTGCCTCCCTTATGCAACTCCAGGGCAGGGTGTTGAAGGCATTGGCGATGTCTAATGACACCGCCAAGACGACCCCACCCCGGGCCACAGCATCCCCCGTCGTGAGGGCTCGCACGCGCATGATGGCGTCCACCGTGGAGCGCCCCCTGCGGAAACCAAACTGGCTCTCCGCCAAATCCGGCCCCACCCGCACCAGCCGCCCGACGAGGCGGTCTGCAATTACTCTCTCAAAGAGCTTGCCCACCTCGTCGAGCAGCACAATGGGCCGGTATGCGGACGGAGAGTCCGCTGGGCGCCCCGGCTTCTTGATGAGGACCAGTTTCCCCGTCTTCCAGCGAAGTGGGAACTGGCCCTCCTCCAAGCATGCGCTTAGGAGCCCTCTTAGTCGAGGCCCGAGAGCCTGCAAGGCCAGGACCCAGGCTTTGCCGGGCAAGCCGTCGGGTCCTGGGGCGGTATTCTTGGCATTCAGCCTACGTACCGCCACTCTCAGGTCTACCTCGGTCACCTCTGGAGAGTCGTCGTCGTCGTCGGTGTGGTCCGCATCGGGCACCGCAGGAGGCGGAGCCATAGGCGGGGGAGCGTGCTCCCCTCGTGAGGGGAACAGAGCGCTCACCACGTCCTGCACGAGATGAGGCCGGAGACTCTGCGTCAGCGGGGGAGCCCACGGGCGGATTTTATCACGCACCGTTTTGTAGGGGCGTCCCCACGGGTCTCTGTTCAGAGTCTCCAGCGACTCCTCGCGGGCCACAACTCTGGCCCGCAGGATCTCATCCCGGAGGGCGGTCTTCGCCACTCTGTACCCCTCGTACAGCTCCGCCTCAATGGCTTCCGTATCCGGAGGGCGGATACGGAGCCTGCGGTGCCTGGAGTAAAGGTGTCGCGCAGCAACACACGCCTCGCGCAGTGTTGTCAACTGCGGCGACCACCAGTACACCTGGCGTGAAGCACGACCTGGCTGGACCCGGGGCATTGCCACGTCACATACCTCGGACATGGTCTCCCGGAACCACTCGGCCTCGTCGTTGATGTCGGCAGGCCTGTCCGGTGATGACACCCAGGCCTGCACGATCGAGGCTTCCAGGAGAAGCTCCCGGTCCAGCTGCTTCAACGCCCACCGCGGACCACACGGGGCCTGTCGGACCGGCGCGCTCGAGGTCTGGGCGGAGACGTCAAACCGGATGTACCGGTGGTCGGAATACGTCTCCACCCCCTCCATGACGCGCCAGTCAATGACACGCGGCGACAGAGCGGGGCTGGCGAACGAAATGTCCACCACCGACTCACCCCGCATCCGCACACACGTGGCGACAGAACCCCGGTTTAGGACGACCAGGTCTGCTTCCAGAGCCCAGTCCTCCACCATCCTGCCCCGCACATTCGTCAAACGGGAACCCCAAGCCAAGCTCTTGGCATTGAAGTCCCCGAGGACGAGCACGGGGAGGGAACGAAACCCGACGACGACGTCTCTCAACTCCGCAAGGGAGTTGTGGAACTCGGCGAGAGTTCGGCTCGGGGAGAAGTACACCCCTACCACGACAATCTCCCCGAACCGTGCTGCAACGCAACCCCGTCCCCTCTTGACACTCTCGAGGGTCGGGGTACCGGCGGCGGCCGACGAAATGAGGGTCACTGAGCCGCTCAGGTCCTCCACCCAGTCATCCCTGGGCGGGACAAAGTACGGCTCAGCGACCACGGCGATGTTAATCGACCACTGCGCCATGCTCTGGATCAACAGATCCTGAGCGGCGGCGCAGTGGTTGATATTCGCCTGGAGGAGGCGTAATGGAGCCGTTACGTACACTCCATATTACCCTCCTCCGGGGCCCCCTGGGCAGGCCCAGCCGCAACGGCGGCGGCAACAACGGCGGTGGAGGCGGCAGCGGCGGCGGCAGTGGCGGCGGTTGCGGCGGTGACGGCGGTGGCGGAGGGCTTGGCCCTGCCTCGGCCCCTGGCTTCAGCGGGTGGAGCGCAGGCTTTGCTCCCAGCCCGGTGTTCGGCCGGCTTGCCAGCTGCCGCACATAGGTAACAGTGCGGCTTGGCAATGCACGAGCCGGCCTTATGACCGGGCTGACCGCAGCGGAAGCAGTGGCTGCTGCGGTCCACCTCCGAGGTGCATTGCACTCCCACGTGGTGGCCCACCTGGCAGCGGAAGCACCTCAGAGGTCTGGGTTCCAGCAGCTTCACCTGCGCTGAAACCCAGCCCACCAGGAGCCTTCGACCCTCCTCCGTTATCTTTCTGGCCGCCGACACGGGGCAGCTCACCGTTACGGTTCGCATCCCCGTGTTGTCAGGACGGATGGTGCCTGCCTTCACCTGCTCGGCAGAGCATTCCCCAGTCCTGACTACGGCGGCCACAACCTCGCCCTCCGTCACGGAGTCGTCCAGGCCCAAGATGCGCATGTCAGCGCACTTGGTGGGCCTGGACACTCGAACCTCGTCCGCATCTAGGGACGCCCTGAGCCTTTCGGCCAAGGCGTCAGCGGTCGGGCCACTGGCCGCACCAGGGATCTCCAACATGCGGGCTCCGGTCGCAGTCACCCTCATCCGCATGCCGTTGGAGACACCCAGCTCCGCGAGGTTCACCGCCGCCCGTGCCTTTGAAAGCACGTCGCGGTAGGACACGCCCTTCTTCTCCGCTTCCGGCTGTAGTGTTATCACTACAGCGGCGGACTTCGGGGCGCGTAACCTAGCCGCGGCGCTACGCTTTTTGCGCCGCTGCCGCCTCTCCTTCCTTTTGGCAGACCTCGCTGCCTTGCCCGCCTTCTTTTTCTCCCCGGCTACTTCCCATTCGGCGTCAGCCGCGGGAGATGGGGGAGGCGGGGCCGACCGTCCTGGCACCACGGCTGGGGGCGTAGCCAACTGAGCAGCCACCCCGCCCTTCTTGGGCTTGGGCGGCACCGGTTTCGCCGGGGTCCGACTCGACTGTGATGCCGACTTGGCTGTGGCAGTCGTGGCGACGGCATAAGTGGTCCTCTGCTGGCCCGAGACCGGCCGATTCGCCGCTAGCGGGGGGCGCAAGACGATGGCCTCCAGGGTGGAAAACCGGCTCTGGAAGGCTGCCAACTCCTTCCGCACCAGACTCAGCACCCGGTCTTCCTCCTCTGGCTTGGTTCCACCTTGCCCATGCCGCGCCCCCTTCTGAGGCACAACCGTGGGGCCAGCTCCTCGGAGCACGGCCAGGTCCGCTCGGAGCTCCTCGTTCTCCTTTCGGAGAAGCTCCATGGCGGCCGTCAAACGGGCGACCTCCGCCCGCATCTCCGACATACCGTCCGACGGAGGTCGGGAGTATAAGTCCTCCGCTGCCGCCATAATGGAGGCTATGGCTGCGGGTATGGCCTTGCCTTTCGAGGACTGTAGCCTCTTCATGGACACACCCTTGACTGCAGCAGCCACAACCTCCGCGAGCCTGGCCGTCCGCTCCGAATTGGAGCCGCCAGCGTTGTCCGGCTCACCGCCAGACGACTCCGAGAGGGCCCTGCTGCTGGTCCCTCCAGAAAGTTGCCCCTCGGTTTCCTGAGCCTCAGCCGCCTGGGCCGCCCCGGCGCTCGGCTCGGCGGGTTCTTTTGGGGTTAGGCTTCGGCCTAACCGAACCCCACCCTGCCGACAGATCTTGCCCAGCTTTCCCGCCGAGGCCGTCCCGCCATCCGAGGACGACCCCTGGCCGTCCTTCGGTTTGGGGCGCTTCTTGAGGAACTCTGTCCTCCTCGAAGCGCCCACCGCTGCATGCTCCAGGCCCTTATCAGAGCCCTTCGCGCTCGATGCAGAGTCGGACTCCGACCCCGCATCACTCTCCTTCTCTACCTGGTTTTTTTGTTTTAGTTTTAACTTTTCCATTATAGTTCCCACGAGTGTAAAACTTTGTGTACTGCAGGTGCAGGGCTGCAGTTTGAGTCTACAGACGGGGACGGTGGGATATAAACTGATGGTGAAGGTGGTATTATGTCAGGATTATTTTGAAGACTTGAGGGCGAGTCTGAAATAGGTTGTGATACTGGTTCTTCATGGACGGCAGCAATGGTATAAACTTCTCGATATTCGCCATCATCACTGTCGGAGATGTTTATGTTTTCAACAGAAGATGCCAGTGATCGCGCAGGGGAACTATCGTCGGAGGCATCGGGGCGTGGTCTGCAGATTTTAACTTCATCTTCCGAAGATTCGCTGGATTTTTCATCAGATTTAGCTCGGGATTTAGGCACCAGAGCAAAGATTTTTTGTGATCTAGTACTCTGAAACCAAAGCAGTGCAAGCTAAGAGATGTGGGTTTCGTTAAATGTGGTATTTGCGTTGCGGTATTATGCTCTATAAAATAATTGATGTTAGTTAATTTTAACAATCACGGGGTTGTGTTACTGGCGATGTGCAAAATAAGATACATTATTTGGAACTGTACAACGCTATAGACCAGACAGTGTGCATTTAAATACACGTGACAAATATTATGTCAATCACATAGCGACGGGCGGTGTGAATTTAAATGCACACGATACAAAAGTCGTAAATTATGAGAAATTAAACACATGTTTTACAAAAATATTACTACATGTCAATAGCTTAGGGTTGGTTAAAAGTAAAAATGAGACAATTAGTGTTGATTAAGTTATACAAATCTAGATAAAAATGGATATTTACCTTGAAGTGCGTGGGAGCAGACAGACGGTACGCCATTTTGATCACCACTGACAGAGCGTGAGTGAGATGGATATAGTTTTCTTTTTCTAGGGTTTAAGAACGTTCGGAAACTACGTTTGCATGAAATAATAAACTATTTGACAATTATGTTAGCCAGAAATAAATTCTGGACGGAATGTGCATTTAAATTCACCATGCCAAGTATAGGGTTAAAGAATTATAATTACAGTGAAATGAATACTAAATTCGGGAGATCTTACATGGCTAGGGCCTGATATTTGGAGTAAGAAATGTAAATTTTTGGAAATAAAGAATATTGTGATATATGTCAAAATGAGTGACCGAACTAAATGGACTTTATAACATCGCTAAGTAGTTTCAAATATTGGATATTTTTTGTATAATATTGTGAAAATTGATGATAACACCAAGTTAACCAAATTTCAGATAACCACCCAAATATATTTTCAGCAGGAACAGATACTGTCAGTATAGAAGCCTCAATAGATAGGTAATTTTATAAGAAATCTGGTGAAATGCAACAAAACTTATGTGTACAGTCACCGTCAAATAGTTAGTCAGTTACTCAGGGTATTCAAATAAATAGACGCAACCAAAAAGTCAATAATATCGGTACAAACAAAGTTTCCTTATTGTTGTCAACAATAAAGTCGCTCAAAAGGTCGAGACGTTTAAAATGTCATATAGATCGGTTCAGTCAAACCGCCATAAATATGGTTACAGTCATCCCGCCAATGGTATCCAAGCATTCTAAGTGTTCAAAAATGTGGAACACATTAGAAAAATAAACTAGCATGCTATACAAACAAACGGTTTCCCAAAGATAAAAACCTCTTTAGGCAATCTACTGTAGTTTGCATGTAATTCTACGTTTTATCTATCATTGGTCAATTATCTATCAGTCATATCAATGTCAAGTGCAATACTAAAACAAGCCAGAAATAATATCTAATGAAGCAATAATAGTGTTTCATGCTTAAATATGGCTACATATCGCATTAGTGACACCACAAAACATATAATCATATATTTGGGGGAGAAAGGTGTCTCCGTAACAGATATTTCAAATGTACTGGGATTATCCGTAAGTATTGCTTTAGATGAGTTACTTATCGAATTATTCGCATCTCTTCGGATTCTTCTTTTTTTATTTATTTATTTAACCATTTATGCACACACATATAAACAGACAAGGAACAGAAAAATACGTACAAAGGTAATCCTTATTTCTTAGAAATCTTTCCAGCACACTTGCGATAGGAGAGAAGATAACAGAGATGAAGACAACGCGTGTAATATTAGTAGAAGGGAAAAAATAAAACTACAAATTATACTCTATTATATATATGCGCATAAAATATGAGATTATTCATACATACATACTACGATAATAAATATCACTGAAATACCTTCTACCCCTTCTTCTTCTTTCTTATGTCTTTATTCTATTCTTCTATTTAGAGAAACTCCGACCGTTGGCTAGAGAGATGGCAGTGATGGTGCATTGCAAAACCATGTTTCATTTGGTCGTCCACGTCAAACGAGTACAAATTAAGACAGACATATAGTGCAGCGAGCTATTAGCGATCGTTTTATAAACTCCAGGAGTCTGTTTGTGGAATTTGGCACATCACAGAGCACAATAAGACGACGCCTGCGAGGACATGGGTTACGCCATCGTAATCCTGCTAAAAGCCTATATTAACACCGAGGTTTAAAGCGCAGCGTTTATAATCCGCACGAAATTATTTAAATCTAAATTTTCATAAAGTGATCTTTGTAGATCACTTTATGAAAATTTACTTTTAAATAATTTTGATTTAAATAATTTCGTTTCAGAGAGTTTTTTGTTCGCCTGCCGAGGGACGCTTATCGCTATACCGAACATCGAACACAAGGATCATACCTTGTGTGAAAGAAATGTTCTGCCTAACAATCGCAGTGGTCGAATCACTTTAGGATTTTGGGGATGGATGACCCAAAGCGGACCAGGAGAGCTAGTCGAGGTGGAAGGAAGAATGAATGGCCCCCGATACAAAGACATCATCGAAAACGTTTTGCTTCCAACAGCCAGGATTTTTTTCCCCATGAAAGGACTAGGTTTGTCCAAGATCACAGTTCCGTGCACAACTCCAGAGTTGTTCAAAATTACTTGGAAGGTAACAGGGACCTGGAGTTGATTTCGATGTCGCCTTATAGTCCCGACCTAAACCTTTCTGACGTAATTCTAGCAGCCACCATCTGCTAGAATTACGTCAGAAAGGTTTAGGTTACACGATTTTAGTTTAAAAAATAAAAATAATTAGAGCAAAAAAAATCGTGTATTTTTAAACTCCCGATGAGAGTTTTAGTGTTCAGTGGCCCTAGGGTGCGCGAGCGCGTTTGGCGCTCCGATTGGCCCTGGATTAGTGGACCAATCGGAGCGCCGAACGCGCTCGATGCGTTTGATCGAGCTGGTTAAATTAAACTCATACCAAGACCTCTGTACGCTTGAAAGTGACTTGATCGAAAGTGCTCATTTTGTCGTTTATACGGAATGTGTTCATTTTAATTAGGTACAGACGCCAGCATACCAAGCTACCCCAAACTGTCAAATTTTCCCAATTGAACATCAACCTTATGTAATAAAGTTGAAAATCGATCAAAGAGATTTGATAGATTTGGAATAGCTTAATGTGCTGGCGTCACGAGTAAAATTAAATACGAAATAATTTCGTATATTATTAAAAAATATGTTCCATATTTTTGAACACTTAGAATACTTTTTTTTTTGGAGGTTGGGAAATCATCAAATGACTTTTCCCGCTCTGGGTAGAGAGCAGGATGGCGTGTCAGACTTCTACTGACTAAAACCCACCCGTGTTCCCTAAGTCGCCTGTGTGCCAGGGGCGACGGTGTCTCTTTCGAGCAACCCGCATCCCCGGCAGGTACCGGCCCTTGCGGGCCCCACCAGCTGTTGCTGACATCTTCGACGGCGCACGTGGTTCATAACGTGCCTTCCCGCCTACCACTTTTCGGCCGCAGGGGATAGGGAGAGCGGCCAACGCTATACCGACACTCCTTTTCCCCTGCGGCCCCACCGCGTCCGCCATCAAACGGTGGCGGCCGCGTCCTGGCCACGCAAGGGAAGAGCGCTGCTCAGAAATACTGGCACTCCTCCTCTGCCGCAGCCCGTAACCCTCAGCCGCGATGCCTCCCATTCGACATCGCGGCCCACCTCAGTTGCGGTGCACCTCACCGCAACCTACTTTTCGGCCGCTACGTCATCGGCTTGAAGGCAAAAGCCCTGACGAGCGGCCCTACCTTTGGGTTCCTCTTCGCTTCACCGTGGCTGGGAGACCACGGTTACTGAGCGTCCTCGCAACGTCAATAAAATAAATAAATAAAATAAAATCCATTTATTTCAGGGGTTCCCATATTAACATCACAAGTTCAAGTTCACGTTCACAAAATCACGAGATAAATACAAATCACAGAGTAAAAATAAAAAAATTAATGTCATCTTATTAAAAATACAATGTCAAATAAATATATACATTTATAATGATTCGGAAATTAATATTGTAAAATACAAATTAAAATAAAAGTTTGGGGAAAATTTTGTATAAAATTAAAAATATAAATTAATAAAACAGCAATGCGGGAACCCACTCGGGGGAACACTTAGAATGCTTGGATACCATTGGCGGGATGACTATAACCATATTTATGGCGGTTTGACTGAATCGATCTTTATGACATTTTAAACGTCTCGGCATTTTGAGCGACTATATTGTGACAATAATAAGGAAACTTTGTTTGTACCGATATTATTGACTCTTTGGTTGCGTCTATTTATTTAAATATCCTGAGTGTCACTATTTGACGCTATACAATTTTTCAATATTCAGATAGGTACCTAAATTTTATCTGAAGAATAAATTATAATGTTGGTTTGACAGCTTTTTATATAAAATATGCTGTAACTGTCAGATTTATATTTCAAAAATCTGTATTTCTATAAGTTTGAATGCACCACATAAAAGATCATTTCAATTATGATCAAATCAAACAAACGATTACATCTGATCAAACAATAGGTGAAAGTAATTAAAGCTGCAAAGTGTTTACCTACCAGTATGTGTATGCAGTATGTTGCGATGAATCCCAGGAAGAACACTCCGAATGTGCCAAACACTAAGCCCATGCGTGACATGGCGTTGGGCATGGCGAGCATCCCGGCGCCGCAGCACGCCTTCAGTAGGTGCGTCATGGTGTCCGAGTACCTGCGACATACGGCCTGTTAGCGACCAGCCAGTACGTGTAGTGCGTACGTATGTATTTGCAGGTGATGCTGAAGATCTAGGCTACAATATTATATAACCTAAACTTCCCGTACTAATATCACACTGGCGCAATACATTTTATCAGTTAGATCAAACGACTGTTTGTTTGCCTGCGGTGGTCGAGAAGCAAATTACAATGAAGAAATTATTATTTTCTTTTTCACCATAATCAGTCTGTCAAGGGCTACTACTGGACATACTTAGGCCTCTCCGATGGCACACCATTTAACTTGATCGTAAGCGTCTGTCATCCAGGCACCTGCTAGGAGCAGGCGTAGTACCCTTTCAGGCATCGGTCCTATGTAACGTTTGCCGATTAGCTATCCAAACACGTATGTCCGCCCGCCCCGACTCTCAACAGGGTAAGAATACAAGACGGTGACTAAAAAAATAAAAACTTTTTCAAAAAAATAACAACCGACTTCCAAAAAAACACTACAAAGTGCAAAATAACTTTAATTTCGGAAGGCGGTGACAAATAATTAAAATACCTACACGTCCAAAGTCACCGACTTCCGAAATTAAAGTTTTTTGCACTTTGTAGTGTTTTTTTGGAAGTCGGTTGATATTTTTTTGAAAAAAGTTTTTATTTTTCACTTTTTAGTTACCTACGCCACACCAATTCGAAATTTCATCATCCTCAGGGTCAAAACAATGCATATTTATGCGATAGCCGCATTCGCGGTTGATTTGCTGTAATGTTTTGAAGAGTTCCGTAGTCTGTCTCCGAAACGCATCATTAGATCTAGATGAAATTTATATGGGACCATTTCGGAATAAACCCCTTTCGAACAAAAAAATAATTTTGCAAATCCGTCTATATACGACGGAGTTATGCCCGAATATACATAAAAAAACATGTCGAATTGATAACCTCCTTCTTTTTGAAGTCGGTTAAAAAATAACCGACTTCCGGAAAAAACACTAGAAAGTGAAAAATTACTTTAATTTCGGAAAGCGGTAACAAACAATTAATATACATATCAAAAGTCACCGAATTCCGAAATTAAAGTTATTTTTTGCTTTCTAGTGTTTTTCCGGAAAGCGGTTTTTTTTTTTTTGGAAAAAGTTGGTATTTTCAGTTTTTAGTTATAGTACCTACCCCACTCCCCATTTCGAATTTGAAAGAAAAAAGAAAGTCATCAAAGAATTTCATCACCCTTGGGGTCAAAAAAATTTCAATGTGATCATTTCGGAATAACTCCTTTCGAACAAAAAAAGAATTTTGCAAATCCGTCTACATTCTTATAAATATATATCGGAGTTATGCCCGAACATACATCCAAAAAATATAAACATGTCGAATTGATAACCTACTCCTTTTTGAAGTCGGTTAAACAGAAGAAAAAATTAGAAGTGTAGGTATCTCACATTCTTAGATCGCTCCATTTATAATTAAAGTTAATTCGGCACTTTACGTTCAGTTCATTATTCCTTTAAAGCGAATCGGTGCCACAGTCATAGATCGTAGGTACCCAGACAAGCGCTTCACTTTATGGAAATAATTATACATCACTACTGCTCTCAAAACAGTGAAGGAAAACATCGTGAGGAAACTGGAATATCCTAGAATCATAAACTCGAAGATATATGTGACATTTATCAACACGCATTGGCCTCGCGTGGTGGATTACGGTCCACTCCCTGTCACCGAGAGGAGGCCTGTGACCCAGCGGTGTGAACATTAAAGGCTACATAGTGAACCCGTGCCTGTTAGCTCTTTTAGTGCATATAACTGACTACCTCGGAATTATATGACTATGAATATATTTGTGTAAAAACTGTTTTATCATCTTTTTTTAGGCAAAGAAATAAAAGCGCTCCAAACAGTGACCGCGAGAAACATCGTCCGCCAAGCATTGGCCACGGCCGTATTGTCTTCCGAGTGCGGTGCGTCTGTGCGTTATTGCATCAACTTCAATAATTATTTTCTCTCGCCACGGACAATTATTATCTATGTAGTCTATTCAGCGCCAAAAAGCTTATGATAATAGTCTATCACTGGATCTAGGTGCTATCGTCAGCGCACGCAGCGATCGGTATTGATAGATCTAGGTGCTACCGGCAGCGCACGCAGCGATCGGTATTGGTAGATCTAGGTGCCCTATCGTCAGCGCACGCAACGATCGTTATTGAAAGATCTAGGTGCCCTATCGTCAGCGCACGCAACGATCGTTATTGAAAGATCTAGGTGCCCTATCGTCAGCGCACGCAGCGATCGGTATTGAAAGATCTATGTGCCTTATCGTCAGCGCACGCAGCGATCGGTATTGGTAGATCTAGGTGCCCTATCGTCAGCGCACGCAGCCATCGGTATTGATAGATCTAGGTGCCCTATCGTCAGCGCACGCAGCGATCGGTATTGAAAGATCTATGTGCCCTATCGTCAGCGCATGCATAGATCTAGGTGCCCTATCGTTAGCGCATGCAGCGATCGGTATTGGTATGTAAATATACATTTAAGGGCACAGAAAGCCATTGCGGTGATGCAATCTCCTTCAATTAATATAATAGTGTAATGTTGTAACTATGCCGTTCATTTCATAATTTTGTTTGCAAAGCTGATTAAATGTCACGTTTCGCGAATAATCTTTACTTTTAGTGTCATTAAAGTGATTTACACGGCAGTTTATGACATCAACTTTAACGATACTAAGATACTTACAAAATCAACTTCAATTTTTGATGTTCTTGAACATTTGGTGACCTAGATATCCTCGAAAAATAGTTTTCTGCCATTTACATGGAAATCAGAGCATTAAATGTAGCATTCCAGTTATCCCATAAACTGTGTCTGGTGTCTTCTTATTATATTTTCTCACGTTTATAGTAACTGAACAATGGTTTCCTAACATTTCTCAGGAAAAACATTGCTTACAATATTTATAATAGAAAACCAAATTAAATCAAGATTTATAATCTTTTTAGTACCTATGTATTTCATGTAACGAACACAACCCAGGTTTTACAATTCATTCACAATCATTTCATTCAGTAGTTATAAAGTTAAATAGTGACGCAAAATGTTGTAAAGCAACTATACCTACTTTGCAAGTTTAGATTTTAGCCTTCAAAAGTAAATAACGCATAGGTACAATAATAATAATAGTTACGAGGTGGGTTTCGGCACATTGCGGTGTTTATGCGGGTCGTATGGTTCTTCAGGGCCCATCATATGTGATAGAGGCGTCAGGATTGCAGATCTAGTAGCAGTGAGGTCCACCTTGGACATCACCTTGGACGCCACCTTGGACACCGTCGTAGACGTTTTGGACGGCGGCCGGGACACATTGTACACGTGGAACATGTTGCTGCCGTGCATCGCAAGAGCACGCTGCTAACCCCTGTCCCTCTAAGTAATGGTATCACGGGTCGAGCCGTGATCCGATCGATGCGTTTTTCCACTATGTATTATTTTATGATCATCTGCAACTATACGTCGGCTATAAAATGTCATAGACTACATAGATGTACAATGTTTCAAAGTTATGTTTATGGCCACAGTAACCTGTGGCCATAAATCTGTCAGTTTATTTTTAATTATTTGATGTTTAGAAAAAACATGAAATTAGTAAGTGCCTTAAGATGCTTTTTTATGCTTTTTGGGTTTTTGACATATTTCTTGATAAAAATAATTCGGAAAGTATGGCATTAGTAAGTATTATATTGAAAATATATTTCTGTGGCAAGGCCTTCCTATCATCAAGGTTTTTTTAGAGATGGGTAACTAGTTTTAACGAAACACAGGACATTTCAGTCCGTCTATTACGTAATACGAATAATAAAAGGTAATTATGGCAGTATCCTTTATTTTTCGTTTGTACGTGGCAAACTAGCATGCAATTCGCTAGTATAGGATCCACATGAGCATAAATAAAGCTCAAGATAGAACGGGTCCAGCAAGTTAATAGGATATTATTGGGCATCCTACTCCACCTTCCGTTCCATCGGCTCAATCCGTTCGCCTCGTTACTCACGGTGGAGTAGAATGCCCAATAATATAAATTAAATCCTACTTAGTGCGGTAAAATACTGGTTTGGCGCCTATTCCACTCGATGGGAACGGAAGGTGGAGTATGAATTCCTACATGGTGTAGTAAAATACTGTTATTATCGATGGCTTACCTCGATCGAGGTACCGCAGATTCAGATTCATGTAATTATACTCACCAGCACCCTAATTGCGTAACTCACGATTGATCATAATTGGTTTCGTCTTCACAGTTAAACAATATTCATTGCGTTATTTATGTTGTCGAACAGACACATTTTTCGAACATATGAAGCATTGGTTTAACAATCCGTTTCAAAACGATACAGGTAATGATGAATCGTGAGTTACGCAATTAGGGTGCTGGTTAAGACAGCTAAAACTTTACTATACCTTGATTCAAACATACACAAACTTTCGTTTGCATAATCAGCACCCTAATTGCGTAACTCACGATTCATCATAATCTGTATCGTTTTGAAACGGATTGTTAAACCATTGCTTCATATGTTGGAAAAATGTGTCTGTTCGACAACATAAATAACGCAATGAATATTGTTTAACTGTGAAGACGAAACCAATTATGATCAATCGTAAGTTACGCAATTAGGGTGCAGGTCTATATTTGAACGAACCAGTAACCTAAAATTCACGACAGATTGTCTCATGTCTCTCCACATACTTAGGGATGGTGCATTGCCGCTTAGGATAACACACATACCTGTTTTCGTGACCAGATTGGCTCGATGATATCTGAACTTTAAGCTACCGCGTACATTCAACTAAAATTTAGAACAGATTGTCTCATGTTTCTCCACACACATTTTGCCCGTGACCAGATTGGCTCGAGGACATCTAAATTTTAATTTAACACATGAAGACATATTTGTTGAGGAAGGGCTATTACGTTACGTTACGTTACGTTTATAGAATTACATATTTCTGAATCTTTTTGTTACGTATGTTTTATTTTTCCACTTGATAATGAATTCTAAATTTAATTTTGATCTCTGATTTGTTGGTGTTATATTTTAAACGTGTAATTAATTTTAAATATGAATGTACACAATGTTTATTATGACCTTTATTTATTTTTAATCCTTATTAGTTACACTTTTAATATTTTTTTTCAGTTAACTATTCTACTGTCGCAAGAATGAGCACTGTCCGCTGTGTTTCTTATCACATGCAGTGCAAAATGATTTTGAAATCCGTCAAATGGACATTCCGACAGCATTCCTAAATGGAATACTAGAATCAGAAGTATACTTAAAGATACCAAATGGAGTAAAATGTCAGCAAAAAGATAAAGTTCCAAAGCTGAATAGAAGCTTATATGGATTGAAAGAGAGTTCAAAATGTTGGAATGATAGATTAAATGATTTTATTCTGAAAATAGAACTAATAAGATCAAATAATGATTTTTGCATGTACTACAATGATAAATGTTGGATTATAGTTTTCGTAGATGATATTTTGGTAACAGGATGTACAAAAGAGATAAATTACGTAAAAGAAGAGTTAAAGAAAGAATTTCACGCTAAAGTTTTGGTGAAGTTAATAAGTTTCTTGGAATGGAAATACAGAGAAACGGAGATATTGTAAAGATAACACAAGAAAAGCAAATAGATAAAATGTTGAAAAAATTTAATATGACCGAGGCGAATGGAACGAAAAGTCCAATGACGAAAGGTTTTCAAGCGGATTCAGATAGTAGTATTGATGTACCCTACAGACAGTTGATTGCAGGTTTAATGTTTTTAGCGACGGTATCAAGACCTGATATTGCCTTTAGTACAACATTTCTGTGTCAATACTTAGATAAAGCTACTTTAAATCTGTGGACACAAGCAAAACGAGTTCTACGTTATTTGAAAGAAACAAAGAGAAGTGGTTTGACCCATGTCAAGAATAACAAGAAGAATGTTATTGAAACCTACTCTGATGCAGATTGGGGAGGTAATCACATTGACAGAAAAAGTATCAGTGGATCTGTTACTTTGTTAAACGGTCATGTGGTAGCATGGTTCTCGAGGAAGCAGAACGGTGTAGCTTTGTCGACAGCAGAAGCTGAGTATGTCGCTGGAGCCACTAGTGCGTGCGATTTAATAAATATAAAGGGACTATGTAAGAATCTCAACAGAAGCCATGATGTGAAATGTGTTCTCTACGTGGACAATAAAGGTTCTATTGATATGACTAAAACTTTTGAAAATAGTAAGAGAACTAAACATATTGACATAAAATATCATTTTATAAAAGATTTAATATTCAAAAAGGAGCTAGTAATTGAATATGTAAATACTGTTGAAAATTTTGCTGATGTTTTTACAAAAACTTTAGGGATAGATAGTTTTCAACAAATGTGTGAGAAGTTAAATATATACTAAAAATATTTTTAAGTTTTCGTATAATAGGGTGACCAGTAATTTTATTTGGAAAATGTAGAATGTATTGATTTTATTTTTATTAATAATTTTAAGCGATGAAGAATGTTTGATCTTCGATAAAACACTATTAATCGAGGTGGGGTGTTAAGTATACCTATGTCAATGGCCATGTGGTGTGAAAATGATGATGGTGCTCTGCTACCACCATCATCTCTTTGAAGAAAGCCCCTTGCAACCAGTCTCGCCTTCTTTAGGTTATTATCTTTCTTCACAAAAATCCATTTTGAATCAATTGCTTCTTTTCCGTTTGGCAAATCAGTGATTGTCCATATTTTCATATTTTCTAAAGCTTTCAACTCTTTAACAATTGCTTCAGTCCAGCCCATTTTTATAGCTTCATTGTAACTTTTAGGAACATCTTCCATATATGTATTATAAGCATAGTGTGTCTCATATTCTTGTAGTATTTTTGGTTTAACAATTCTTCTTCCACTTCTTGTATATTTTTACTCTGTTACCTCTTTCACTTGTTCAGTTGCATCATCAAATTTATCCTCATCATCACTGTCTTGATAATTTTCAGTCACAGTAGGACGTTGTGTAACTTTAATCTCACCTTTACCTTTTCTTTCTTTTAGTCCTGATGTACTTGGCTTGCTTTCTTTTTCATCTAATATCTCTGTATATGACGGACCTTTCATTGTCTCTTTCTATTTCTCTTATTCTATCATATCTCACATTTGTTTCATCAAAATGTACATCTCTCGAGATTTTAATTTCATTACTTTCTGGATCCCACAATCTACATCCATTTGGACTATATCCAATAAATCTCATTACTTTTGCTCTTTCCTCAAATTTTGACTTTCTTGGCAATACAATCATCCATGCTTTCGATCCAAATATTTTCATATGATCTTTATCATATTTACCATAATATAACTCTGCTGGTTTTTAAATTTTATAGCTGCTGATGGACATCTGTTTATTTGATACATAGCACACTTAATTGCCTCTCCCCATAATCCTTTCGGAAGGTTGAATTCCATCATTAATGCTCTTGCTTTATTATAAACAGTCCGGTTCATTTTCTCAGATACTCCATTCATTTGTGGACTGTAGGAGTTCGTGTACTCCATTTTTATTCCATTATGTATCGCAAATTCTTTTATTATTCTATTCTTAAATTCGTCACCATTATGGCATCTTATCCTTTTTACTTTATTTTGTTTCTGTGTTTCTAAATATCTCACATAATCTATTAGGTTTTGTGTTGCTTCATGTTTATACTTCAACAGATATACGACTCCAAAATGTGTATAATCATCTACAATTACCTGGTAATATCTTTCTTCATTTATGCTGGGAATATTTACTGGACCTGCAATATTAGTGTGTAAAAGTTCGCATACCTTTTCTGATCTTGGCATAACTACCGGATAGAATGGTAATCTCGTTGATTTTGCTCTCATGCACAAATCACATCTTTTCTCATTGTTTGGTAACTTTAAAGTCCTCAACCCATTTCTATTCAAATGCCCTAGTCTTTGATGCCATAGGTTTGTATCATTTGCTGTCGTATAACATTCATTCTCTGTTTTAATTTTCAGTTGCAGTTTATATAATTTTCCATATTTTTCTCCATGCACTCTCAAGTTATTTTGTATAATTTTTACCACATTTCCTTGAAATATTACTACATAACTATTCTTCTCAACTAATTTACTTACTAAAAGTAAGTTTTGCGTTAGATTAGGCACAATTAAAGCTTCAATTTCAATGCATCTGCCTTTTTCTCCTGTTTTTAATATTCCTCTCTCATTTGCTTTTAAATATTCGCCATTTGCGATTTTTATTCTTACTGGTTCTGTTAATGTTTTAATTTTTGTCATATAATCTTTGTATTTATCCTGTACCATGTTGTCTGAAGCTCCTGAGTCTATTATAAACTCTATTACGTTTGACTCAATATACTCATTTGTTATGTTTAATGTTTCATCATATGCTGTGAACATATGTTTTGTAATGTTCGCATGTCCATCTCTACTTCTATCAGTACTTCTGCCTCTTCCAAAAATATATCCTCTAACGTATCTACCACCTCTTTCGTTACTCCTGCATTGATATGCTTTGTGTCCTTTTTGCTTACACTTATAGCACACTATATTTTCCGTAGTAAAACTTGTCTCGTGATTTCTATTTTCATGATCACTTTTCATTTTTAGCTCAGCATCTAATAATCTTGCTTTCACAAAATCAATTGTGATTTCCTTTTCTGTTGACATTGTTTCTAGTGATGTTATTACATTTTCATAATTATCTGGCAGTGTTAATAATAAGTGACACACTTTATCAGACTCGGACATGCTTTCTCCAATTTCAATTTCATTAATCATGTTATCAAATTTTAGATAGTGGTCCTGAAGTTTTGTATCTTTTTGACATTTCAAATTCAGCAATCTTTTCTTTAGTTGCAATTTATCGAAAACAGATTTTATTTCAAAGATGGCTTCTAAGCATTTCATCATTTCTAATGATGTTGTACCCTTCTTTATATATGATATGTACATAACTGATAAACATTGTACGATTATTGACCTTGCTTTAATATCCATTTCCTTAGTTGATTTCTCACTTTTTATCGCTTCTACAACTCCTTTTTCCTCCAACAGTAAATTTATTCGAAGTTTCCATGTTTTAAAATTTACTTCCTCTTTCAGAAATGGCATCGCTTCAAATTTTTTCATTTCCATTTTTGACAGCTCAAAATTCTCTTCTGATTTTTATATTTCCATTTCATTTACCATTTTTCTTCTTTATATCAGCACAAATATGCGGCCCATAACCTTTTATGATATAGCTGAGGGCATACTGTTAGAGAAACAATTATTTTAGGTTTACAATATTTATTTTACGTGAGCCATCTTCTATTGAATTACCCTGACAGTTTATATTATTCTTGTTTTTCACACCACATGGCCATAGACATAGGTATACTTAACATTTTTTATAAAAGCAACTTAACAAAAAACATTTAAAAATATAAAAATAGTGGTCCGCCGGTATCGGGAGCAGGGTCCAAGCTACCGGTGGTTAGGGCTCCAGAGACAGGAACCTCCTCACGATGCGAGCAGTATCGAGGAGTACTGCCTTCTGAATCAGGCCTTTGATCCAACCGCCCAACGAGAGCCCCGAGAGATGTTGATCGTGGCTCTTGGCCATCAGTCCATTGGCTGACACGACTATCGGCACAATTACAGCCGAGCTCATATTCCACATGTCAACAACCTCGTGTGCTAAGTCAAGATATTTAATTTGTTTCTCTTTCTCAGCTTTCACGAGGTTCCCGTTATGCGGAATGGTAACATCGACTATAATTGTGCGGCGCGCTAACCGGTATATCACCACTATATCAGGCTTATTGGCTACAATAGTCCTGTCAGAAATGATAGACCGATCCCAATACAACGTGACATGGTCATTTTCCAGAACTGGGTCGGGCACATACTTGTAATACGGTACCTCAGAACCCACAAGTTTATATTGCAAAGTAAGTTGCTGGTGAATAATCCTGGCTACTTGGTTATGCCTGTGCCTAAGGCCTGTGCAAGTACTCGCCGTTAGCTAAACGAGAACAACCAGAGATAATATGTCTGATGGACTCACCCGGACGGTGACATGCCCGACACACGTCAACCGTCCCGTCCTTCATAACATGTCTCCGGTAGTTATTCGTCAAGTTCGTCGAGATAACTTCGTCCATAATTGCACAGACGAAACCTTCAGTTTCCCCGAAAAGGTCACCAAAACGTAGCCAGGATACGGAAGCTGAGAAAACTACGCCGGGCCCGATAGAAGCGCCCGTGAAGCTCCTTATTTCGCCATATTTCCTTGCGGTCATCGATAGTAACTACTACAGGTTTGCGCCAGTTCTCTTTAGCCATGGACAGCGGGGTGAGTCCCTTGTCCACTGCGACCACATCACGGTGCATATCCACTTCGGCTTTTATAAAATATTCCCTGAGACTGCACACCTCGCGGTTGTGGAGGGTCTTGGTATTCAAAAAACCTCGACCCCCGCACTTCCGCGGGATGTACAGTCTCATTACCGATGATTGTGGGTGATGCATCCGGTTTGCAGTCAGCAGTGTAAGGACCCTCCTATCCAGGGCATCGAGTTCAGATTGAGTCCATTTGAGTATGCCGAAAGAGTACATCATAACCGGCATGACCCAACCGTTGAAGTCGCGCACCTTGTTTGTGCCTGAGACAAGACTAATTAATACTTTCTTCAGGCGACCAAAGAAGCGCTCCCTCAACGATTGCTTCATGTCGGCAGCGTTGATGCCCAACGCTTCAGACATACCCAAATACTTATAGCTCTCGGATGAGGAGAGGGAATGGAATGAGAGGTGTATGGAATCCAAAAGTTGAATTCCCTCGGATTCCGTAATCTCACCTCGCTTTACATGCATGACTGCACATTTGTCCACACCAAATTCCATCCTGATGGCGTTACTAAAAGTTTCAGTTACCTTCAGTAGTTCCATCAGTTGCAATTTGTTGGGGGCAAAGAGTTTAAGGTCATCCATGTACAGGAGGTGAGATATAACCTCACCCCCTCTCCTCAGTCGATAGCCTAGACCTGAATCCTCCAGCAGTGTGTTTAGAGGATTCAGGGCTAAGCAAAACCAAAGTGGACTCAAGCTGTCGCCCTGGAATATTCCCCGTTTGATCCATACAGGCTCATCTATAATCTATCCAGCATGTCGACAGATCCTTACGGAATCGACGAACCTGTTGGCTAATGGCCATGTCGATGAGGAGTGGCTCCTTAGTACCGCGGGACCCATTTCTACATCCATTTTGAGAGGGAGACAAAATCTAGTTATTCTCAATGTGCGTGGTAATTTTCGCTCTCAAAATGGATGTAAGAAGTTTATAAACCGTTGACAAACATGTAATAGGTCTATAATTCTTGGGTTCCGCGGGACTACCTGATTTATGGAGCAGGTGGGTAACGCCTGTTGTTAGGAACAGTGGTAGCGACCCAGACTCTAAGGATGACTGGAATTGAGATTCCAGGCGATTATGTGAACTAGTAATCCATTTTAGCTAGAAGTTATGCAGTCCGTCCGGTCCCGGTGATTCCCAATTCGGTAACGGACGGACTGCTTTGGCTACGTCTATTGGTGTAATAGACACGGGTTCCATTTCTGGTATTGGTTCACACAATCGCTCGACATCCTGCATCCAGTCTGCCTCAACGTGACAGACGGGCACCGACCAAATGCTCCGCCAAAATGCACTCGTGGCGGTATCATCGGAGCGGCACACGTCCGTCACATTTCGTTCGGGTCGCTCCCAAGCTCTATATACCCACCTCTCATCGCTCTGGAACATGCGATTTTGCGTATACCGATCAACCCGCCGCTTATACCGCCGAATACGGTTCGCCCATGCACAGACTTTCTGCTTCAGGAAGTCGATGCGCTCTGTGACACGGGACATGTATTCTGGAGGACTGATTCCAGTCCCCGAGAAAGCCCGCTTCACAAAGCGCATCACTCGTGGACGTGTATTGCCCTCCCTGAAGCAGTATAATTTGCAAATGAGTACCCTGGCCCCATCGATACGACGCTCGATCCTGCACTGCCAGGCTGGTGCGGCTGGTTTCGGTCGAGTAGCTCCGTCACAGTTCGGGAATTTGACGTTAGCTAAACGACATGCTGCAACAGCCGCGCAATACAGGATCGAGTGTGTATCAACGAGATCCTCGCTGCTCTCGAATAAACTTTTTAGCTGCGAGTCCAAGGCACTCACCAGCGCCCTATTTTTCTTGTGCATAGATAACCTTGGTAGTCGGGGTCTAAGTTCGGTCGAGGTGAACCGAAACTCGCGAATCGCGTCTTCCAGTGCACCCCTCAGTCGGGTGTTGCACTGGCTACTTACTGTGACAACCCTATCATCTTCTTCAACATGATTAGACCGCGGCGAGATCGTATCAATACTTGACGCATGTGCCGCGGTTTGTGTCGGAGTCGAGACGATATGGTTGCTCAGTACTTCTGAGCGCAGCCTATCAAGTGCGGTATCGTCCAACCTGTGATTGCGTTGGATGACCCGCACCTGATCCGACAGTTGTTGGGCCGAGACGTTGAGGGTTGGTTCTAGTACCCGGAACAGAGACAGCATCCTTTCGTGGTACGCAGTGAGGTTAGTTCCCCCCTCTGTAGACCCGTAATATGCGCGCATGACGTTCTCGTTTAAACACTGAGTCCATCTCATGCGCTGCACACAACCATTGGCAGCGGGGACCCGGCTCGGGGCCGGATGGCCCCTAAGTCCCAAGCTTTTCGGTGGCCGGCCTCTCCCCTACCCCATTGAATGCCGAAGTTAACCGTCAAGTCACAATCAGTGGCCACCATACAAATGACCTGCTACGTAATACTTCGTAGATGGCATCAGGGATACCAATTTATAGAAGGATGCCTATTGCGTATCGTAATATTGCGTAGGTAGGCACCACTAACATTTGTTTTATATAGAATGCTTACCCACGCAATATTGCGCATATGCAAAATTACGTACCAATGGCAGCGCGACATCTTGCTAGCTATCTTTCTCACTGCTGTACATACATTCAATAATCATGTATTACCCCAGCTGCCCCTTTCGCCAATGATACAGTTATTACGTGACTTTAGTATCGCGCCGCGCGCGCAGTGGGATTGATGTTTGATAAGGGTAGTTTTTGCGATGCAATGCGGATACCGATCTAGTCGTCGTATTTTACGCGGTCGCCCAACCACACAATCATTACGACGACCATTATATCAAAATTAAGTAGCTGGAGTTTACTATGAAGAATGCTCGTCAGACGATGGGGATATCTCTTCAGGGTCAGACAATAACTAAGTCCCGGAGCGTGATGTAAATCGACAGTCCGTATTGGAGATAATAGTAGTCCGTCTTCTGTCACATCAGCACCTGACGATGAAGCGCCACCACCACTTGTCGGGGCACCGTCATGTGATTCAGAGCCCAATGGAAAATAGGCACCGCCAGGTCGATTACTTCGCCTACATGATCGCACCTCTAAAATGCGACTGCTACTGTTTCGTGAAGATTTTGTAAGCCATCTTTTAGGACTGAATTGTAATTTGACTACTGTAGAAACATCGTTACAGACACTGCCAATACAGCCAGAACAAGAAGGCCCATCTCTACCCTTACCATCGTCATTGATACAATAACCTTCTGAGCCAACTCCATCGCCAGCTTCTGTTGTGAGTCGCTCATCAGCCAACACAAATACTCGTATACCAATAGATAATTTTCATTATTTAGAAAGAGTTGCACCTACTGCTAAGAAAGCTGTTCCAGCCAAACCTTGTCGAGTTTGCACCAAAAATAAAAAGCGGAAGGAGTCATCAGTCATCATTATCTGTGCTACTTGTCCTGAAATGCCCGCCTCATGTGTAGTCAGTTGTTTTAAAATTTACCACACTGATCCTCGTTTTGAAAAAAATAAATAAATTAGAAGTGTCTACTTGTATTGTTTTCTTTTTTGTTGTTAATTTAGTAAGAAGTATTACTGTTTTCGTTTTTGATCTCATTAGTAGACTTAAATGTTTGACCGAAAAGTACCCTCGAAATTTTGTGATTTTCGATATTTAGAAATAATAAAGTTACTACTTTTGTATGTCGTGATTTATATGAGATGCCAAAGAGTGTAAAAATGTCTATTCAAGGAGGCCAAATAATACAGATTACCATTTATTCTATAGGGAAATTCTTATCGGCTACGTAATATTGCGTAGTAGGCATTCAAGGGCTACCGACGTACAGGTGTTGGCGATGTCGGCGGGGAAAATTATTATTATTATCATTTTTTATTTCATTTTATTATTATTTTATCTTACAATTATGTAATTTTCAACACAATGTATTTTGTTATGAAATAAATGACTTATGACTTTATGACATTACAGACGATACATCCTTTTACATCAACACGTAACAATCAAGTGGTAAATGTGGTCACACGGATACTCCATCCTTGCCTTACATGTTACATGTACAAAGCTAAGGTGCAGATACACTTGACAACGGCAGCCGGATCAGAAACGTATCTCACATTATTCGATCTAGCGTACAAACTGTGTGTGAATCCGCAGCTGTAGACAGTTCCGTTGACGGTAAACGTATCCGGTGGTTGTTAATTAGATGGAAATTAGCTTTATGTATAAATCTGCTTTGTTAGTTCAAATCGGCAAAGTTCAATGTCAATGCAATGCGCGCTTCCCACGCACACATAAATTGCATTCCATGCATTTATATTGTAAAGTAACATGAACTTCATGTTGTAAACACTAAATTTGTCATTTATAGAACTTCCTAAATATTATATCCGGATTTATTTTTGAAGTTTGTAATCGCTTCTAATTTCAACATGTTTAATTCTTCTAGGTACACACGGCTACACATCAATATATACATTTCCAGTTTACGCTGATCTCGCACTGTACGGAAATCCCATACAATGCGAGATTAGCTTATACTGGAAATATATAGCTTGATGTGTAGCCGTGCGTACTATGATTACGAGTATATATTCCAATTATGATAGATATATAGATAGTTACAATTATGATAGATTTTGTATTAAGTACGACACATACCTTTTATTGGTTAAATCATCTGCCACTTGTTATCGAGGGTGATTTAAACTAAGATAAAAGATGATCTTGAAAAAAGAGAATCTGTGCACAATAAGGTTATTTAGGAGTATAATAGTAGAATTAAACTAAAGTTGTTACGGATAAATCGGATAACTATAAAAATAATTCAGATACGTGCGTTCGATTCTCACACGATAGTTTCTTGGATTCTTTCATTGCGGATTTTAGGTGGTTATTATATACTAGCTGTCCCGACAGACGTTGTCCTGTCCATAAAAAAATAATTCATACAAAATCCATACCCTACTTACTCTACCTACGCTACCCTACCCTACCTACCCTACACTATCCTACCCTACACTATCCTACCCTATCCTACCCACCTACTCTACCTACGCTACCCTACCCTACCTACCCTACACTACCCTACCCTATCCTACCCTACCCTACACTATCCTACCTACCTACCCTACCTACGTTACCCTACCTACCCTACACTACCCTACCCTACTCTACACTATCCTACCTACCCTACCTACGCTATCCTACCTAAATAACACAAATAATATATATACAACAGTAGAGGAACTAGGTTTTTCAGACCATAGTGGAACAATTGTACACATTGCCATACCAACACCACATTCAGCTACACAAACAACATGGTGTATTAAAAAAAGATTATTTAACAACACGAACATTTTAAAGTTTAAGTCTAAATTAAATGAACACGATTGGAACAAAATGTTACGTAAAAACCAAAATTTAAATTACAATTATAAAACATTTCACGATACATTAATAAATATCCTTAACCATTGTATACCAATATGTAAAGTAAAACTGAAACCCAATTTAAAAAAATACTGGTTAACGACGGGCATCAAGATCTCCTGTAAAAACAAAAGATTGTTAAAAATACTCACACTTAAAACAAAAAATCCTATCATCACAAATTATTATAAAAACTATGAAAAAATACTAAAAAAATCTAGTAACTTCATCAAAAAAGATACAATATATAAATAAAATAAAAAAATCTAACAATAAGGTTAAAACCATGTGGAATATCATTAATGAGAGAACAAACAAAAAACATAGAAAGGAGCATAATAACATTAAATTGCAAATAGATAACAACCTAATATCCGATCCAAAGCAAGTAGCCAACAATTTTAATAATTTCTTTGCATCCATTGGAGAAAGCAGCGCAAACTCATCTAGTAGCACACCCGGCAGCACCTCTGTACTAAATTCTACAGAGAACACGATGTTTCTTGGCCCAATAGACGCCTGGGAAGTAAACAAAATAATTAGAAATCTAAAAAACAAAAGTAGTCACGGGATTGACGAAATACCACCAGTGCTTCTAAGACAATGCGCAGATGAACTTACCCTACCGTTTTACTTGCTACTAAACCAGTCATTTGAAGAAGGTGTCTTCCCTGATTTACTAAAAATATCTATAGTAAAACCAAACCACAAAAAAAGTACGAAAACTGATCCAAACAACTATCGTCCAATAGCTCTCTTACCATCAGCTTCAAAAATCTTTGAAAAAGCCATGTGTGACCGCATCTATGCTTTTTGCGAAAAGTACAAGATATTTGATGAATGCCAGAACGGCTTTCGAAAAAACCGTTCCACCACCTTAGCAGTCTATAAGTATATCCAGGAAGCCCTTAATATTATTAATAACAAAAAATACGCAATAGGAATTTTAGTAGACATGATCAAAGCATATGACAAAGTACAATTTGGGATATTGCTAAACAAATTATACGGATTAGGTATACGCGGAAAGGCTCACGAATGGCTAACATCTTATCTAAAGAACAGGGAACAATTAGTTGAAATAGAACACTTTAACCATAACAATAATGAAATCGAAAAAATACGATCAGATAATAAAACAATTAACGCCTCAATTCCACAAGGAAGCGTCATAGGATGTCTCTTATTTCTCCTCTATATTAATGACCTACCTAAGATCATAGAAGGTCCATGTGTCTTATTCGCGGATGATATATCCATATTAGTCTCATGCCAAAATAATGTAGATATAGAAGAAACTATCAATTCAATACTTACTAAAGCTTGCAACTGGATGAACGAACATAACCTCGGTATAAACTACTCCAAAACCAAGTTAATAACTTTCCACCCTTACCAAAAAACACTTTTAACTTTAGATTTTATTTTTAACGACACAAAATTAGAAACTGTTAACGAATTTACCTTACTCGGACTAGTGATAGACACACACATAAACTGGAAATCACACATACAGAAAACTCACTCAAAACTTTCTAAATTCTCCTACGCCCTTCGTGAAATAAAAAAGACTACCAATTTACAAACAGCTCTCACCACATACTATGCTTATGCCTATGCATGGCTTAGCTATGGTGTCACCCTTTGGGGAAACAGCACAGGTGCACAAACTCTTTTTACCCTGCAAAAGAAATTGGTTAGAATCCTGGTAAACATTGAGCAAACAGATAGCTGCAAACCTTTCTTTCAAAAACATAACATTTTAACACTTCCCTGTATATACATTTTAGAAACATGCAAATTTGTGCGGAAACATCAATAATTTTACTCAAAACGTGAAGACATTCAGACACGCTATCTACTCAGACACCGATCTAGGCTAAACATTCCAAGTTCTCGATTAAAAATGCACTCTACAAGTCCCTATGTAATGTCCATTAAAATATATGTATAATAAACTACCCGCTCTAATAAAAAAAGAAGAGAAAATCAACGTATTTAAAAAAAAACTTAGACAGTTTTTGCTTACTAAAACCTATTACTCGATTAACGAATATTTAAGTGACAAACTTGTGAAGTCATAACTTATGTTACGTTACCCACAACTTAAAATTTTATTTTACCTGTTCATTATTATTACAATTCTCATTAGTACCTGTTTATGTTTTATGTCAATTATATTTGTTTTTATGTTAATTGATTATATTTTAGATAATTAATTGCATGTCATAATAATATAGTGATTTTGCTAAATGTTTAAAAATTATCAATTGCTTCCTCTCTAACTTACTTATTTTGCTGTGCCCGACAGGGTCCACATGATCTAATTATAAGTTTACCATCTAAGAATACCTACATGTGGAATGCAATAAAGTACTGAGTATTAAGTATTGAGTATTAATACCGGGATAAAAAGTATCCTATATCCGTCTCCTGGTTCTAAGCTACCTCCCCACCAATTTTCAGCCAAATCAGTTCAGCCATTCTTGAGTTATAAGTAGTGTAACTAACACGACTCTCTTTTATAATATTTCGTGGTTTCATTTTCTATATAAATTAACAGGTAGTACTTTGACCTACAAGGCAACACTCGCACGCTTTTTAAAGTTATTTATAATTGGAATAAAGAATCGATTTCTTTGAAATAATAATCGATTAAAGTATCGACTCGTCTACTACACTACACTATGCTTGCCGGTGACTCATTCTTTTTCCGTGCGAGGCAACGAGTGCACGCGCTCCTACATTGGATTGTATTTATTCCTTGTTCCAATTTTCAAAAACGGTGTTTTTATTTTACTTTCACGATGCCTAAAAGGTCCTATGAAGAACGAATTGATTATTACATGAAGAAGATGGAAAAATTACGATATAAAAACCGTCACAAATGCCGGCGTCGAGACGATTAATTCTCATGTTCGGACGACGAAAACCCACAAGGTTAGTTACTATTAATCTCTGCTATTCCCACCGTACAAGGTCTGATCAAAGTGACAGTGATACTGGTAATTTGCCATAGATTCAAATTTGAACGCGGCAAATATGCAACCCGCCATAGATTCCTTAAGCGAACGAGGCGTTACAAATAATTTGGTAATAGATTCGAATTTAGAAATAGTTCTAAATTCGAATCTATTACCAAATTATAGGGTAACAGTACCCTGTGATGTACCTGCTACATACATTGAGCAGTACAGTTGAGTTATGTTTATTATTTTTTCCTTTGGGAAACAAAACGGCGATGTGGGATGTATTACAACCACCCATAGAAACTGAGCCGCAACCTGGTCTCGGGCCTGATGATACAGTCATAATACCTGACCCCCGATGGGCTTCGGCCTGACATTTTGCTGGAGTCTGTTTCAACTCAACTCTATGATTTGAAGTAGTTATCACCGGCACCGCCGGCGCCAGCATAGCTTCCTGAACCTCCATTGGATCCAAAAATCCTGTGCGCTCATGGCGAGGCAACTGATGAAGGACCTACATGGGGTCAGGAAATACATAACAACTTTACCCAATTATGGTTACCATTACTCAAAAAGGGAATGGTTAAAGAAATGAGAGACAAAATATTGAAACAGTATCTCATACCCAGTAATTGTACATTACTTCAAGCGCCAAAATTAAACATTGAGATCGCAGCCGCTCTTCCAGAAATGGTAAGACTCCACAAAAAAGTTGAGACATCTCAACAACAACTGGGTGCAGGTATGTTTGCTTCGCAAGGCGATGACGTCACTAATAACCAATGACAAAGTGATCAAAACACTTAGTGATGGCTGTCGCATTTTATGGGATTTACATAGTTCTAAAACCCAGGCTCGGATCGAAATGGTTACACCCGAGCTAGCAAAACCTTTTCTCAATGTCATACAGGACAGCGAGCGAGATGAGACGTTGAATAACAACTCTTTAACCACTGTATCAAAATAAAGATCTTTGACTTTGACTTTGGTTCCACTTTACAGATAAAGAAGACTGTGCCACTGCCAGTGAAATCTAATACTAATGCCCCAGTCCCAAATCACAATTTCTGCGCGCCATCAGTTCCAGGGAAACTGGGCCGGACCTTCTCGTTACCCAACGAACGGGGGGGGGGGCAGGTCTCATGCCCCCGCACGCCAGTAACACAGGCACATGCAGGTAGGGTACAAAACTTCTATAATTGTTGGAACCACATTACTAATAATGCCAGTATTCTTAATTGGATTATGAAGGGAATACCTATTCCGCTTACATGTGAGCATTTTCCAACTTGTATCCCTCGAATTCCGTGGTCATTGAGTGAACAGCGTGACATGTCATTAGCTGTCGAGAATTTTACTGAACTATGTGCTATTTCACAGGTTGAGCCCAGTTCAGATATGTTTATTTCTAGTACATTTTTAGCCCCTAATTCCAATGGTGGCAAAAGGTTTATTCTGAATTTAAACCTTTAAATCGATTCATATCTAAAACACATTTTAAAATGGAGGATAATAAAACAGCCGGTAAAATTAGTACAATAAAACTAGTTCATGGCGACCGTAGTTATGAAGGAAGCATACCTACTTATTCCTGTTTCTAAGCAATTTTGTAAATTCCTTCGATTCCATTATCGAAGAATATCCCACAAAACTCAAACAAACCAATAACTTACGAGTTTAACGCATTACCTACCCTATGGGCTCGCCATAGCCCCTACGGAGTTTTACTAAGATTGTCAGAGAGGTTGCAAGTTTTTTGCGTAATCGCGGGTTTCTATCTGTACCCTATTTAGACGATTTGCTTTGTCTAGGGAGCAGTTACGAAGAATGTCTTCGTAATGTTAAGGAAACTAGCATTACCTGAATTTTTGAAAAAAGCAAGTTGCAACCTCAAACATCATGCATTTTTTTGGGATTCATTTATGATACAACTGATATGACTTTATCGTTACCTCTAGAAAAACGCAACAAGTTAGCCTATTTAGTACAAAATTATGCCAATCTACCCACAGTATCAATTAAGAATTTCTCCGAATTGATAGGAGTACTCGTAGCGGCGTGTCTAGCGGTGCGTTACGGTTGGTTGTATACAAAGATATTAGTAAGAAATAAATATTTGTTTTTAAAACAACACGGTATATTTGACGTTAAACTTCCTCATAAAATCTTAAGTGATTTGAACTGGTGGTCTCAAAATATTTAAATAGTAATTAATCTACTAAAGCCCCAAAGCTATGCACTGGAGATTTACACTGACGCGTCATGCGCAGACTGGGTGCATTTAGTAACAGGGTACGAGTCAAAGGTGCTTGGAATAAAACTGAAATTAGTTGTCATATTATTTATTTGGAACTATTAGCCGTATTTCTCGCCCTTAAATGTTTTGCTCGGGACCAAACTGACTGCTATTCTGCTTCATGTGGATAACACAAGCGCGATAAGTTATAAAAACCGTTTGGGCAGTATTCAATTCCCACACTTAAGCGCACCTTCTCGTGATATTTGGCAGTGGTGCGAGACGCGAAAGCAGTGGTTTTTCGCTTCGTATTTAAACACGAAAGACACCGCCGAGGCTGACAAAGTGCCACGCAGGGTGAACCCCGACGTCGAATGGGAGTTATCACAACCTGCATTTAAATATTTTGAAAAATGTTTAGGTCAACCGGAGATTGACTTATTAGCCTCTCGAGTCAATGTCAAGTATCACGAATATGTGTCAACAAAACAGGACTCAGATGCGATAACCGTCGACGCATTTACGACAAGTAGGTTCCCAAAAAAAAAAAAAAAATCTTTTCTCAACATTTTCTCTGCTATTAAATTGCATACAAAAAAAAAATCGGTATCTTGGTTTTCCCAATGTGGCCTACACAGGCTTGGTATCCTATGTTATTGGATGTACCTATTAGTTGGAGGAATTGTTGCCTTAAAACCGCACCCAAAAATGATTATTGTTGCATTTTAGACAACAACATCCGCTCCACCAGACGCTTTCCCTGGGATCAGCGCTGCTCTCAGGCTCACGTTCTTCCGCCACGGTTCGCCGCCAGCCGCCCTAAGCTTGATGCTAGCCTCACCATCAGAAAGTACACTAAAGCAATATAGCGTTTGTTAAAAGTTGTGGTGGCGGTACTGTAGGGACCATAACCGGAATGTGTTCGAGATTTCCATCCCTCACATAGTCACTTTTTTAACTGAACAGTATGATATAGGTGCGTCTTAAGGCACGATTAACAGCCACCGTTCAGCTTTATCCTTGCTCATAGGAAATAACTTAGCTTCAGTCGAGTACGTTAAACGCCTCCTTAGGGGATTTTCAATCTGAGACCATCTTTGCCTAAATACTCAACTACTTGGGATCCTCAAATAGTGCTGGACGGCTCGGAATGGTCTCCACATACTCAGCTTAATTTAGAAAAATTAAATAAAAAACTTGATGTTTTACTGGGTCTGTGCACTGCGCACAGGGTACAAACTTTATCCTTCATTAAAATAAGTATTATTTAAAATCAATTCAAACGGTATCGAGATCGTTATAACAGATATTATTAAAACCTCTGGGATAGAACAGGACCAGCCGGTTTTGTATTTACCATGTTTTCTAGAAAATCCTTCTATTTGTCCAGCTACAACGCCAGTCGACTACATGTCTACAACGAAGGCCTTAATACCTTCAGACACAGATCACCTCTTAATTACTGTGAAGCGTCCCTACAAGAACGCGACAGCACAGACTATAAGCAGGTGGATCAAACACGTTGTATGGTAGTGGCATTGACGTGTCAGTTTACGGCACACACAGCGCCCGCCACGCTGCCACGTCAACAGAGTGCGCGGCTGGGATAAGTCTTGATCTCATCCGAAAAACTGCCGGTTGGACTGCGCCCTCCCAGGCCTTTGCTAAGTTTTATAAGTAATTGGCCTATTGTAGAAAAATCTAATTTTGCAAAATCCACTTGCTTACATCTATTTCCATGATTATGAATACCTATCGAAATACATAGTTACAAATAAAGTGATTGTAATGCATTTGTTTGTTGAATTATTCAATCTAAGAAATCTATGATTAATCTCGTGTTTTAATTGTTGTACACCTATCCAAGAGGCATAAAACAAATGTAAAAATATCACACGTCTCTAAACATCTACCTGTTAATTTATATAGAAAATGAAACCACGAAATATTATATATGATCAAACGAACTTCTTAAGTGAAGTTCGATCGATATAATATGAGTGGTTTCATTTGAAGATATAAATACCCAACCCTCCCAAAACCCAGTTAATTTTTACTATAACACGAGAGGACTTGAATTCAAGTCGCAACTTTAAAAGAATGAGTCACCGGCAAGCATAGTGTAGTGTAGTAGACGAGTCGATACTTTAATCGATTATTATTTCAAAGAAATCGATTCTTTATTCTAATTATAAATAACTTTAAAAAGCGTGCGAGTGTTGCCTTGTAGGTCAAAGTACTACCTGCTAATTTAAATCTTCAAATGAAACCACTCATATTATATCGATCGAACTTCACTTAAGAAGTTCATTTGATCATATATAATAGATTACAAATGAAAATGATGTTAGTTAGTATCTATTTAAACGAACTTACTCCACAATAATATTAATGCTATGTGATATTAAAATGTCTCGAGTTTAACTGCAACTTACCATTAACATATGGATTTGTTAAGTTAGGTTATCATATGGATTGGTTTGTACGTATTATAAAATAGTTTATTTTTTCGTTAGATTAATTTCAACTACTTAAACTTGAACTTAACCAACTGCTTTTCTGGTTTTAGTGAGTAACCTATGCTCTCAAATTTACTTTCAACGACGAGCGAATAAAAAAAAATACACCTACCCACGAGAATTAATTTGACTTTTGTTAGTTTCATCTCTCACATATACGTAATTGTGAAGTAATTTTGAAGTTTAAAATTCACAACAAACGTACACCAATAAATTTTTAAATTAATTATACATATTATTTTAGTAATGAATCATTTATCATAACAGGGATCGGGTTTACTTTGTCGGCTTTATTTTTCAGTTCTCATTACTAACGAACAAATTGCAATTTAGTAAAATTGGTATGCAATCAATACGATTCAATACAAACAAATTTATAACATGTATTTAGAGTTTAAATTTTTTATGCTGAAATAGTATTTTTTGTGTATACAAACGAATT
This sequence comes from Polymixis flavicincta, assembly GCA_949987655.1. Lineage (NCBI taxonomy): Eukaryota > Metazoa > Arthropoda > Insecta > Lepidoptera > Noctuidae > Polymixis > Polymixis flavicincta. The sequence goes on along the minus strand of OX465171.1, from coordinate 38,047,062 downwards.
AATTTCAATCAATAAATTACATACATCCGCTCCAGAATCTACAAACTGACAAGTAGTACTAACAATACCTTCTTCAAATCTCACTCACTTACATGTTAGAAAGTCTAACATGTAAGTGGGTACTTCTTAATTTAAAATTTGTAATCATAATGCTCAGCTACGGACCTGCACCCTAATTGCGTAACTCACGATTGATCATAATTGGTTTCGTCTTCACAGTTAAACAATATTCATTGCGTTATTTATGTTGTCGAACAGACACATTTTTCGAATATATGAAGCAATGGTTTAACAATCCGTTTCAAAACGATACAGATTATGATGAATCGTGAGTTACGCAATTAGGGTGCTGGTTTTTGCCTGCCGGCTGTTGTAATTAGCATCTCCACAAGGCCATCGTGACTGCAACTCAGCTACGAAGCTGAGGTTTCTGCCTGCCGACTGATGTAACTGTTATCATTCTGTATGTTTGTAAATTGTTTGACTTCTTATTTATTGTATTTTTTATTTGTATATTAGGTCTGACTCCGACGTTTCCCGTGTGTCTGACTACATAAAGAGCCCGCCGACTGCTAAAAAGCCGTGCCGAGCAAGATCCTGCCTACGAAAAAAACAACAAAGCGCAAAGCTTCCTCGGTCGCGGAATGAGAATCAATGTAGTTTATGAGTACTCTTTGTCTGAATTTTCCTTTTTCATTAGTTTAATATGTTATGTTAAAACGTAGATCTCAATAGAGAACTTTGAGTTGCAAAAATAATTTTAAGAACATACTTATTTTTCACACAACATAAGTTTGTATTTGTTTCTTCTAGATTATTAAAATAATTTTTATTTGATTACAATAACAAGCAACCGGGGAGCACCGACCTTTTCGGTATGGAAGATTTGGATACCCTTCCTCCGCAGTCGAGGTTAGCTTCATCCTTGCTGTCCCGCGTCGCCAACGGGAAGATACGACGGACAGCGGATCTAAGGGGTGCCTTCTATGTGGAACTCAAGGTATACCATAAAGAAGATATCATTTCCACTGCTCCCGAGGAGCGCTGGAAGAAGTCACAAGTTGCTCTAAAACTGCAACTGGATAAAGGTAGCTCGCAGTAGAAATCACTACAAAAATTCATGCACAAGGCTCATGAGTTGTTCAATAACTCGGAAGGTGTATATTATAGTGATAAGATCCATTTTAAATAAACTTACATAAGTATTAATATAAAATTTAAAAGATATAGATTTGATATCTGTACATTCTGCGGTACAAGCTCATACTATTTTTGGCCATCTTCTTTGAGGCATCCAAAATATATTTTTATTTTTAAACTTAGTAGGTAATTAATTAAGCTAATACTTTAAATTCATGCAAAAGGGTCAGATGTTGTTCAATAACCTAGAGGATGTATATTACAGTGTTAAGATCATCATCATCATCATCATTTCAGCCGAAAGACGGCCACTGCTGGACATAGGCCTGCCCCTCTGGGGGGTTTTGCCATAATCGCCTCGCTTGGCAGGCGGGTTGGTGATCGCAGTATGGTGGTAAAATGCATAGAGAACGCTGCTGCCCACTCTCTAGTAAGTCCCTTAGTCGCCTCCTACGACACCCACTGGAAGAAAGGGGATGGTGCTATTCTTTTACGCCCAGACACCACAGAGGACTGCAGTGCTAAGATACATTTTAATACACTTACATATTAAATAAAATTGAATCTTTATTTTTAAACTTAGCAGGTAATTAATTACGCTAGAATGCCGTTCTGCACCGTTTGTAACACAACTGTTAAGGTGGCGTAGTATGCCAGAAACAAATCAAGTTTCACCCGCGCCTCATTGCCTGCCCCTCTCTTCATACACGACAAAAACAAAACACAATCCCTTCCCGCCAACAGAAACTTTTCGCCCGGCATTTAAACCAAGAATTAAAACAAATTTCACCCCCGCTACACTTACTTACCCCTCTTATGAAACTCGACGAAAACAAAACACAATCCCTTCGGGCCGTGTTCCCCGGCTTATATATATATAGGCTCAGGATGGCCTATATCAGTATGATCCATCATCCACGTGGTTAGAAAAGAGGTTAGTTTAAAGAAATTACAACGAATTAACAAAATAATAATATATTCCACTGCAATTACAATCTAATAATCGATTACACATAAAATAAATCAAAATACGTTTAGGATTGTGCCGGATTTAAACGATTCGTCGCTATAGTGGTGCGCTGGCGGCCCTCCAGTCCGAAGTGAGTGTACCGCCTCGCTACCACATGTGACGTTCCGTCAGAGTGACAGCTTGTCAATCGTCACTCTAATCCGACATAATATACGACAGCGAATGTCAATGTCTCCATGTTGCGCCGTCACGGCCGGACTGACATTCGACCGTCCTCGGGCGTATCAGTTATCGTTGTCCTGGAAAAAGCAAAGTCACTAATTATCTGCTCGTCCAACCTGACGAACAGGATGGCTACTACGAGTGCGTATAACATTTATAGCACAATGAAAGCATGTAATTACATCCCTTCGACCATCACAACCGATGGACCAGATGTCATATTTCTTTCTTTCAGGCGAATAATTTCACTCGGCAACTAGGACCGGACGAGTGGTTCCCTTCGACCAGCCTTAATAGCGGCGTGGACCGGACTGCACTGTCCCTACGACCAGTTGAATTGAAAACTACAAACATGGACCGGACGAGTGCATCCCTTCAACCACCCACACGGGGCTGGCTCGGACGACACTGTCCCTTCGACCAGTTGTACGACATAAAATCACAAACATGGACCGGACGAGTGCATCCCTTCAACCACCCACACGGGGCTGGCTCGGACGACACTGTCCCTTCGACCAGTTGTACGACATAAAATCACAAACATGGACCGGACGAGTGCATCCCTTCAACCACCCACACGGGGCTGGCTCGGACGACACTGTCCCTTCGACCAGTTGTACGACATAAAATCACAAACATGGACCGGACGAGTGCATCCCTTCAACCACCCACACGGGGCTGGCTCGGACGACACTGTCCTTTCGACCAATTCCAAGTTACGTGACACATTTTTAATACTAGACATTGAATACTACTATGAGTGTAAATATGACATACCTATTAGTTACAGTGTACATCTAGTGTGTCGGGGTCAGAGTACACGCTGAGTGTATCTGACCCAGCGGTAAGGGCCTTTATCTAAAATATCCCTACCTATAACGACCGGCACATAAATAACAGAATCAGGAACGATGTGAAAAGTTACATCAACTAAAGCCTCACTGATTTTAATCGTGCTTAAAATTTGAGAAGAGCAATGTATGTCATTACCTCCGATACCCTTAAGATAAACAAGATTATTGCGTACAGTACCAGGAAACTCTTTGCAAAGGCTTTCCGCTATAAGTGAGCAAGACGATCCACTATCGAATAAAAAAGGAAACTGCTCACCGGAAGATGTCTCCAAGGAGGATCTCGAGAGGCGATGATCGCAGAGGTTGACCTCCTTATTCGCAGTTCCAGCACCGTTCTTCTTGTCTAGACATATGTAGCAGGTTACTGATGTCTTGTCCTTGCTTCGTGTAGAACTTGAATGATCTTGAGGCTTCGATGAACTGGAATCTTCCTTCCGCTTCCTACAATCAATCTGTCGATGACCTGTTAGACCACACCTGAGACATTTTCCAGGGAATCTAGTGTCTGCTATCCGTGGTCGCTTCGGATCAGGTTCTTGATTAGCATCAGTGATGTCACCTCGCCGTTTAAGCGAAACGCTACCAAGTATTCGAAATAATTGAGCGCAGGTAGTAACTACATGAGCAATCAATTCTCTTCGTATCAAACTATCCTTTTGACAGAGCACCGATATAACGAAACCGGTGTTCGCTTCTTCAGATAGCTCGGTTTTTGGTATGCGCTCGATCATGTTCCACAGGTGCAAAGCCGACTCAGTTGCGGTTTCTTTAACACCGATTTGAAACCGTAGGATTTCGTCAAAGTGATCTTGAATCAGTTTGGGTTTAGAAAATCTAGCCAATAATGCTAATTTAACAGCACTCCAGGTAAATTATTTGAGGTTTAATTTAGGCAAGCAACAGCACGACCCTTCAGCGCTCTAGTAAGTGCCATTAACAAGTCGACAGCTTCAAGACATTTGTTCTGCACTATGATCTCTGTGACGTCACACCAACCCTCATTATCAGCTTCTGTATCGTCAGGATCGAATTGTATGAGCTTAGGTGTATTGGTACTCACGGTTGATGTGGGTTGCAACCTCGCAAGCAGCCGAGATAACATCACCTCCACGCTCGTAAATAATTTTGTTGCAGGGTCATTATTTGAAGGTTGTGTCTCCTCCGTATGACGTTCGTTCAATCCCACTTCTGATATAGGCTCAGGATGGCCTATATCAGTATGATCCATCATCCACGTGGTTAGAAAAGAGGTTAGTTTAAAGAAATTACAACGAATTAACAAAATAATAATATATTCCACTGCAATTACAATCTAATAATCGATTACACATAAAATAAATCAAAATACGTTTAGGATTGTGCCGGATTTAAACGATTCGTCGCTATAGTGGTGCGCTGGCGGCCCTCCAGTCCGAAGTGAGTGTACCGCCTCGCTACCACATGTGACGTTCCGTCAGAGTGACAGCTTGTCAATCGTCACTCTAATCCGACATAATATACGACAGCGAATGTCAATGTCTCCATGTTGCGCCGTCATATAGGTAACTGATATTTTATCCTTCTGTCGTATGTATATGCAAAATAATCAGATGAAATAACTACCTATGATCAATGAAAGTATTGACCGCTGTGTACAATGTTGTTTTTGTCGCCCATTATTGCGTCTTAAGTTATTTCGGTTTTTTGAGGTCCGTTTGCACTACTATATATTTAGTGCTTAGCGATTTTTTAACATCGTCCTATTTTTCTCAATCGTGTGCAGTTCCCCCCTCTCGGAGGTGAGCGCTAATGGCTGCAACACAGTTTTTTAAACTATCGTAGCTATTAACGAACACCAAAAATTTGTAAACCTGTTTTTAGTTCCAACAAATATTTGAGTTGAGAGAGACAGACCGTTGGTATGGTTCAAAACTTGAGACAGCTTATTGATTTGTCTCAGCAAGCTTTATTCCAAAACAGACGAGACACACTTGGTCAAGAGTTAATCGCATTCGACGGATTGTTATATACTGTGCACTAATCTCGAATTCAGAATCTTAGCTTACTACCATGTTTTGGAACTATAAACTCAAAAACGACGTGACAAAGTTGAAATTCAAGTATGTAACCAATTTTATTTAGGACCTTATTACTTCACAAGTTGAAAAAAAAAAGGTGTGGCACTCGGAGACTGCCGCGGTAAAGCTATTGCATAGCATTTTTTATCAACTTATGCAATTATAACGAAAATAACGTAACACCCCCCAGTATGAAATGGCTAAAATACTGCTAAAATGGTAAGAAAATTTCATAAACTATCCATAAATATACGATGTTGTGTATGAAAATTCAGATAAATCAGTCAAAATTGCAATTTTAACATTTCATTCCTTCGTTCGGTCCGACCTGTTGCTAGGTGTTAGGTTATTTTCGTTACGGAATTTCTGGATTCGGTCTCCACGCTCAAGGCCCGCGATAGAAGCTACTGTCGTGATTTCATTGATTTCGTTTTAAAAAAAAATTTATTATTTAAATACCGAATCAAAAATATCCATTGTGGCAGCACTGTTAAGTTATTATCATGAATTTTAACGGTCTTTTGTAGATACATTTTTATATTATGACAAATCAGACAATTTAATGTGTAATTGTACGATGGCAACACTCAGAAGCAACGTCGCCGAGCCGTTGTTTCTGGGTGGGGACATAAATGTGTTTTAAAAATGAAAAAATGATGTAGGATGCATTCGTTGTTGGACAGTCGAAGAGAATAGTTGTGAAAATAAAAGTATAAGCAAGTTATAAGTATCGTTTTTCTTTATACTATGCATTATCTTAGTAAAAAAATTAATTGTTGATTTTACACACATCCACAGATCGGTCGTGCATCGTCACTTGACATGTATGTCAAAGCAAACCTTTCCTTTTGTAGTGCAAGTACATACTTTTTATAACGCTTTTATTAGCTCGGGTTGTGTGTATGTATGTAACGGAATCTTTGAGCCTAATTTTCACTGGTTTCTAGACGTCTGATCAACTTGAAACTTTGCACACGTCTTAAGGGCCGATGACAATGCAATAACCCGATAAAAAAAAAAAAAGAATTCATTAATATTTAAAAAAAAAAAACAAATTTTTAAAATTTTCTCGATAAAAATTTGATCGAACTAAAAAATGGAAAATAAATAATAGTTTAAAAAAACACGCTTTTATTGCTGACCGAACTAAAAAGTAGAAAATATTTTTTAATTACAAAGAGTTTATGTTACTGTTCGCGACGATGCGTCACTATATAGTTTAATAGTTTGTTTTTGACATTAATTTAGAATCATAAAGATAATAGTGATAGTTAAACCAATAGACAGTGGTTATAAGTGCCTACTATAAGAAAACCGTAAGTACCACCCTTTCAGACCTCATTTAAGTGGGCTGTATAGCCGTAATTTATAGTCTCAAGTGCGTCCAGGTAACCTAGAACCGAGACCTAGCCCTGGGCGTAACTACCCCTAACATAGTCTAAAGATAAACCCACTTAATTGAGCTCTGAAAGTTGTGTTGCTTTAGCTAAGTAATTTTTAAGATTTGAGTTTTGCTAGCCATCTTTCAGGGCGCGTCACGCCCTGAAAGTCATATGTGTAACGTTCTTAATATTAGATTGTTTTGGGTCTGTAAACCACCCTGAGGTATCTGTAATCAGAATTGAAATAAGTTCAGTAGTTTTCGAGAAAATCAACTTTTAAAATATTTATTGGTAACATTTTTCATAATTTTTCGGGTTTTCTTGAAATAATCTTTCAGTGCGGGAAGATATAGTACATACAGATATCTCAGGGGATGGGAAATTTCAAGGGGAATACAGGGATATATAACATGCCATATGTACAGTAATTTAATAATGTTTTGTATGCTATATTCCATTATATCGATAGACAAAATTTGAATAAATAAAAGTTAAAACAGGAAGCAATTTGCGGCCCTCGTTACGGTAAAGTTTCGAGGCACCTCAGAAAATGTAAATTTAAACCAATTCGTAGTCATCGGCAAGATAATTTTGTTATTTTAAACTTAAATTAATTAACATGTAGTACAAGTAAAAGTTCTAAATTGCTTCCTGAAGATTAAATCAAAATGTGTGTTATTTAATCAGGTAAAGTACCCCTTCACAGAGGTGTCTCAAAAACAACCCCTTCCTAGACGAAAGTCTGGAACCTGTTTCTCTGTCAGTCGTCAAAACGTTGGTAACGTCGTGAAGAACGGAAGATAGTAGCCGCCCCTGAAGATATCTGGAACCTATAGGTGCAGGACGTCAGCGCCGCGTGGACTGGGAGACCTACATACACACCGGGATAAAACCTGGATAGGAATACACCCTCCCTACACACCCTTCGTGTCCAAGCGATCACGCCCGTCCGGTACATCTGCTGGTCCTTGCGAGCCGGATTTCTTCAGGAGGAACACATGTGGACCCGTTCAGGAGTTATCAGAAGCCTGAAGCCTTATTCCTGAAGACTTATTCCCGTGTCCTGAAGGATTATTCATGAAGAGTTACGAAAATCTGAAGCGTTATTCCTGAAGACTTGTTCCCGTGTACTGAAGGATTATTCATGAAGAATTATCGGAAACCTGAAGCCTTATTCCTGAAGACTTGTTCCCGAGTACTGAAGGCTTATTCCTGAAGGATTATCTTTGAACTTAGAAGATTTGAGATTGGAGTTCCGTTTGAAGATCCGGTTTCAAGATCCGGATTGGAGTTCCGTTTTGAAGATCCGTTTTGAAGGTTTTGAAGATCCGTATAGAAGATCCGTATTGGAGTTCCGTATTGGAGATCCGTTGAAGATCCGGTTTCAAGATCCGGATTGGAGTTCCGTTTTGAAGATCCGTTTTGAAGATCCGTATAGAAGATCCGGATTGGAGTTCCGTACTGGAGATCCGTTTGAAGATTCGATTGGAAGATCAGTTGGAGATCCGGATTGGATATCCGGATAGAAGACCCGGATAAGAATTTCTTTTTCAAGATCCGGATTGGATTTCCGTTTTGAAGATTCGTTTGGAAGATCCGGTGCAGATCCAGTTGAGATATCCGGATAGAAGACCCGGATAAGAGTTTCTTTTTCAAGATCCGGATTGGAGTTCCGTTTTGAAGATTCGTTTGGAAGATCCGGTGCAGATCCAGCTGAGATATCCGGATAGAAGACCCGGATAAGAGTTTCTTTTTCAAGATACGGATTGGATTTCCATTTTGAAGATTCGTTTGGAAGATCCGGTGCAGATCCAGTTGAGATATCCGGATAGAAGACCCGGATAAGAGTTTCTTTTTCAAGATACGGATTGGATTTCCATTTTGAAGATTCGTTTGGAAGATCCGGTGCAGATCCAGTTGAGATATCCGGATAGAAGACCCGGATAAGAGTTTCTTTTTCAAGATACGGATTGGATTTCCATTTTGAAGATTCGTTTGGAAGATCCGGTGCAGATCCAGTTGAGATATCCGGATAGAAGACCCGGATAAGAGTTTCTTTTTCAAGATCCGGATTGGAGTTCCGTTTTGAAGATTCGTTTGGAAGATCCGGTGCAGATCCAGTTGAGATATCCGGATAGAAGACCCGGATAAGAGTTTCTTTTTCAAGATACGGATTGGATTTCCATTTTGAAGATTCGTTTGGAAGATCCGGTGCAGATCCAGTTGAGATATCCGGATAGAAGACCCGGATAAGAGTTTCTTTTTCAAGATCCGGATTGGAGCTCCGTTTTCAAGATTTGTATTCAAGAACCGCATATCGAATCAACATGCCGGTGACAAGATCGCAAGGCAAGGCCCCTGAAGCCTGGACAGTGGAGGTGAGCAGAGGACGCGGTATTACGGCCATCACTCATGAGCAACCGCCGCGTGCACCATCCACCACTGAAGGAGCCGAACCAGTACAGCAGCCCCCCCTTGCGCCACGGGCTAGTGAAGATTTGCCAAGACGGACGCGGTCTGAAGAAGCGGAACAGCCCTCTACAGCAAAGGAAGGTACTTCAGTCAGAACACTGAAGCATTCCGATAGAACATTGAAGCATTCAAATAGAACACTGCAGTATTCAGATAGAACATTGAAGCCTGCAGACAGAACAGAGAAGACTACAGATAGAAAGTACAGCCGAACCTTGCCGATGACTACCCGGGGTGACGCCCGTACCGAACATAGCAGGCCGCAGTCGACTACAAATAGAACGACGCGGTCAAATAAGAAAATTTCAAGAGCACGTGAAGACCTACTGAAAGTTAGGTTGGAACTCGCTCAATTAGCACTTCAGAGAGCCGAGGAAGAAGATTCCGACGGCTATATGGATGACAGAGACTCAAACGATGAGTACGTGCGCTCCTGGCTTGAAGAGGCACCTGAGCCTGAGCCGGAGAAGAGGGACAACGCCGCCGAGGGGGACAATAGTAATATAGGCCTTGAGCAACCGCCCCCCCCCTGTGGACTTCGAAACTATAGTGGACCTCGAAAAGCAAGTACCGTTGTCGAATCCTACAGCGAAGGAAGTGAACCGATTCCCACAGAGGGGAATAGAAGTCAAAGGGGAGGACGCACTCCGCCCATTCATAACGGAGCTGACATCCGCTATAGCGTCGCTAGCCGACAGAAAAACAGAACAGTGGACACCGAGCAACCCCTCGGCGTCGAAGGTCATCATGACCTTACCGAACTTCAATGGGGCCCACACAGAGTGGCTTTCATTTCGTGCCATCTACGAGACAACTCGAAGATATTTCAACGATGTTGAAAACACAGCTAGGCTTAGAAGAAGCCTGCGGGGACGAGCGTTGGAAACAGTGAGCTCGGAACTCATCGGAAATGCCAAACCAGATGACATCATGAGGGAACTTGAGCTGCAGTTCGGCCGTCCAGATTCGATAGCTCAGGCTGAAACAGACAGACTTCGTGGACTACCGCGCTGCGGAGAAGCACCAAAGGACATCTGCAATTTCGCAAGCAGAGTCAGAAGCGGCGTGGTCACTCTGCGCGCACTGAAGAAGGATCACTACCTGATCAACGCTGAGCTGATGCGGTTGTTAACCGAGAAGCTACCGAACTCACTGCGTGTACAGTGGTACAGAACGTACACGGAGAAGTACCAGTCGCTGCCCGACCTTACGCTCTTCAGCGAGTTCATAACAGAGCAAGCTCGTTTCTGCAGTGCATTCGCTCCACCCGAGAACATCGGCGCCACGGAAGCAACAGCGAGCAAGCGTGTCACACAACGGACTCACACAGCGGTAGACAAATCACTCAAGAAATGCCGTATATGTGAGAAAGAGGGACATCAGAATCTTGAATGCAAGAAATTCAAGGAAGGATCCAGTGACAAGCGATGGGAGCTCGCTAAGAAGTTTGGCCTATGTTTCCGGTGCCTGCGAAGTCGTCGTCCAGATCATTCTTGCAAGCCGAAGAAGTGTGGACTTAAAGGATGTACAGCTACGCACCATCAGCTTCTTCACTACTCCAAGAAGCCTGCTAAAGAAGACGCCGTCAAGAACGAGAAGCCCGCTACTCAAGAGCAGTCGAACAACGTGGAGACAAAAGAAACAGTGGCCAGCTCACGAACAACTTCAAGCCACGCTTACCTCAAAATGGTACCGGTTCGAGTGATTGGACCGGCGGGAGAAGCATCCACTTTCGCACTTCTTGATGATGGATCAACCGTCTCTTTGATCGACGAGGACTTAGCGAAGCAAGTCGGGGCAGAAGGCAAAATTGACCCACTGAAGATAGGCGCGATCGGCGACACCACGATTGAGACTCCAAGTTCGAGGAGAATCACCGTCACTCTTGCGAGCGAGCTGAAGAATAGGGTACCGTTCAGAGCGCGCACCATACCGAAGCTGAACCTCGCTCCGCAGACAGTCAGTGAAGAGGACGTCGCACACTGCAAGCATCTGGATGACCTGAAGCAACAGCTCATATACAACACTGGTACGCCGAAGATACTCATCGGACAGGATAACTGGCACCTATTACTGGCCAGTGAGATCCGCAGAGGTCCGAAGAACCAACCTGTTGCGTCACTCACGACGATGGGCTGGACTCTACACGGCGCACACACCAGGATCTTGGGTCAGCAAGTGCACTACGTCAATAGGCTCACAGCAGGCAATGAAGCAGCGGAAAAAGAAGATATAGACGAGCAGCTTCGTGAATTCTTCGCCCTAGAATCACTGGTCATCAATCCGAGACGGCCAGACTCCGATCCCGAAAAGAAAGCGGAAGATATCTTGAGTCGTCACACTCGTCAGTTGGAGGACGGGCACATAGAAACAGCCATGCTGTGGAAAACCGAAAACATAGAAATGCCCGATAGTTACGGGACGGCCCTGAAGAGGCTCGTCTCAATAGAAAAGAAGCTCGATAGCAAACCGGCTCTTCGAGATAGATATACAGAACAGATGGACTCTCTCATTCAAAAGGGTTACGCAGAAAAGGCGCCCAAGACGAGCACACAAGGTAGAACGTGGTACCTGCCTCATTTCGACGTGTTCAATCCCGCGAAGCCTGAGAAACTCCGCATCGTACATGACGCAGCCGCCAAATCAAAAGGACTGTCACTAAATGACTTCCTTCTCACTGGACCAGACTTGCTACAGTCCCTGCCCGGCGTCATGATGAGGTTCCGAAGACATTGCATAGCCATATCTGGTGACATAGCAGAGATGTTTATGCAAGTGAAGGTGCGAAGTCAGGATAGAGACGCGCTCCGATACCTATGGAGAGGCAATAGAAGAGAAGGAGCGCCCGAAGAATACCGTATGACGTCCATCATATTCGGTGCGGCAAGCTCGCCGTGCACGGCCATTTTCGCGAAGAATTGGAACGCGAAAAGGCATATAGATGAGCATCCAGATGCAGTGGAAGCCATAATTCAGAATCATTACATGGATGATTACCTCGATAGTTACAAGACCGTCGAAGAAGCGACGCACATTGCAACTACGGTGAAGAATATTCACCTACAGGCGAAGTTTGAGCTAAGAAAATGGGTGTCAAACAGCGCGCAATTAATAGAAAATATAGACCCGACACAGATCCGAACTGAAGTCGTCAACATCGGGAATACGGATGACACAGAAAAGATACTCGGCCTGATATGGAGACCGAGCGAAGATACGTTGGGCTTCAACCTAACACTCGCCCGCCTACCTAGAGGCATATTAGAAAAGGAAGCGCCCACGAAGAGAGAGGCGCTGAAGATAGTAATGTCACTGTACGACCCGCTCGGACTCGCTTCCCCAGTAACCATTCGAGCCAAGCAAATATTGCAAGAGGCATGGAGGCGAGGAGTCGATTGGGACCAGCCGCTGGACAACGACCTAGCGACCCAATGGAAGAGTTGGATACAACATCTACTGCAGCTCGGAAATATCAGCATACCAAGATGCTATCCGGGATACAGCGACGCCGTAGAGACACAGGTCCATGTATTCACCGACGCGAGCGAGATGGCTTACGCGACGGCAGTATATTGGCGAACCACAGCAACAGATGGCCACCAGCGAGTCAGCCTCGCCATGGCAAAGGCGAAGGTAGCCCCACTGAAGCTGCAATCAATACCCCGCCTCGAGCTGCAGGCAGCGGTGATGGGAACCCGCGTAGCCGCAGCTGTTGTACGTGAACACGGCATCAAACCCGCATCGGTGACCTACTGGTCAGATAGCAAGACCGTGTTGACATGGATAAGAAGAGGAGCACGAGTATACAAACCTTTCGTAGCCCATCGTATAGCCGCCATAGAAGAAAATAGCAGAGTTGAAGACTGGCGCTGGGTGCCCACGAAGATGAATATCGCAGACATGGCTACTCGTGATGTACCACACCACTTCAACTCACAGCATGAGTGGTATAGTGGTCCTAACTTCCTGTATGAAGAGTCGTCATCATGGCCATCAGAAAACCCTCCGATAGCGGAGGAGACAGGGGAGGAGAGAACGTTCGCCGCCATCGAAGAAATCGACAGCCGACAGATCACAGAAGCCATTCCAGACCCGACAAAGTTCTCCCGGTGGGAACGACTCCTCCGTGCGACGGCGAGCGTTCTACGCTTCATCTCTCTATGCAAAGCCCCAAAGGAGAAGACGTTCTACAAACGAACCCAAAAGAATAAAGAACAGGATCCTGATTGGCGAAACAAGAAGAAGGCCGTCCCCTTTCTCCCGAAGCAAACCGTGCCGACGCGTAACTCACAAGAGAAGAGGCAAATAATAGAAGCAGAGTTTCTACACGAAGCCGAGAAGCTACTAGTGATGGTCGCGCAGCAGCAGTCTTTCGCTCCAGAACTCACTAGACTGCGAGAGGAAAAGGCATTGGACAAAGACAGTCGACTGCGGCCGCTACAGATAGAAGTGAGGGATGACGTCATACGGATAAAGAGCCGTATCGCAGCTGTAGAACAGATAACGGAAGAAGTAATGCGTCCGCCGATACTACATGGCGACCACCATATTACCCAGCTGTACATAGACTGGACACACCGTAGCTTGCAGCATGGTGGGACAGAGCTCACCATCAACGAGGTACGACAGCATTATTGGGTCGTGAAGATGCGACCAACAACAAAGAAGGTGCTGTCACGATGCCTACAGTGTCGTATTCGCAAGGCGCAACCAACCGTGCCTGCGACCGGCGACCACCCAAGAACGCGCCTGGCACATCACCAGAGGCCGTTCACGTACACAGGGCTAGATTATTTCGGCCCACTGTCTGTCACAGTCGGACGACAGCATCAAAAAAGGTACGTAGCCCTATTCACGTGCCTTACCACCAGAGCCGTCCACCTCGAGATCGCCGCCAGCCTCAGCGCAGACGCCGCCATACTAGCGCTGCGCCGCTTCGCTGCTCGTCGGGGTTGCCCCGCCGAGATACACTCCGACAACGGTACCAACATGCACGGTGCCGACAAGGAGCTCCGAGAGGCCTTCCGAGAGGAGGCCAGTCGCCGAGGCGTCGTGTGGCGCTTCATAACACCATCAGCGCCTTTCATGGGAGGCGCCTGGGAGCGCCTCGTACGCTGCGTAAAGTCCGCGCTGTGCACTGTGCTCCTAGAAAAACATCCGCACGAAGAGGTGTTGTCCACACTGTTGTGTGAGGCAGAGTACACTGTAAACAGCCGACCACTAACACATGTTTCAGTAGATAGCGAAGACGACGAGTCAATCACACCGAACCATTTCTTGCTCGGTGGATCGGCGAGACTACCATCACCCGGCGTGTTCACCGAGCGAGACGTGGACAGCAGGAAGCTCTGGCGACGATCCCAGATACTCGCCGACATGTTCTGGCGTCGCTGGGTCAGGGAGTACCTGCCGGAACTCCAAAACCGGCGGGAGCCGCACACCCGCGGCCCCGAACTGCAGGTGGGCGACCCCATACTCGTTGCAGACGGCCAGCTGCCTCGCAATACATGGCCGCGAGGCCGTATAGTTGCCCTGTTCCCCGAGGCTGACGGAGAAGTCCGGACCGCTGAGGTGCGCACTGCCGGCGGCACCTTGAAGCGTCCGGTGAAGAAACTCGTCCCACTGCCCAAGTAGCCGTGGGGGCGAGCGCCTTGGCGGCGAGCGCCGAGGCATCCAGCGCCTTGGCGGCAAAAGCCTGGGCACCACCTGCGCCTTGGCGGCGAACGCCGAGGCATCCAGCGCCTTGGCGGCGAAAGCCTGGGCACCACCTGCGCCTTGGCGGCAAACGCCGAGGCATCCAGCGCCTTGGCGGCGAACGCTTGGGCATCACCTGCGCCTTGGCGGCAAACGCCGAGGCATCCAGCGCCTTGGCGGCGAACGCCTGGGCATCATCACCAGCGCCTTGGCAGGCGAGCGCCGAGGCATCGAGCGCCGAGACGGCGACCGCCTTGGCGGCGAGCGCCTAGGCGGCGGCCGCCTGGGCGACGAGAGCCGGTGGCGAGCGTCGTGGCTACGAGCGTCGTGACGGCGAGCGTCGCAGCGGCGAGCGGCGTGGCAACAGGCGTCGCGGTGGCGAGCGCCGCGACTCCAGTCGTCGCTCACCGTGGCGATGCAGCGCCGCACCAACATCGCTACGAGTCGTCACTGCACTGCACGGCGGGAGAGATGTTCGCGACGATGCGTCACTATATAGTTTAATAGTTTGTTTTTGACATTAATTTAGAATCATAAAGATAATAGTGATAGTTAAACCAATAGACAGTGGTTATAAGTGCCTACTATAAGAAAACCGTAAGTACCACCCTTTCAGACCTCATTTAAGTGGGCTGTATAGCCGTAATTTATAGTCTCAAGTGCGTCCAGGTAACCTAGAACCGAGACCTAGCCCTGGGCGTAACTACCCCTAACATAGTCTAAAGATAAACCCACTTAATTGAGCTCTGAAAGTTGTGTTGCTTTAGCTAAGTAATTTTTAAGATTTGAGTTTTGCTAGCCATCTTTCAGGGCGCGTCACGCCCTGAAAGTCATATGTGTAACGTTCTTAATATTAGATTGTTTTGGGTCTGTAAACCACCCTGAGGTATCTGTAATCAGAATTGAAATAAGTTCAGTAGTTTTCGAGAAAATCAACTTTTAAAATATTTATTGGTAACATTTTTCATAATTTTTCGGGTTTTCTTGAAATAATCTTTCAGTGCGGGAAGATATAGTACATACAGATATCTCAGGGGATGGGAAATTTCAAGGGGAATACAGGGATATATAACATGCCATATGTACAGTAATTTAATAATGTTTTGTATGCTATATTCCATTATATCGATAGACAAAATTTGAATAAATAAAAGTTAAAACAGGAAGCAATTTGCGGCCCTCGTTACGGTAAAGTTTCGAGGCACCTCAGAAAATGTAAATTTAAACCAATTCGTAGTCATCGGCAAGATAATTTTGTTATTTTAAACTTAAATTAATTAACATGTAGTACAAGTAAAAGTTCTAAATTGCTTCCTGAAGATTAAATCAAAATGTGTGTTATTTAATCAGGTAAAGTACCCCTTCACAGAGGTGTCTCAAAAACAACCCCTTCCTAGACGAAAGTCTGGAACCTGTTTCTCTGTCAGTCGTCAAAACGTTGGTAACGTCGTGAAGAACGGAAGATAGTAGCCGCCCCTGAAGATATCTGGAACCTATAGGTGCAGGACGTCAGCGCCGCGTGGACTGGGAGACCTACATACACACCGGGATAAAACCTGGATAGGAATACACCCTCCCTACACACCCTTCGTGTCCAAGCGATCACGCCCGTCCGGTACAGTTACAGTAGTAGGAAGTCAATAATTCAATTCAGAGTAAAAAGCGTGGGGTGCTTGATATTTTAATTATTACAACTATTCTATTGGCAACCATCTATGAGAGGAGCGTCATGAAAATATAGGAAAATGCACCCCACGCTTTTTACTCTGAATTGAATTATTGACTTCCTACTACTGTAACATAAACTCTTTGTAATTAAAAATTATTTTCTACTTTTTAGTTCGGTCAGCAATAAAAGCGTGTTTTTTTCGTTTTTTTAAACTATTATTTTTCTGCTGGTTTTGGTACGTTGTGTGTAGAGTTTGTGCTTTTAGTTCCTCGACTACTGCTACTAACCTTTTAAAATAATATACTTCCCTCGCAACTGCACCGTCTATATGTGTTGTGTGTATTGTATATTAGATAGGAATTTTTGTGTACAAATATTCACAATAGTATTATATTGTGATATAATTATCCATCTGGAATTGCTCATTAGAAGCCTGGAGTCTGGATTTGTGCCCGCTTGATGGCAATAGGCTCGCCCCCTATTACATCGGACTTAAACATAACTGGCGAAACGTGGGTGTACTACACATAGTTACACCTCTGCCTAATCCTTCGGGGAATACAGGTGTGATGTTATGTTATAATATATAATGTTTGCTTCCATGCTTCATGTTTTAATGAAACGCGGGATTAAGATTTTGAGGCACTAAGATACACAAAATCTAAAACAGTAAGACTTGGTGAGGTGGTCACCAGTAACTGGCCACCTAAACATAGGTAAACTGCTACAGATTTTACACAAATGTATTTCAAAGGCACAAGGCTCACTCGAAACCCATTTAGACCCTTTCAAATAGCTTTTTTCAGTTCATTTTGTGTTCGAACATAACCACAAAATAGTCATGTTATTTTTGTAAATATCTCCGAAACGCCGTGGTAGATTGCGTTAAATTTTTTGAGGAAGTATTTAGACATGTCATTGAGTATATCGAAGATGATTTGATGAAGACACAAGTTGAAATCAGTACATTTGTCCATAGTGCCGTGGGCATTCTCCTTTCTTTGATAGTTTTTCAACTTTATTGCAAAGGAATAAGGTTTATGTTCAATTGGGAAAATTTGACAGTTTGGGATAGCTTGACCTGCTGGCGACTGTATCATGAGATTGCCAAATTAATTTATGGGTTGCAAATTATTAACATCTTTGAACTACAATTGCATATGGTACAAATGTATAAATAAATCCAATATTGTTTTTTTTTTTCAGAATCTGCATTTTTTTTTTCTGTATTTCAGTAAGTACCTACTTTTGTTCCTAAGGTATACATTGTTTGGCCACAGTTGTATGTAAAAAAACACCTCCTTGTGGACAGAAGTTACGGTTAGGTACATTAGACTAGAGGGTTCTTCCATTCCCCTTTATTATAAAACAAGGTTTTTCTTTAGGAATGTTTTAAACCATCGAGCCTGTTTTTGAAATAAGAACTTATCTGGAATCGAATACAGCTCCTTTTACAAAACTTATTTCGGTGCTAAATTGTCATTTTTGTATTAAGAACTTTACCCAAATGGAAGAAAGGAGAAACCCAAACTTCATAGAAACTTGGGCCTGGCGTTACAGGGCTGGAATTTGGCCATAAATTAACATGTAGGAAGGTTTCACGCACCCAATTTTCATGTCTCCCAGCAATGGCCAAATTGGTGAAATCAGACGATGTTTAAGTACTTTTAGGTTATGTTGGTTATTAAAAAAATATTTTTGAGGTTTTATTTCATAAGTAAATGTGGTGTGCTGCTGCTTGCAGCTTATATTTAGGTAGGTGTATACCTACATAAATAGCGCTTAGGAAGTGACTTCAGATTTATCTGGTTGATGCTACTAAAACAACAAGCTGAAAACTATTTTTATTAGACATGACCGAATTAGGTCACGTATGCCTTGCATTTGTTATTAATGTAGATCCATTATTAACAAATGCAAAATGCATTTCCATTGCATTTGCATTTTCAGATTATAGTACCTACCTAATCTCCGATTGCAATACATTATAGGTAGGTATATTAAAATAAAAGGCTTATTCCACTTTTCCCCGTTGGATGATCCCCATTGATGGGGATTAGTGAACTTATTGTTCACTATTCCCCGTTGACCCAAAATTTTTATTTAATGGGGATAAGTGAACTAAAAAGTTCAATAATCCCCATTAGGTAGGTACTTTAAAAAAATAAAATATATGAATCATGTTACATTTATTAATTAAAAATATAACTTTCTTATACCTAATAAAATCACAGATTGTACAATTATTAATTTAAAATAAAAAATATAACTTTCTTATACCTAATAAAGTCACAGATTGTTACAATCATTAATTTAAAATTGTAGCATGAAAATATTTCTTTCTTATACCTTGTAAAATCACAGATTGTACAATTATTAATTTAAAATAAAAAATGTAACTTTCTTATACCTAGTAAAATCACAGATTGTACAATTATTAATTTAAAATAAAAAATATAACTTTCTTATACCTAATAAAGTCACAGATTGTTACAATCATTAATTTAAAATTGTAGCATGAAAATATTTCTTTCTTATACCTTGTAAAATCAAAGATTACACTCACTTAAGTTTTTCTAAACAGTGCCCAATCGTAATTTCATTATTAATGAGTTCCATTTGGACCTCCTGTATATAATTATCGCGATTGATGCTTTTTTTTGTTTTTTCCGCTATACCTTTATTTTCAGAAACCCCCAATGCAAGAACTTCGTAATACGATGCATCTTCAGCCAACGCTGTGAGGAGCTTCATAATGTTGGGTTTCTTAATTTTCACACGCTTTTTTATTTTATTATTCCATGCTTCGACTAAATTCGTAGTGCGATGAGTCTGTCCAAATACACACCACGTTTTAATAAAATCATCTTGTAGCCATTGTCTGAGCATGTAATTTCTAAACTCCTTGCTATTAACATCATCAGGGCTTTGAGAGGCAACATAAAACCAACCCGCAATGATTTTATCTGATGGTAACAAAGCCAAAGCAGTGCTAAGTGCAACTTGTCTTCTGGTTAATTTATCTTTTGTTAGTTTGAGTTGTTTTCCTTTCTTCCATATTGCCTGGGTGAAATGGAAATAACAGCCGCTAATAGATATATTTACAAAAACATTTCGCATTGCGTTCATCGGAGCCACTTCATAGTCACATTTAAATATTTCTGGATTCCAATCAGGTAATGCAGATTTTAGCATACTAAATAAAATTTCATATGTTTGTTGATTTTTATGGCTCATGAGGGCATAAACAAGTGGCACAATGTTTATGTGTTTTTCTGTACTGCCCAAATCCCCATGAATGGTGTAGAGTTGGTAAAAGGGAGATGGACAGATCCAAAACGTTCCATCACCCAAGAACATCTTCAAATTTTTCATTTGATGTCGGGCAAATTCAGAGCAAAAAGCTATTACACGGATACCACTGTCATTGTAGTCTGCTAAAATAAATTCCTGATAAGCTGGAGGTACTTTAACTTCTTCAACATTTTTGAACTCAATTTTACTTACTTCAAATGCTGCATTTCTGTGTTTATATAATGTTGTTTTGATAGACTTCAGGGCAGGGAATTCTTTTATTTTGTCAATTCCGGTATCTTTTAGTGAGCTCACAGCCGCGTTGTAAGCAGTGGGAATAGCAGGTGCTTCTGGATCCGCAAGTGTAGTTTTTAGTTTGAATAACCTCAAGGTAACTTCATTCCGCGCAAAATCAGGTTCACAAACATTGTGTCGTTTCTCAGCTACAACTTGATTGTCCTGTAAAATTAAGTAATAATAATTAATTACTTTACATTATTTTTTTAGTAAACAATATTGCACTTACATAGAATACAAAATGAAATAGGCTATTTAACAACCTTTAAAACTTATAACAAATTGTTGTTATCCTATCAGAATAGTTCAACAAAACATATTTCACTTTATGCTTAACTAAAATATGTAATAATAATTAAATATATTATACAATTCACTTCAGCTACACTCTTTTACACTAGGTGTAATAGACTTGTTTGACAAAAGAATGACGTCACACGTGCCGCCATGACAGAAACAGTGTTTAAACTTTAACGTTGATTTTTAAATTTTGATATTGATAAACGTGATATTGATAACACACATAACCTGAGTTATTATTGTCATTATTAATCACAAAATATAATAAGTAACTTACCATGACAGTGATGGATCCGGCACATTTACTTTGTTTTCTTGTGGTACACTCCCACAAAACTCCACCATTTTTATATTTGCATTTTTTACTGTATTGATGTCCGGCCCGGAGAAGTATGGTAGCTTTACCTTTTTTAACGTACTCTAAACAAACGTCAGTTGAACTACCAGCCATTTCCTTTATTTATTCCTATATTAAACTAATAACTGCGAACTGATAAGAACTGCACGCTTGAACTACACTACACACTACTAACCCTTAACGACTACGAAACAAAAACAAAAGATGGGTCGACCAATCACATACGAGCTAACTCGCACCCCGCTCCGCCACCGCCTTGCGCGCGCGCCTCTAGAAAATGAGCATCTTTTACAGTATTGTGTATCTTATTAGATAGATAGATATAAGGTCTTATTCCCAAACATCGTTAGAACAATTTCGTTGGGGCAACAATCTGTTTTTCGTTCTAATAAAATCGTAAAGTAGGTATGTAGGTAATTTAAAATTTTGTTCTTACCTTATAAAAATAAAAGTACATGACTCATATATTTTATTTTTATATTGTTTTTATTTAACGTACCTAATTAGAAAAACTTAAGTGATTGTAATCTTTGATTTTACAAGGTATAAGAAAGAAATATTTTCATGCTACAATTTTAAATTAATGATTGTAACAATCTGTGACTTTATTAGGTATAAGAAAGTTATATTTTTAATTAATAAATGTAACATGATTCATATATTTTATTTTTTTAACGTACCTACCTAATGGGGATTATTGAACTTTTTAGTTCACTTATCCCCATTAAATAAAAATTTTGGGTCAACGGGGAATAGTGAACAAAAAGTTCACTAATCCCCATCAATGGGGATCATCCAACGGGGAAAAGTGGAATAAGCCAAATAAAAAAACAACATTGTGATAAATGGTTGTATTAATCACCTGCTTCATTAGGTCTATCATAATATAACAATACAGTATCCAGAAATTGTGCAGGGGGCAATTTACTACCCTGGTGCCATGCCCAACCAAGATACCATATTATGCTCATGGTGTGGGCACAGTAACGAACCATTGTTTCACCAACGATATAGGGGAAAATAATATTGTACATTCTCGAAATCCAAAAACATACAATCAGATTATTTTAATGAAAACATAAATTGTTATTCGGTTTCTTTCATGTCTCCGACATCCTTCCACAATACATCTATTTATGGTTTCAACAGCTCTAAAACAATTGGGTAAAACCATAAGAGTTCACACAGTAGGTGTCCTGGGTGCAGAATTTGTTTCTTGCCTTGTTGAAGGTTCTTCTAAATGAAGAATGTCTTGACTATTTGGCCCATTGACGGCTGATGAAGATGCACCAGATGTTGAGGTGCCCGAATGGAAATGCCAGGATGCTTTATTAGCTCGCACCAACAAGAGTGATAAACAACACTTGAAGCACCCACCTGAAAATAATAATTTATCTCCATTAAAGATTGCCTTTACACCAGAGATGTATGAAGTGCTATAGCATAGCTCGCTTTGAAATAGACTGATCTAAAAAAATCTGTGAATAAGAAATCCTGATGTAGGAGCTTGACCATTATCCCACCGGCTTTCTGATTCACTTAAATGTTTATGCAGACCAAATAATATTTTTAAATACCCTTGTTAACAAAACGAAAGAATGCTACTAATAAAACTTGAATAAAACTAATAAACTAACAGTGCGTGGTAGGATCCATTCTCTTGTAACTTCATGTATTCTTGCACTGTACCAGTCCTAAGTTGATGACAACAAACTCTTCTCAGAAGAGAATGTCTACAGAAAATACACACTCATCGGTGTTTACTCTCTTCTGGTTAATTTCCATCAATATATACAGCATTGGGATGATTCCAGCGAGTTTGGCAGCTAGTCATTTTCATTTACCTGAAGCAAACATTTATAATTTGACTATTATGTCTAGAACTAGCATAGCATAGTTACCTTATTACATTCCCACTGCAGGGACACAGGCCTCCAGAGAGAGAACAGGCCATAATAACCATGCAGGTTCAGTACGGATTGGTATATGAATTTATTTCATATTCTGGTATTATTTCATAAAACATAACTACCAACAGACAACTGAACATGAGCAATAACACTATGTAGTTTGATTACATTAAATAATTACTTGAATAGTACAAAAATGTTGCAGTTTAGAAAAATGGGATACTAACCGTTTGAGGTGCGCCCCATTGCTTTACTGTTGAAAGAATCATTTCGTCTTTCAATCTTCGCCTTCCTATTGTATTGCAGCGGTCCGTTACTATTCCGCAATTAATGCACAGACTCATGGTCATGATATCGTTATTAATCAGTCGTCAAAGAGCAATATCCGGTTTTCCAGCAAAGGTGGCAGGTTACAGTGTCGAATGTTCAAGCGAGGGTTAGTTAAAAGGCAATCAATTACGGAGTCCTCAGTCCAGTATTTGAGCAGAGGTCTATGGAATAATAATAGAAATACAAGAAAAATCATTCACTTGCACAAAAATACGAAGTGACCTGCATGACATTACAACTATGACAATTGACACTTGACAGACATTGACATTTAACGTTTACTAGTGCAATCCGCGATGTAATCGATTATATCGATATTTTTATTTCTTTTTGGCTTCATATTGGTGCTTACGTTAAAAATGAATTAGATTCCTGATTTTTTTTATTTAACATTGATTTTAATCCCTAAAAAAACAGTTAAACTAAAAACATGCAGTGTTATTAATTATTTGTTGCAGTTTCGATTTCCACTAAATCGATCTTATTCTCAGGGCACGCTCTATTGAAAAAATGGAAGCATTTGTGAAGTTAGTGACGTTTATTGAAATAAGTGATAAAACTATTTACAAAGGTTGATAAGAGCTCAGAAAATAGAAATCAATCTTTTTTCTACATTTGGCCATTGCTAATGAGGCTAAGATTGAAATGACTTAATTAAGAAAAATAGACGAATGTTTTGATACATATCTGATTCCTGTAACGGTTGGGCCCAGAAACGGGTTTCTCCTTTGGTAATTTGCACAGACATGTAATTTGTGTGGTACATTTGTGAAGCAAGTAATGTCTGACTTGGGCTTCACAGCAAGAGCGACCAATATAATCAGCACCGAAATAAAAAAACAACGACCGAACCGAATAACATTTTTACGTTTGTTTATTTTTTGACCTGCAGGCTTAGCATGACGCTTTCTATTTCTACCATAGATATAAGAAAGAAGAAGATATGCCAAGTAGTTGAAAATGTATCGGAACCCGGTGTCTCCACTTGCTCCCCACTACCGCGCCACAACTACACATGCAATTTAGTAAAACCAATAGATACGAAGTCGCGCTCACACTCGCAATTTATAAATCAGAACGTACTACACAATCAAATATAGACCTTATCCCTTCAAACGCAGCGTGCATTTAAGTACAACTCACTCACACAAACAACGGTTGTTACCGTTGTGCTGTGCAAAAGCAATTTATTTTACATATACGCTAGTGATTGACTAAATCGGAAAGTTGTCGATACTTCTATTTATTAATGTATTACTTCAATTTTTTTTGGGGTCCAGGAAATAAGATAAAATGAAAACGATAACCGTAATAAGTCACTAATATATTATCTGAACAATGCCGATAACAATAACGCATACGAAGCGTTTGAAGACTTTAACGTAAGTAAAATGCCAAAACCAAAAAAAAAGTAAGGAAATAACACGAGGATAAGACTTATTATACGATAACCCAATAACACTCCACCGACATTATCTAAAATTTTGTTAACTTTACGACTGTTGTTTAGGCATTTCTCTACTACGCTGTAAAATAATCAAAATAAGTAAAAAACATTAATTCACATCGATCTAGCCATCAATTTATTCGCGAATCGACATTATCGATAGCCTACGTTAGTGGATCTGCACGAGCACATCACTAGCTCGACGCAAGAACCAGCGGCCGTACTACGGAATGCGTCCGCATAGATACTTTATCGTTTTGTGATTTTTACATTGCTTGTCCAGTCACTTAGCGACAAAATATTTAGGTAGTGGTTTAGGAGCAATGTATTTAGTACAAAAATAATACAGTTGCTGTGATATTTGAAAGCAAAAATAACATGGTAAACGCAAGAAATGTTTTTCGATTTCTTGTTTTTCATGATTGTAAAGACAAATATAGAAAAATACTTGTACTTATTTATGGTAAGTGATTCCATGATTCACAAAGTTTTTGTTTTGGCTTTGGTTTTTACAAGAAACCACTGAACAACACGGCATTCTTATGATTTATCACGACAACGGTCGAAAGCACACTAGTTCGCGGAGACGGCCATTTGCTTTAGGAATGATCATGCTGATCATACCGCGCGGACACAGACACGCCCCTTTCCCACTTCTCCTGCTTTTTATATTTCTATGATTTCTACTCTACCGTAGAATAGCAATCGCTTGTCTACATTTTTCGGTACAAACCTGTCAACTGTCTACACAGAAACGTCATTTTAATCTACTCGACAAAACGACAAAAAACTTGTCTACGGTTCTCGTGCTAAGCCTGCTGAAACTATGTATTAGTAGTTAAAGACATAATCCGTCTTTTTACAAAACGCGATCTAACTTTAGTTCTAGCATAAAACTCTATTTTTGCTTAGGAGGGTAGTTCGATAAAATAAAGTTACTTGTCATATTGATGACAAATTAATACTAAATGGTAAAGGCGGTAGTAAAGAAGTTTTATTGCAACCAAAAAAAAGTGAAGACAAAGTGATACTAAATTGCGAGAAATAAGAATTTGCGTGTTCAATTAGTAGTTGTTGTTGAATTATACACAAAATGTCGCAGATTGTGAGTGATAATGTAAGTAATTTCAATAGTTTAGTAACTACATTTTCGGTTAATCACCGTACCGTAAGTATTGAAATAAGTCTCATGTAAATCCGTTGGCAGGCTGTTTCTACTTTTGCGGAAGTATAAAATTAATAATTGAAAACTGCCAGCACTCATCTCTGATCTAAGTCAAAGCGGGCTTTTGTTCAGCAAGAAATACTAAAGCGCTAGCTTCTTCGCGACTTCCCGTAGTTCTTTCAAATTAATCTTTGAAATTAGGTTATAAAATCAAATTGAAACTACAGATTTTTGTATAAAAATCAACTATAATTAATCAATTTTTACTAAACATTTGTTGCAAAATTATTTATTTTCTATTAAGTATGTTTAAGTAATTAGTAATCGGTTTTCTTAGATCCATCTTTAAATTTTAGGCATAGTTTAATAGTTTTGTTTAATTTAACCCTTACTCCCATCAACAGTTTTATATTTTTAATTCAGTCTTATTCCTTTAATGACCAATACTCAAATCACAACTTTCTCTTAGATGCTATTACTATGATATCAACTTATAGTGATAACTTGTGAAAATATGCTCTTAAGAAGCAAATGGCATTTATTATATCAGCCTGCTTCTGAGTGAACTGCAAATATATCCTGATGATGAAACGCTACAGAGCGTTTCATCATCAGGATATATTTGCAGTTAATTAAAAATTAGAGAGCGGCTCAATTTTTAATTTGCGGGGTCCGCGGATCCCCGCTTTGAAGTTGCGGGATCCAGCAGATTAAAAAAAGCTGCGAGATCTCGCGGGATTGCAATCCCTATTCTTTTATTACATAAACAGGCCCAAAGTTAGGTTAAATTAGCTAGAAAAACGAATCTTTGTTGGCTCATAACTTTTTAATGGCTTTTTATTTTAGTATTCTGTTTCCGTGCAGACAACACAAATAACGAGACAAAACCTTATCAAGTAAATTTTTTTGATGTACATACGCCAGCAAATCCAGCTACCCCAATCTGTCAAATTTCTTTGATAGATTTTCAACTTTATCGAATAAGAATAAGGTTCATGTTCAATTGGGAAAATTTTACAGTTTGGGGTAGCTTGATGTGCTGGCGTCTGTACATTGTCGAACAGTGGAGTAATACACACTTCCGAAGTTTGTACGGGAAAAATGTCAACTAGATTCACTACTATTTTCAGGAAGCGTACACAGATGTGGTGGAGTTATGTGCTCTGCTGCAATGTCTGGGGTTCAGCGTTAAATCTCTGGACACCAGCGTCGGCAATATCAGCCAGGGTGGCACGGGCGGGATGAGCAGTGTTGTTATTGATTGTCAGGTAAAAAATATATTTTTAACCGACTTTCGAAAAGGAGGCGGTTATATGTTCGACAATAATGTATTTTTTTCTGTATGTTCACCGATTTCTCCACCATTTGTGGACAGATTTTCAAAATTCTTTTTTATTTGAAAGAGTATACTCCTAAGGTGGTCCCATTGTCTAGAGTCTATTGTTACTTGATAATGAGTAATAATAATAAAAATTGGCTCCAATTCAGGATCTGATGGTGGAATCCCAGGGAAATCGAGGGCAACTCTCAAATGTTATAAGTATTAACAATGTTTTTCATCCATTTTCTAAAGCTATTGAGACATTTGTGTATGGTTATCATCATCTCATGACGCTGAGCTGATGAAGGAAGGTACGACTCTTTAACGGTTAGGAGTTAGGTGGAGGTTCGGGCATAACTCCGTCATCTATAGACCGATCTGCATATTTTTTTTTTCGAAAGGAATTTATTTCGAAATGGTCTCATTTAAATTTCATATAGATC
This sequence comes from Polymixis flavicincta, assembly GCA_949987655.1. NCBI lineage: Eukaryota > Metazoa > Arthropoda > Insecta > Lepidoptera > Noctuidae > Polymixis > Polymixis flavicincta. The sequence goes on along the minus strand of OX465171.1, from coordinate 38,019,737 downwards.
TGATGATGCGTTTCGGAGGCAGACAACGGAACTCTTCAAACAATAACAGCAAATTAACCGCGATTGCTACTATCGCATATAAATATGTATTGTTTTGATCCCAAGGATGATGAAATTTCGAATTGGTGTGGGGTTGGTACCTACTATAAGTAGAAAGTGAAAAATATTTAAAAAAAAATTACAACCGACTTCCGGAAAAACACTACCAAGTGAAAAATATTTGTCTGCTCAGCAATGAAAATAACGCAATGAATTTTAAGCAGGTAGGTACAGTCGCCAGCAGATCAAGCTTTGCCTCATAGTGTAGGCACGGAGGCACGGTCTATGAATGACGATATCAAGTCAATGAAAATTTATCTATTGTTACAATTTAAAATATTCACATACAGGGTAAGTTTTTATCCAAAATTATTAAGGTAAACGCAGGTATTAACGACCCCCCTAAGGCAATTTTAAAATCAACCATATTTTTTTAGTGTACTGGTTCCTCTAAAGATTAATAGTTTAATTTTATATGCTAGTGTTATGTATAAAAAATGTATTTACTGAATCAAATACATTTAAATAAAGGATTATCTTATAAAAAATAATTTACAATGTGACTTAGTCGATTGTTGCAATTACCGACCCATAAAAAAGGCTGTGAAGCTATTAACGATTTTTATGCAGCTATTCCCGATCGTGTTTAAGAGGAGGCCTTTTTTCAGCAATGGAATGTATATAAGCTAGTGATGATGATGATTACCGATCTTAATAAAATAAAACAACATAAAAATGCAAATACTTATTCGTATTTTTTTAATCGTTATTTTTAATAAATTAAATTAGTACTTCTTAGTAATACCTATGAACTAAATAATTATAAACTTTTAAATTAATCAACATAATACTATTAATACACATATATATTTTAATATAAGGATTTCAAACTCTGGGATATTTCCTTATGCTATTGAGATCATAATCATTTTTGCTTCGGCGAGTTGTGTTTCACTGTATACTTTTCGCCGCTTTTGTGGCTCCATAATTCTGGAAAAAAATAATAGGTCTTTACCTATGAAATTGCCGTTTTGTATGAAAAAATTTAAACGAATTTTTTTCATGAATTTTTTATTTGTATTAATCGAAGTAATCACCCATGCAATCAATGCATCTTTGCCATCGCAGTGGCAGTTTATTGATGCCCTTCTTAAAGAAATCAGCTGGACGGGAGGCAACAAATTCTTCAAAGGCATTTTGTACTGCCTCTCGGGTATTAAATTTTTTTCCCGCCAAGAAGTTATCCAAATTCTGGAAAAAGTAGTAGTCTGTAGGCGCAAGGTCTGGTGAGTAGGGCGGATGACGGAGAGCTTCCAACCCCAGTTCTTGCAACTTGGAGACCGTCTGCTGTGCAGTATGAGGTCGCGCGTTGTCGTGCAGGAGCAGCGGAGACGAGCGATTGACCAATGCTGGTTGGAGATGCGCCAGCTTCTCCATCATTGTGTTCAGTTCTTCACAGTACACATCTGCAGTAATGCTCACCCCGTTTGGTAAGAAGCTGTGATGAATCACACCGGCGCTAGACCACCAAACAGTGACCATCACTTTTCTAGGGGTAAGTTTTCGTTTAGGGCATTGTTTAGGTGCTGAACCAGGATCCAACCAACTTGCTGAGCGCTTACGGTTATCAAACAGAATCCATTTTTCATCGCAGGTAACAATGCGGTTCAAAATTCCTTCATTTGTGTGTCTGTTGAGCAGTGCAAGGCACGTCTCGACGCGTACTTCGCGCTGGCGATCATTGAGTTCGTGGGGCACCCATTTGTCAAGCTTTTTTACCTTGCCAATTTGACGCAAATGGACCAATATTGTTTTGACGCTAACGTCGAAAGCTGCTGCTAATTCAGCCGTAGATTGTGTATCATCAGCTTCCACAATCGCCTTTAATTCGTCATTGTCGACCAAAGTCTTCGGACGACCGCGAGGTTCATTTTTCAGGTCGAAATTTCCAGAACGGAAGCGAGCAAACCAATAACAGGTGGTGCGTTGGTTTGTAGTGTTAGCTCCGTAAACGTCGTTGATGTTGCGTGCCGCTTGTGCCGCGTTGCTGCCACGACGGTACTCATATTCCATAATTACTCGAATTTTTAACGTATCCATGATGACGAAAAAGATTGAAATGCGATGAAAATGTAACACTAATCAATAAAGAAATGACTACTTTTAGAAAAAAAAATCCATGTTTTTAAAATAAAATTAATTTGAAATTAGAATTCTTAGCCAAACAAAAAATATTTTGATTTGATATGGCCAGTACTGCAGAACGGCAATTTCATAGGTAAAGACCTAATATAATTGTATGTTTTATGTTGCTTTAGCCAAGAAGTAGCATTTATTAATAGGTACCTACCTATTATGTCATAAAAGTAGGTGACAAACTAAATAATCTATATACGATCGGTAATAGCTTCTTATAGTTGCTATTGCCGACCCTCATGGGTCGGTAATAAAGTATGTAAGTATAAACATAAATTGTATTACCGACTCATAAAAATATGGTTATTTTAATTCAATTGACCTACGGACTATAAAATAGATTATAATTGATTAATGTCGCAAAAAATATGGACAAATGCACACTGTTTTAAACACAAAAACAATGATTATTACTGTAACTATTCAATATCGATCCTCGAAAAATATCATAACTTTGGTTAAATTGACAACGCTAAAAGGTGAAAACTAGACAAAAAAGTTTAGTCGCTAATAGATTTTTATATAGACTGATAGCTTAGATTTAAACTGGTCCTTAAAAATACTTGTGTTAATGTGAATTAGTAACATAAAAGTAAAATAAAACGAAAAGTAACGTTGCTGCAATTGCCGACCTATGGGTCGGTGATAGCTGCCACGACTAAAACTGATGAAGCTAACACCATCCCATTTTAATTTAAAATTTTGTCGTTTCAAATTACTTTTTATTAATAAAATGCCGTAAGAAATCAAGAGTTGACACTTAAATGAATACATTTATTAATATAAGATAAAGTATATATGTCATTTGTTTGTATAAATGTTTTAAATAGAAAAGTCACGTACTTATTTGAAGGAACAAGGGAACAGTACGACACTTCCTGCGTCCACGCTGCCCCGCAGTAACTGACGTATTTTATCTCTTTTTTTCACAGCTACTCACACTAACTTAAAAGTATACGATGCTCAAGGAATAAACGCGTGTGTAACTTTGCCTACCTATAGCTAGAATAGTTCTGGAAACGTAAAAATTTCGAATTACTTTTATAGGTCGGTAATAACTGCAGATTTTCGATGGGTCGTTGATAGCTGCGTTTACCTTACATACTAATATACATTATTATACAAAAAAAAAACAGCTGTTTCATAGAAAAGTGCAATACCTGCGCGGTCAAAATGTATAGAACAGCTGTTTTTTTTTTTGTATAACCGGCGAAAAATTTCTACGGTAGGGGGTCTACAATGATATGCTGAATTCATGGTTAAAATTTGCGCACTGGATAAAAACTTTTCCTGTATTTCCCTCGTTTTAGAAGCGGGGAATTCCGGTTTAAAGTATGGGATAGGACAAAGACTACACAATACTCTATGTGATAGGAACACGAAAGTCGTTCATGTGAATTGGTTACCTACAAATGTTACAATGTTGGGTACCTACATTGTAACAACTGCTAAGCTCATCTCGTGCGTGTAACGAGGTACCTACCTATTTAATTCAAATTTTCATTACCACTAAGAGATAGTATAAATCTAATCGCTAATAGCACGCGCTCATATGTGATTGGTTAGATAAGTATCTATTTTTGTCGAAACTATTGGTGCATGCGATAACTGCAAGAAGTTGCGATAGCTGCAAGAGGTGCGACGTCTTAACCAACATTGATTGCACTAACTACCTCACGTCCCTGTGTGTAATTTTAATAAGTTTATTAAGCCAAAAGATAGATAGATGGCTATATATAAGGTGGGTGGACCATGGAAGGCCAAACTCCTTTGATGGCCAATTATAAAAAAGTCATAGTTATAGTCATGTGATGAGAAATTCCTTCACTCACACCAAAGCTCCATCAAACTCAAGGACACAGACACGGCGGCGAGTCGCTCGCGTCGCTATTTTGCCGGTGCGGTCCCTCGCTTTGTAGACTATTGTCGTCGACGTTAAAATTGTAATTCGCACGCCTAGCTAAAGTTTAGTTTTAATGTGAATAACCTATCATAATGCTATTCTTTTAACTGTAAATTGTCATAAAAGGATTTTGTTATAGTACTAAAGAAAATATATATAATATTAAGCTTTGTTTTTAGTTAAAAGATCAGTATAGTGTTCCTAGGAAAGCCGGTGGTTCCTTATAAGGCCAATCAAAAATTTGACGGTTGGCCTTGCTACATGGGTCTTACTAGGAACATTTACAAATAACGAAAAAATTTGCACTTAGTTTTTAGTTATACTTATATGCGTACCGGGAAAGTTGAAACAATATTTTATGGTATATAATTTTTAAAGGTTGTCATAGATGATAATTGTTAGCTCTTAGGAACATTTTGGCTTTACAAAGAACGGACCCATAAGAAGGCCATTACAGGTAAAAAAATAAAACTAAAACGTTGTAAAACGCATTGGCAACTTATTTGATATCGGTATAATACTCATTACTATAATTTTAAAATAATTTCAGAAGGATGTTCCGGTAGGCCTGCCATACATTTTTCTTTGCGGTAATACGTTAAACATAGACACTCTTTATTGAAAACGAATCATTGTATCACTTTTCTATAATTAAATGTCTGCGCGTTTGACCTTTTTAGGAAATAAATAACTTAGATTATTTACTGAGGAAAACGATAGTAAAATCCAAACAAAATATGACATTTGCATAAATGCGTGCGTGTATTTTGCCAAGCAAATTGATGCGCCATGTTGCGATAGTTTAGAAATGAGAACGTTAGATGGCATGCAGGCGTTATTGTAATTCTGTTGAATCAATTTATTACGAACAATAATTTATTTCCTTTCCTACCTTTCATGAACAGGTTCAACAAAAAGAACTTTATCTATCTTCTATCTATATACTTATATAAAAGGAGAAACTGACTGACTGATCAATCAACGCACAGCCGAAACTACTAGGACTAGGAACGTGAAATGTTGCACACGGCTTGCTTTTATAATGTAGGAGAGCACTAAGAAGGGGTTTTTGATTCGAACTTTAAGGGGGTGAAAAGGGGGGATTTTGTTTGTAGGAAAAATCTTATTCCTTGAGTTAATAAACTTGAAACTTGGCACAAATACTAAGTTAAGTAAATTATGAGGTTGGCCATTTATTGTTTTTCTAAACTACCCCCTAAAGGGGCATTGGGGGGTGTCAAAGTTTGTATGGAATAATTTTAACGCGCGGTAACTCCAAACTCAGTATTTATACCTTAAACCAAAAATAAAGAATAACGTGTATCAGGGTAATAGGTTGTTAGGGATAGGCAGTTGCTCCATGTAAATACTGGTATTCAGCTGCATCCGGTTATACTGGAAGCCGACCCCAACATAGTTGGGAAAAGGCTAGGCAGATAATGATGATGATGATGAACGTGTATCAGGGTTTCTCGGAAATCTACACCTAAAAGTAAAAAAGGATAGGGTGATCGCTGTAGTAATTGGCCACTTAACGTAATTTTTATTTTTGGTCAATAAAAAACATGTTGATAATGTCACATACACTTATCACATACCAAATAAAAGTGAATGCGATGAGGTCATAGATAATAAAACAAATATGAATAAAATCACATATTTATTGGTGCAAAATCTTATTCAAATTCAATCACTTAAAAAAATTTAGCAATTGGCCATTAAATCACAGTAATTATCATAAGAAGTCACAGTAATTAACCAAACAATTTTTTTGGGAAAACTTAATAAATTATCGACTTTTTTTGTTCTGAATTAAAATTTACGCAGCTCAAACCTAATTCTTTCTGTCCTGATTTTATTATATTTAAAAATTCCTGATTTTCTTCTTCACTGTCCACTCTCCTCGTACTCAGAAATACTATCATCATTTTCCGTAGAAAAACAGGTATAGCATAAGAAATTGTCTCCTTCCTCCTGAGGTGATATTTAGGAATACATAATTTATGATATGCTTTCTGACATTCACAACATCTCAACTTTATGCTCTTTACAACTATTTTATACACGCCACAGCAAGAAATACACTAAATTTTTCTAATCTTTTCCAACTTTTTAGACTTTATTTCCTCTAGTTTCCTCTTTCTTTCTTCTTTTTTTTGCTCTCTCACAACTTTCTTTGCCTTCTTTTCTTCCTCTAGTCTATTCTTTTCCTTGGATTTTTCTTCTAACATCTTTTGGTATTCTGGTGCTGATATGTGGTATTTTTTTTTTTGGGTGGGAAATCATCAAATAACTTCTCCCGCTCTGGGTGGAGCAGGAGAGCGTGTCAGACTTCTACTGACTAAAACCCACCCGTGTTCCTTCAGTAGCTCGTATGCCAGGGGCTGTGGTATCTCTTTCAAACAAACCCGCACCCCTGGCAGGCATCGGCCCTTGCGGGCCCCATCATTTTTGTGCTGACATCTCTTTGAGGCGCGCGTGGAACACAACGCGCCGTCGACTTCGGCTTGGTCCTTACCGGACAGCGAGCTACCCATTACTCGCCGTCCGCAAGCCCATGCCTACGGTGGCCGGAAATCGGCCTGGGATTCCCGACGCCCAGGGCGTCTCCGTATCCTGCGGCGGCTAGGGTCGCGAGGGAGCATATGCTGCCTCTCCCTCACGAGCGCCGCCTCCCTCTTCGCGAGCATTACTGCTTCGCTGAAGGAGGTGACGGCTCCCCATGCCCTCTCGCTCCGTACCATGGCCTGGACCAGGGCCGGACGCGAGAGATCGCCGCCGCCGATCGCCTCCACGAGTACACGGCGGTGCTCCACCCAAGCTGGGCAGACCGCCACTGTGTGCACCACCGTGTCCTCAGGGCGATCTTCGCAGTGGAAACACCCGGGCGTTTCCTCCCGCCCTATCCGAAACAGGAATCTCCCGAAACAACCGTGTCCGGTGAGGACCTGCGTCAGGCGGAAGGTGAGGACGCCATGCCGCCTCTCAAACCACTCCTCAAATAGGGGACTTACCGCCGCAATCGTGGCGTGCCCATCCTGATATGTGGTAAGGTAGCCTTTCAATGTTACGTTTCCCTTTTCTGGAAGGTCCTGTAGGTATTGCTAAAAAGTTTTTAAGTCTTGATGTTGAACAGGATGGTAGGTTTTTGTCGTGGTTTTCTGCATTTGCTATTCCTAGGTCTTCAAAAGTTACAAGTTGGTTGTTATTCTGTAGATCACTAGTAATGTTGATTTGTTCATTATTTGATGGTTGAATGGTAAAGGGTTCTTTGTCAGAGTGAGGAAAGTTTTCCAATTCACAGGTCTGGTGGCCATTTCTCGCGCTATTTTGTTCATGAATATTTTCAAGTGTGGTTTGGTGTGTTGCTATAATTATATTTTGACTATCGTTTTCAGAAATATTGTTATTAATCATTGTTCGTTAAAGTTTTCTTCTTGTGCATTTGTCGATTCTGGTTCCATGTCATTGTATTCTTCTTCCTCATTTTCATTAGCATTTTCTGTTGTATTTTCAGTATCTGAATGATAAAAGTTCCTTAATTGATAAAGAGTGAAAAATGATTCGTCGTTTTGGACAGTTTGCATTATATTTTAAATATCTTTAAATTTATTAATCATCTCTACGCCAACGATTTCCGAAAATTTTGTTAATTTTAATGATTTTTCGGGTTCATAATTTAAAATGTCTACAATATCTTCAGATCTGATTGCTGGCTTTGCTAAGCATTTAGAATAATCGATAGCATTTGGATCAAAAGGGTAGAGGCCGCAAGCTCGAATGCCATTTACAATGCAGGCAGAACTAATTTTGTCAGTAACTTTTTTTAGAACGAAAGCAAAATTTTCCTTAGAAACTACTTCACCAATATTGTCTAGCAACCATTCTCTAACTGTTGATTTCCAAAACTGTTTTACGGGTCTAACTAGTGACAAATCAGCTGGCTGAAGAATCCTAGTAGCGTTTGGATACAGAGCAAATATTTATATTTGAAGGGAGCGAGCCAGTACGCTTAATTCATAGGTTAAATGAGATTTTTGTCCGTCAACAAACAACAAAACTGGTAGCTGAATGTTATTTCTCACTAAAAAAGGGTGAAAAACATGCTCGATAATATATGTATCCGCCGTCATCTATCCTGAACTGCTAGTTGCTACACCACAGTCGTCAGGTACAGTTTGTTTAATTCTCTCAGGTAAACGTTGATAAGGGTACACAATCGTATGCAACACCATCTGTCCATCAGCAGATATTTTAAAAAGTACTGTCATATTTTCTTTAGCTTTTCCTTTATCGATAATGTAGACATTCTTTTCTCCTTTTTCAGCAAAGACTTTTCCGGTTGATGGACAGCTTTGAAAACCGCTTTCATCGGCATTAAAATTCTGGAAGGGTCATCTAAAATGTGGGTTAGATTAGACTTGTTTATCTGTTCCATTTTTTTTATTTTTATTATCTGTTCCATGATTTGACCAAACCAGTTTCTGATGTCAGATTCGGATACATATGCGCTCGCTTGCGTAACAGCTTCACACGTTCTTTTAGTTATTCTAGGATGGCGTTTCAGAAAACCTTTTAACCATTTTTCGAGGTCTATTTCCGCTGAATGGAGTCTCTCTGGGGTTTTTATTCAGAAAGTTTTGAACAGAATCGAGGATATCTTCGGCATTTCTAGGAAACCCTATTTTGCCCATATCGCACAGCCATTCTTCTAACTGTTTTTCTTCTTCTCTAGTCAAGTAGGGTTCTGGTCCAAATTCACTCTTGCTATAAGGGTGTTTCAATTTAAATTGTAGTGTTGCTCTAGGTATGCCATATTTTTTGGCTGCTGTCCGAATTGATATACATTAACTAACGTCTTCTAAAGCTTTGTCTAATTGTTCTTTGGTATTATGCGGTATCTTTGGCATATTGAAGCAGTCTAAAAGAGATTAAAAAGTATTTAGTAATTGACCATGTTACTTGCCAGCTATTAGCCACCCCCGGCTAATAACTGATCCATTGAACTTAGAACTGTAGAAATGTTGTACACCGTATATTATACCCTTATAAGGTCGAAACTGCTTTGAAAAAACGTCTATTGGAAAATTAGTAATTGGCCGGGGATGGCCAATAACTAAAATTCAACCAAATTTGAATTTAGTTATTAGCCGGTAAACATTTAAGGTTATTAACGAACTTACGAACTTTAAAATACACAGAATTAAACTTCACCTAATATACTAATAGAAACCCATAACCTTTAAGCACTGGAAAAGTAAGTTGCACACCAGATCAAATTGTTCCAAGGCTCTTACCTTATTTTTTATTAACAAACCGCCCACATCTGTCAAAACTGTTTAAAACTGACTGTTCGTAAGTTTTCTTACGATCTAAAACGAAAATACAATATATAGGTACAGCAACATTTTTTGTCGTTTTTATTCATGGGCTTGCTTGCATTGCCTTGTTTCTATCTCTTTTGTTATGAGTGGCCAGTTACTATAGTGTGGCCAATTACTATAGCAGTTACCCTAGTCCGTGATATTAGAAATGTGAAAGTTTGTAAAGATGATTGGATGTTTGTTACTCAATCACGCAAAAACGGCGAAACGGATTTGGATAAAATTTGACACACACACAGATTATAACCTAGATTAACATATAGAATACTTGTTATCCCGATATTACTTTCCCGGGGGATAATTTCCGACTTCCACGCGGGCGAAGATGCGGGCGGAAGCTAGCAATATTAATAAACCTATAACTAACGTAAACCACTTAATCACAATCATAATATTGTTCTGTGGCAACATAATCAGAAATCATTTATTTTTTGCAATGACTGTGGGTACAAAATAAGTTGTTAACATTGTAAAAACAGTTCCAACACACTCTACCTTACGGCATGCTAAAGTAAAAAATATATATTGAATTGCACTCAAATATACAACCAAATAAACACAAACACGGCGGCACGGTTGGCGCAGTGGTTAAGCGATTGACTGCTGCGCTGCGTGTCGCGGGTTCGATTCCCGTACGGAACAAGTATTTGTATGACCTACAATTAGTTGTTCCGGGTCTGGCTGTTGGTGTATGTGAGTTTAAATGTTTGTAAACGCACCCACAATACAGAAGAAATTCCTAGTGTGGGGCAACGTTTTAAGAATTTTTTTTTTTTAAATCATTATTATCATTATTCATAAATAGGATTTAACGACGTTGCCGTACCGTCCGTGATCCGTCAAGTGCGTATTATTTTTATTTTGTAGGCTTTGCATTTTCATTTATTCAAATTGCAATATTTCTAGTTAGTCATTGCAATTTATTGTAGTTATACTTAGTAATAATGATTCAAGATACGCAATTTTATTTTAAAATAAAAGTAAGTAGGTAAGCGTCCCGTGTGTGTTGCCAGGCGTAAACGTCCCGTGTGTGTTGCCGGGCGTAACAGAATAGCACCATCCCATTTCTTCCAGTGGGTGTCGTAGAAGACGACTAAGGGAAAAAAAGAGGCGTGAAATGATCCTGCAGTCTTGAGACGACGCGCTAAAGTACCGACAGCTCAATAGACAGATCTCTAAGTCCTTGAAAAGCGACCTTTGCCGTTTTAATACTAACCGCTTATAGGACGCGATAGAGCGGAACAAGAGCTCCAAGGTCTTTTCAGAGTCAGGCAGACAGAGTCAGGGCAGAGTCAGCTTGTGAAACTGAAGACCAATGATGGCAGGATCGTTTCCTCCAAACCTGAGCTTTTGAGAGAGATCGAGAGTTTCTATGGACAGTTATACACGTCAACAAGCAACCCCGTTACGAATCTAGCAAATGACCCAAGAGCCAGATGAACCCGACACTACACTTATCTTATCTTATATCTCGGACGTTAGCCTGTACGAGATTAGGATGGCTCTGAAGCAGCTTAAAAACAACAAGGCGCCGGGTGATGACGGAATCACGGCCAAACTCCTGAGGGCCGGTGGAAAACCCGTTCTTAAGGCCCTCCAGAAGCTGTTTGATTCCGTCATACTCGAGGGCAAAACGCCACAGGCATGAAACAGAGGTGTGGTGGTACTTTTCTTTAAGAAGGGTGATAATACTCTTCTTAAGAATTATAGGCCCATCTCACTTCTGAGCCATGTCTACAAGCTGTTTTCGAGAGTCATCACGAACCGTCTCAGGCCCAGGTTTGACGACTTCCAGCCTCCCGAACAAGCCGGATTCCATAAAGGCTTTAGCACCATAGACCACATGCCCATGTAAAACCCACTCCCATGACGATCGGAGGCGCTGCACTCGAAGTTGTAGACGAGTACGTTTACCTATGACAAACTGTCCAGTTAGGTAAGTCCAACTTCGAGAAAGAGGTCAATCGTCGAATCCGACTCGGCTGGGCGGCGCGGCGTTTGGGAGGCTACGCAATATCTTCTCGTCCCAAATACCACAGTGTCTCAAGACGAAAATCTTTGACCAGTGTGTGTTGCCAGTGATGACCTTTGGTACAGAGACGTGGTCGCTCACAATGGGCCTTATCAGAAGGCTTAAAGTAACCCAAAGGGCAATGGAGAGGGCTGTGCTCGGAGTTTCCCTACGCGATCGAATCAGAAATGAAGAGATCCGCAGGAGAACGAAGGCAACCGACATAGCCCGAAGAAATGCCAAACATAAGTGGCAGTGGGCAGGGCACTTTGCTCGCAGAACAGATGGCCGATGGGGCCGAAAGGTTCTGGAGTGGCGACCGCGTACCGGAAGACGCAGAGTAGGAAGGCCTCCCACAAAGTGGACCGATGACCTTGTGAAGGCCGCATCCGCTGAGTGTGGGAAGCACAAGACCGGTCGAAGTGGAGGAGCCTGGGGGAGGCCTATGTCCAGCAGTGGACGTCTTTCGGCTGAAATTATGAATGATGATGATGATGAAGTAGGTAAGTACCTACCTATCTTTCGGCGGTTTTAGAAACAGCAAGTTGGCCCGTCACAATACTAATTACTCACCTATGTCTCAATTTTTAAAAGTACACAGCTGACTGTGTACTTTTAAAAATTGAGACTTATACAATAAAGTTGTGATAACCACTGATGGTTATCACAAAATCGGAAGTATCGGAGTACCTACCAACAAAATAGAATACCTTTTACGTAAAATTATTGTGAACAGTTTCAGACAAACAAACATTATTTTAGTTTGATAGATAAATTGCATCGGCGTGGTGCGGCGCCTAGCGCGTAGGTATCAGCGATTGACTTATGGAAAAATGGATAGTAGGTAATTGGTTTAGAAAATATTGAGTTTCTTACATCAAATTAATAAACGTGATTTATTGTTTGTTTATAAACAACTTGCTCTAATCTGTTTTTCTTTTTCTTATTCGTCGACCAATATTCTACCAGGAACATAGAGATACCTAAGTATTGATGATGATGATGGGACTCCCTTTTCCGCACGTAGACTCCCATTCGGTCCGTTGTGCGTGGGGATTCTGGCTAACAGAGCCAGCCTAGCTCCGCCCAAAAGCTCAGAAGCTTCCTGGGAGCTTCACAGGCTTCGCGGAGCGACCTCACTGTTTCGAGGATTTCTTCACGTTGAGAAGCCAAGGCCTCGCATTCCAGGATGACGTGGGCGGCTGATTCCTCGGCGTCAAGGCAGCCCCTGCAAAGCGGGCTGTCTGTGGCGCCTATGTTAAAAAGGTGTTTGTTAAGTATGTTATGGCCCGTAATTGTTCCTATTATTATTCTAAGGTTATTTCTACTCAGGCTGAGAAGTTTTTTGGTTAATCGCGGGTGTACAATCGGTAAAGCCAATTTTGACTGTCTACAGTCTGTTGCCCGTGACCATCTGTTGTTATGGAGTTTGGTCGACCTTTGGCGGATCCACGCACGAAATTGTGAGAAAGGCAGGGGGAGAAGTGGGTACGGGCCTAGCACTTTCATATCAGAGCCTCTCTTCGCAAGTTCATCTGCGGCATCATTGCCTAAAGATCCACTGTGCCCTTTGATCCACTGGAGTGTAATACGATTGGACGTCGGTAAGCTCTCCAGGCTAGCCCTGGAGAGCTTACCGACGTCCAATCGTATCGTGCCATCTAGATGGCACTCAAAAATTAGTTTGTTGTTAGTTTGTTTGTTTTCTAAAGCTTTGAGCACAGATAGGCTGTCGGATAGGAATTTAATGCCATAGTTCCGGATGCCTAAGCGCTTTACTGCTGTTGCGGCTTGTGTTAAGGCAACACATTCACATTGAAAGATCGAACTGTGTGTGCCTAGCGGTATGTGAAGGTTGATGTTGAGGTCAAGGGAGTGTACGCCAGCACCTGAACCGTCTTGTCTTTTTGAGCCGTCAGTGTAGATGCGCACTTCATTGGCTCCTGACTGATCCCTTTATTCCTCTACTGTTTGTATGATATAGTTTTTGTTGAACATAGGTTGGTTTGGTGTTCTATCACACGGGGCAGCGATGAGAGGCTGGTACTCAATCGCCCGGTCCAGGATGTTAGCGTGTGGACTGGTAAGGTTCTTGCCCCATATGCCTAGATGCATTAGCCTGATGGCAGCTAGCGCCGCCTCCTGCTGTATGTACAGGTCAAGGGGAGTTAGTTGAAGGGCTATCTCCATGGCTGCTGTTGGGGTGGTTCTCAAGCAGCCAGTGGTAGCTGAACAGGCAAGTCGTTGGAATCGTTGTAGTCTGGTAATGGTGGTCGAGAGTTCAGTCCTTGTCCACCAAACCAGAGCGCCATAAGCCAACATTGGCCTGATTACCGATTTGTATAACCACAGAGTGATCTTCGGAGAAAGCCCCCATGTTTTCCCTAGCATTTTTTTACATTGGTTAGTGCAATTGTGCTTTTATTAAGTTTGTAGTCAAGATGCTTGTTCCAGAGCAGTTTGCTGTCAAGGATCACCCCCAAGTACTTGACTTCGTCTTTAAGTGTTAGTTCTGTGTTGAAAAGTTTTGGAAGCCTGTGGGGCCCAAGAGTTCTTTTGTTGGTGAACATTATTAGTTCTGTTTTCGAGGGGTTAACCGATAGGTCGTGCTTCGTACCGAAGTATTTTTTTTTTGTTCTTTTTTCTGTAACGAATTCCGAACGTAACCCTGACAGAATTGCCAATTTAGCGACTTTGTCGCAAGAAATGACTTTCGTTTAAGTCTTAGCGACAAAAAATAAGCTTTGACGACAAAAATGTTTTAGCGACTTGTCTGACGACTTGTGGAGTACAAGTCAAAACAGTTTTAGGACTTGTAATAAATACATGTTTTGTTAACTCGACAAACAATTAAATAGTGCCAAGAGTTAAATATGGAAAACGCAAACGCGATTGCGCGCCAAATGCAAACTTAAAGTTGGATTCGTTTATGCTGTAGCTTCAGCTATTTAAAAAATATCCATTCCATTCCATTTTTTTACACTAGCTCTAGTCAAATAATACAAAATTGAGAACGTTCGGAAATCGTCTAGTTTAAATAAACATTAGAATGTTTTTATGTATATTAGGTCTTTACCTATTCTGCAGTACTGGCCATTTCAAATCAAAATAATTTTTTTTTGGCTAAGAATTCTAATTTCAAATTAATTTTATTTTAAAAACATGGATTTTTTTTTCTAAAAGTAGTCATTTCTTTATTGATTAGTGTTAAATTTTCATCGCATTTCAATCTTTTTCGTCATCATGGATACGTTAAAAATTCGAGTAATTATGGATTATGAGTACCGTCGTGGCAGCAACGCGGCACAAGCGGCACGCAACATCAACGACGTTTACGGAGCTAACACTACAAACCAACGCACCACCTGTTATTGGTTTGCTCGCTTCCGTTCTGGAAATTTCGACCTGAAAAATGAACCTCGCGGTCGTCCGAAGACTTTGGTCGACAATGACGAATTAAAGGCGATTGTGGAAGCTGATGATACACAATCTACGGCTGAATTAGCAGCAGCTTTCGACGTTAGCGTCAAAACAATATTGGTCCATTTGCGTCAAATTGGCAAGGTTAAAAAAGCTTGACAAATGGGTGCCCCACGAACTCAATGATCGCCAGCGCGAAGTACGCGTCGAGACGTGCCTTGCACTGCTCAACAGACACACAAATGAAGGAATTTTGAACCGCATTGTTACCTGCGATGAAAAATGGATTCTGTTTGATAACCGTAAGCGCTCAGCAAGTTGGTTGGATCCTGGTTCAGCACCTAAACAATGCCCTAAACGAAAACTTACCCCTAGAAAAGTGATGGTCACTGTTTGGTGGTCTAGCGCCGGTGTGATTCATCACAGCTTCTTACCAAACGGGGTGAGCATTACTGCAGATGTGTACTGTGAAGAACTGAACACAATGATGGAGAAGCTGGCGCATCTCCAACCAGCATTGGTCAATCGCTCGTCTCCGCTGCTCCTGCACGACAACGCGCGACCTCATACTGCACAGCAGACGGTCTCCAAGTTGCAAGAACTAGGGTTGGAAGCTCTCCGTCATCCGCCCTACTCACCAGACCTTGCGCCTACAGACTACTACTTTTTCCAGAATTTGGATAACTTCTTGGCGGGAAAAAAATTTAATACCCGAGAGGCAGTACAAAATGCCTTTGAAGAATTTGTTGCCTCCCGTCCAGCTGATTTCTTTAAGAAGGGCATCAATAAACTGCCACTGCGATGGCAAAGATGCATTGATTGCATGGGTGATTACTTCGATTAATACAAATAAAAAATTCATGAAAAAAATTCGTTTAAATTTTTTCATACAAAACGGCAATTTCATAGGTAAAGACCTATTATAAATTATAATAAATTACCACCACTAGCCTCTTATCCCAGAACAAAATTCTGAGAATCAGTTTTAGAGACTTTCTGGCGACTTTTGATAGTGAGTCTGGTGACTCGAATTTTTAGGAGTTGGCAACACTGAATAAAATATTGGGAGCACAGAGCGTATTATATAGTGGGAGGCAAGACTAGAATGCTTGAATGCTACTACGTAGTTCTGCGATCTCATTTCATACGGTTGTGATATTCGAAATTATTAAATTAGCCAAAAATATAAAGCAAAAGGTGATGAGGTGATGAAGCACATACTAGTGGCACGAAAAATTATAATGTGTAGCAGTGAGAGTGCTGCACTGGCAGCAGATTTTAGAAATGGTCCGCTCCTTTTAACCTGAGTACATGAAAACTGCAAGGATTATTACTGCAATGTCAATAAAACAACTGCAATTGGAAGTGAAAACAAGGAAGAAAATCTCGTAGAAAGTCTGAAAAATACTGCTCCAGAGGTGTGGGCTCTAATTTAAGCAGCCAATAAAAAAAATGCTTTGAAAGCAGGTCCTTTGTCAAATGAGACAACAAATGTGGCAAATGCGCGGAAATATAATAAAATTGTGAGGCCTTCCGGTCTTTTTATTGATGAAGAATTTGGATGTTTAGCTGGCAGTCCAGATGGTAAGTTTTTGTTTATCAACCTTAAATTTTATCTATTTATTTGGCAAATGTGTAAAATTATAATAAATATAAACTAGCTATAAATATAAAAATAAACTAGCTATCTATAATCGCGAGAGACCAAGGATTACGAGCACGACAGACGATTGAATTTCTTGTATCAAATCTTATGAAGAGCTCATTGTTTTATATTTCGCGTTGTTCTATGTTCTATGTTATGGGGTTTGGTTTCCGCACTTAGTCCTTCAAGTGGACCATTTTGCGTGAGCCATGGTGGCCTTTTGGTATTATTCCAGCCAGCCCACCTCCCTCCAGAAGTTGGCTATGACTCCTGGTTTGTTCAGAATATCCGTGTAACATTTGGGTGCCCCGAGGGTTTCTGTTCTAATCTGTGCTACGCCTGTGCATACGAAAAGCACATGCGCAACGGTTTCCTCAGCCTCCATGCAGGCCCTGCACGGACAGCCCCTTGGCTGTCTGTTATGCCTATTGTGTGGAAGTGTTTGTTCAGCGAGCAGTGTCCTGTGATGGTTCCAGTCACCAGACGCAGATCTATTCTGTCCAGGCGTAACAGACGTTTGGTCAGCCTGCCATCCAGGGATGGCATTGCTTCTCTAGACTGCCTGCAGC
The DNA here is from genome assembly GCA_949987655.1 of Polymixis flavicincta. NCBI lineage: Eukaryota > Metazoa > Arthropoda > Insecta > Lepidoptera > Noctuidae > Polymixis > Polymixis flavicincta. The sequence continues at coordinate 38,002,570 of OX465171.1, read as the reverse complement.
CTGGTGTCAGGGTCCACCAGCTCTCGGCTTGTTTGTGGGTGTATTCCTGGACCCACCTGCGTAGTTGGTTGAAGGGTATGGGCACAATGGGCTCGGGATCATAGACTGACACGCTGGATGCCCTTCTGGCCAGTTCGTCTGCGGCGTCGTTGCCCAGTGACCCACTGTGTCCTTTTATCCATTGCAGTGTCACAGTGTTGCGGTTGGCAACCGTTATTCTTTCTAGTGCATTGTGACATTCTAGTGCTAAGCTCCATGTGATGTATTTTTTCCGTAGGGATTGAAGAACTGAAGCACTATCGAAGAGTATACGTATGTGTGCATCCGTGACCCTCCTGGCTCCTAAGGCATACGCCGCTTGTATGATGCCCACACATTCCGCTTGGTATACGGTGTTGAACATTCCCAGCGGGCTGGATATGTTTATGTTAAGGTCTTGTGAGAAAACTCCGACTCCGGTTCCAGAGTCGGTCTTTGATCCGTCAGTGTAGACTCTAAGCTCATCCGGGCTTGAGTAGTCGTTCTGTTCTCCTGTGAGTACTACGTTGTAGTGTCTCTGAAAGTAGTGCAATTTCGGGGTTTTGTCACAGGGTGATGCCATCATCGTTTGTCGTTTGATCGCATCTTCCTTAATGCGTGTGTGCTTGACTCCGGAGTCTTTGCTTAGGTTTCCTGCTATATCGAGCCTCAAGGCAGCCAGTGCTGCTTCCTCCCGCACGATGAGGTGTAGAGGAGACAGCCCCAACATTGCCTGTGGGGCAGCGGTGGGCGTAGTCCTCGTGCAGCTGGTGATTGCCACACAGGCGCACCGCTGCAGTTTTTCAAGGTCCTTTTGTGCTGGGCCTAAGTCCGTTCTGGGCCACCAGACTATTGAGCCGTATGTAATAATTGGTCGAATAACCGTGGTGTACAGCCAGTGGGTGACTCTGGGGCTTATGCCCCAGTTCCTGCCAAGCATTCGCTTGCACTGCCACAGGGATATGCTGGCTTTTGTGGTGATGTAGTTGGTGTGTTTTGCCCAATTCAGCTGTTTGTCCAAAAAGATGCCCAGGTATTTGGTTTCAGTTGCTAGGCTTAGGGTAGAGCCAAACAGACGCGGAAGTTCCAGTTCTGCGAGTTTCCTCTTTTTTGTAAAGAGGATCAGTTCGGTTTTTGTAGGATTTACTGATAGTTGGTGTTTGTTGCACCAGTCCTCGACTATTTTAAAGGCTTGGCGCATAAGGTTACATAGGGTATTTTCATGGGTGCCGTTTATTATTATGGTTAGATCATTGGCATAGCCTACGGTGAAGTAACCTTTGTCATTCAGTGTTTTGATGAGGCTGTCTACGACCAGGTTCCATAGAAGCGGCGAGAGGACTTCCCCTTGTGGACAGCCCTTCGCCACAACTGCCCTTGTAGTGTCGTTTACGGTGACTTGCACCACTCTCAATTTGAGCATATTGGTGATCCACCCACTCAGGGTCGTGTCTATGTTGTGTCTGTCGAGGGCTATGCTAATGCTATTGAACATAGTCTTGTCAAAGGCGCCCTCGATGTCAATAAAAGCTGCCAGTGCTGAGCATTTATGGTCCACTGCATTCAATTTTGGATACTATGGAGCGTGGATTTCGCGTTGTTTGTTACAGGTTTAATTGAAAATAAGAGAGCTGTTATTGAGATCAAGTGCTTTCCATCATTGGCAAAGAAAAATAAAAGTTTAGAAGGCAGCCGCGTAATGACAAACTTTGCTCTAAAATTGAAGAATAACATTTTAGTTATGATTAATAAATAATCGTTTAAAAAAACTAAAAAAAACGCTTTTATTGCTGACCGAACTAAAAAGCAGAAAATAATTTTTAATTACAAAGAGTTTATGTTACAGTAGTAGGAAGTCAATAATTCAATTCAGAGTAAAAAGCGTGGGGTGCATTTTCCTATATTTTCATGACTCTCCTCTCATAGATGGTTGCCAATAGAATAGTTGTAATAATTAAAATATCAAGCACCCCACGCTTTTTACTCTGAATTGAATTATTGACTTCCTACTACTGTAACATAAACTCTTTGTAATTAAAAAATATTTTCTACTTTTTAGTTCGGTCAGCAATAAAAGCGTGTTTTTAAACTATTATTTATTTTCCATTTTTTAGTTCGATCAAATTTTTATTGGGAAAATTTTAAAAAATTGTTTTTTTTTAATATTAATTAATTTTTTGGAAATTTTGAAATTTTTTATCGGGTTATTGCATTGTCATCGGCCCTTAAGACGTGTGCAAAGTTCCAAGTTGATCAGACGTCAGTTATGATTAATAAATAATCGTTTAAAAAAACTAAAAAAAACGCTTTTATTGCTGACCGAACTAAAAAGCAGAAAATAATTTTTAATTACAAAGAGTTTATGTTACAGTAGTAGGAAGTCAATAATTCAATTCAGAGTAAAAAGCGTGGGGTGCATTTTCCTATATTTTCATGACTCTCCTCTCATAGATGGTTGCCAATAGAATAGTTGTAATAATTAAAATATCAAGCACCCCACGCTTTTTACTCTGAATTGAATTATTGACTTCCTACTACTGTAACATAAACTCTTTGTAATTAAAAAATATTTTCTACTTTTTAGTTCGGTCAGCAATAAAAGCGTGTTTTTAAACTATTATTTATTTTCCATTTTTTAGTTCGATCAAATTTTTATTGGGAAAATTTTAAAAAATTGTTTTTTTTTAATATTAATTAATTTTTTGGAAATTTTGAAATTTTTTATCGGGTTATTGCATTGTCATCGGCCCTTAAGACGTGTGCAAAGTTCCAAGTTGATCAGACGTCTAGAAACCAGTGAGAATTAGGCTCAAAGATTCCGTTACATACATAGATACATACATACATACAACCCGAGCTAATAAAAGCGTTATAAAAAGCATGATTATTACTATCAAGTAAATTGATAGTTCTATTGCATGCCCACTTTAAATTTTATTTCAGTATATCTTGTCTATCTACTATTTCAGGTTCAAGGACAAATGCATGTGAGCAAAATGTTTTTTTTTTTTTTAAATTGTTAAGTGCTACTTCGTATGTTATATTTCAGTGATATTCACACCGTTAAAACTAGAAATAAGGACAAACTACGTGCTCCCTTTCACCGGCTTCATAAGGTTCATAACTCATTTGTTGGGCTTGGTATAACCTTTTATAATGTAGGGGTATGAGGAACAGGGTGTAGTTCACTCATACTTATGATGGTAAAGGAGGATCCTCCGACCAGACGGGTATTGTGTCTGGTCCGGGCAACTGCCCGACAGTTGATGTCGGGATTTTGTATATGTTTGAGTGGTGTGGTAAACTCTGATTGCGTGATGTAGAATTGCTATGATAGTTCGCCTGTGGCATTGTAGATGGCGCCACTTTTCTTTTTGCGTTTTTCGATATTTGTTGCGAAGTATTTATTTTTGTAGTGCCGCTACAATAACAGGCTTCCCACTTCTTTGCTAGATTTGCCTTTTGATGCGTTTAAAGCTCAAGTAAAATCCATCCTTTGTTTAAATTACTTACTATTCCATTAACAACTACATATTTAAATGACAAGAATAGTTGGTCGCTGTGATTACACAAGAAAATGTTTATGTTCTTTCTCCAGAATTAGCGTAGGTACCTAGTGACAGGTTATATGGGTTCATATAATTATTTAGTTAAATACTTTTTTATTCTCAATTTTATTGACCATTTTATTTTTATTATCTATCTATTATGTCATTAGTTATTGACATAATCTAACAATAATCCAGCATTGCATATGTAAGCTATAGAGCCCTTTATACCAGGAGACTTTTATTTATGGTAATATGCGTTATTGTTTATTTATTACTTTGCTTATACATATTTGTATAGAATCAAGTCCATCCGACTAAACAGACAGCTGTGCTGCTGAGGAGTTGGTTGCGCTACTTCTTCTTCCCAGCTAAAGCACTACAAGTGTCGAAGAATGGGCGTTTTTGGGAGACTGTCTTATGTATTCTCAGATTCTCAGCGTAATTTGAATAAATGACTTTTGATTTTTATTTTGTCACTGAACCTGTGACTGTGATAAAAGTTTGTCCAAATGAGGAATTTATCAGCAGTATGATACCGAAGCGATTAGACTTTTTTTTTAACTTTATTCTGCCAGAAATGATATTGAGACGTGTGCAATTTTTTTTATAAATGTATAGTACGGCGGCGGCGACTAGATATCAAGTTATACGTTTCCATTTTATGCTGACCTCTCATTGTACGGAAATCCTATACAATGCGAGATCATCTTATACTGGAAATGTTTCAAAATATAATGAATTCATAAATTTTGTCAATTTCAAAATATTATTATGTTATTCTAGTGAAAAATCGTCCATCAACATCAGTTGGAAATTCGAGCAACTAGTAAAGTTCCATTTTAGAGTAGCTTTGGAGATTGATAGTAGTATTACATTTTGAAATGAATGGGAAATAATATTCGTGCAAAGTAACATAATTATAAGTTATTTTTCTTTGCAGCAGCCTTGTAGCAGTGGACAGATTCACGGCAGATGGTGAAATCAACAAGTCAAACGATTTTTGTATTTTTGTAGTAGTTTGTTTTAAATGTATTTACTATAAAATGAATAGGCGTATTTTTGTAGTAATTTGTTTAGAATCGATATTATATATCTACTATTGCTTTGACATTATAAAGTATTTGTTTTCACCTACCTGGTTATAATCATATACTAAAGTGTATTTTTTTGATTTGTTGTTTTTTGCTGTTTTCTTGTGACTGTTGTGTAATGTCAGTAATTATTGTAATAATTGGTTATGCTATAAATGTAATCATGTATCAGGCATCATTTGTTTCACTTGAAATACTCTTTTATTTGATAATTAATTAATGCAAGGTAATAAAATAAAACTATCTTTATAGACTGTTGTAGACTCAAGTTTTTGTAACTGAACAAACAATTGTGCTGCTGGGAGTTTGTTAGCTAAAGCACTAGGGTGAAGGGCAAGCGTTTTGGGGGTTTGGCTAATTGTAATTTTGACATCCGAAAAGTGCTGATTCTCAGCCTAGTTTGAATGAAAGACATTATATTATATGAATACAACTTTTATTATCCTATCATCATACTTCACGCCTTCTTCCCATGGAGGTAGGCAGAAATTACAGAACGCCACCTGCTACGACCCTTACAATATTCCTTTTGTCTCGTTTACGTTCATAAATCTGGTCATACACGCACGCCGGTTGCGAGTACTGCGCTCAGTATTCACACCACACATGCTCCGCAAGCAACGCATTTACATTTTTTGCCTATCATAATCCATATTATATCGTAACAGGCGGCATTTTTTTAAATACACGCCTCCTAGTGGTCTATTCTTGGAAGTACTTGCTTACGTCTGTTTGTGTAAACGACCTGTATTCAATAGCAGATTTTATGTACCGGTGATGGTGTGAATGTTATGACCTAATTCAATAAAGTGTAATGTCCGATAAGCGCGTGGACTACTCCTACGACTTATTAATGTGCCAATTATACATAAAACAAAATAAACTAATAACACTTGAATATCGTAGATGGAACAGTTTACTAAAAGAAGACATTATTTGAATTAAAAAAAAAAACAATTTAAACTGCATTCATAGATATTTAAATAATTACATGGTCGAACCGGGAATCGAACCCGTTACATGAGAAAAAAAATCACCTGTAGCTTTATCATACCGATCGCAAGGCTTCATAGACCAGCACCCTAATTGCGTAACTCACGATTCATCATAATCTGTATCGTTTTGAAACGGATTGTTATACCATTGCTTCATATGTTCGAAAAATGTGTCTGTTCGACAACATAAATAACGCAATGAATATTGTTTAACTGTGAAGACGAAACCAATTATGATCAATCGTGAGTTACGCAATTAGGGTGCAGGGTAGAAGCCTTTAAAAATAATGAAAAGTGAAAAAAAAATATAATAGAATGAGACCCATTAGAAAAGGAGGGAAATATGATAAAAATGAAAGGAAAAATAATTTACGGGCGATCTGAGGTTGGGAAGGGGATGGGGGTGAGTTTTTAAGGGTAAAAAACGGTTTTTCTCGATTTCCGGCAAAACTAAAAGTCCTATCGAAAAAAGTCAAATGGAAAAGTTGTAGATAATAAAAAGATCTAAAACTTTTGCATTTACACTTTTTTCGCATAACCTCAAAATTTATGTGAAAAATTCAAAAAACCAAGTTTTTGGTTTTTTATTTTTATCTTTTACAAAAAAAAATTTTTTTTAACGAAATTTTGTGAAAACTTACCTTTTTATGTCCCAAATACGCTGTAATTTTTTTAATTAAAAATATTTATTTTTTCACCTTATTTTGAATTAATATCGAAAAAACACCCTAATTTTCAATCGAAAATTCACCCGTCAAAATATCAGCTTTTTTCAAAAAGTTGGTGTGGTTTCTGTTCGTTGGAATCTCTACTTTCCGATGGTAAAAAAAATATATGTTACTATGGTAAATCTTCTCAGAAAATGCAAAAATTCAAAAAAAAAACTTGAATTCGAAAATTGCAAATGATACAAACTGATTCATCCATACTGATAATCTGAAAAGACAAAATCGAATTAATAATGTCTTCACTATTTAATCGTGAATAAACTCCCATGAAAAAAAATTTATTAAAGAAATCAATGTCAAAATGTATAAATAATATATTATAAATCTATAAAAAAGTATAAAATATATATGAAAATCGGCCAAAAGTTTGTTTTATTAGAAATATATTTACGATATATATTTTATATATTTTTTATAGATTTTAAATATATTTTTTATAGATTTTGAAATATATTTTTTTTCATGGGATTAACTAAATTTGTTTGTGCAAAATTAAGGAGATAATTATTTATTTATCTTGTACTAAAATATCATTTAATTTCAATCTTTAGGTTATGTTAAGTTAAGCATACTATTTTTTAAAGAAAATATTACGATTTTTATGGTTGAGTCGATTGATACAGATAAAAATAGAGATAGTATTTACCTTCCTATGCAGATTCGAAAAGTTTTATTGTTTTTTTAAGTAAACTTGTCACAATTATCTTCAAGAAACTCAGCGTGCACGTGTATTTTTATAAACGATGTTGTATACTGTACTGTATTTCGAATACTGGTTAGGCTAGCGGTTGTAACAGCTGCTACGAAATATATAGTATATAATAGTAGGTATGTATGTAGTAAGACCCAGACCCGCCTAGCCCCTTCCCCACTTCTCCACGAAATACCTTTTGATGGGCTACAATTTTTCGTAGGTCACTCAGGTATATCTACTCAGGTATATATATAATTTATCTCAAAATAGTTATAAATAAGCATCTACGCATATAATTTAAAGAAAATTAGACAACTTTCTCCAAATATTGTAGATGTCTTATTTAATATTAATTTAATTAACTTATTTGTTTGTTAATTATAGTAGTATATTTTTATTTGCAATTTTTTTGTTATCAACGTCACATGTAATCTAACGTTTTTCGAGTAATTAAAGTCTAAATTTTAATAAATAGCTCAAAATTATTTATAATAATAATTTTTTTTTTTCAAATTCAAGTTTTTTTTTTAATTTTTGCGTTTTCTGAGAAGATTTACCATAGTAACATATATATTTTTTTTCACCATCGGAAAGTAGAGATTTCAACGAACAGAAACCACACCAACTTTTTGAAAAAAGCTGATATTTTGACGGGTGAATTTTCGATTGAAAATTAGGGTGTTTTTTCGATATTAATTCAAAATAAGGTGAAAAAATAAATATTTTTAATTAAATAAATTACAGCGTATTTGGGACATAAAAAGGTAAGTTTTCACAAAATTTCGTTAAAAAAAAAAAAATTGTAAAAGATAAAAATAAAAAACCAAAAACTTGGTTTTTTGAATTTTTCACATAAATTTTGAGGTTATGTGAAAAAAGTGTAAATACAAAAGTTTTAGATCTTTTTATTATCTACAACTTTTCCATTAGACTTTTTTCGATAGGACTTTTAGTTTTGCCGGAAATCGAGAAAAACCGTTTTTTACCCTTAAAAACTCACCCCCATCCCCTTCCCAACCTCAGATCGCCCGTAAATTATTTTTCCTTTCATTTTTATCATATTTCCCTCCTTTTCTAATGGGTTTCATCCTATTATGATTTTTTTTTGGTTTTAAAAATTATCGACCCTGGACTATCATTATAAAGATTATTTTTTGCTAAATAACATAGTGTCAAAAATAAAAATGAGTCCCTTCCTGTTAAATACAAAGTCGGACTCTTTTGATTATTTCGCTCCCTGTCGATTTTGATCTTGTTGTGGTGGATATTTAGAGTAATACGTCTAAGTTTTGCTGGTAGCTCGTGGACACTTTCATACTGGTTCTTGTAAACATTTTTTTTTACATAACCCCATAAAAAAAAATTAGGGGATTAGATCTGGGGATGTCTGCGGCCATCTTATTTGTCCGCTTGTCCCGATCCACGGATGAAAGTGTTCATTGAGATAGTCCCTTGTTCTGTGACTGTTATGAGCCGGAGGCCCATCTTGCTGAAAAGTAAGGTTTTATCGTTCTGCAACCGGAAATGATGCGTACTTCTCAAGTGGGTACATTTATTAGTAATAGGCACTGATGATAGTGTCAGTTGTACCCTCAGCACCCTAATTACGAGCGTAACTCACGAGTAATCGTAATCGGTTTCAATTTGACAGTTTAACAGTATTCATTGCGTTATTTAAGTTGTGGAACAGACACATTTTTCATACTATGAAGCAATGGTTTTTGATACATATGAAGCAATGGTTTAACAATCTGTTTCAAAACGAAGCAGATTATGATGAATTGTGAGTTACGCAATTAAGGTGCAGATTAGAGAATAAAGGGTTGTACCTATGTCCTTACGGCAATGTCAGCTTTTCATTTTTCTGAACAAATTTAGAGATGGACAAAATGTACCCCACCGAGTACACACATAAATTTATTGCAGCTATATTGAATAAAAAATAAAGAATTTTGAATAACTTTTTATGCCAGAAGTGGACATTTATAATCAACTAATAGTATGTTGTATGATTTTGCTCTAAATCAAGAAGCTTGTGTCTAAATCACCTTAAAATGTTGCCATATTATTTTAACAAAGATCAGAACAGCGGAAAAATTATAATTTAACGCTTAAGAAAAACAAAACCATACGCATAGGAGGCCTAAAATATACTCGTAAATTATTCGTAACCTAAATGTATGAAACATATTTTTTGTGTGTTTTCTTAAAACTATGTAAATCAAACCATCTGTTATTTAATTTATAATGTTAGTACAGTTACGAATAGGATAATTTCACGTTACTGCTGGCAGCACCGCCGACAAATGTAAATTGTCAGTGTCACCATAATGACAATTTGTTGTTAACCCATAAATACCTACCCCTTATTGAAGGCACATCAAGTTTGAGCGACCTAGGCAAATATAATTTTGGATCAAAAACACTAGTATTGGGTTTTATGATTCTTTTTGTTCACACACAGAATATATCTAGCAGCTCTTTAGCCTATCTGCCCCATTAGTTCTACTTCCTTCGCTTGCAAGAAGTTGTTCCTCGTCGAGTTGCAATTTCATCAATACTGGCTCCAGATCGAATACGGAGAAGACGAGGGATTGAGTATGTCTCTATAAGGTGTTCCTCTCTTTTTGGCCGTATGTTAAGTTGCTATGTTCGTGTACGATAAGTCGCCACCGTCTTAATGATGACCAGCGAAAGCGATTCTCACCGCAATAGTTTATCTTCCTGGACCTCAATCAATCAACTCAGCCTATCGCAGTCCACTGCTGGACATAGGCCTCTCCCAGGTTGCACCACAACACTCTAGAAAGCAAAACTCTTTTTCCTGGACCTGTTAGTTCGCAATTGGTACAATGGACCTTCTTCGTCTGACGAAACGCGCGACAATGTGGGTAGCGGGTAGAAGGTACATAAACGCTCAAAACTGTAAAGATGCGCACTAAGTTATTCACCAAAATAATTTAGTTAGTCTCTGTGAGACCGCGGGTAGGAAGTTAAGGGTTAACATACCATCTTCTACATTTGCGCCAATGATATTATAAGTGTAAAAAATCATTGGCTACGATACTATAAAATATAAACGTATACTGAACGATTTCGTATTACACAGATAAGTGGAGCACTCGCATGGGGCTGCGACACCATGAAATATAAACGTATAAACGAAAACATATACACAATACGAACGAATACCGAATTACCGAAAGAAAACCGGCGCAAACCAATGATATTATGAGTAAGTAGGTGTAGATGGGTTACATACAATACACAGCATTCGATCTTCAGAAACGGCACAATAATGCACACATTGATAACATAATATTGCAATAGCACACTACATTACGATTAGACGTTAAATTTGGATGGCATGATTCAATTACCACGGGTGAAAAAGAGACAAATATAATTTGCGACAGTACGTCGTCTCGTGTACAAGAAACGATATAGAATAATAATCAGATATGACATTTTACATCAAACCGTGATTTATGCCTAAAAATACGATTCACTCATGAGTTCATGTAGTAAAAATAATAAACTAGTAAAATTGCATTGAAAGTAGGTAGGTAGGTAGGTAAATAAAAAGTATTGTTGATTTTATAAAAATTTAATATCAATAGATCAATCAGGTTAAGCTACGCTTGCCGTGGTTGATTCGTGGATGGGTGACTATCTTAAAATACCAAGATCCCTTCGTGCCTCGGAAAGCACGTAAAGCCGTTGGTCCCGGTTGTCATTTGTGGATCTTTGACAGTCAAACTCAAACTCAAAGCATTTATTTCAAATAAACCTTTTACAGCCACTTTGGAATTGTCACATCAAAATCGAACTACTCCGTAAAAAGACATGCGTGGTCAAACATAAAAAAAAAATACGCGTCGAATTGAGTAACCTCCTCTGTTTTTCGTCGGTTAAAAATCGAAGTTGAAGCTAGGTACCCATTCCAAAACATAGATCTCTATGGAAAAGAACGGCCAAGAAACTCCAAGGACACTCTTTTAAATCATGGGTATTACAAAATCTTGGGAACATTATTCTTGGTGCTTCTATATGTGAGAACAAAGTAAAAAAATAAAAATTAGATTCTAAATAAGCCATGGCAGTTAGGAGATGACCAGTCTCAACCGACGGCACCCGTTCACGAACTTGACGCGTGGATCAGCATCATCCAGCTCAACCATTTTCTAGGGAAGTCGTTACGGGTCGTCAGAAAACCCGAAAGTCTAGCAACCAGACTTACCAAGGGGTATCGTATTACCCAGTAACTGGGTTGTGGAGGTCAGATAGGCAGTCGCACCATGTAAAATACTGATTATCAGCTGCATCCGGTCAGACTGGAAGCCGACCCCAACATAATTGGGAACAGGCTAGGCAGATGATGAGTGCTGTAATTAATTGTAACTTATCTAATGGCATTAGTGACCTTCAAATAAATCTAGTTTATTTCTTTTTCATTTGTTGGAAATCTAGAAACAATTCATTAATTCAATACTTACACCTATATATTCTCCTTTACGACTCACTTAAATTATTAATGTTTTGATTTGAATTTAGTAGTGTATGTATATATTTAATTTATCCAAACTCATCATAGCAATAATAATAAAAATTACATGCCACCATATTTTACCTACCTACTGTGAAACTGACATATCTGTTCTTAGGCATAATTTCACTCTATGATCGGTAATATTTGACATCTATCAGCAAAAAATCTGACGCCATATTTTACGAATTTATTGTTTGTTTTTTGAAAATATTAAGTTAAAACTAATGAATGATATGTGATTCCTTGAGTTTTAGAAGGTTTTCTTGTATAATTTGTGCAATATCTCATAACACACTACGGCATTTTCGGTGTTTTTGGGTCAGTTTTACTTTTAAGGGCCTAAGTCCCGTTTAGTAGCGTAAAACGGTCACTTTATGAACCGCACTGCTCATTAACGGTATATCTTGAAGATTTGAAAAAAAATACTATTTTGCTATAGATTCATCATTTTGCCGAAAATACGTTTTTTGTATGTTTAATACTTTTGCTGTAAAAAAATATTTTCCAACAAGCAATATTTTGGCTTATATTCCATACACCTACTAAACGGCTTTGTTATTTGGAAATATTTTTACACTGAAAAATAGATATTTAGAGGTACCACAGAATCGCGAAGCACAATTGTTAATTAATCAATAATTGCCAAGGAATATCCCCATTTTGAGATAAAAGGCTCAGAGGTGCCCTGCGCGGGCGCGGGCGTCAGTCGTGCTTTGGCATTCAGACGGGAGGGCTGTGTCGCTCGCTGCTCTGATCCAGCTATCGATCGACTACGCGTGGTGTGTGTGTTAGTGCAAATACTGATGAACGTATTGTAACAGTGTGTATTTATAGATTAGATCGCTGCAGAAAGGCTAATTCGTTGTGCGCGCCTGTATGCTATCAAAGGGTTGGGCAGGGGTGAAGCAGACTGGAAATAAACAGTACAATTGGACTTAAATAGTATTTATCGTAGCCTTTTACGGCACATTTTTTTTAATTCTTTCTTCGTACTTGTAGGTACCTACCTAAAGTACTAAATTTTCGAATTTTCCATCATGGGTGTCGTTTTCAAGGTATTTGGGGCCTCTAAAGCCGATGGTGGGGTCAAAATGAAAATCCAAGATGGCGGCTTAGAAAATTTTCGAATTTTCCATCATGGGTGTCGTTTTCAGGATATTTGGGGCATCTAAAGCCAATGGTGGGGTTAAAATGAAAATCCAAGATGGCGGCCGAGAAAATTTTCGAATTTTCCATCATGGGTGTCCTTTTCAAGGTAATTTGGGGCATCTAAAGCCGATGGTGGGGTCAAAATGAAAATCCAAGATGGCGGCCGAGAAAATTTTCGAATTTTCCATCATGGGTGTCGTTTTCGAGGTATTTGGGGCATCTAAAGCCGATGGTGGGGTCAAAATGAAAATCCAAGATGGCGGCCGAGAAAGTTTTCGAATTTTCCATCATGGGTGTCGTTTTCAGGGTATTTGAGGCATCTAAAGCCAATGGTGGGGTTAAAATGAAAATCCAAGATGGCGGCCGAGAACATTTTCGAATTTTCCATCATGGGTGTCGTTTTCAGGGTATTTGCGGCATGTAGAGCCGATGGTGGGGTCAAAATGAAACTCCAAGATGGCGGCCGAGAAAATTTTCGAATTTTCCATCATGGGTGTCGTTTTCAGGGTATTTGGGGCATCTAAAGCCAATGGTGGGGTTAAAATGAAAATCCAAGATGGCGGCCGAGAAAATTTTCGAATTTTCCATCATGGGTGTCGTTTTCAGGGTATTTGGGGCATCTAAAGCCAATGGTAGGGTTAAAATGAAAATCCAAGATGGCGGCCGAGAAAATTTTCGAATTTTCCATTATAGGCGTCGTTTTCAGGGTTCGAAAATTTTCTCGGCCGCCATCTTGGATTTTCATTTTGACCCCACCATCGGCTCTAGATAACGCAAATACCCTGAACATGACATCCATGATGGAAAATTCGAAAATTTTCTCGGCCGCCATCTTGGATTTTCATTTTAACCCCACCATCGGCTTTAGATGCCCCAAATACCCTGAAAACGACACCCATGACGGAAAGTTCGTAAATTTTCTCGGCCGCCATCTTGGATTTTCATTTTGACCCCACCATCGGCTTTAGATGCCCCAAATACCCTGAAAACGACACCCATGATGGAAAATTCGAAAATTTTCTCGGCCGCCATCTTGGATTTTCATTTTAACCCCACCATTGGCTTTAGATGCCCCAAATACCCTGAAAACGACACCTATAATGGAAAATTCGAAAATTTTCTCGGCCGCCATCTTGGATTTGCATTTTGACCCCACCATGGGCTTTTGATGCCCCAAATACCTTGAAAGCGACACCCATGATGGAAAAATATGTTAAAAAACAAAAAGAGGAACATAATCATTGCGTCGAGAGTAATAAACTAAACGAAAGAAAACTTTTACGAAACAAATCATTTAAAAAACTACTTTAGTATCTACTGAACGTAGCTAAGTAAAAATATTTTTAAGTATGTAACCTATTTTTGTTATTTTTCTATATTTATTTTGGTTTACTAAGTTACGTCACGTTATGTCCGAATCAACGTGAGCTGTATCTGTAGCTACATTCGCCAGCAGGTCAAGCTATCCCAAACTGTCAAATTTTCCTAATTGAACATAAACCTTATTCCTTTGTGATAAAGTTGAAAAACTATCAAACAAATTTGACAGATTGGGGTAGCTTGATGTGCTGGCCTCTGTACAACAATTTATAATTTATAAAACAAAACATGTCCTACATGCACGCTTTTATTCTTGTTTGTGTATACACATGTTTGAGCAAATAAATATATTAAGGATCAAATCTTACTTTATTCACATACTTACCTATTACCTACATGTTAAAAAATTATGTCCAGTACAAACTTTAAAAAGTTGCATCTATCTTTCTGGAAATGTAGGCAAAAATGTCGACCTACGTGCCAATCTGTGCCACGGCATATTCTTTGGTCGTCGTTTTAGTGTAGCGCGCCGCCGCCACTCGTTACGTGTGTGCGGGAGTATTTTGCTTAGCTCCGCCCACATGAGCAAGGTCGATGAGGATACTATGGCCGTTAATTGCACTCCGTACGTGAAGTCCATCCGTTGACGTTGGCGACGCGACACGGACGTCCAGTTTGGTCACTTGTCTACATTTTAACGTGCCGCTTGCTGAGCTCATATAACCAATCTACACCTTTTTACACTTATAATATCATTGATCGTAGCCCCATGCGATGCGAACTATAGAATTTCTGATTATTAAAAAAAACTGCTCTCCTAGTTTTATACTATTCATGTTAAATGCCTGGCATAGATATATATACACAATAATCTATATAAAATACCTTAGCCGTAGGGAAAGTTCAACTTTTTTAAACTCTCAAATCTTTTGCCCACTGCTGCTGAGCAACATGCCTTTATTATTTTGTTTATAGAAGATCATTAGTATTCAATGATATAGATTTGATATCTGTACATTCTGGGGTACAAGCCCATACTATTTTTGGTCATCTTCTTTCACATCAAATGTTAAAATTTATTGTCTTCCTTTTATTTGTGACAATAACTTATTTAGCAAAAAAATATCCTTATGATGAAGCCTTTCGATCGGTATGATAAAGCTACAGAGTAATATTTTTTCTCATGTAACGGGTTCGATTCCCGGTTCAACCATGTAATTATTTAAATATCTATGAATGCAGTTTTTTTTTTTTTATTATTCAAATAATGTCTTCTTTCAGTAATGTTCCATCTACAATATTCAAGGTACTTTCCCTCCATGTGGCATATCCGTGGGACGCCCTGTATGTTACACAGTAAAACAAAGTGTTAATTACTAATTTGTTTCTTTCATTTATCCAGTACCTAAATGAAGGAATAAAAAATGTTTCGTCGTTACAGTGGCCTTCCATGATCCACCCACCTTATACCTACATTACATCTAAGTATACGAATAAAAAAATTAAGTGTCTCTCTGTATTGTCAAGTTAATAACTTTTTACTAAATGTATATGAAAGAATGAACAGTAGGTAAGTAAGTACCTGTGTAACAAAAAATATTTTTTAAATTATTTTGTCTGTCTGTTTGTTCCGGCTAATCACGAAAAAAGCTAAAGCGGTTCGACGGGACTCTCTCTGGCAGATAGCTGATGTTATGAAGAGTAACATAGGCATTTTTTTGTCCTGGTAGCACGTTCCCTTGAGATAATTTCCGTCAACATGCGGGCCAAGCCGCATAACTATATTATGTACTTAATAATGATAATGATTATTCATGATATGCCAATTGTGTGAAAGATGATATGGCTGGAAAGTGTAGAGGGTTTTTTTTTTTTCTGAGGGTGATAAATCATCAAATAACTTCTCCCGCTCTGCGTGGAGCGGAAGGGCATCTCAGAGTTTTACTGACTAAAACCCACCCGTGATCCCTCAGTTGCCTGTGTGCCAGGGGCCACGGTATCTCTTTCGAACAACCCGCACCCCTGGCAGACATAGGCCCTTGCGGACCCCACCAGTTTGCACTGACACCTCTTTAAGGCGGGGCGGCTGGAACACAACACAAATGGTTTGGTCCTTACCGGACAGCGGTAGCCGGGAATCAGCCTGGGATTCCCGACGCTCAGGGCATCTCCTGCGGCGACTATGAAAAGTTTTTTGCAATTTGTGACTTTTTGAGTACTCCAACGATGGTTGGTCCCATAAAAGTTTTTGATCAGTATTAGAAACAGGATCGATTGGCATCATAAAATGTTGTTGTGTAAAATGGCTATTTTCTTGCTAACTGTGTTTTTTTTTTTAATCTGTGAATGGGAATCAAAATTCCATAAAAAATTATGAATAGTCTCCTCGGACCATTTTCGCGTAGCTGCAACGGATAAGGTAATTCCCCTTACTGCCCCGCTGAAAGTTTTCACCCTTTATACTGCCTTTCCCTCACGTGCGCCGCCTCCCTCTTCGCGAGCATCACTGCTTTGCAGAAGGAGGTGACGGCTACCCATGCAGTCTCGCTCCGTACCATGGCCTGGACCAGGGCCGGACGCGAGAGATCGCCGCCGGCGATTGCCTGTGTCCAGTGAAGACTTGTGTCAGGTCAGGCGGAAGGTGAGAACCCCGTGGCGCCTCTCAATCCACTCCTCAAAGAGGGGACTTACCGCCGCAATCGTGGCGTGCCCAAAGGGTAGAGGGTTCGATTCGATTTTTATACTCCTACTATCTACTCACGACTTTCTGATACAGCATAAAGTCCTAGAACACACACATATTTTTAATAGATCAGGGTAGGTTCAATTACAAGTATCCGCAGAAGTCTCGTTTTCTGCCACCTTACTGCTAGTATCCAACCAATCTTACACTGCTTGAATAAGATACCAAAATTATTTTTTCAGTCATCTGGTCTCCACGTGGTGCTCGAGCGTCCGAGCTTGTCGTGTTCCTGTCCGACTACCAGCAACCAGCAAAACAGTGGCATTTGGCTGGCCTCTGTCATAACTGGCGGAAAACAACTGGATAAGGTACGTTGTTAGAAACGACACGTAGGTTATGCATAGGCAGAGACATTAATTGATAAGCAAATTGACTACTGATTTTTTTTTCTTTCACAGTTAGTTTCAATGATACGTAATCTGGCAGTTTGAGCACCTACCTACTTTTGCGACCTACTCATATGGCCTTTCTTTGGTATTGTACGAATCGAATCGTTGTGCTCATTATGTTCTGAATTGAGCTGGGCGATTACTGACAAATGCGTGCACAGATTAGGCAGGTCCAGTCAATCCGTGTGATTCTTTCCTCAAAAGACCTCAGTCCACATGGTCTTCACATGATCTAAACAAGATTTTATCTGGACTTTGAAGGCCAGGCGCTGCTGTAATAGAAGGAGCACACGTAAAATGTTACTAGCTAGTAAGCTATTAAAATTTTACTGAACTAGCAGCGCTCCGCGGTTTCACTCGCGTAGTTCTCACCCGGGGATAGTGTAGCTTCCCAACAGTGAAAGAATTTTTCAATATTTTCGGAGCCTATTCAATGCAAACAATTAAATCTTTCCTCTTTATAATATTAGTATAGATATGTGTAACCTTTGTTGGATTTCCCAAATAAATATACATAATATATATACTATCAGTAGAGGGAGGGGCTTGTGGCTGTCATAACAGCTACTCGGGTCGATCGATCAGGTTAAGCTACGCTTGCCACGGTTGGTTCGTGGATGGATGACCATCTTTACATATCAAGACCCCTCCGTGACTCGGAAAACACGTTAAGCCGTTGGTCTCGGCTGTCATTCGTGGATCTTTGATAGTCGTTACGGGTCGTCAGAAGCCCGAAAGTGTGATAACCAGTCTTACCAAGGGGTATCGTATTATCCAGTTACTGGGTTGTGGAGGTCAGATAGGCAGTTGCTCTATGTAAAATACTGATATTCAGCTGTATCCGGTTTGACTGGAAGCTGACCCCAACATAGTTGGGAAAAGGCTAGGCATATGAGATGATGATATTATTAGTAGACTCAGTCAGAGTCTACTAATAATATCATCATCTCAACAAGTCATACGAAAAGAAAAAAACCACTATACTTGTAGTCAATGAAACAGTAAACCTCGAAATTGCACGCTCTTTATGAGTAGGTAAAGGCCAATACAACGCTTTCAACTTTTTATGGGTTTTTTTTTCACACATATTTAAATGATGAAGATTTTATTCAACTATATATGTGGAACATTTTAATAAGAATGGCATGTTTAATTTGGAGAGATCAAATATAACAATACAAACTACTTAAGGTTTTTATGTTCTCATTTATGCGCTGCAAAATAAACTTTATGTAGGCTGTTACACGTCACGTTGTTAAATTAATTATACCTAGAATTTACAAGATCTTCTATAATACTAACCGATATGTCAAAGTTATTGAGCAAAGATAATAATCGTTTGAACAAATTCAATCTGTTCAGTAAATCTTACCTACTGTACTTTTTTACGTTGTGGCACGTACAGAATTTTTTTTTTTACTCATCAAACGAAATAATTTACCGTAAATGAGTAGATTATCTACATACTTATTTATTTTATGGTAAATAATTAGATATTATGTAGGTACTAACTATTTTTCGAGTACCTACCAATTTTTGTTTGCCTAATGTTTAAATTGTCTGTATGTTCTTTTATTCTTTTTACCACCCATTATTGGTGATAAAAATCTAAACAAGTTTTTATAAATATCTTCACCTATTTAGAAAGCGTAAAGGCGGGGGAATTTTTGCGAAACAAACGGCGTGCGTCCAACCTCGTAGACATCTCAGCGGGCACTGGCCGACCATTGCGAGTGCTTGAACCACAGAATACCCAGAAGCTAAGCTTCATACTAACGCCGTGCGTAGGTACACTACTACACGCACAGCTATGTGTGAGTGACGTGTCACCGACAAGGCGCGGGGGGCGAGCACCGACGCCCGCTCGATGACAAATCGGTTTGGTCAAGCTCAGTTAGAAGACGAAGTTAAGGGCTGATAGCGGCAGCGTTACGACACGGACGTTTATAATAGTATTTTTTTAAATTTTATTGCTGTTCAATATACCAAACTGTTGTACTGTGTGCACAAAAAATGCGAGGATAACCAAGAATATTTCTTATTTTGCGTATCCAAAGGATCTTGTCAGGTAAATGACTATATCTACCTATACTTCACATTTTTTATGCTTTATATTATAGAAGCATTTAGTAACGAGAAAGGTAGTACCCAAAATAATAATAATGTTGGCGTTAAGGTTTTCGCATAAGAATAAACATGTATTACTTATTCTTATGGTTTAGCTACCACCTAAATTGGCGTATTTCTTGTTCGTCGCCAACTTATTTGTTTCGTATTTTTGTTTTAGTAGGTTTGTAGGTAAGTACTAAAGTATGTGTGTAGGCCGTCTTTACAAGATTCCTTTTGACCTTTTATATTAGATAACTGCTGTTCATGAAATAGTAAACCAAGGAAGGTATCCGAAAGTTTCCTACCTTATGGCCTGGCCACGACCTTGCCGTTATCAGCGAAAGCTTAGCGCGGGGCGGCGAGAGGGAAACAGAAATAGGTACACAAAAATGTATGGTTCACGTTACGAGGCGCCGCGTCTGTTCGTCCTAGATATGAGCGCTGCGCCGGCCGGCGCGCCGTCGTGACGAGTCGGAACTTGCTTTCTCACTCGCACACGCGGCCGACCGCATTAGTTCGTCTGTCGCTTCGCCACACTCGCTCACGCAGTCGAGTCGAATATTTTACCGAGTAAACGCGTATTGTTGTGTGGTGTTAACAATGGCAGCAACTTCGATTACTATTGATGTTTATAAAACGAAAATAAAGAATATTTATGTGACCCCCATGAAAAATCTTTCCACAAAACATACACATAGTTTTTGCTGGACAGAATTTGGCCAGCTAGCGGTAGAAGTACCTAAACGGAAAACGAAGGACTGTTCTTGGTGAAAATGTGTTTTGTGCAGCGTGTCTAAGAAAGGCTAAAAATGAAGACGATGATGCTTTTTTTCAAAGTAAGTTACTTTTGTTTAATATCCTTAGGCCCGATTTTTCAATCGTCAGATAAAAGTACCAATAGCTACCTGAAGAATGAAGTTATTAGACTCTTTATTCGTCGGATAAGTGGTGGTCAATTTTTCAAACAATATTTATCCTAGATATAACTATCTGACCGATTATCTCATCTGTGATGAGTGTGATGACGCTAAGTTCAAGGAAGTGAAACAAATATATAGAATAAACGAATGTTAGAACGCGACGGACTATTTCTTTGATTGTTTGTCAATGTTATTCAAACGGTAGCGTCATGCCATTTTTAATACGTTACGAGGTTGAAAGTTTGGTCGTGTGGTGTTTATATTTGTTTATTTTTTTATTTTTATATTGATTGAAATACTGGAAAATAAAAAAGAGGGAGATTTCAGCAATCTTTAATAAGGGTTCAATTACTTGTGAGTTTAGTCGAGAGGTATACCTAAGCAAATAATAGAAAATAAAAAAAACTGACGCTGTTACAAACAAAGACAAAATGGAAGGTAATTTATTTAAACTTGTAAGTCTATTAAGGTTTTTTCCTCAATTGCCATGTCGTCAATACTATCGAAAATATCCATTTCTTAATATTTATTGTAAACCACGAAGACTGACCTCAAATTTAGTTATGTCAAAGTCATTTAACAATGGAATAAGCGGTTAACTGGCCGTCAAAGAGGCAAATAGATTTATTCTTCAGTTAAGTGACTTATTCGACCAATAAAGCCTATCTGACGATTGAACAACAGATTTTTTTGCTACCTATCGAATAAACCCTATCTGTCTGTTTAACTGAGGATTTAAAAATCGGACCTTAGTAGACTGGAATTTCATCACTTAAAAAAGAAATAAAGTAAATTAATTTATGAATGCGAGGTATTTAGCGTTTAGGTAATAATTTTATCTTTTATTTACTTTCAGGGCCCAAGTGAAAGCTTACGGTAAAAGCATAGCCACGAGTAATCTTCTCAGACATTTAAAAGATGCACATGGTTTACACGATACACTAAAATCACAAACTTCGACCATAAAAGAGTTTTTTACTCCAAGAACCAGTGGCAGAATCAGAAACGAAAGTAGTAAGAAGAGCGATAAATGGTCGCTGTCCCGAGATTTGGCTCTTTGGTTTGCAAGGTCACTGATGCCATTTGATACTGTGGATAATGATGCAATGATTGACTTCCTAAAAAAATACAGCGTCATTGTTTCCGACGCGGACTTGCCATCGAGACACAATATAGCACGAGAAGGACTGGAAGATGTGTACCACAGTATGCTGGTATATATAATTGCTTTCATTTCGAAGCAAAGTCCTCGCTTCGGTGCCTTGACTACCGATATGTGGACCGATAAATACAGACGGCGCAATTATATCACTTGTACGTACCATTTTATTTCTGAAGACATGACCCTCATCAAATTTACACTGGCTACCAAAGAAGTTACCAGGAAACACACTGGCGAAACAATCCGTGACGAAATTATGGAGGTGTTGCGCAGTTTTAAAATAGATCAAAAAGAGATTTATTTAGTCACAGATGCAGGTAGTAATATGAAACGAGCTGCAAACTTATTAGGATTTAATAACCAACTCTGCATTGGTCATGGTCTACATAATCTTGTCAATGTAAATGGCATCGAAAACACAAGAGAAATATTCAAAATTTTGACAAAATGCAAAAGGATTGTTAAGCATGTTCGATACAGGGCAACATGTGTTGAAGCCGCTGCATCTGCAGATCAGCAGCAGATGCTTTCTTCTATTGAAGAATTTGAAGAATACGCGGAACATCTGGAAAATGCCGACTCAACCGACTCTGAATCCGAAACAACTGAGACACATGAAAGAGCTTCAAGTTCTAGACAGCGTTTGCAGCCCCCTCCAACCATTAAAACGATCACAAGCACAAGATGGCATAGCATTTTGATGATGCTACAAAGCATTTCTAATTACACAAATCGACAGCCTATAAACACACTTCTCAACGAAATTGGACGAGATGATCTCGTATTACAAGATACCGAATATGAAACCATTGAGGCTCTGATAAAGTTTCTAGACAATTTTAAGAAAATCGTTGAAGTTCTAAGTTCTGAAAGTCAACCTACTATGAATCTGGTTCTAGTATTTCGTTCAGAAGTGAAAAGATTGCTTGAAGAAGCGAGTGATGATGACCCTCTCGTAATAGCTAGACTCAAAAATAACATGCTTGAGGGTCTGGAATCCCGATTTCCTTTAACCGATGTGGTCGTTGCGGCAAGTTTGCTTGATTGTAGATTCCATGCCATTAATGAAATCGATGAATACATGCAAAAAAAAGAAGTCACAAAGGTTTCATTCTTATCAGCAATGGTCAGGAGTCGCTTGACAACAGAAGATATTCGGCAAAATCAAGTTATTGATTCCGCTAAAGCTGGACCGCTTTCTTCTGCTATTTCTTCAAACTTTTTACTGGATTTGGCGCGAAAACACAGCACCACTCAATGTGATTCTGGGAGTGCTGTAGAAAATGAATGCTGGAAATATTTTAGTACAGCATGTCCTGAAGATTTAGAACCTTACGGTGGAGACGTTCTACAGTACTGGAAAGACAGGAAAACTTCTATGCCATCACTGTATGCTCTTGCACGCTCAATTTTGAATATACCAGCCACCAGCACGCCGAGCGAGAGAGTCTTTTCCACAGCTGGACTCGTGATAACCGCGAAGCGTTCACGACTAAATCCTTTGAGGCTAAATAGGATAGTATTTATCCATGACAATTATGTATTTTGCAAAGAATCCATAAACGAATAAACGATGTTTTTGGACATTGTAATGCATATTTCCTTTTTGATGTTCATGCGCTGTTGTTATTGATATTTTATTTTTTCTTTATAGAGCCTTGAAAGTATCACGAACCAGCAATACTCACTTAAATGATTATTTTATCAGTAAATGTATCTGAAAGAACATAATTATGAAACTAGCTTACTAATTATAAAAATATGATACTACTTTAAATACTGAATTATTTATAATTAATAATAGGTCTTTACCTATGAAATTGCCGTTTTGTATGAAAAAATTTAAACGAATTTTTTTCATGAATTTTTTATTTGTATTAATCGAAGTAATCACCCATGCAATCAATGCATCTTTGCCATCGCAGTGGCAGTTTATTGATGCCCTTCTTAAAGAAATCAGCTGGACGGGAGGCAACAAATTCTTCAAAGGCATTTTGTACTGCCTCTCGGGTATTAAATTTTTTTCCCGCTAAGAAGTTATCCAAATTCTGGAAAAAGTAGTAGTCTGTAGGCGCAAGGTCTGGTGAGTAGGGCGGATGACGGAGAGCTTCCAACCCCAGTTCTTGCAACTTGGAGACCGTCTGCTGTGCAGTATGAGGTCGCGCGTTGTCGTGCAGGAGCAGCGGAGACGAGCGATTGACCAATGCTGGTTGGAGATGCGCCAGCTTCTCCATCATTGTGTTCAGTTCTTCACAGTACACATCTGCAGTAATGCTCACCCCGTTTGGTAAGAAGCTGTGATGAATCACACCGGCGCTAGACCACCAAACAGTGACCATCACTTTTCTAGGGGTAAGTTTTCGTTTAGGGCATTGTTTAGGTGCTGAACCAGGATCCAACCAACTTGCTGAGCGCTTACGGTTATCAAACAGAATCCATTTTTCATCGCAGGTAACAATGCGGTTCAAAATTCCTTCATTTGTGTGTCTGTTGAGCAGTGCAAGGCACGTCTCGACGCGTACTTCGCGCTGGCGATCATTGAGTTCGTGGGGCACACATTTGTCAAGCTTTTTTACCTTGCCAATTTGACGCAAATAGACCAATATTGTTTTGACGCTAACGTCGAAAGCTGCTGCTAATTCAGCCGTAGATTGTGTATCATCAGCTTCCACAATCGCCTTTAATTCGTCATTGTCGACCAAAGTCTTCGGACGACCGCGAGGTTCATTTTTCAGGTCGAAATTTCCAGAACGGAAGCGAGCAAACCAATAACAGGTGGTGCGTTGGTTTGTAGTGTTAGCTCCGTAAACGTCGTTGATGTTGCGTGCCGCTTGTGCCGCGTTGCTGCCACGACGGTACTCATATTCCATAATTACTCGAATTTTTAACGTATCCATGATGACGAAAAAGATTGAAATGCGATGAAAATGTAACACTAATCAATAAAGAAATGACTACTTTTAGAAAAAAAAATCCATGTTTTTAAAATAAAATTAATTTGAAATTAGAATTCTTAGCCAAACAAAAATTATTTTGATTTGAAATGGCCAGTACTGCAGAACGGCAATTTCATAGGTAAAGACCTAATATATGATTGCGTTCTTCGTTTTTAACATTATTACATGACAATATCATGTTGATAAATATTTTCTGTATTTTTATTTTTTATTATGTAGATAGATAGTGCTCTGATTAAAAAAAACTCAGTTTGTCTTCAACTCAAAATGAACGTGATCTCCAATTATAATTTAGAAGACTGTAAAATTGTAATCAACAAACATTATAAAGCTTTTTTTGGTAACAAAAATATGGTTTTCTTTGTTATTTTTAAGAAATCCCTCCCATAAAATAAAAAACTAAAGCCCACGGCTGGCCAACCCGCGCCGCCGCGACGCCGCCGCCGCTGTGGAAATTGTCAGGCGACGCCGCCGCCGTGGAATTGGCCATCGGCGCTCATATCTAGTTCGTCCTCATGGTCCAATCTGGACTCGCACTTGCCCGGGTTTTTTATTTGCACTAACCGAGTGACAGCCCTATAAAAGTAGGTAAGAATTTTGAGCTCTGTTAAGAAGCTTTGCTTCTGGTTATTCTGTGGCTTGAAATGCTAAATTTAGTGTTTTTTAATCCGTAGAAAAAATATATAGGGAAATGATAAAATGTGCTTTTACCAATCCCTAAAAAATAAAAAATCTTATTTTTGGTATAACTTTGACATTGTTTAATGATGTAATCTCTTCAAGGCACACGTTTTAAATAGCATTTTATTGTCATCTTTATGATTTTATTATCGAGCATTTTTTTTTAAATTCACGTTTCTATCTTTACGAAGCGCTTGACAATACTTACGTTCAATTTTTAAAAAAAAATTGTTTTCCGAAATTAACTTTTTCCTTGATTCACAGAGGTTGAAAAACGTTACAAATTACTGCAATCTGGCCTAGCGATGGTCCGCAGACATGATATCAAAACAGGATAAAACAAAACAAAATAAAATAATAGTTATCGACCGCAGGTATGGTTCAGTGGTCAGTCACTTGAAATATCAGTTTAAATTTTTTTTTTTTTTTTTACTGCATTTAGACGTGATGGTTATCTCAATCAACGCGTTAAAAATTAAAACAAAACGATAACAGATTACGCAACAAATACTTCAAGTAACAAAACTATCAGCAGCAGTCGTTGACCCAAAAAAAACATGAAATCTATTTTATTTTGTTTAGATATCGATAACCCAACACGTGCGTTTCGCTAGGTAAATTAATTTGTCATGTCTACGGCATGAGGCAGTCACAGTAGGTTACATACCACGGTCAATCTAATACTGAAATCGCTGATTAAAAATGTCATATACCTTGGTTCTCCGGACTAAGTCGATGTCGAATTGTTGCTGCGCATCGTTTGAGGTCAGGACATATTCCACTAAACAACTTTGCTTTTCTCATGTGAAAATTGGACTCTCCTAACTGAAGTGTGTGATAAAATAGAAGATGCACAGCATGTGTTGGTGGAATGTGTCTGGCATACTAACAAAAGGAATGATGGGATGTTGAAATGTTCCAGGGTATCTTAGCCAATCCAACTTCTGAAACAGCAAAAATATTATAAACGTTTTTTATCTATTGTAAGGTTTTGTTAATATAACTACACGGTGGAAAATTTAGTAATCATATCGATCTAAGATTTAAAGTTTTTATACTGGCCATACTGACGAAGGAAATGCGTATTTAAATAAAACCGGCAGACTTAATTGATTGCACTGGAAACACTGGTAGTGACAGTTGCAGTGGCTTTGGTACGCATCGAGGACTTTGCTATGTGAGTTGGCAGCGAGTGGTTTTGGTATATTTGTACTGTGGTGATTAATTTTAGGAAATAAGTTTTGATAAAATATGATAAGAGAATAATAAATAAGTTTTGGAGGTTAACTGGAGTTATTTCTGAGATATCCTATACTATACTAAAATTTGATTGTTTGTTTTTTTTTGCATTGAAGAGTAAGTGATAATTTTTAAAAGCACTGTAGCGGTTTAGCACTTATTATAATATGTAAAACTATTTTAATAAGAAAACTAATTTGTAAACACTACACACATTACATAACCTCATTCCATCCAATTAAAATATTTCTCGTTTTGACATGACATTAGATCAAACAGTCACATTCACTGACTCACGCATTCGAACTTCATTCGAGATTCACAGAGACAATAATAGACACTGTATATTGATCACTGTCGATTGTTTCAAGAAACAAACAAAATTTAATTTCAACATTACACTATTACATATTTAACACATCTTATAACACACTTAATAACTATAAACATACCTCACTTAATTCTAACAATTAAGACACTCCACATCTTTTCTCATACTGTAACTAGCTTCCGCCCGCGGCTTCGCCCACGTGGAAGTCGGATATTACCCCGCCGGAACGTACCACCGGAATAAAAAGTATCCAATGTATTAATCTAGGTTATAATCTATCTGTGTGCCAAATTTTATCCAAATCCGTTTAGCCGTTTTTCTATGATTGAGTAACAAAGATCCAATCATCTTCACAAACTTTCACATTTACATTATTACGGACTACCCTTTTTTACCCCTTTACGGGTAGATTTTCGAAAAATTCTGGTACCCGTTATTCTTTATTTTTGGTTTTAGGTATAAATACTGAGTTTCGAGTTAATCAGACCGCGCGTTATATAAATATAATAATGTTATACAAACTTTGACACCCCCCAATCCCCCTTTAGGGGGTAGTTTGAAAAACAATAAATGACCAACTTTCTAATTTACTTAGATAAGTATATTTGTGCCAAGTTTCAAGTTTATCAACTTAAGGAATAAGATTTTTCACACAAACAAAATCCCCCGTTTTCACCCCCTTATAGGTCGAATTTCCAAAAACCCCTTCTTAGTGCTCCTCTACATTATACAAGCAAGCCGTGTACAAAATTTCATGTTCCTAGTCCTAGTAGTTTCGGCTGTGCGTTGATTGATCAGTCAGTCAGTTTCTCCTTTTATTCATACAGATATACGTGAGAACGGAACGTAAACACAAACCGTAAAACGAGACACCGTGAACTTGCATTTGTATAAAAACCTACTCACGGTCCAACGACCTCAGTGTTCGACCTTCACCTGTATCGATACACACCTGCTCTGTTCCTCTCATAATTTAGTCGTGAATGTTCCACGTTTAATTTTTGTTTCGTACGTGTAACTTGTATCGTCCAATTTAACGTACAGTATCTCTGTTCAGTTCAGTTTCTCTGTTAAGAAAGGAAGTGTCTAGGTAGGAAAAGAAATATGGGTACGTATTTGAATATCGAAGATTAAAATACCTACTGTTAAAATATCGATGTAAAACATCGAAAATGGAAATATCGAACGACCATAAAACCGAAAATTAAAATAACGAAAGTTTATAGTATCGAATGGTTAAATAATCCTACGTCCAATTTATCTAAAGTCTAAATATCTACAATAGTTACATCGAAAGATCCAAATATCGAAATACAGAATATCGAATGTCCTAAATATCGAAGTACCTACAAACTATCGAACGTCCTAAAAATCGATGGGTATATATATTATTTGAACATCGAAAATTATTATAATATACCTACGTGTAAAAATGGGTTAATTTTCAACATTTAATACATTCATTAATTCACCCTAAAAATACGTACAAGTTAAAATATCGAACCAATTTTGATATAAGTAGTATGAGTGGAAAAAGGTTGCTTCTGCAACGTCTCCGGCGCTACGGGAAGTGCAACCCCTTCGCCCTTGCGTAACAAAGGATAGGCACCCATGTTCACCTCCGCAGCTTCGGCTTGCTGGTCGCCTCCGGCGACCAGCCTCACCCACTACGGCTCCCACGGGTGCCTATGCTTTTTTACAGCGGGCGGGAGTTGCCCTCCCTTCGCGCCTCCGGATTTTTATATACACTCTAGGGGTAACAGCCAAAAGACTACGTAAATTCGGGGTGTCCCAATTCGGTTTTGGAACAATTTTGACCTATTTTATCCATGAAAATCAGTGTCTAGTGTACAAGCATAGGTCAATCTTGAAGGTATTATATAGGTCTTTAAATTAAAATATTTTCTTGAAAGTCAATATGTTGTGCTACTAAAGTTAGTGACAGAAACGTATTGCTGCAAAACCGACTCCACGTAGTCTAGTCTGCCCTACCCCTAGAGTGTAATTTAGAATCGCGTAGGCGCGGAGGGGCGAGGCAGCCCGCGAGCTGAGGAGCAGGTGGTTTTAACACCCGCCGCCGCAGCTGAGGCTGGCCGGCGAGGCCGGCCAACAAGCCGAAGCTGCGGTGGTGAGCGTTTAGACCATTTTAGACCATCTGCGACGTTAAGCTCGCATGGGACTGCCGGAGCCCTGCAGCGCCGAAGCCGTGACAGAAACCATGCTTGCTTGCATGTTGCATGATTTCTGCATGCTTGTTTGCTAGATGGTAATCAGTTACTAGGTGGGTTTTTCAATTAGTAGGTATTTTTAACGTAGATATTATGAACTTAGATGTATTAAATTTTGATATTTTGAACTTAGGCATAATGTCATTCGATATTTTGAATCATTCGAAATTTTAATCACTCGGAATTTCAATCTTCGACGTTTTAAGCGTAGGTATAACAATTTTCGACATTTTGATATAATCGATATTAAAATTTTCGATGTTTTAAACATTGGTATTTTAAGCGTAGGTATTTTAATCTTCGATATTCAAATACGTACCCAAAAATATGAAGTCATAAACTCGTCAGGGGGTTCTTTATTTTCACCTATCCTCAAAACCACTTCAGCAGGATGGGATTGACAATGCCACATATGTGTACATAAATTCCTTAAATAAATAAAGATAAAAAAAGTGTAATCATGGAAATTAATTGTTGGGCAAAATGACACCATACGTCAATTTCCTATTGTATTTATAGCCATTTCATAAAACTGTCAACCAATGATAGTTATTATTTGAATATGCGGAAAAATTAAGTTGGTATTTCATTTGCTTCCCATTTCATGTCCCTAACTTACATACTACCAACTTTTCTCGTAATTTTCAAACCATTACCTATCCCTTTAGACCCAGTAATTCCTTTTTAGCCTTCCGGAGCTCTCATTTGAAACAACCATATTAATTAGGTAGCCTGATAACAGTTTCCTATTTTAGGAATTTGGCTGCACCTTACTGGCGTCGTTACCGAAGAGTCACCGCGAACGTCTTTCGAAGGAGCTGCATGAGATGATCAGATGCATCAAGCAGCACAATGATTCGGATGTTGAGATACACAAGGAAGCTATAGAAACTAAGTCCGCCAGCATGATCGAACTGAAAACTCCTGAGAAACGGTAGGTTGTGATAATTATGTTATTATGAAATCTAATGCCAGTTTTCACAATCCCGTAAAAGATGCGTAATTAAAAGCGTGCTGTTACATTTTCAACTTTCGGTGGAAAGCCGAACGTTGAAAATACAACAGCGTAACATTATTTTGAATGTGTTGCTTTCGGAATCTAGGTGCTCTTACACGGACAATTTTTTGAGCAATTATTGCTCGGCAACACTAACGGATTAATCTGGATCAATAAAGTGACCAATCAGGAGCAACAACAACAAATTGCCGATGTGTTTCGGCAATATTGCTTCTGATTGCTCCATATGTTTCATGAGTTGCCGAATATCCAATCTGTTTGTACTTACATCTCGTTTTTGCGAGAGGAACCGGCTGGCCGCCGCACGGTGGATCGAAAATCGGCTGTAGAAGACATAGGATCTGGATTTCTTAAATGTTATTTTTTTTTGCTGGAAATGACTTCTGCTGATCATTACTGTTCTATAAAATGTCATATGAAGCAATTGTGTGCACAAATGGAAGAGTTATATTTTTTATAAGAAAAAAATGTATGGAGCTGACATGAAAAATGAGGATATCTCTGGAATTGCAAGTTTGGCCGTTATATCCTTGCACACCGTTATAGTACTATTTATTTGTGAATTTTTGACATACTTAATATCGCGGCATCACGGCATCAGATTTTTTTTTTAAACATTCAAAATAAAAAAAATAGTATATGATACATTTTAATGCTTAAATATGGCTATACCAAGTGTAATTTACAATATTTTTTATGCTTAGACCAAAACATTGTAACGAAACGTTACTGTATATTAATGCTTAGTTCGTGGTTTGTTTACGACTTGGAACGCACCGGGTACCTGCGGCGCGGGGGCGAGAGTTTTTGCACAGAACGATGGTTATAATAGATGCGCCCGCGCAGCTGAGGCAGTCCACGCCAGTCGCTCCTAGGCTGATGTGTGATTACACGTACCGCTTTGCTTCCTGTCGAGCGCCCTAGCTGACACGAGCGTTAAACATTGTTTTAATTATATGTATTTCTCGAAGTTTACACGAGCAAGTTAGTGCCAACAAAGTTGTGAGTGGTAATCCCGATCTAGGGTAAGTTTTGAATAGCACACAAATCACGTACGCCATAATCATTCTCATTGTATTTTTCTTTGTTCTTAGCCAATCATTATTTTGTTCTTTTTTATCTTGTAAAATTCATTCCGGTTGCTTATTCCATTATATATTAATAAGCACCATTTAGCAAAAGCATCAGATGTTAATAATGCTGCATCATGCTACCTATTTTCCTTCTACCTTCATGAGCAATAATCATTTTGAAATTTAAACTCGTAACGCTTTAACCGACTCCTAAGGTTTGGTTCTTTACTGTCTTCTCTTTTCTGCTCAAGCTTGCTTATCATGTAAACTCCGTTCTGGGCAGTGCCACCACGTCAATACTACTGGTAAATAGGTACTTCCTTCTTTTGTCGTTGGTGGTACCCCAGCACGGAAGTAGTTAGGCCAAGCACTGATAAGCTGGAACGACTACAACATTCTAAGAAATCACAAAGTCGTATTACCTACTTTGTGATTTTCATTTGAAATGACATCATCATCATCATCATCAGCCTATTATGTTCCCACTGCTGGGACACAGGCCTCCTCTCGGTGAGAGGGATTGGGCCGTAATCCACCACGCGGGCCCAGTGCGGGTTGGTAGATGTCACATGTCTTTGAATTTTTGGTTCTAGGACATGCCGGTTTCCTTACGATGTTTTCCTTCACCGTTTTGAGAGCAGCGGTGATGAAATAATTTACACAAAGTAAAGCGCCTGTCTGGGTTCGAACTCACGACCTACAACTCGTAAGTCGCAGCCGTTACCACTTGGCCACCACTGCTCTCGAAATGACGAAATGACATGGTAATTATGAATTACGTAATACGTAATCTTGTCTAATGCCTCAAGTCCACATTAGCTAATCATTAATAAAACTTAATACCTATATACCTAGTTAAAAGGATACGTACCAAAATAATTTAGGGTACTCGCTAATTTAGCAATTAGTACAGGATTAACTTAATGAAAGTGATTAGATAAATGTGATACCATCATTAGTCAATAACAATAAATAGTCAAACATTGTATTCACAACTTCAGTTCATTTAGAGCATTTCTAATACTAACCTCTATCCTACCGTGTCTTTTTACTCAGTGATCGTGAATAATGGAAAGCATTATTACAAATTTGGATTTGTTTGTTATTCTGAGCAATCAGAATGCTTCGTCTTTCGATCATGAAATATTGTTCAACACACTTGTTATTCGACTGGGCTCTAGCCTTTCAGATGAAGACAGTGTTACCGTGAAAGAATTTTGTCGAAGATTTCCACGGGCAGTTCAAAAGAGATGGTTACGATCCCACAGGAAAAGTGAAGGTTTTAGACGTGATTACAGTAATTGGCTTGAGGCAAATATTGACTGGCCAAATTGTGTGCAAACCAATTTGCTCATTCAAGAATCAACAAGTGAAAATATTTCTACTGAACCTGTATCTGAACCTGTACCATCAACTTCAACAATGAAATCAACTTCAACGATGACAAAAAGATCTCGAAAGCCGTTTGAAGATCTAAGTAACAAGCAGAAGAAGAGACGATCTGATGAACATATAGGCGATGACCCTAATGAAGTAGCTTATTCAGATGCAGCACTTTTGAAAGGAGATGGTCGTGAGGATATTGCATCTGTTATTGAACATATGCTCCAAAATCCAGAAGCAGCAGCAAAAATCAAGGAAATGTTGAACAAACCAGCTCCTTCGACAATATTTTCACCAGAAAAAGCACTGGGTTTGCTACTTTCATTAAAACTATCGAAATGACAATATATCACATTAAGGGAAACGACTATTCGAGAAGGTTCAAAGGAGATATATCCGTCTTACTATAAAGTGCAAAAAGCTAAGCTACAGTGCTACCCTCCGAAGACATTTGTGACTGTAACGGATTCATCTGCTAAGATTGCACTACAAGCGTTTCTAGATTTAACAATGAACAGAATTTTTGAAACTATTCGTAGTCCTGATGCGATACAAGATAAACAATTGATATTAATATCAAAGTGGGGATTTGACGGTGCATCTAACCAAAGTAGGTATAAGCAAAACATAGAGAGTGGTCAAGATGATTCCAGCATATATATGACCTCTTTGGTTCCATTAAAGTTGACAGCTGACGGTGATACCATATGGGTGAATCCAAAACCCTGCTCACCTAGGTATTGCCGTCCAGTCCAGTTTAGTTTTGAGAAAGAAACCAAAGACGTTGTCATAAATGAAAAAAACTGCAAAGGATAACGAAATTGAAGTTCTCGTTCCTTCAAAATGTCAAGGACATGAAATTAGTCACAAATTAATGATGACGATGATTGACGGCAAAATTTGTACATATCTGTCTGAAGCTAAGTCAAATGCGGCCTGCTACCTGTGTTTGGCTAAGCCTACAGAAATGAATAAGTTAGATGTCATTGCGCCAAAAACCATTTCTTCTGGTGTGTATGAGTTCGGATTATCATCACTTCATGCCCGTATTAATGTGATGGAATGTCTTTTACACATAGCGTATCGTCTCGACTTCAAAAAGTGCTCTGCAAGAGGAGAAGGTCATCAAGAGTATTCACGAAAAAAACTCATTCAAGATCGATTCAAAGATGATCTCAACCTTTTGATTGACATCGTTAAGCAAGGATCGGGCACAACTAACGACGGGAACACAGCAAGGCGGTTTTTTGAATT
The DNA here is from genome assembly GCA_949987655.1 of Polymixis flavicincta. Lineage (NCBI taxonomy): Eukaryota > Metazoa > Arthropoda > Insecta > Lepidoptera > Noctuidae > Polymixis > Polymixis flavicincta. Next base: position 37,968,988 of record OX465171.1, on the reverse strand, counting down.
TCCTGATAAAACTGCAGCGATCACTGGATTAGATGAAGACCTAATACGCAGATTTGCTGTGATTCTGCAAGCTATCACATCTGGAGAGATTGTAGACGTGCCGAAATTTAAAGAATACGCTGGAAAAACCGCTGAAAAATACGTGGAACTGTACGATTGGTACTACATGTCATCAAACGTCCAGAAATTGTTGATTCACGGAGGGGACATACTTGCAGAAAATGCTATTGTACCAATTGGAAGTCTTTCGGAAGAAGCTTCAGAGGCCCGAAACAAAGACTTTAGGGAGGTTCAGAGAACACCATTCGAGGAAAAAGAGTAGACAAGCATCAAACGAGGATATCCTCAATATGCTTATCGTCTCTTCTGATCCTCTAATTTCTTCCACAAGACCAAAATTAAATGCCCACAAGAGGCAGACATACTTTAAGGAAACAGTAGAACTACTGAAACTTCAGGATCAGGAAGCTCCGACAGAGTTCTTAGAAGTTATATCTATTGTAGAGCCTGATTCTGAAGTGGATTCTGATGGTGACGAAGTATAAAATAAGTTAACTTTTATTATTGACTAATGATCACGTTTATCTAATTACCCTCATTATGGTACGTATCCTTTTAACAGGTATATAGGTATTAAGTTTTATTAATCATTAGCTAATGTGGACTTGAGGCATTAGACAAGATTAGATTTATTATGTAATTCATAATTACCATGTCCTTTCAAATAAGTAGGTAATACGACTTTGTGATTTCTTAGAATGTTTTGGTCTAAGCATAAAAAATATTGTAAATTACACTTGGTATAGCCATATTTATTATGCATTAAAATGTATCATAAATACATTTTTTTTTTAATTTTGAAGATTTAAAAAAAAAAATCGCAAGTGATGCCGCGATATTAAGTATGTCAAAAATTCACAAATAAATAGTACTATAACAGTGTGCAAGGATATAACGGCCAACCTTGCGATTCCAGAGATATCCTCATTTTTCATGTCAACTCCATACATTTTTTTCTTATAAAGATTATAACTCTTCCATTTGTGCACACAATTACTTCATAATGACATTTTATAGAACAGTAATGATCAGCAGAAGTCATTTCCAGCAAAAAAATAACATTTAAGAAATCGAGATCCTATGTCTTCTACAGTCGATTTTCGATCCACCGTGCGTCGAGGCGGCGGGGCAGGCGCATTGCCTAGTTTTTTTTAAAGAGCAACTTAAAGTTGCTCCATATTGTGGGGCCGTATCTCTGGCAACAGGTTGTTACATGTTGCCATTGCCCTAAATTAGTGGATGTAGTCGAGACGTCATATTTAACGAGAATTGGCCAAGATAGAGCAATTTTAGTTGCTCGTGTAAGTGCACCTTTAGTCGACATTCACACTGACGTAAAAATATCGAGGCGGATTTTTGGGCCCACTGGATTTTCAACTCTCGGTTTTGAATCGAGGATTGAGAATCCAACAGTGTGCCAGTCAGCGCGTCAAAAAAACTCGTTGTTTGATTTTGAACTCTCGGCCGCGGCGCTAAGTGCGACGAAGATATAAAACTGTTCCTAAGTACTTATGTTACAAACACAGCCCTGTAACTAATATTTTTCAGTTTACCTGCATAACCAGCTTTAATTTTGTGCGTGAGGAATTCTAATAATAAAATCTTGCTGTGGAGGTAGGCATCATGCTAAAAACAAACTTTTTAAACAGTGAACGGACTCGAATTTCGAATTTATTTTCAGGGACTTCCCGATCAAAATCGAGACGCCTACACGGTACCGCTCTTTGGATACCCTGACAGCACATAAGTGGGAGTGTGAACAACCTCTGCCTGATCCTGGGCCTCTACAGACGGGAGATCCCGCTGATGCTTCTGGTGATGAGAGCAAACATAAGAAGGTATTATTACCTACTTACATCCATAATTACTTAAAAGCCTATTCAAAGTGTCGATTTTCAGGCAGTCTGTCCAGCGTAAAAGTAGGTGGTGTTTCAATTCCCACGAAATGTTGGAAAAAGTTTCTAGTAAAGTCAGTACCATCATTTCTGTTTCTTATACCTGTTAGTGACCTAAGGACTAAACTCAAATACAGGTTAACTGTAGTTTAAATGGATATAATCCGTATAGGTACAAATAATTTTGATGTTGGTAAACGTATGGAGTGCGCGCGCGTGTCGTTGGAGATCGGTAGCGAAGTGGCTCGACGGCCCGTGTCCTGCACGCCGCTCCTTTCGTCGCCGCCACCTCCAGCCGCCCTCCGCTGTCTCACGACAGCAGCCCAAGATTGCCGAGTGGTCGGTGGCGCCCGAGCAATACCCATATCTGATCCGGAATCGATTGGCATCAAAAATAGGTTTTTATGAAAACTGCACATTTTCTTTTCTTTTCTACATACATATTTTGGTATGGCTGCAAACCATTGGGATGCCTATAGGTAGTTGGAATAGCTGAAAACCCTTTGCACTAGGTACGCAAGATTTTTCGTGCTTATCACAGAAAAATGTGATGCTAGAATTAAATGCACCTACCTATCTATATTTTCATAAGTAAGTATTATAATGTATCTACTTCCTGCAGATAATGTTTCGCAGACAGAGCACATATACAATTCCATCCACTCCTGGCAGTGTCAGGAGTAGAAACAAAACATCAAGGTAATCAAATTTGAATTAACTACCTACGTTCCTACTGTCATTGTGGTCGATAACGTAGACTTATCAGATAATTTAATACAATTCTGCTCCATTTTTTTATTTATTAGGCAGATAGTAGCCCGTCCGGATATTGTGAACTATTAACATTTGAACAAGACCTTCAGATAAGTCTAATCGGTACTCGGTATCACCAACCCGCTCTGGGCCCTAGTGGTGCAGTACCTACAGCTCACTCCCTCTCGCAGAGAGGAGACTTGTGTCCCAGCAGTGGGAATATTACAGGCTGATTATTTAAATGTTCCGTGTGGTGCCGCACGTAAAAGAATAGCACCATCCCATTTCTTCCCGTGGGTGTCGTAAAATGCGACTAAGGGACTTACTAGAGAATGGGTAGCAGCGTTCTCTATGCATTTTACCACCATACTGTGATCGCCAACCCGCCTGCCAAGCGTGGCCATTATGGCAAAACCCCCTTTTGGCGGAAGCTTATGGCCAGCAGTGGATGTCTTTTGGCTGAAATGAGGATGATGATTTAGATGTTTGTTCCTCAATCATGCAAAAACGGCTGGACGGACGAAGCAACTTGCAAAAGCTAGTGAAAAATAAATAAGCCTCCATATTTACAGCCCTATACATGCTTCTCAAAGCACCCTACTGGAAAATTTGATAGCAGCGGAGAAGGCCGCAGAAGAGCTGCATACTAAGCTGGCATACGTCATCAGAGAGTTCATGGAGGATGGTAAACATGACTCTTCGATATCCTCGCTGGCGCTGGACGTTTCCAAGATTTCGTTGCCGAAGGTATAAATACTTATGTAAATGTAGGTTATTTAACAGTTGAGAATCTCAAAGATCCTTTTTTAGGCTTACTTTATTTGCGGTTAATTAGTAGAAACAGCTCTAGCGCCGACTACGCGAAGTCATGCAGTGGGAATTATTTTGGACTAGATTATGAGTTGTTTCGCAGATAAATTATCAGCTTAGAAGTGGCCGTTTGGCAATAGGCTCGCTCTTTAGTATCACCAGCATAGGAGTTCTGGAATTTCAGGCTGTCAAGACGAGAGTGTCATTATCTAACTCTTATTGTAGACGAGAGTAACTAAATGTGGGCTAGTGCTTTATTATGGGCTAGTAACAATTCTCGGAAATCTACAATCGAAAGGCGCAACAAACAACGATCGTCTATCGCATTCATTCGCTCTAATATCGCACTCAATCATTCTCGTCAGTCGTGCGCGAGCTGTCGCCAGTGTCGGCCATAATTGTGTTGCAGCTGTCGAAAATTTTTCTGCGGTACGTATCAATGTGTTATTTAATTAATGAAAATTGGGTCTAAATACTGTAACTATGTGTTTTATTTATATATATTTATTTTATTATTTATATATATATATTATATATATATAAGTATAATTTTATGACTTTCGGTCGATTTATTGCTTGCTATATGTGATTTGTAAAGTACACGATCAAGTTGATTTTTAGTAAAGAATTTCGAATATGGGCTATGACTATGGTCCTGAATATAACAGCAAACGGGTTTCGCGTTACAGGACTTTAGCCATTGAATAAAACCACATTCAGCGATGCCGATTTTCTTGCAGCAGAACAATGCTGTCAAAGATGGATGCACAGATTGTTATTTTCGTACACGACATTATAAGTTTCAATTTGTAGCCCATATTTGAGTACCTGTTCCATATTTAGCGTCTATTTTAATATCTTGTTTAATGCTCAATTTAATAATCCATACTAATATTATAAATGCAAAAGGAACTCTGTCGGTCTGTCTCTGTCGCTTTCACGCCTAAACCGCTGAACCGATCGTCATGAAATTTGGCAGAGATATAATAGCCTGGGATATGAAGAAGGACATAGGCTACTTTTTTCCGCGATAACCGACATCTACGCGGGTGGAGCCGCTGGCAAAAGCTAGTATATTATAATATTAAAAACATAAGATTGTTACTTAGCTCTTTAAAAATGTATGTGTGATTATTTTGGGGTCAATAAATGGTTAATTTTTTAATAGTTTTTATTTTATTTTTGAGGCAAAAACAAAACGGTAGCCCATATTTGGTTACTCTCCTCTAATTATCTGGGTTCAATTCTCAGGTCTAGTAAACGGTAATTGGGTTTCCATCAGGAATTTCTCAGTGGCAGCCCGGACTCTGAATTTGCGCCCGGATAATTACTTGACTTATACATAATAATGGCAATAGAGTCGTCCACTATTATATGGGACTTATACATAATTGGCGAAATCGAATGAGGTGGTGGATGTAATAAATATCCACCTCCTTTCTGGTAGCAAATTATAGTACTGCATTGCAAACTTTTCTTTTTATGCCCATTACAGTATCCAGAGGCATCAAGAAATCAGTTTGCATCAAGCCCAAATCTATCGGGTATAGGCGTGGCTAAGGAAGACTTCACTAAAAGCCACTTGAAGCGATTTGAAAGCGCTTCGATGTCCAATCTTGCCCCTAATTCAGGAACTTCCAAAGAAAAGATCACCTCTCGACTGCGCCGCATTTCGCCTATTTTTTCTAAGGGGAAGAAGGAACCTCCGAGTGTGAAGATTGAGAAGACTAAGGATGCGAGAAGTAGACTGAACAGTAAGTTTTATTTTTATCGTTTGTAACACCATGGTGCCTGTTTTCACTAAATACATACTTAAATAGACAACATATAAATAGACACCAAAATTAATGCCTAATTATTTTATTTTTTATTGAGAGGAATAGCAAACAGTTCATTATTTTAACAAAAAAACAATTTGGTTATAATTAAAGAAACCCACAACGCTGTCCACAAGTAGGCACAGAAGTTTAAGAAAAAAAAGCTAATTGCTAGGAACATTAATAGCAGTATGTGTGGCAAGTACTTAATTAAAAGTTAAATGATAAAAAAGACTATAAGAAACAAATTAAATAAGAAATATATTTATAAAAGTTAGAATAATTTCTTCAAAGTTAAAGCAAAAAGATAACAAAATTATACAATATTAAAACTGTTTTGCATTAAAACAAAACAGTTATTATGTGATGAAAAGCATAAAGCATTGGACTTGAAGAAGAGGCATCTAAGATTTTACCGCATTTAGTTCAATAATGAAAGAAAACATACCTTCCTTCCTCGATTACCTGTGGCTTCACACCATAGCAGCGCTAGCGATGACCTATGGTACAGCAAGCTGTCACTTGTCAACTGTCAATTCATAGAAGTCTTCAGATCTCCAGCAAGCACCTTGCTCCAATGCTTTATGCTTTTCATCACATAATAACTGTTTTGTTTTAATGCAAAACAGTTTTATTATGTTCTTTCAGCATAAAGCATTGGACTTGAAGACCTGTTTGTTATCTGCTGGTGAAGAATACCCTAAGGATGTAGACGCTATGTGAATTAAATATATATTATGTGGAATTAATGAATATTTTGGTTTAAATTAATTAACTGTAAAACTAAATATTTAGAGTTATAAATCGGTTAAATCCAAGAAAACGCAGAAATAAAAACATCTTCCATAAACTGTTTTATATAAATTGCAAATCTATTTGCCTTTTGATATGTCAGCATGAAATTTTTATATTAAGCTATAATGGTTATTTTAAATCCATTATACAATCTGAATTAAATAAACATCTCATTGCTCAAGGATAATTGGATCACTCATTCATATCCATAATTAATACAAGTTAAGTAAAATACTTGAAACTTAAGAGATTAATATTTCTAGACATACTTTTTATTTTTTATTGTTGTACATGACAAAGTTAAAATTCCCCTGAAACTGAAATTAATTCAGGATCTTTTTATTATAGGGGTCAAAATACATTAAGCTTTGCATCTGAATGATCTAAGAAGGGGCATTCAAGTCCCTTCATTTATCAATTAAATTGACTTATAAAATGTATCTACCAAAACATTTTTTAAATAATTTCATAGAGAATCAAAAATTCTCATGTGATCATCCTTCACTCTCACAGAGAGGAGTCTTTCGTCCCATCAGTGGGAGGTTTGAGACAACTTCTCTTGAGGCCCTTTCTTTTACTACATCTCAAAAGTGATAATTATGTAAGTCTAGTGGCTCTTTTAATGTAAGAGGCCATCTTAATTTCATCTGTTGTGCTAATCACTAGTCAGCCTCCCGAAGGCTACCACAGACCTTATACTTCTTTGGAGGCTCTTCTATCGTCGTTTGCTTAAAAATCTTTTAAGCAAGCTTAGCCATACCTATCATTGTCAACAAAGATTATGGTAGATTTTAAGTAAACAACTTGATTTTCAATTTCTGTGAGCCACAATGGCCGACCTGTTATTTAACATTTAAAAGTTGTGAGATATCTTACTAATCTCTGCCAATCAAGGGGGAAAAATTATCTCTTTCACATGGGTTACTTTCTTGGTAGTGGTTTAGCTAAGGCTAATGCTTCTTTCACTTACTAAATGCACAAGAAAATGTTTAGATCTAACATCAGATCTGTTGGTACAGTAACTGCCTCATGCAAATAAATAAGTAAATTGGGATCAGGTTATTTAGGACTATTGCCATGCAATCTACACCATGACATTCACCTCTGAATAGAAGCTTTATAAGTAATAAGTGTGGATTATCTCCAACTATATTTTAGCAAATCCCTTGTTCCTGTACCAACCACTGCCTCTTGCAACCTGACTGCCTCCCCCCCCCCCCCCCAATTTGCAGGGTAGGAGTAGCAGCTTGTTAGGTCTAAGAGGTTCTTACATAGGTCTTGTAAGTATAGGTATTGGCTCTCCGAGACCTCTCGTCTCCAAGTACGGGAGCCAGGTACACTGGGTTCAATATGGGGCCATTTATACATATAAGCACCCGACCCATCTCCGAGTTCAGAGGACTGAGCGCTCAGTTCTAAATTGGACTTGAAGAGAACACCGATACTAATAATTGCAGTCACCTCTGACTGAAAGCATCGCAGAAGCTTGCCAAGCCTTCATTTGAGTCCCATATGACGTTCTGTCGCACAACGGCCGACTAATCTTGACACGAAAAGGTCGACGTCAGGGACGCCCCACTTTGTATACATGGCCTCCGAGGCCTGGGGCCTGGAGCAGCAGGAGCCCATCTGGCTGGCCTGTTCAAAAATAAGCGGTCGGCTAAGCCGTTATAACACTTTTAAACTCCCCGGGAGGTAAACCGCTGACAGAGTAATATCCAGCAAACCTGCTAACTTCGTAATTTTGCAAGTTAGGTTCAAGGGCACTAGGGAAGCGAATCCCTCACTCATCCCAAATGTGTGACAAATGTTGCTGTTGGATTGAACTATATGTACTCTCAAGACTGGCTTTTTGGCTGCTTATTACTGCGTTTATGGCAAACCTCCCCAAGTTCGAATGCCATTTTTTCTGGTTTGGTCAAGTTCCTGACAAGAGTAGGATATAATACCCATTCTTTATAATGTACACCTTATCAATTATAAATATGAAGTGTACAATATTTTACAAAGGGTGGTACAATGAGTGATTTTATCACTAAAAGCGATCTATTAAAAACATCTTTGGAATGTATAGGGTAGCCCTTTCATGTGGACTCCTTACCCTTCCTCCACTGCATGTGTGGACAAGAAGTGGGTTTCCTTACTCCTGTGTTGAGGAACTGAGCTGTGGTTTATCAATAGCCTCTAGCTACCACATTAATTATGGCCAACCAGTAGAGCAACCTTTTTCTATTTGTCTTGGTCTGCCCTTCTCAAAAACTTTTGAGACTATAAGCATTCCCTTACAAGGATTGCAAAAATTATATATGGAACACCTAAATTTAATACACTTTGAACTTGGTTCAGGGAACAAAGTCCCATTGTTTTTTTTTTTTTTTTTTTTTTTTTTTTTTTTTTTTTTTTTTTTTTTTTTTTTTTTTTTAGAAGTTCTGATATTATCATCTTCCTTTACAACTTGCCTGCACACAGGGTCTTATAAGTATCAGTGTTCCAAAGAAGACTTACTTGTTTTAACTCCTAATGGAAATTCAGAATAGACTTAGGATTTTTTTTTTTTTTTTTTTTTTTTTAATTCAAGTAAGACAGTACAATATAGAATAACTTAACATAAATGAGCTTATACTAAATAGAAGTTCGGCAAGACATCTGTGTCTGAACTAGATAAATAAATATCTGTATCTCAGACAGCAGTGCTCTTCCTTCGAAGACAATTTGTCAACTAAGCTTTATTAGGACTTACCGTCTCCGAGACAGAAATCATAAACTGAGTTTTCCTAGTGGGCCAGCTAATTTCAATCTGAACTACATTAACCAGAATGCGGATACCACAGGCTCGCAAATTCTCTGCCACACAGTTGGCTGATTGTCCAGAGAACTCAAGAAAGGCCAAAAACCATAATTTTCTGGGTTCTAAAAGACTCTTCGGAGTTGTTGGTGTAGACTATTACATGAAAAACTACCTTTAATTAACATATCAATACTCTTGTCTTACTTTTTAATAATATTGCTGTGTAATGTAGGTATTCAAACAAAAAAATATTTCTTTTATATTGTTGGTTTAAATAGAAATTGCATAAATTATTTTGATTAAAGATACTTATTCTTATACAAAATTGAATTGTTGTGAATATAAACATATTCAGTGTTGGACTTCCTGTGATTATCTTCAGTATAAAAACAGAAATGAAACAGAAAGGCCTTTAATTCTAAAGTTTTTACATGTTTCTTTAGGAAGTCTGATTTTTGTCAAAAGTATCTTTGCAATGTTTCCCATTTATCAACTTTTTTTATACAAGTATTACTTCTAATAATAGCTTTAAATAATATATTGTCAGTTTTAAATTGTGTGGTGGATGTATTTATTCCCTTTAATATTCTGATAGATCAATGCTCCTGATCATAACTATAACATTTCCTTAATTATTACAAAATACAGCAGTATAGCATGGTAAATTAAATGTTCTAAATGCTATATATATCTGCTAGATTTTAGAGTTCAAAAGAGTTCAGCTCTTCATTTGAACCACTGTAATTTAACAGCAGCTTGCCACTAGACAGCAATAAACAATTTAAATTAAAATACACTTCTGGAAGAAACATTCTCACTACTTCCAAAGGTGACAGTAGGGTACAAGCATATTGGGTAGGTTGCTGCTTAATTAACATGTCCTAGTAGACCTGCTTTAGCAGCTAGCTCCTTCGGCTACCCACACCCACCCACATTAAGCATCCAACCAAAACTCCCTCCGAGGGAACTAAGTAACCTTTAGTTTGGTTTAGTGGCTTCTAATTCAGAGTGAGAAACATATGGGGTAGATGACCATAAATTTGAGGTTTTCTTTAATGGGTATTTGGTTTATTTTATTTTTATATTGCTTGAAACAGGAATATCTGTCAATGGGTTGTCTTAGGGGCAGAATTTACGAGTATCTACCTAATTATCTTATTTTACACTGAAATCCTTCAGTTGTAACACTTCTGTAACAAATCGGATTGTGTATTACCTATACCACAATGCACTTCCGAAGTGGACATTTATTTAACCAAAACCAGGTTAGAAGTTTGATAAGTGTTTTTGTAAAGTTAGTGATATGATGTGGAAATTGTGTCATGTTCACAGAAATTGAACACTTACTTGGCTCCTTATTCCATTGTAAATGCGTAGGTCCACTTACAGTAATTGGTCAGCAGTGGGAAACGGCTACTTTCTTCCTCCGAGGATGAAGAGCGTTTTTCGCCACTTACGCACTTAAGAGAATTCGTCGCTCAAGCTCGCTACAACGGTTGCTTTAAAACGGCACCGGCGAACACGTGTTGTGAGCTTTCAATTTCGTATTTCGGCATTTCGCTGACTAACGATCAGCGTAACACTATGTATCACTTACCAAAAGCACTATTATTCACTTTCTATAAAGTTTTACCAGAAACTTTAGTAATTTTCTAAGAAAATTAACGAGAGAAAAATTTTTACGTTCATGGCGGCAAAAATTTTAGACGCTATGAATTGACAGTTGACAAGTGACAGCTTGCTGTACCATAGGTCATCGCTAGCGCTGCTATGGTGTGAAGCCACAGGTAATCGAGGAAGGAAGGTATGTTTTCTTTCATTATTGAACTAAATGCGGTAAAATCTTAGATGCCTCTTCTTCAAGTCCAATGCTTTATGCTGAAAGAACATAATACTATATTAAGGAGCACTTGTGATATCTAATAGGGAATGGCGAATGAGGCTTTTGAATTTACATATTGAAATCAAAAGCAAAATATTTTTATTTCATATAAACCTGCATGGGCACTTATGAAACGTCAGAAGCTAGGTGCACGGTTCCAAAATGTTGTTTCCTATGGAGAAGAGCAGGCAAGAAACTCCACGGTTACTCTTTTAAAAATGATTGGCTTTAACAATGTTTTCAGAGATAAAATGTATGGGAGGACAGTGCAGGCCTGTCAATAAGTACCAGGTACTTAGACGAATATAGAATAGAAAATCGTCTACAAATCTACAGTCTGTAAGGACTTTCTGTAAGTTATTTAATCACCACTGCTCTCAAAACAGTGAAGGAAACATAAAATTAATAATAAAAAATATAATAATAATTAAAACTTAAACTATAGTGTTCATTATTTAAGTACTGCTTGGTGGAGAATGATTCATGTGTCAATAAAGTTCTGTTTATGAACACAGTTTGAGTTATGGTCACCCTACACAGAAAACTGCTAAGGAATGTTAAAATTATTAATATCTTTTGAAGTATTATATGTAGAAGAATTTTGATTACGCCAATATTTAGTAGAAATTTCTACTAAATATTGGCGTTATCAAACTTAGATTTGATCAATTACTTTAGTAGCTACGTACATTTATTTTTTATAGACCGTCAGGATTGAGGAGCCACATAAAATGTATTGTATTACCGAAATTATGAAGCTTTTGCATTTTATTTTTATACTACAAATTAAAACAAACTTACTACTTACTAGTACTAAAAATCTGTTTTAATTGCTTCATAAGTTTCCGAGAAACAGCCTGGGGAAATTTATGGATTTTTCAGATAAATCAAAGCATTGTAGTTAACAAAGGTACTGTTTTGTATGTGTCAACCATACGGCGGACAGGTGAGCGCAGGCCTGTGTTAGTTCGGCGTTCAAAGCGAAAAACGTACCCGCGCGTACCTGTTGCCTGTGAATGGTGCGAGGTACGGCATAACAAATCATACTGTTCAGATTTGTACAGTTAAACTTGTTTCTTACAATTTTTTTAAATACTGTGGCTTCGAGATAATTCCTTCTAGAGCTAAGGGGGAGTAGCTTGTACTTGCTGAGTAATTGAGAGTATATTATTTAGGATTTGTGAAATCTGTAGTGCATAGCACGCAAGAATTTGTACTGTACTTTTTCAACCATTTCAGAGTATATTTTGTAGAAAGGATTCCATACTGACACCGACACTAATTAAAAGCGCACTGCTAGTTTTTCAATGTTTTGCTCAGCGCAGAGAGTTGAGGATCCAACGGTGCAATAATATTTAGGTGTTCCTTTCGATGTTTCCCAGGGTATCCTGCGTAATCGCCGAAAATTGTTTGGCAGATTGTCACTTGCCAACCAACGTTTCGCCGATGTTTCACTTTGACAACTAACGATTAGCTCATTTTTGTGTGACAACGTTTCATTTGGTAGAATTATTGTTAAGCTGATTATTACCTATACCTAATGATACAAAATCTTTGGGACATTTATCATTTGTCAAACATTTCACTTGGCCACACAACAATTACACGAATGACGTTTTGTCAGTGTACTCGTATCAGTTCCCTTTTCATACATTGATATAATATAATGATAAAAGTAAACAAATTTTTACATAGGTACATTTTGATTGAGCGTGTTGCGGGAGCGGTGTGACAGAAACGAATCTCTTCAAAACCGACTCCACGTAGTCTTGTCTGCCCTACCCCTAGAGTGTTATTTAAAGGGGCGAGGCGGCCCGCGAGCTGAGGAGCAGGTTGTTTCAACACTCGCCGCCGGGGCTGAGGCTGAGCCGAAGCCGCGGTGGTGAGCGTGAAACACATCTGCGACGATAGGCTCGCGTGGGACCGCCGGAGCCCTGCAGCGCCGGAACCGTGACTGCTGCATGTTGCATGCTTGCTTGCATGCTGCATGTATGGTGTATGCTTGTTTGAATGCCTGCTGCATGCATGGTGTATGCTTGTTTGCAATCAATCAATCAGGTTAAGCTACGCATGCCGCGGTTGGTCCGTGGATGGGTGATCTTTACATACCAGGACTCTTCCTTACCCCGGAAAGTACATACCTTAAGCCATTGGTCCCCCCTGTCATTCGTGGATCTTTTACTGTTGTTACGGGTCGTGAGAAGCCCGAAAGGTTTAACCTTGTTTCAAAAAACAACCGACTTCCAAAAAAACACTACTACAAAGTTCAAAATAACTTTAATTTCGGAAGTCGGTGACCTTGGATGGGTATTTTAATTTAATTATTTGTCACCGCCTTCCGAAATTAAAGTTATTTTGAACTTTGTAGTTTTTTTTTGGTCGGTTGTTTTTTTTTTTGAAAAAGTTTTTATTTTTCACTTTCTGTTACCTACCCCACACCTATTCGAAAATTCATCATCCTTGGCGTCAAAACAATGCATATTTATGCGACAGCAACATTCGCGGTTGATTTGCTGTAATTTTTTGAAGAGTTCCGTTGTCTGTCTCCGAAACGCATGATCAGATATATATGGAATTTTGCAAATCCGTCTATATGCGACGGAGTTATGCCCGAACATACATTAAAAAAAAACCGGTCAAGTGCGAGTTGGACTCGCACACCGAGGGTTCCGTACAAACCTGTGGGTATATAAGTAAAAGTTCAAAATTGTCAAAAATATTTTTTTTCATATGACGAAACTAAAAATTTACGGTTTTCGTAATTTTTCCTATATCTGTACTATAAGACGTGACTTCGTACAAAATTTCAAGATTCTAAGTTCACGGGAAGTACCCTGTAGGTTTTGATTCCCGTGCGAGTTTCGAAAATTTGCGGAATTTTGCGGCCTAAATGGCTGTATCTTTTGATTGCGTTGACTTAGAAGGTTGATTTTTCTACAGCTTCCAGGGACAGTAGAACTAAGTATCATATAGAAATTTCAGTTTGATACCTCCACGCGTTCCTGAGAAAAACGGTCTTGATAGACGGACGGACGGACGGACGGACGGACGGACAACAAAGTGATCTTATAAGGGTTCCGTTTTTTCCTTTAGAGGTACGGAACCCTAAAAAAAAATAAACATGTCGAATTGATAACCTCCTTCTTTTTGAAGTCGGTTAAAAACAGAAAAAATATATAAATTATCACTTCCCAAACAATTTTCCACATAATTTCATTTGCTTAGTCATTACTTAGTAAATAAACTCTTCACAAGTAATTGGGAAGTGAACGTTTAAACAATAACTTGCTGACCAACTACATAGTGATTTTTAACCGACGAAAAAACGGAGGAGTTTACTCACTTCGACACGTATTTTTTTTTTTTTTTTTTTTTTTTGACCACGCTTATCTTTTTACAGAGAGTTCGATTTTGATAATTCTTTTTTTATTGGAAAGGGTGTACCCCGAAATTGGTCCCATATAAATTTGGAAAAAAAATCTAACCCTAAGGGTAGGAAAACAGGGTTGATTGATTGTTCACACACTGATTGTAATGTAAAACCACGCATAACTGGTTACAGAGTAGTCCGATTTTGATAATTCTTTTTTTTATTGGAGAGGCTATACCGTGACGTTGGTCCTATATAAATTTCGAAAAAACATTCCAACCCTTAGGGTAGGGAAACAGGGTATGAAGTAATTAGTAGATTATAGCCACAAAAAATACTAATTGTAAAATAAAAACTTTTTAACAAAAAAATTAAGAGTCGGTGAATTTGGATATGTATTTTAATTTTATGTCACCGCCTTCCGAACTTAGTTATTAAGGTTAAACACAGCAACTTTATCATTATTTTCGACTCGAAGATCATTCACCAGCTCATCTCACGAAGCGTGAAGTCTTGGCTCAGGTTATGCGGATATACGATCCATTAGGCTTGTTAGCTCCCATTGTAGTGAGAGGTCGGATTCTATTTCAGAATTTGTGGCGTAAAAAGCTTGACTGGGACGAAAGGCTATCCGAGTCAGACCAAATAATTTGGCTTGAATGGTTTGCATGCCTCAAATCTATTTCGGAATTACGAGTACCGAGGTGCTATAATATAAGCGACTATTTCGACCTAGAACTACACGTGTTTTGCGATGCTAGCGAGCTGGCTTATGTCACCGTTGCTTATTGGAGATTTGCGCTACACAACGGTGAGGTGAAACTTTCGCTCATAGCTAGTAAAGCACGTTTATCTCCCCTAAAGTCAGTTTCAATTCCGCGTTTGGAGCTACAAGGCGCTCTAATAGCCTCTCGCCTCGCCAATAACATTTGCGACGCTCATCGCTTCAAACCCAGTCGACGTTATTTTTGGTGCGACTCCATGACGGTTTTGGGGTGGTTGCGAAGCGATTCGCGAAATTATAAGCCATTTGCACCGTGTCGGAGAAATCCTGGAAATCACCAACTTAGTTGAATGGCATTGGGTTGCAACTGAACATAACGTGGCTGACGATGCGACACGAGGAAAGTGCAATATTGATCAGCGCTGGTTATCAGGCCCAAACTTTCTCCTGTCGCCGGCTTCAGAGTGGCCGTTAGAGCCCAAAGTCTTAACGCCAACAACTCTCGGACAGGAGGAAGTCAAGCCACCTTTTAATCCTAAATTATCGCAACATACATCATGTACTGTAGATATCATGAATTTTACCAACTCACATCAATTACCTTTACCAGTAGTAGCTGATATCATTCATTTTAGTTCTTGGATTAGACTGGTAAGGGCAACTGCTAGGACTCATCAATTCATTTTCAAAAATCGGGGTCATAGTTTTCAAAATTTTTGGGTTGAGGATATTTGTTTCTCTATAAACACGTCTGGGCACAATTTACGGTCTAATATCGCCTCCGCCACTGCTCCTACGCCATTGGATGTGGAAGACATTATCCGCGCAGAACGGCACATTTTGGGTCGAAGCCAGCTCAATGCTTTCGGAGAAGAAATTCACTGCCTTACTTTTGGAAGACCGATCCCTAAGAAAAGTCGATTAGCATTTTTATCACCAGTATTAAAAAACGGACTAATACATCTTGCTGGTAGAACCTCTGCTGTCTCTGATAAACAGCCCATCTTACTGGATGGAAAAGAACCAACAGTGCGCCTTCTAATCCGTCACTACCACAACAAATTCGCGCACGCCAACACAGAAACCGTCCTAAATGAGCTTCGACAGGAGTATTGGATCCTAAGGATACGGAACGCTGTGCGATCGGTGGTGCGTGGATGCCAGCTGTGCAAACTATTAAAAGCGCTAAGACTGCAACCACCCATGGCCGACCTTCCCGATTCAAGACTCGCCCATCATCGAAGAGCCTTTACTTACACTGGCTTGGATTATTTTGGACCCATAGAAGTAGCAATTGGACGAAGACGAGAGAAACGGTGGGTGGCACTGTTTACGTGCATGATGACCAGAGCTATTCACCTTGAAATTGTAGCCAGCTTATCTGCAGATTCTGCTCTTATGTGCCTGCGTCGCTTCATTGCTCGTCGTGGTACTCCCAGCGAAATATTCTCCGATAATGGGACGTCGTTCGTGGGAGCAAACCGGCAACTGAAAGCCCTATATGATGCTTCCATTCCACAGTTTGCAGCAGAAAACAAAATTGCTTGGCGCTTTATGCCGCCACTGGCATCCTTCATGGGTGGTGCCTGGGAAAGGCTCGTCCGTTCCGTGAAGACGGCTCTCAAGGTTACATTGAGAGAGCGGGCCCCGCGTGAGGAGGTTCTCGCCACCTTGTTGACAGAAACAGAGGCGATTGTCAACACACGTCCATTGACACACGTTTCTCCCGATGCTGACTATCCGGAAGCGCTTACACCCAATCATTTTTTGCTCGGCGATTCATCTGGACACTCGTTTCCTAGCGAAGCCCTAACTGATGCGGCGTTGGTTGGTAGGAGCGGTTGGCGAAAGGCACTGCGACTTGCGGACCATTTTTGGCGGCGCTGGGTCCGTGAATACTTTCCCACCTTAGCTCCGCGGCGCGTTCCGGGTACAGACGTTGCGGTCAGAGTTGGGGACCCTGTGCTCATTGGAGACGGAGACTTACCAAGGGGCACCTGGCCACGTGGCGTGATCACGGCTCTGTACCCGGGTCGTGACGGCGTGGTGCGGGTGGTCGATGTTCGAACCGCAGGGGGCATGTTCAAGCGACCATTAAAAAATATTGTTCCTCTGTAAAAAGGGGAGGATGTTCACGATATAATGTGAACTTTTTAGAAATAATTATTAATTTAATTATTAATTTTTTGCTTTTTTCTCTATTTTTTGATACGCGGCTTTTTTTTTTTTCTTTTTTCCTTGCTGAAAATATATATAATTTTTCTCTTACCGAATGGCTGTGTTTTTCTAATCTATAAATAAGAAATCCAATCTGCAGCCTAGAGCAGTCGGTAATAATGTATTTTCTGGTGTACAATAAAGCATACTTATAGGAATAAATAAATAAGATAATGATGTGGCTCATTCATTAATTACATACGTTTTAACTTTTTACAGGTCTCTTCAAGCCAAAACTCGTAACTGCAGTGCGCACCCCTCGATCGAACATGGAAGCAAGCCCAAATCTCAGCTCATTAAAAAATAAATGTAGTCATATTAAATCAGCCATACCAAGACCTACAAAGAAAGAATAAAAACTCATCATTTTAATCCAAATTAAAAATGTTTAATGCAGAACCTAACTAGTTAAGAGGGCAGTGATTACAATAAACGAATATTTAATTATACTATGTTATTTCTCATCATCTTATTTTACACGTAATGTAGTTGCAAAACAGTGAATCGAGTTTCAAACGGATCAGAATTAGTATAGGTTCTTATTAATTTTTCGACCTCTTTCTCTAAAGATTCAGTCTCGTATTCCTTTTTTTTGTTTTTGGTCTTGAATGCTTGGCTTCTTTCTCCTTTATATAAGCTTTTTCTTCAGCATTTTTATGTCTCTGTAGATGTATTAATAATAATATTTTTTTATTTGATCTCACAACATTGGTCCACTGGCTAGTACAAAGAACTTATCAAACTAAGGTTAGTATTTATAAAATTAATAGGTAAGCGCTGTCATTACACACTCCGAATATCGTTCAACAATGATCACATTGTGCCCTCATATCTATAACTTTTTTGTATTTTTTTTTATTGTAAACTAAAAAGAAATAAACACAATACGGTAAGTATTAACAGTATGTTTTCTTTATGTCAGCTCAATTATTTTGCTGGCGCTTGAATATTTTGCCGGACAAAATAAACAGGTTCACAATAAATTTTAATCCGCACTTGCAGTTAGCACCTTCAGATATCTAAGTACAAGATTTCTTTTACTCACTGATAAATATTTTAAATAACAATGTCGCCATTCACGTTTCTATTACATTGTAAATCTGTTCGTCTAAATATTATTCTGTTATTCTTTTTAAAAACCTATTTAGAACTCTTTTCTTTACAAGACATTTATAAAATAATATCTGTAGTGTAATGGTTTCTTTGTACACCAACAACAACAGCTATTATACAGCTTATAGTATAAAAACGAACTTAAATACAGCTTGTAATGCTACTTGGGAATGTCATCCGTTTCCGACATTATAAAGATTTAAAAGAGACCTTACATTTGATTTAAAAGAGGCTTCTTTGGAGATCAAATGTCCTTGCGATGGCTGCAAGAACAAACCTGGAGTAACAATGCGATGAGATGACGCGATGCTAAACCAGAGTTAATCAGTATCAGCAGGATTATGGCACGTTTTCGTCCAGGGCACAGAGATAATTTAAGATCAGCAAGATCATGGCACCTTTCCGTCCGGATTCCGGAGCACTCAGGCCAGTTAGGGCCCGGCGGATGATAAAATTTTTGGAAAGTAAATACACTTAGCTCCGTTTGCCAAGCGAGACACTAACTCAGTACAATTAGTAGGTAGATACACGCGTAATAGTCCCGCTCCGATCGCTCGAAGGACCAATGTTAGGGTTTGGGGTGAGTTTGCGAGTAAGATTACGATAAACTAAGATTAAAGATTATAAAGATAGCTATATTTCAGTGATACAAATGGGATAACAATTTAAACAAATGAGGTGAATGCGGTGAGATTGAGGCGCGCCCGATATGCTGTCCGAAAGCGTACTGACTATTTTTCTTTGGCAATTAATACATAAAATATTCAAGTCATAGAGCGCGGTGTCACAATTACGCTGATAATTATATTTATTATTGTTCGGTGATTGACTTGAACACCTACAGTTTTGACTTCGCTACTATTTTTGACTACTATGTAAAGATGTACAGATCTATTTATAAGATATTGAACGTACTCGTACTTCTACGAAACAGATACGGGCAAGGGCAACAGAGGGAAGAACAGAGCATGTATGTTTTTAACCGACTTCAAAAAGAAGGAGGTTATCAATCCGACGTTTTTTTTTTAAATGTATTTGCATAACTCCGTCACATAGAGACGGATATGCAAATTTTTTTTGCTTATTCGAAAGGGGTTTATTCCGAAATGGTCCCATATAAATTTCATATAGATCTGATGATGCGTTTCGGAGACAGACAACGGAACTCTTCAAAACATTACAGCAAATCAACCATGAATGCTGCTATCGCATAAATATGCATTGTTTTGACCCCAAGGATGATGAAATTTCGAATTGGTGTGGGGTAGGTAATATGACTAAAAAGTGGAAAATAAAAACTACTAAACTACTAAATAACAACCGACTTCCAAAAAAACACTACAAAATGCTAAATAACTTTATTTCGGAAGCCGGTGACAAAGAATTAAAATGCCTACACCTCCAAAGTCAATCCGACGTTTTTTTTTTAAATGTATTTGCATAACTCCGTCACATAGAGACGGATATGCAAATTTTTTTTGCTTATTCGAAAGGGGTTTATTCCGAAATGGTCCCATATAAATTTCATATAGATCTGATGATGCGTTTCGGAGACAGACAACGGAACTCTTCAAAACATTACAGCAAATCAACCATGAATGCTGCTATCGCATAAAATAATATGCATTGTTTTGACCCCAAGGATGATGAAATTTCGAATTGGTGTGGGGTAGGTAATATGACTAAAAAGTGGAAAATAAAAACTACTAAACTACTAAATAACAACCGACTTCCAAAAAAACACTACAAAATGCTAAATAACTTTATTTCGGAAGCCGGTGACTTTGGAGGTGTAGGCATTTTAATTCTTTGTCACCGCCTTCCGAAATTAAAGTTATTTAGCACTTTGTAGTGTTTTTTTGGAAGTCGGTTGTTATTTTTTTGAAATTTTTATTTTATTTAGATATTAAGTTTTAAACCATCATATTTCGTGGATACAATACAATTCGACTAGCTGCGCTGTACATCGAGCTTTGTGGTAGTTTGTACGTCACACTCATAGGTGCACATCGACATTGATTAGCTGTGTATTTATCTAACGTAAAATGTTCACAAGCCAAACGTGAAAACGAAGTCTCGTTACATTTATTCGAGGCAAGGTAATGTTTAGGGATCATCGATTGACAATACAAATAAAAAATGAATGCCATTTTGGTTCACCCTAGTCACAGAACAGATACTGATGCCCCAGTATACACTGTACAGAATGGCGACGCGGCGCGGCGGCGCGACGCCGCGCGGGCTGGGCCGGGAGCATCGACGCGCTGCCGCCGCCGCCCCACGCTGCCCCTCAGCGCCCCGCAGCGCCGCGCACATGACGCACCTCGCACCGCGCGGGTCCGGCACTCTGCCACTCGCTGTCGTGCGCACCGCTGCGTGCCGTTTAGTTGACGTTGTTGCGGTCGTCCTTGTGCCCGTTCTTATTGCGCGTTCGAGTGCCGCAAACTTCACTCATTTTTACCCTCTCATCGACTCATTCGTCGCGCGTTCTGTTATAAGATTGCAAATCCGTATAAAGTAAGGTTTCATACAGTAACTATTATGTAACGTGGGGTGGCCATGATATTGTATGTTAAATTCTTGCGATTTACTTGAAGGAAGAAAGTGGTCTTCGTGCATAAAAAGCCGGGCTGGTGCGCAGTGGTCTTGGGGTGTGGTCGATCGCGTACCTGAACCAGCGGTGCGCGTGCAGCGCGCATGCGCCGTGTGGATCTCGACCGCACGCATCCGCGGGTGGCGCGGGTGCCCCGTGCACCGAGCGTGCCGCTCGCGCCGCGCGTACCGCGCGCGCCGGGCGTGCCGCTCGCACTGCGGGTGCAGCGCACGGCCGGCCAACCGAGCCTGCAGCGCGCGCCCAACCAGCTGCGCTCGCGCCCCGGGTAAAAATCCCACTTGTGTTTCGCTACTATCACACACATTACTACTTAGAGCTGTACACTGCACCTCAATTAGTAGCAATTGCATCGTTGGCGAAACGACTATACATACCTTGGGTTATATTTATATGTACTCGTATATTTTATTACTGAACAAAAACACACCTTCATCTTTATCAAAAAAGTCTATAAAACGATGTACAGTACCCGGCGATAAATATTGCACATCGACCTCTGGAAAGAGACAATCGGCTAATTTCGGCTTCGTAGAACGTTATCTCTGTCGCACAAAATACAAACAGTCCGGTATCTATTAGGAGCTGTTAAAACAATTATGATTTGCTTTTTTTGATATTATTTTTATTTTTTGTATAAAATACACCAATTTTTCTATAAGTGATGGCTTTAGGTTAGGATAAAATAAAAAAGAAATAAAATCTTTTTAATAAAAAAATTAAAACGCCGAAAAACCGAAAAGTTAAAAATAATAAACTTGCTTTGTCCAACCCCGATAACTAAGTTCGGAAGGCGGTGACTTATAATTAAATACATATCCAAAGTCACCGACTATATTTTTTTGTGGCTATAACCTACTAATTACTACATGCTTAATTTTTGATTACTTTTTTTTGTAATACACAACTCAGTATTAAAATCTGTGAGTAAACAATCAATCATGCCCTGTTTTCTTACCCTTAGGGTTGGAATTTTTCTTCGAAATTAATTAAATTATATGGGACCAACTTTGGGGTATACCCTTTCCAATAAAAAAAGAATTGTCAAAATCGGACTACTCTGGAAAAAGTTATGCGTGGTCATACATTAAAAAAAAAAAAATATACCTACGCGTCGAATTGAGTAACCTCCTTCGTTTTTTCGTCGGTTAAAAAAACATGTTCACATTATGTTTAAATAAATTTTGAATCAACTGGAATTTCGTGTCTGTTTAACCAGTTGATCATTTCCTGTTTAATGGTGTTTGAGTTGGGGGGTCTTTCAACATATTATTTATTGTGATAGGGTGCGTTGTCGATAACTAGAACAGAATCACTAGGTATATTTGGGATGAATTGATTAACCAGCCATTTTTCGTAGTCATCGTTATTTATTTCATTGTTATAGTCACCTGTAGTGTCCGTGGATTTATAGTTAAAAAGGCACCGGGTACAAAGCCTTTTTCATTTCCCGCATGGACTATTATCAAACGTTGACCTTTTGAAATTTATGTATGTATGTAAGACTCATCCATGTAGACGATATTTTTGCCTGATTCGTGAAATTTGCGTATTTTATCGAGGTATTCCATTCGTTTGAGACTTCATCGTGCTTTTCCATTAGAACTTTTCGATTATCTTCCATTTTAGTGAACCGAAATCCCATCTTGTCAAGTATTTTTCTCAACGTCTTTTTAGACCCATTGTAATTAATAGCTTCAGATAATTTAGCTTTTAATGATTTTATTGTTGGCAGGCATTAAATCTTAAGTGAAAATCATACACCATTCTTCGAACAACATCATAATCAAAATCATCCATATCCAAATGAAATTGATTTTTTGGTCTCCCTTTTTTTGGAGTGCTGAACTTAATTTCAGTAGAATGTGTTTCAGTGCTGACTTCGTTTAATATATTGTTAAAAGTTATTCTTGAAATTCCAGTGGCATTTGCAACTCGCTCTTGAACCTTCTTAAAATAACAACTTACATTTTCATCTTTTTTTTTTTATCGGTCAGCTTTGGTTAAAAAATATTTATAAACATTGTAGATAATTTCGCGTGACTGACCTCGTAAAGGTTTCCCTCTTTTTAACCCCTGACGAAAAAACGACGGGGTGTTATAAGTTTGACGTGTCTGTGTGTGTGTGTGTGTGTGTGTGTCTGTCTGAGGCAACGTAGCTCCCGAACGGATGAACCGATTTTGATTTAGTTTTTTTTGTTTGAAAGGTGTATTAGTCGAGAGTGTTCTTAGATATGTTTCATCTAAATCGGTTCAGCCGTTTGAAGATTATCAGCACTTTTCTGGTTGAAAAAGGGATTTTAGCCTCTGATCAACTCAAAATTTGGAATTCTATTACTTCAATGATATATAGACGAATAAAATAACCTTGAACTGATACTGGAGCAACACCTGGAATTTCCAGGAAACCCAAGTTATTCACCAACAAACAGCAGAAGTATCGTGTTTGGGCTCATTGAAAAGGTCTCAATGAATAGATTATAGATAAATGGTGATTTAAGGGAGACATTAAGTTTAAAAAGCAAGAAATAAAAATTAAATTTAAAATTTAAAAAAAACCGGTCAAGTGCGAGTTGGACTCGCGCACCGAGGGTTCCGTACAAACCTGTGGGTATATAAGTAAAAGTTCAAAATTGTCAAAAATATTTTTTTTTATATGACGAAACTAAAAATTTACGGTTTTCGTAATTTTTCCTATATCTGTACTATAAGACGTGACTTCGTACAAAATTTCAAGATTCTAAGTTCACGGGAAGTACCCTGTAGGTTTTGATTCCCGTGCGAGTTTCGAAAATTTGCGGAAATCTGCGGCCTAAATGGCTGTATCTTTTGATTGCGTTGACTTAGAAGGTTGATTTTTCTACAGCTTCCAGGGACAGTAGAACTAAGTATCATTTAGAAATTTCAGTTTGATATCTCCACGCGTTCCTGAGAAAAACGGTCTTGACAGACGGACGGACGGACGGACGGACGGACGGACAACAAAGTGATCTTATAAGGGTTCCGTTTTTTCCTTTAGAGGTACGGAACCCTAAAAACCCCCGACCCAAACAAAAACTCTAAAAAGTAAAGAATAATATTTATAGGCCTTTTAATTTGAACGTAATATTTTGATCAGGGCATTGTCAAGTCGGGGGACGGTCAATGAAAACGCCAAACAGAGGCCTAGCCGTCCCCCGACTTGACAATGCCCTGATCAAAATATTACGTTCAAATTAAAAGGCCTATAAATATTATTCTTTACTTTTTAGAGTTTTTGTTTGGGTCGGGAGTATTTTAAATTTTAAATTTAATTTTTTCCTAAAGATGCCATAGTACAACTTTAAACTATTTAAATTTTGGGGTGCTATCAACTCTAAATATACGTATATTTTGAACTGGACACGACCGCACTCTATCGCACTTGAACAACGACTGACAAAACGTCACATAGGTAGTGTGCGACAGAGATAACGCTCTACGAAGCCGAAATAAGCCGATTGTCTCTTTCCAAAGGTCGATGTGCAATATTTATCTCCGGGTACTGTAAGTACTTAGATACGATATAAATAAACAGCTACACTGGATAAACTTCTTTTCACTGGACTTTTCACTCATTATCTCCGTGTTTTTAATTCTAAAACTAAGTAATACGTGCACAAAACAGCGACAAATCTATACAGTTCTTTTCTACAGTAAACGTGTGTCAATCTAAGTGCGAAATATCAGTGAAATCACGACACTAACTCAGTGTGTGAGCAATTTTGATATCATCATAACGAACTAATAATTTTAGGGTGTATCTCGCAATTCGTGCATTTTCAAAGAAATTGCGAGATTTGTTTTTCAATTTTGAAAAAAAAACTATATGAAAAATAAACATCCTGATTTGAGATAATACATTATACGCAAAACTGCCGGAGATACGGACCTAAAAGTTTTCTAAGGTATGGCAATGATGAATGTAATCTGTTAATTATTTGTTACTAGCTTCTGCCCGCGACTTCGTTCGCGTGGAAGTCGTAAGTCACCACAATTAACTAAAATGACAGCCGCAATTTATGAAACTTTCCTGTATACTACGTTTGTAGGTTTGTAGTTTTGGGGACAGTACAGTTGTCCGTGTGAGAAGCAGCTTGTCCTAACGTCGACACCGGCCCAATGTTCTTATGGTTATTGGCTTTTAATTAGCTAGAGAATACTGTGGATGTTCGCTGCAGCTTCATCATTTTGAGGCATTAAAATGGCCTGTTCACACACCCAAGAATTCTCTTGGTACGGTATTAGACTGATGTCCTCGTACAGCAGACGAACCTGACCTTCTAAAGTGGGAACTACTCTACCAAGAGCCCCTAGTAGGTTCACCTATAACCGTTCTCCTTTGGTAAAGTGTCTTCACTAACTTGAAACCAAGCTCACACGGTGATTGATGGTCAAGCGCAGTCTATAGACTTGCGACCATAGAGTCGACCTATTTAACGTACTCGTAGCATTGACCTCGTCAGTCCTAGTTCCGCGCCTCACCACATGTAGTGTTTTCCAGCAATGGACTAAACAAAACTGTGACACCACCCATCATGTCTCCCCCCCGAGTGGGTTCCCGCATTGTCGTTGCGGGGGGGCTCAGTAACCGTGGATTCCAGCCACGGTGAACCCAAGAGGAACCCAAAGGTGGGGCCGCTCGTCAAGGCTTTTGCCTCAAAGCCGACGACGTAGCGGCCAAAAAGTATGTTGCGGTGAGGTGCACCGCAACTGAGGTGGGCCGCGATGTCGAATGGGAGGCATCGCGGCTGAGGGTTACGGGCTGCGGTAGAGGAGGAGTGCCGGTGCTTCTGAGCAGCGCTCTTCCCTTCCGTGGCCTGGACGGGGCCGCCACCGTTTGATGGCGGACGCGGTGGGGCCGCAGGGGAAGAGGAGTGTCGGTATAGCGTCAGCCGCTTTCCCTATCCCCTGCGGCCGAAAAGTGGTAGACGGGACGGCGCGTTGTGTTCCACACGCGCGCCGTCAAAGATTTCAGCAACCACCGGTGGGGTCCGCAAGGGCCGATGCCTGCCAGGGGTGCGGGTTTGTTCGAAAGAGATACCATAGCCCCTGGCATACGGGCTACTGAAGGAACACGGGTGGGTTTTAGTCAGTAAAAGTCTGACACGCCCTCCTGCTCTACTCAGCAGGAGAAGTCATTTGATGATTACCCACCCACAAAAAAAAAAAAAAACCCATCATGTCTTCTGAGCCGTACTTTGTCCCGCCCAGGGATGACTGGGTGGAGGACCTGAGCGGCTCAGTGACCCTCATTTCGTCAGCCGCCGCCGGTACCCCGTCCCTCGAGAGTGTCAAGAGGGGACGGGTTGCGTGGCAGCACGGTTCGGGGAGATTGTCGTGGTAGGGGTGTATTTCTCCCCGAGCCGAACTCTCGCCGAGTTCCACAACTCCCTTGCGGAGTTGAGAGACGTCGTCGTCGGGTTCCGTTCCCTCCCCGTGCTCGTCCTCGGGGACTTCATTTCCAAGAGCTTGGCTTGGGGTTCCCGGTTGACGAATGTGCGGGGCAGGATGGTGGAGGACTGGGCTCTGGAAGCAGACCTGGTCGTCCTAAACCGGGGTTCTGTCGCCACGTGTGTGCGGATGCGGGGTGAGTCGGTGGTGGACATTTCGTTCGCCAGCCCCGCTCTGTCGCCGCGTGTCATCGACTGGCGCGTCATGGATGGGGTGGAGACGTATTCCGACCACCGGTATATCCGGTTTGACGTCTCCGCCCAGACCTCGAGCGCGCCGGTCCGACAGGCCCCGTGTGGTCCGCGGTGGGCGTTGAAGCAGCTGGACCGGGAGCTTCTCCTGGAAGCCTCGATCGGATCGGGAACAGGCCTGGGTGTCATCACCGGACAGGCCTGCCGACATCAACGACGGGGCCGAGTGGTTCCGGGAGACCATGTCCGAGGTATGTGACGTGGCAATGCCCCGGGTCCAGCCAGGTCATGCTTCACGCCAGGTGTACTGATGGTCGCCGCAATTGACAACTCTGCGCGAGGCGTCTGTTGCTGCGCGACACCTTTACTCCAGACACCGCAGGCTCCGTATCCGCCCTCCGGATACGGAAGCCATTCAGGCGGAGCTGTACGAGGGGTACAGAGTGGCGAAGACCGCCCTCCGAGCTGACATCCTGCGGGCCAGAGTAGTGGCCCGCGAGGAGTCGCTGGAGACTCTGAACAGAGACCCGTGGGGACGCCCCTACAAAACGGTGCGGGATAAGATCCGCCCGTGGGCTCCCCCAATGACGCAGAGTCTCCGGCCGCAGCTCGTGCAGGATGTGGTGAGCGCTCTCTCGTGGCGATCTCTCGCGTCCGGCCCTGGTTCAGGCCATGGTACAGAGCGAGAGGGCATGGGGATCCGTCACCTCCTTCAGCGAAGCAGTGATGCTCGCGAAGAGGGAGGCGGCGCACGTGAGGGAGAGGCAGCATATGCGCCCTCGCGAACCTAGCCGCCGCAGGATACGGAGACGCCCTGGGCGTCGGGAATCCCAGGCCGATTTCCGGCCACCGTAGGCATGGGCTTGCGGACGGCGAGTAATGGGTAGCTCACTGTCCGGTAAGGACCAAGCCCAAGTCGACGGCGCGTTGTGTTCCACGCGCGCCTCTAAGAGATGTCAGCACAAAAAATAATGGGACCCGCAAGGACCGATGCCTGCCAGGGGTGCGGGTTTTTTCGAAAGAGACACCACAGCCCCTGGCATACGGGCTACTGAAGGAACACGGGTGGGTTTTAGTCAGTAAAAGTCTGACACCCCCTCCTGCTCCACCCAGAGCGGGAGAAGTTATTTGATGATTTCCCACCCAAAAAAAAAAAAACCATCATGTCTTTGTTGCTGCAGATGTCATATCCTGGCCTGCCCTGTTTTGCTACCACGAAACAGTCACAGTACGCGGGCCGAGTGCGGGATGGTAGCTGTCACATGTGTTCGAAGTTTTGATTCTAGAACATGCTGGTTTCCTCACGTTGATTTCTTTCATCGTATTCCGAGCAGTGGTGAAGAAATAATGTAGATAAAGTAAAGCGCCGGTGTAGCGGACGACACGGGCACGTCCAGCACCACTCCCAATATTGTTGACGTGCGCTACTATCTGAGTCGAGTGACTCCGCTGGCAGCACACGTCACCACACAGCTCTGCATGCTGTAGTTGAATGTAGTACCTGTGTTGTAGTACAATCCATAAGAATCTCACGGAGAGACGGATAGCGATGAGGACGCTATGTTGAAATAAAATGCAGATTTCTTGTTTGAATCTTTTCCGCAGATTCTGACTTTTTCTTATTTGTTGCTTCTTCGGGGGCTGTATTGCGAATAACCAAGTGGCGTTTTTTATTTGATTATAGCATATTGTAGGTAGGTCAATCTAGGAGGCTGTCGGCAGCATAACCGGACTTACCTGTGGCTGTCTCCAAATATTAAGGCCTCCTGCCAGGGCTGGGTCAGCATAATATGATTAATAATTAGTGACGAAATGAAGGCTACAGGCTCAGCGGTGCGGGCTAGTTCGAGCAAGGGTCGTAGGTTGGGACGTCGCAGCGGGCCTCGGCTGGAAGGATTGAAGGGTGGCGTTCCGTGTATATATACAGTCGGCCAGTCGGCTGCCGCAATTGGGAGATTAGGGTACTTTATAGAAAGTCGACCAAGTGCCTACAAATGACACAACTTTCGTAATAATCTTCGTTAATAATTCAAAACACCAATATTGACCATCTACACGAAATAAAAATACATTTAAAATAAACTCCAAAAACTGTAGTTTGTACTTATAAACCAATCTTTTAATTACTTCGAAACCTGTGGTCTGATTAACCTGATCCCCTGAAATATCCGTTTTATACGTAACTGCACTGTTTAAAACTGAAATCATAATGAAAGCAGTGGTGGCCCAGTGGTAACGGCCGCGACTTACAAGTTGTAGGTCGTGCGTTCGAACCCAGCAAGGCGCATTACTTTGTGTAAATTATTTGATCACCACTGCTCTCAAACGGTGCAGGAAAACATCGTGAGGAAACCGGCATGTCCTAGAACCAAACATTCGACACATTTGACATCTACCAACCCGCACTGGGCCCGCGTGGTGGATTACGGCCCACTCCCTCTCACTGAGAGGAGGCCTGTGTCCCAGCAGTGGGAACGTTATAGGCCGAGTACGTACGACTATCCTTAATTCATAAATCATAAATTATGAATTTACTTTAATCACAATTTTAAAATTAAAACGAATTGCCTGGTTACGCTAGATAGATTAATTTAGAAGCATATCCATCTAATTAAGCAAAATATTTTTAAGTTCTAATTGGTCTCCTAGAAAACTATTCTGACTCACGACTCGATATTTATAGGGAACCTCCCGCTACTCCTAAAAAAATACCAATACTTGGGAATCGAACTGACAACTCTGTAGTTGTCAGTTCGATTCCCAAGCAATAACTAAGCGTTTGAAAGATTCCTTTGCGAACCTGTGTTCGCAAAGGAATCTTTCAAACGCTTAGTTATTGCTTTGTCAAAAGTTAGCTAAATAACCGTTCTATTACTCGGTCATGATTGATTGCTTAGCTCTGGATAGGTATAGCGGGATGTTAATCATTTATTTATTTATTTACGCACATACGCTACCATTACAGTGTCCCCAATCCGGTAGTGTAGTTAACAATTTATGTACTCATACCTCTGACTATCTGCTTTGTTCCCTAGTAGCCCAGTGAAGTGGTGGAATAATTCGACTGTTGTCATACACTGGAATTTGTGCGTAAATGTAATCTGCTTGTTGTCTTTTTTGAAGAAAGTTAATTTTTTTTTTTGGGTTGGAAATCATCAAATACCTTCTCCCGCTCTGGGTGGAGCAAGAGGGCGTGTCAGACTTTTACTGACTAAAACCCACTCGTGTTCCCTCAGTAGCCTGTATGCCAGGGGCTGCGGTATCTCTTTCGAACAAACCCGCACCCCTGGCTTCTGTGATTTTTGGCAGGTCTTTTATAATATCTGTGCCTCCTGTGATGGGTGATTTTACTCTAGTTGTACCGTTTTCGTGTTTTTTACATATAAATTATCAGAAATTTTAGGCATTTTTTTATCTAACTCACGTTCTTCTATCTGCTATAGTTTCGGAGATAATTTGGTGCAAAGTGATCTAACTGTCAGGATTTTGGCAAAAAATCGTGAAGTTATGATATATGTCAAGTTGGAACCCGTTTATGTAATTGCTCCACATCTTGTATTTCGTGCTTCGTGGTATAAGAGCGATTATATTAATTATCACGTTTTATTTTTCAGAACAGTTATTTAGAAAATTGATTTATTTAAAGTTAGTGCGTACAGTTTCAAACAAAACAGCAAATATACTTAGTATGTTTAAAAGAAAATAATTATTTTGTTTCAGATCAAAATCCTTAAGTTGTTAGTTGAAGTCTTATCCTAATGTTAGTAAAATTATATTTACAAAATTGAAACTATTTACACCTCCGTGTGCAGCAGTGTCCAGTGAGCCAGCATGGGGCTGTCCCACCTATCACACAATACGCTCAGGATGCTGTGGGAGCTAGCACGTATGCTACCGAGGATAGAAGCGCACCGTTTCCGCATAATGGCATGAAAACCATCAACTCTGGCTTCGGTGAACATCCCGGAAGCGCTACAAAAGCGTGGTAGATCCAACAGCATCCTGAATACATTATTATTTTTATTACATTATTAATGATAAATGATTATATTTCTGTAAGTAGGTTTGTACAAACACTTTTTCACGTCAATCATATTTTTTAAACTAGATGAGGTCGGCGTTTCCTATCTGACTACTCTGAGAAGAGAGGCCGAAACAAACTCAGAGGTCACAGTCTCTTTTAAAGTCCAGATATAATCTTGGTCAGATCATGTGAAGACCATGTGGATTGGGGTCTGAAATGGTCTTTTGAGGAAAGAAACCACACAGATTGAGTGGACCTGTCTATTCAGTACACGCATGTATCAGTAATCATACGGCTCCACTCAGAACTTGAGGAGCTCGACGATTTGACGAACAATACCAACGAAAGGACATTAGGGTAGGCCACATAAAGTACTCAAACTGCCAGATTAACTTTAAAAATGAACTGAGAAAGAAATGAAACACAAAAACAAAAATACCACAAAGTCATCACATTCACAATAATTAAAGCAAAAATAATATTATACTTCTCAAAGTAAATATTCATGTCAAAGTGTATATAATAATAATCAAATGTCAAAGTGTATATAACAATAATCGAATGTCAAAGAGCAAAACAAAAACATAAAAAAAAAACATTCAGTGTACAAAATTGGAGCAGGTCAATCCCAAGCTTTTTTGTCCTCAATATAATCTTTAACGGTATAAAAGGCTTTCAGGCACAACTTATGTTTAATTAGTGATTTAAATTTATTGAGACTTAGATCTTGAACATTGCTTGGAAGTTTATTATAAAAGCGTATACATTGACATCTGAATGACCCACCTATTTTTTTGAGCCTTGTTGATGGTAATGGACACGCAGGGCGTTGTATGCTTTCCGCGTATGCCTGACTCACAGGCTGCACGTGTAAAAAGACTGGCAGTATGCTCTGAAAAGGGTTAATTTGACTTGCGTCGTGTTACGCGAAAATCTGCGGAACAGAATATTACCTCGGACAGCCATCGCCCTGCGTTCCTTATCTATGCCCAGGTCATCATTCATTTAAACAAGGTTGTTTCAGATGTATAAGTGGTTTCTAAATTAGTGACGGGACACATTCTAAATATTTCCGTACATTGTAATATATCACTTCGGTATGATTTCAAAATTTTAAGAATTTTCCCTCTTATGTAATTTTTGCAGTAAAATTTTGTGATCCACAAAATCGAACGCTTTTGTCATGTCTATATTTAACGCACAAACATGATTCCTTTTATGGACAGATATCATAACACTAGTCAAATAATGCCATAATGATGTTGTTTTTTTTTCTAAATCCCTTTTGTTCCTTGCAAAATAGTTAAAAAATTTCGAAATAAGCATATACGGAATTTTAAATAACTTTCTCAATAATTTTCGAAAATATCGGAATTTGTCTATAGTTTTTTTACATCATTTCTGTCATTTCTTTTAAAAATGTGCTTAATGATAACTTTTTCTTAACTATTTGGTAATATACCACCAGTATTACTGAGGTTTATAACTTCCTTGACATATTTAATTAAGGCTTTAAGTTATTCCCATAACTTCAAACTTAGAAGCCTTTTCTCGGCAGAGTTATTAAAATCAACACTTCCATTCTGAAGTAATCGCATGTAGACGCATGATCGAACGTAATTAGCAATTGATAGTTTTTCTCTAATTAGCTTTGTGCTAGAAAACGAAGTTTTTTATATTCTTGAATGTACCTAAAACTCATCATCGACCTACCCTTTTCTCAATTATGTTAGCTGCCAGTCTAACAGGATGCAGCTGAATAAAAGTAATTTACATGGAGCGACTGTCATCTGACCTCCACAACCCACTTACTGGGTAATACGATAATTACTGACAATTATCTACGAATGACATCCGGGCCCAACGGCTCATGGTCACCCATCCACCGATCAACCGCGGCAAGCTTAGCTTAACCGGCACCCTAATTGCGTAATTCACGATTCATCATAATTTATATCGTATCGTATTTGTATCGTTTTGAAACGGATTGTTAAACCATTGCTTCATAATGTTCGAAAAATGTGTCTGTTCGACAACATAAATAACGCAATGAATATTGTTTAACTGTGAAGACGAAACCAATTATGATCAATCGTGAGTTACGCAATTAGGGTGCTGATCGTTTACCCGCGCGGCTGTTAGTACTGTCACAAGCCTCTCGGACTCGTGCACAAAAAACTACTTCCCTACTAAAAACGCAGAATTAATTTAAAACCTTGGTCAAATGCGCTTTAAATTGCTCCATTGTGTAGCAATGTATGTACACGATCGTTGTGGTTGGAGTACGTCACTACAAGCCGCCGGTGATCGTATTTTACTTTCCAATGTTCGATTTCAAGAAACAAACGTTACCAAACGCAGCTTATTGGCTGAAAAATCAAGATTGTTTGTCTCACTTGTCTGGATGGCTCGGTTATCACTACAAAATTAAATTATTATTCCAAAAGTGTACAAGGGTGATGACACAAGCTAATCATCAGCTTTTCCTCGCCGCCAATATTCAAATGAGAGGCATATTTTCATCATCATTAGGCAATTTTTGTCATATTGCTACTCAAAAATATATTTAAATCAGTCTCAGTCATCATCAAACCATTCATTGAAACAGTACGCGTTTATAAATTAGTTCAGCACTAACCGTTGTGGTGCGGTGCAACTGGGCCTTATTATGAAGTATGCGACTCGCTCAACAGTTTAAGCCGACTGACAGATAACTGCGACGTACAGATGGAACACATGGATTATAATAGTGATACTTAGTGGACAATTGACGGTATGATTGTTTTATTGCGGGTCGTACCGATACACGCAGAAGTCGAGTACGGTAATGGAGGCGCACGGCTGCTGGTAGGCCGCCAGTCCGCGTCTGGCTGCGCGAGTGCACGCCCGCCTGCCCCTGTCATTGTCGTGCGACTAGTGTCCGCCGCCGCGCTACTTCCGGTCTGCGTTCATTCTGTATGTACTACATTAGGTAACTAATTACATTTGCAGAGACGGTTAAAGTTTTCATAACACAGTGCGGTCAACTCGGTGTTAATAACCCATGGTGACAAAGGAACGCGAGTCGAGTGGTTCTTTTTTCCCCAGGGTTGGGGCAAAATACATATAACCGTTATTGGGGTGAAAAGAAACCGTTCTTAAATTGTGTTTTTAGGTTGTGAAAATAAACGTTATGTAGGTATGGAGCGAGATAATGAGTTGTAAATCTTGGGAGCCAAGAGTTTGGATCCCGCGATGTCTCGTGTCTCGAAGTCCTGGGACATTTTGTAAATTTAGTTGTGTCTGGTACGGATACCTTTGAGTCGAGAATAATTACGTAACACATCAACAGTAGGCTTTCATTTTGACAGTTCAACAAAATTCTATGCGTTATTTACGTTGCTGAGCAGATTAGTTTTGTGTATATAATGAAGCAATGGATTTGCGAGGTATTCCGTGAAGCACACCCAAACGATGCACACCCAGACGAAGCACACCTAAAGTACTCCACTTAGCACACCCGTAGGTGGGCTTCAAATAAAAACTTAAAATAATTAATTTCCTATTCCACGAAGCACACCTACGAATATCACTCGCATAGTGCGGGGACTAAGAAATAAAAATGTCGATAGAAGAAAATATTTATTATTTAAAAGACTAATTTCTAACATCATTCAGTTTCATTATAATAATGTGACAGAATATTTGTCATTTTTGTAATCTTACTTTTTAAAATCACAGATTGTTTCATAATTACAATAAAAACTTGGACAAATAACATAAAACTAGAGTATTTTTATTATTAGTTAAAAGGTAGCTATAATAAAACATCAACATAGATCTCTATGTAAAACAATATTTACAATGTTTGTGATATTTGTCCAAGTTTTTATTGTAATTATGAAACAATCTGTGATTTGTTATGTTAAAGTAGAGTATTTTATTATTCACTAAACAGGTAGCTATAAGAAAACTTCAACATAGATCTCTATGTAAAACAATATTGACAATGTTTTTGATATTTGTCCAAGTTTATAAATTGTAATTATGAAACAATCTGTGATTTTTTTATGTTAAAGTAGAGTATGTTTATTATTCACTTAACAGGTCGCTTTATGAAAACTTCAACATAGATCTCTATGTAAAACAATATTTACAATGTTTTTGATATTTGTCCAAGTTTTTATTGTAATTGTGAAACAATCTGTGATTTTAAATAGTGAGATTACAAAAATGACAAATATTGTGTCACATCATTATAATGAAACTGAATGATGTTAGAAATTAGCCTTTTAAATAATAAATATTTTCTTCTATCGACATTTTTATTTTTTAGTCCCCGCACTATGCGAGTGATATTCGTAGGTGTGCTTCATGGAATAGGAAATTAATTATTTAAAAATTTTATTTGAAGCCCACCTACGGGTGTGCTAAGTGGAATACTTTAGGTGTGCTTCGTCTGGGTGTGCTTCGTTTGGGTGTGCTTCATGGAATACCTCGGATTTGCAATATCCTTTAAAATTATTCAGATAGTGTGCTAGGCAGTTAAAATGATTCAGATAGTGTGCTAGGTAGTTAAAATGATTCAGATAGTGTGCAGGCATTACAGGTGTTGGTCTTAGTCGTAGTAGTCGGCAGTACTCGCGCGCGCGGGCTGGCGGACGACGAGTAATGGGTAGCTCGCTGTCCGATAAGGACCGGGCCCGGGTCGACGGCGCGTTGTGTACCACGCGCGCCTCAAAGAGATGTCAGGCCAACTAGTGGGGTCCGCAAGGGCCGATGCCTGCCAGGGGTGTGGGTTGTTCGAAAGAGATACCGTCGCCCCTGGCACACAGGCAACTGAGGGAACACAGGTGGGTTTTAGTCAGTAAAAAGCTGACGCACCCTCTTGCTCCACCCAGAGCGGAGGAAGTTATTAGATGACTTCCCATCTACTACAGCTTAGTACGGCCGTTCTTCCAATTGCTTACAGTGTGGCTACGTTTGGAGAAAAACTGGAATTTGTTAATCAAACAGTGTTCCTGGGAATCACGCTAGACGATAAATTGCAATGGGGACTTCATATAACATCTCTTGCGGAGCGGCTAAGCTCGGCCGCTTATGCTGTTAGAAAGATCAGACAGTTAACAGATGTAGAAACCGCGCGTTTAGTCTATTTTAGCTACTTCCACAGCATTATGTCGTATGGCATTTTACTGTGGGGTCGGGCTGCTGACATTGAATCCATCTTTATTTTGCAAAAGAGAGCTGTCAGAGCCATTTATAATCTACGTCACCGCGAATCCCTCAGGGAACTGTTTAAAAAGATTAATATTATGACAGTACATACAGAAAATATCATGTATGTAAGGAAAAATCGACATCTTTTTAATAAAATAAGTGATAGACATAATTTTGATACTAGAAACGAAGACAAAATAGATCAACCATTTTTCAGATTAACTAAAGTAATGTACATTCATCTTTTATGGGGTACTGTGTTACATATTATAACAAAATACCTTGTGATATTAAAACTCATATTAAAAGTACACTTTGTAAACAAGCGTATTATAAATTAGAGGATTAAATCCAAGATAAGAATGCTTGGAAACATGATGGTCCTGCTCCATAGGACAATCTAGAGTCTAGACAAATTCAAACTGGTGGCTAATTGAATTAGGTATATAAATAATTATATTTATGACATTGATTTACACTCACACACTGACTTAATTCTTTTTAATATTCTAGGAAAATCGCATACTCACTCTTACAATGTTTTTTAAATATGTGAGCACCATTTAATTAGCATAGAATTACGAGTAATTTATCTTTATTGCTTCAGTTGCATTTTGTTACCTTTTTTGGTATAGTAATTTCATTCTGGGTGCATCGTTTTCACATATAAAATGAATGTACTATGATAAATTGTATGTAAAACATTTCAAAAGAGTAACGGTGGAGTTTCTTGCCCGTTCTTCTCCATACGAAACCACATTTTGGAATAGGCGACTAGAATCAATTCCGTTTAAATGTAAATGTTGACGTTCAAAAGTGCCTTTTAAGTGCCTAATTGAAATAAATGCTTTGACTTTGACTTTGCCACAGATACAATTGAGCCTAGTACCTATCAGTTATCTAAGACCCTACTGACTCTAAAACTAGCCTTATGAGGCTAACCATGCTATAGCATTTACCTAGCACCCGAGTTATCCCTACGCCCTAACCTACGATACAAACCATGCCAAACGTGAGGTACATACGTTGGCTTACGAGAGGTAAGCCTGTTACAAGGAGTCCTACGGTAACAGACGGAATTTGGGAAGGAATAGGGGTTTGTGTACGTGGTCCATGTTGGCTCACCTAAAGTTCTTTACCCGAAATTGTTCTTCCTAACGATTTGTAATCCGAATGATCACTCTTCCTAAAATTTTTCATCCTAAAGTTTTCATTCATACTATTTGTAGTGCTACCGGCGATGTTCATAACACTCATGTTTCCGAAAATTTTAATCAATAATATAATTAATGTAAATTTATTTAAACTCCTACTGTTTTTTATCATAACGCTTTTATCCCTAAACATAATTACCATAATATTTTCACTCATACCCAGAAAGAAACATTTTCGCGACCAATTTCGAGGTACCTAGCGCTCGGTCGGCTCGCACGTATTTGGTCACAGTTCTAACCTAACCTAACCTATGTATCCCTTCCACATCGTTTTTACGACAAGCGGTAAGCCGGAGACAAAAAACACCGAGACACTTTTACCCTTATATTTAGGTGCATATAAGAATATAATAGTACTATGGTACAAGTAGTTAAATACATGTTTTCATTATTATGAATAAAAAGAAATCTAAACAAAAAAGATATGACTTTGAATAATAGTGTAAAAGATGGTTATGTTGAGAAAATATAGGGAAACAAATAAAAGTATAATAGATGTTTATTGCTAGTGACATTATGAAGTTGAATGCTTCGGCATTATGAACCTTAGAGACAGAGTAGTTAGGAATTGTGATTGTTAGGATGAAAAATGTTAGGAAGAACATTTTCGGATTTCCAATTATCGGAGTTGAAAATTTAGGTGAACTTTGGCGCACCCTTGTGTACGTCGTGCAATGTACACAGGATATGGTTTTCTCACTGCCGATCCCACAGACTCATTGGACCGATGATGGCTAAAGGTGTCTTGGTCACAGTAAGAGGAGGTAAGAGATGAAATACCAAGGGTTTGATAGCCAAGAAACTCGACCATCACCTAAGGAGGCTCTCATTGGGTAGCTGGATCAAGGGCGTAATACAGAAAGCGGTACTCCTGGACACGGCTCGCATTTTGAGGAGGTTACTCTATCTGGAGCCCTGACCGCCGGTAGCTTGGACCCTGTTCCCGATACCTAATTTTTTTTTATATTTTTAAATGTTTTTATTCTAATATGTAAATATGTCATCATCATCATTTCAGCCGAAAGACGTCCACTGCTGGACATAGGCCTCCCCCAGGATGGGGGGTTTTGCCATAATCGCCACGCTTGGCAGGCGGGTTGGCGATCGCAGTATGGTGCTAAAATGCAAAGAGAACGCTGCTGCCCATTCTCTAGTAAAGTCCCTTAGTCGCCTTCTACGACACCGACTGGAAGAAATGGGATGGTGCTATTCTTTTACGCCCGGCGACATATACGGGACAAATGTGTACCTAATTGATAAGTTTTTAATGGAATAAAGGAAATAATAATCATTTTAATTACCAGGTAACTAAAGCCCATCGAGAAAAAAACACAAAATAATCTTAAACAATAATAATAAACTATTTTTTTTTCTTCACCATCTTAAAACTATTACCATACGCGTAAAGTTGTCAGTGACATGTTTCGTTGCGAGGTGTCACGTAACCGTCCTCGGAAACGTCGATATACGACACCTTTCGGCCAAAAGTCCTCTTTCATGCAGTGCTGTAGATGGTGGGTTGGAACTCGTACCACGGATGACTTAAAGTTGATTTAGCGGCGTCATTCATTGGTGTATGTAAATAATCCAGTAATAATATTGATCACATCGTTTGAGGACTAGGTGGATTGGTGTCTGTGAATGATCTTTAGAGGAAGCAACCACATAGATTTGAGTGGACATGTGCAGTCAATGGATGCAAAAACACCTTCATTCTAACGTAAATAGTGTCGAATGATTTTCGTCGCTGAGTGGAGCTGCACGATCACTGACATATGCGTGCACTGACTGAACTGGTCCACTCAAATCTGTATGGTTTCTTCCTCAAAAGACCATTTCAGACACTAATCTGCATGATCTTCACCTGATGTGAAATAGATAATGTCTCGACTTTGGAGACTGTGTGATCAGAGTTGGTTTCGGTGTTTTTTCTTTATTTATCGCCAATTAACAAAATAACTCATTAAAACATGACACAATTTGTGTGTTGTCAGACGCCATGATGATGGAAGACAGCAGCAAGGCGGAGTCCTTCCAATTAGACTCAGTAGGGGATTCCCACCAGCGGGCTACTTTGATGTGAGTATATCATCTACAGCCCGTCGGCAAATCCACCCGGGCTAATCTCATGTGAGTATGTCATCTGCAACCCTTGGGCATATCCACCCGGGCTAATCTCACGTGAGTATGTCATCTGCAACCTTTGGGCATATCCGCCCGGGCTACTTTCATGGGAGTATATCATCTACAGACCGTGAGCAAATTCGCCCGGGCTATTTTGATGTGAGTATTCATCTACAACCCGTGGGCTAATCCGCCTGGGCTACTTTTATGTAAGTATCTACTACCCGTGGGCCAATCCGCGCGGGCTACTTTCTTGTGAGTATTCATCTACAACCCGTGGGCTAATCCACCAGGGCTAGTTTCCACCGACGGGTTCCCAGATAACGGTGGGAGGGGTTCACATCGGCGTCGAGTCGACGATGAAGTACCTGGGACTCGTCCTCGACAGCCGGTGGAACTTCGCGGAGCATTTCCGCCGTTTGGCTCCCAGACTGGAGCAGCGGACAGAGCTCCGGCGGGATCTCATGGTGACATGGAGAGAGCGATGATTGCAACCCAGTGCTGGGCACGCCACGATTGCGGCGGTAAGTCCCCTCTTTGAGGAGTGGTTTGAGAGGCGGCATGGCGTCCTCACCTTCCGCCTGACGCAGGTCCTCACCGGACACAGTTGTTTCGGGAGGTTCCTGTTTCGGATAGGGCGGGAGGAAACGCCCGGGTGTTTCCACTGCGAAGATCGCCCTGAGGACACGGTGGAGCACACGGTGGCGGTCTGCCCTGCTTGGGCGGAGCACCGCCGTGTCCTCGTGGAGGCGATCGGCGGCGGCGATCTCTCGCGTCCGGCCCTGGTACAGGCCATGGTACGGAGCGAGAGGGCATGGGGAGCCGTCACCTCCTTCAGCGAAGCAGTGATGCTCGCGAAGAGGGAGGCGGCGCACGTGAGGGAGAGGCAGCATATGCGCCCTCGCGACCCTAGCCGCCGCAGGATACGGAGACGCCCTGGGCGTCGGGAATCCCAGGCCGATTTCCGGCCACCGTAGGCATGGGCTTGCGGACGGCGAGTAATGGGTAGCTCGCTGTCCGGTAAGGACCAAGCCCAAGTCGACGGCGCGTTGTGTTCCACGCGCGCCTCAAAGAGATGTCAGCACAAAAATTGATGGGGCCCGCAAGGGCCGATGCCTGCCAGGGGTGCGGGTTTGTTCGAAAGAGACACCACAGCCCCTGGCATACGGGCTACTGAAGGAACACGGGTGGGTTTTAGTCAGTAAAAGTCTGACACCCCCTCCTGCTCCACCCAGAGCGGGAGAAGTTATTTGATGATTTCCCACCCAAAAAAAAAAAAAAAAAACCAGGGCTAGTTTCAAGTGAGTATATAATCTACAACCCTTGGGCCAATTTGCCCGGGCTACTTTCTTGTGAGTATTCATCTACAACCCGTGAACAAATCCGCCCGGGCTACTTTCATGTGAGTATATCATCTACAACCCGTGGGAAAATCCGCCCGAGCTACTTTCTTTTGAGTATTCATCTACAACCCGTGGGAGAAACCGCCCGGACTACTTTCATGTGAGTATATCATCTACAACCCGTGGGCAAATCCGCCCGGGCTACGTTCATGTGAGTACTTCATCTACAACCCTTAGGCAAAT